>CM077662.1:4265728-4865728 GCA_039707465.1 Rhabdophis nuchalis
GAATGAAGGAAAAAAGGAAGAAGGAAAGAAGGAAGGAAAAACAGGAAGAGAAAGGAAGGAAGGAAATAAGGAAGGAAAAATAGCAGAATAAGAGCTGGAAGGGACCTTGGAGGTCATCTAGTCCAACCAACCCCCTGCTCAGGCAGGAAACCCTATATCATTTCAGATAAATGGTTGTCCAGTCAGCCCTTATTTCCATTTAGTCTCTAAATTTCATGGCCCCAAAGGCTCCCGCGTCTTGATTGAAAACAAACCCAGAAATGGCGATAGATAGATAGATATACACTGGGTTTCATGGCTGCCGCGCCTGCGCAGTGGAGCCAACGTCGGCTCCGCCCCTGTCCCTCTTGGGGCGCCTGTTCCTTTAAGGCGCTGTGGAACGGCCGGCGCGTCTCAGCCAATCAGCGGAGAGGAACGCTGCAACATTTTCCCTCGCGGGGAAGCCGCAACGTTCCATCCGGTGGCGAAGCCCTCCTGCTCGGCGGGATGTTTTATCACGTGAGTTTCAGGGGGTCGTGGGGACGCGCGTCACGCGTGTCCGCGCCGGGACGCGTGCAGGCGGCTCCCACGGCGGGAGGCGGTTCGGAAAATACCTGTTGGGGAGCTCGCGTGTCTTTACGGCGGGCCCCAAAGCGCTTGTTTCCTACCCGCCTTCCACAACACGTGAATGTGAATTCACCTTTTTTAATGCAAATCAATAGATAAAGGTTTTTTTTTTTTAATGCCAGCAGATTCTGGGCTGTTTTTGGCCCGGAAATCGCCGTTTTGGATTTATATCTTCTACTACTACTACTACTACTACTACTACTACTACTACTACTACTACTACTACTACTACTACTACTACAATCCCTGAATCTTCCTTCTGCTACTACTATATATATATATATGTATGTGGTTTGTTTCCATCCAAGTTTATTGGATAAGCCACGATGTTGGAGTAGTAGCAGAAGGAAGATTCAGGGATTGAAGTAATAGTAGTAGTAGTAGTAGTAGTAGTAGTAAAAGAAGAAGTAGTAAAAGAAGGAGAAGTAGTAAAAGAATAAGCGCGGGGTATGAGATTGCACCTGTGTGGGACTGTAGGGAAAAAAACGGGTTGTTGTTGTTGTTGTTGTTATTATTATTATTATTATTATTATTATTATTATTATTATTATTATTATTATTATTATTATTATTATTATTATTATTATTATTATTATTTATCCCGCCCTTCTCCACAGAGCACCCTGGGCAGCGTACAGGAAATTTAAAAGCATACAAATACAAAGATAAATATATAATTTAAAATAAATATTAAACAATCCTGTCCTGTACTAAAACCAAATTTAAAATACCCAATTTAAAAAAATTTGTTTGAGGTCTATTAGGTTGGAATTTAATAATAATTTAAGATGAATAATAATGATGATGATGATGATGATGATGATGATGATGATGATGATGATGATGGTGTTACTTGTGGTAGCGCCCGCAGGGCAACAGGAGAAAGGAGGAAGGAGAAAACGCCACATAGAAAGACTTGCAAAGAGAAGGAGGTCTAGAAGTGATAGAAAGCAGAGATAGTCCCAATCAATCAATTGATCAGAATGGAAGGGGCCTTGGAGGTCTTCTAGTCCAACCCTTTTGTCGGGACCAGGAATCGGCTTTGGGCTTTTGGGGGGAAGCCTAGGTCAGAACACAAATCAAACGACAATAAAATGAAGGACGCATAAAATACTCCGCGACCTACCTCACCGTGTTGTTGTTAGGCAACCTCCGAGGGTGCCGTGACTCTCTTAGGCTGCCTGGAACTGGGAGGAGAAAACGGGAGTATAAATGTGGAAGCTGAGCTGTCCGTCACGGCTACAGTGGCTTTCTCTCTGTGGTTCTTTGCGCTTAGATCTCCTTGGAGCATGAAATCCTGTTGCACCCTCGTTACTTCGGACCCAACCTTCTCAACACCGTGAAGCAAAAGCTTTTCACCGAGGTGGAAGGGACCTGCACCGGCAAGTAAGAAAAAGGGGATCGGCATTCATTTATCAGGGAAGATGGGTGGGCTGTGCCATATAGCAGATGGCAGGAACATAATGGAAAAAGCAGTTCATAATAATAATCTTTATTGTCATTGTAATAATATTGTAATAAAATTACAATGAAATTGGTTATCCGTCAAACAATTTCCTTAATTGCTTTCCTAGAGGTTGGCAGAGTTGGAATCTGTTTTGATATTTATTAAGGACTTGATACCACTTTACAAGGCCTTGGGAAGGCCACACTCGGAATATTTGCATCCAGTTTTGGCCGCCACGATGTAGAAAAGTCGTGGAGGCTCTAGAAAGAGTGCAGAGAAGAGCAAGAAAGAGGATGAGGGGACTGGAGGCTAAAACATGGAGAACGGTTGATTTTAATATTGTCATTGCATTTATTGTTATTTGTTGGTGTGATTTTTAATTTCCTGTACACCGCCCTGAGTCCATCTTGATGGAGATAGGAGCGGTATATAAATCGAATGAATGAATAAATAAATAAATAAAAAATACATTTCCCTTATCTGAAAATCTCACCGGTGTGGGGGAAGGAAAACAGCCAGTCATTCCTGGGAGAGAGGATTAAAAAGAGGGAATTTAGCTTTAATGCGAGTGTCCCCTTCTTCATGTCCAGGTATGGCTTCGTCATTGCCGTAACCACCATCGACAACATTGGGGCGGGCGTGATTCAGCCGGGACGCGGCTTCGTCCTTTACCCGGTCAAATACAAGGCCATCGTCTTCCGCCCCTTCAAGGGGGAGGTGGTGGACGCCATTGTGACTCAGGTGAACAAGGTAAGGGCCGCTTCCCCCGCCGAAGACCGCAAAGAGATTCCCCCCCCCTCCCCAAGACTTCCGTGGCGAGTTCGAATTTTAATTTCTGGTTTTGCAACCCAGGTGGGCCTCTTCACCGAGATCGGGCCGATGTCCTGCTTTATATCCCGACATGTGAGTGAGTGGATCAGGGGGGAGGGATAGAAAGAGGGTGGGGGGGGGGGCGATTCCATGGGAAACGGGCCAGGGAAGCCAACGATCCCCTTGCTCGGCTGTTGATCCCAGATCCTTGTTCTCTCCGCAGTCGATCCCTTCAGAAATGGAGTACGATACGAACTCCAATCCGCCCTGCTACAAGACTGTGGATGAGGTGAGGTTTTTGCCTTCCTTAAAGCAGGTTGACAGAGTTGGAAGTCCATCCCTCTTAAAACAAGCCAGCTGGGGGATTCTGGGAGTGGAAGCCCACTCCTCTTAAAGGTTGCTGGCTGGGGGATTCTGGGAGTGGAAGCCCACCCCTCTTAAAGCATGCTGGCTGGGGGATTCTGGGAGTTGAATTCTACCCATCTTAAAGCCTGCTGGCTGGGGAATTCTGGGAGTGGAAGCCCACCCCTATTAAAGCAAGCTGGCTGGGGAATTCTGGGAGTGGAAGCCGACCCCTCTTAAAGCACGCTGGCTGGGGGATTCTGGGAGTGGAAGCCCACCTTTCTTAAAGCATGCTGGCTGGGAGATTCTGGGAGTGGAAGCCCACCCCTCTTAAAGCATCCTGGCTGGGGGATTCTGGGAGTGGAAGCCCACCTTTCTTAAAGCATGCTGGCTGGGGAATTCTGGGAGTTGAAGTCCACCCCTCTTAAAGCCTGCTGGCTGGGGGATTCTGGGAGATGACGTCCACCCCTCTTAAAGCCTGCTGGCTGGGGGATTCTGGGAGTGGAAGCCCACCCTTCTTAAAGCCTGCTGGCTGGGGGATTCTGGGAGTCGAAATCCACTTCCCTTAAAGCGTGGTTGGGAAACATTGTCTTAACCACTGCAATTCTTATTGTCTTGGTATTATTATCTCTGTGTTTTTCTCTCTCCCAAACCAGGACATTGTCATCCAGCCCGAAGATAACATCCGATTGAAGATTGTGGGGACCAGAGTGGACAAGAACGACATAGTGAGTTGCGTCCTTGGAACGCTGACCCTTTCTCAATCTTATTTTGGCCGTACGGGGGTCTCTCCCGTCTATTTGTCCTCCTGCGTATCCAATGCAGAGGGAGAATTAAATTACAGCTGCATCATATCTGCTGGAGAAAATCCCACCGGGAAAACGTGGAGAGGAATAGTTTTGGCCAATATCACTTTCCTCTGTCGTAAAGTTACTTTTCCTCTGGCTTCGAAACGGGCAGCGCTGGAGAAACGGAGGGGCAGAAAAATCCCAATATTTTGTGTTTTGACGGATGATTGGAGTTGCGAGGCTGATTCTACGCCGGTTGGATTCTGGCTTGCGTTTGCCCAAGCGTTAGAAAGAGTGATTTGATTTGTTTCTCCAAAGAAACTGCGGGGGCTGGGAACAAGGGTTAGCTGCTGCATCGGACCCTCCACATCAGGGATCTCCAACCTTTGCAACTTTAAGTCTGAAGGACTTCAGCTCCCAGACCTCTCCAGTCAACAAAGCTGGCTGGAGAAGTCTGGGAGCTTAAGTCCTTCAGATTTAAAGTTGCAAAGGTTGGAGACCCCTGCTCCAGATGGTCTCTGTTGTGACCTACTTGAGAAAAGGAGAAGGAGGGGAATCCGGTTTTTAGCAATCTGGGATCTATTTCCCACAGTTTTCGTGAGGACAGGGCTGAATTAAAGTCAGTCTTGGCAAGAAACCATGTCTTCTACTCCCAATCATGAGGACTGGGAACTTTATTTTGAGAGCAGGGTCCTAGTTCAGGCAGACTCCTTGTTTGCATGTAAAAATGGTCTTTGGGGATAATTTTGAGAGAAGGGGACAGAATTCCTGTTCTGGAAATTTGGGATAATATAGGGCCACTTTAGCAGTTTTAACTAAACCTTCCTTCCTTCCCTATTTCTCTCCTCCTTCTGCCTGCCTCTCTCTTTCTTTCATTCCTTCCCTCTGTCCTTCCCTTTTTCTCACCTTCCTATCTTCTTCCTGCATTCTTGTTGCCCTTCCTTCCTTCCTTCCCTCGCTCCCCCGTTCTTTCTTCCTTCCTTCTCTAATTCTCCTTCTGCCTGCCTGCCTCTCTCTCTCTTTCATTCCTTCCCTCTGTCCTTTCTTTTTCTCATCTTCCTATCTTCTTCCTGCATTCTTGTTGCCCTTCCTTCCTTCCTTCCTTCCTTCCTTCCTTCCTTCCTTCCTTCCTTCCTTCCTTCTTTCCTTCTTCCCACCCTCCCTCTTTCCTTCTCTCTTTGTTTTACTGTCTTTCTCTCTCTTTCCTCTGCTCTCTTTTTATTTTTCTTTCTGCAGTTCGCCATCGGATCCCTGATGGACGATTACCTGGGTATGTATTCTGAATTTCTTGCCACGTCGCTAAACGTCCTCTCATTTGGTGAGCCTTCTTTTAAAAAACGGGATGGGGCTGTGTGGAAATTGGGACAGAACCAGATCACAAGGGAGCGCTAAATTTCCCGTCGCTAAGCCAGGCAGTTAAATGAGTTTCGCTCGTTTTATAACCTTCCTGGGCATGCTTGTTCAGGGAAGCGCCGCAGTTGTTAAAGTCAGTCCCACAGTTCCTTAAGTGAGTCTGGCTTTTCCATTGATTCCCTCCCAAATCCTGTGTTAATACCACTTTATAAGGCCTTGGTAAGGCCACACTTAGAATATTGCATTCAGTAGTTTTGGTCCCCACGATGTAGAAAGGTTGTGGAGACTCTGGAAAGAGTGCAGAGAATAGCAACAAAGAGGATTAGGAGACTGGAGGCTAAAACATACGAAGAACGGTTGCAGGAACTGGGTAGGTCTAGTTTAATGAAAAGAAGGACCAGGGGAGACAGGATAGCAGCCTTCCAATATCTTAGGGGCTGCCCCAAAGAAGAGGGAGTCAAGCTATTCTCCAAAGCACCTGAAGGCAGGACAAGAAGCAATGGGTGGAAACTAATCAGAGAGTGAAGCAACCTAGAACTAAGGAGAAATTTCCTGACAGTGAGAACAATTAACCAGTGGAACAGCTTGCCACCAGAAGTTGTGAAAGCCCCAACACTGGAAGTCTTTAAGAAGAGGTTGGATAGCCATTTGTCTGAAAGGGTATCAGGCTTCCTGCCTAGGCAGGGGGTTGGACTAGAAGACCTCCAAGGTCCCTTCCCACTCTGCTATTGTATTGTATTGTATTTTGGTGGGCTGATCACCAAGCAACCATTTTGGGCTTACAAAGAAGGACAGTTTCCCAGATGTAAATTTTCAACCTTGCTTTTTTCTCTCTCTCTCTTCCCCAGGTCTTCTGAACTGAAGGTCCATTTCTGTTCTTCTTGAGTTCTCCTTCAACTCCATGGTCATTCCTCCCTAAAGGAAGGTTGGCTGGTTGTGCTTTAGGGAGAAGGGTGACCATTTACAGCATCTCTAATGAGTTGGGAGCGTGTTTGAAGGTCCGTTGGTCTTCCTGTTGCTTCTTGATGGACTTGAGTGTCTATGTAAGCCCCCTTTTTTTGGGACATTAAACATTTTCCTGTTCTCCTTTTTTGGGTGGCCTCCTGTTTCACGTTCCTCCTCCTCCTCTTCTCTCGGTGTTGCACGAAACGACCAATATTGTTAATATTGCAATTCATTAACATTTATTTGCCGCCAGTCTTACTGTGCAGCGACTCTGATGCGGCTTATAACATCGCACCCAAAGAATAAAAAACCTTAAAACAAGGCATTAAGCGCCTTTCTAACCCGCCCGCCCCAATGTAGCGCCCCTTTCTACCCCCGAAACTGGATCCTTTTATGATCTATTGGGCATTTAAAGCCATTTTTCAATCTTCAGAAACGCCTTTTGTGGTCTGGATCCTTGTATGATTTCTTACGTATGCAAAGCCCTTTTAAGCCATTTTTCAATTGAGGCTCCCTTCCTGGCCTATGACTGGATCTTTGTTTATATTTGGCATTTTAAACCCCACCTCCACTCCCAGTTTGGCACTCCTTTCCTAGTTCCAAAACCGGATCCTTCTATGATTTATTGCACAGTTACAACCCGTTTTAACCCACTCCCCAATTTAGCCCCCCTTCCTGGCTTATAAGACTGGATCCTTTGATGACCTATTAAGGCATTGGAAGGCTCTCGAACCCACTCCCCAATGTAGCACTCCTTCCTACCTCTAAACTGGATCCTTTTATGATGGATTGCCCTATAACCCTTTTATAACCCACTCCTCAATTTAGTTCCCATTCTTACCCCTAAACTGGATCCTTTTACGATTTACTGCAGAGTTAAAGCCCTTTTAACCTACTCCCCAATTTAGGAATCCCTTCAAAGCCACAAACTGGATCATTGTTTGATCTATTAGGCTTTTAAGAGTCCTTTTTCTCCTCCTATGGGCACAGAAAGTAGCTCCCCATTCTTCTACCTGCCCATCTAAGGTATCCTTTGCACATGGGTGCAAATGGGTGAGAGGCAGAGGGTGCAGCCAGATGTCCCTGAGCAAAGGATCTCTCAGAGAGGATACCCCCCACAAGGAGGTTTCAAACCAGATCTGTTTTTTAACCCGTGAGATTCCTCCCAGGGGGAGGTGCACCGTTCCTGGAGGTACTGCAATACCAGGCCGATGCTTGGAGTGGACGGAGCAAGCCCCTATTCCATCTCCCAGTTTCAAAAATCCATTTAATATGTAGTCCTCAAATAGAGGACATATCAGATATTAAACTGATAAGAACAGATACTACACTTGATCTTAGCCAAAAGGCCGAGAAGCGATACTGGAGCCAGGCGGGTGAGGCCCGGGACTCCCCGGCGGAGGCTCCTCCAGGTTTTGGGGAGCACAACTGGGTTGCAAAGAGATCCCAGGGGATCGATTCGGCCCGGCGTTTCTCTTCGGCTGGACTGCAGCAGCATCTCCCGTGGGGGGATTTGGGGGTGAAAAGGGGGGATTCTCTCGCCCTTCTGTGCGTTTCCCATCATGCCAGCTGGCTGTCCGGGTGGCCATTGGTGGTGCATTTGCATAGAGTGAGTCACCCTCTCCTTCAGTCTCCTCCCCTGCCGTTCCTCAGCTGGCCGAGGGGGGCACTAGCAACCCCCCCTCCTCCGTCTGGAGGGCAGAGATGGGTTGGGGGGCTGGGCTGCTTCCCGCCCAGGGTGGGACCCAGGGCTCAGCTGCGGCCTCTCCCGGATGGGACCCCCCCAGCCCAGCATGATGGGCCCAGATGTCCTCTTCTCCCTCCCCTCCCTTGGCAGCTGCGTCTGGGCATCACCACGTGGGCACTTCGGTCCGGGACCTCCATGCCACCTTCATGGCACGGTGGGCTCCTGAACTACGGAGTGGGGGTGGAGGAGAGGTTGCAGCAGGACATGTTTGGGGAGGGAAGGGAAAGGAGGAAGGAGGAGGCAGGAAAAAAAGGAGAGAAAGAGGAGAGAGATTTAGAAAGGAAAAGAAAGAAAGGGGAGGAAGGAAGGAAAGATGAGAAGAGAGGAAAGGAGGGGAGGAAAGAAGAGGGAGGGAAGGAAGGAAAAGGGAAGAAGAGGAAGGAAAGATGAGAATGAAAGCGGGAGGAAGGGAGAGGAGGAAGAGGAAGAAAAGGGAGGAAAGAAAGGAGGGAGGTGGAGGAAAGGAAGGAAAGACTAGCAGGAAAGGAAGGAAGAAAGGAAGGAAGAGGCAGGGAAGGAAATAAATCGAGAAGGAAAGGAAGGTCGGTCCTAGGTGCTGTTGTAATTTTGAACCGTCACTAAATGAAAGGGTGTAAGTTGAGGACGGCCTGTAGTGAATTGAGTCTCTTCAATTTAGTCATTTGATTCAGGTATCAAAACTAGAAAGTCGGAGGTGGTGAATTCTAGTTCCGCCTTAGGCATGAAAGCTGGTTGGGTGACTTTGGACCGATCCCTAAGGAGATGATGAGTTCTAGATCAGCCTTAGCTGTGAAAGCTAAGACTTGGGACTTGGGAGCCATTTCCCAGTTCATTCCACCTCACAAGGTTGTTGTGGGGATAATAGGAAGGAAGGTGTGTTGGCTATGTTTACCACCTCAAGTTGTTTGTAAAAATAAAGGCTGGAGACGAATAAATAAATATTTTCTCTAGTTACACTATCCATTGAGCATAGTGTTGGCCTTGAGGTGGACCTCTCGCTTAACAATCAGGAAACTCTGGGTTCAATCCTGTGTTAAGGCAGATATTTCTCTCTGGGCAGGATAAAAATATATCTGCTAAAGAAAACTCCTCATTGGCAACGGGTACGGCATCTGGCCAGTAAATACTAAGCTAGCTCCATTCAGTTGTCCAGACTCCACTCTGCAAGGAATTATGGGGTCAATAAATGACGATATAGTATCCATTGAGTATAAAACAAACACTGCTTGCTTTATTCTCCAAGATGGTCATTGTGTTGTCCAAGAAACCATAAATCAGAATTAGTGGTTTGTCTGTAAATTCAGTTTCTGTTATGGTGTCAACATGCTCATTTCCTTGCTACAGTTTTTAATGTTTTGTGTCATGGAAACGCAGTCACTGAAAGTGTTTTAATTAATTCAGCAGAAACTTCAGCTTTTCAAATGTAGTTTATTATACAGAAATGAAACAGAAAACAATCCACATAAAAGGAAACTCCGGACAGTTTACACATTTTAAATTAATTAGATTAAACTGGGCCTCAATCAGGGTTAATACGTTGAAGAAACTTCAATTCTCAAATGATAGTCATTATTAGGTAAAGGTTCCCCTCGCACATATGTGCTACTCGTTCCCGACTCTAGGGGGCGGTGCTCTTCTCCGTTTCAAAGCCGAAGAGCCAGCGCTGTCTGAAGACGTCTCCGTGGTCATTTGGCCGGCATGACTCCATGCCGAAGGCGCCCGGAACGCTGTTCCCTTCCCACCAAAGGTGGCTCCTATTTTTCTACCTGCATTTTTTAAATGTGCTTTCGAACTGGGACAAGGAATGAGAGCTCACTCCGTTACGAGGCGCTCGGGATTCAAACTGCCAACTTTTCTGATTGACAAGTTCAGCATCTTAGCCACCACATCCCTTAATAATAATCATTATTAGTTCTGAGATTTACTGATCTTTTAAAAAATGACCATATTTGTTTTAAAACATGGAATTATTGGCACAGCTTTGAATAACTCGAAAAGTACATCTAGCGACAGGCAAAGAAATACATCAAATTAATACAGTGCAGATTATTTTTGCGACGGCCTTTTGAAGTCACTTCTGGGTTTCTTTCCATTTTGTTTGCCAATCTTCATTTTTCTCGGTTACACCTCAATCTTGTCCAAACCCTTGTCGAAAGAGAAGAAAATTAAATTAGCAAAATAGCGACATCCTACCTAACACCATATGCTCAGACCAAGAAGCTACATTACTCATGTAATGCAACCAACTCCCCAGAATCTCTCACCCCTTTGCAACTAACCTAGTTGCTTACATGAAATTTTCCTAAATATATGTGTGCATCGATAATCCAAATTCAAATTTTTCACTTGTAGGTTTTCACTCATTGTTAACTTTTCCCTGAATCCATCCTTCTGTTCATCAGCCAATATTGTTTTATTATGTTGCTCTAAATCCGCCCAGAGTCCCTTAGGGAAAGATAGGCGGTGTAGAAACTTAATAAATAAACTTAGAAGGTGTGGATAAAATTTGCCTTATAGTCTTTTACATTAAAACTATTTTTTTTAGTGATTGAGGTTGCAACAGCATTGAAAAAAAGTGACTGACCACCATTTTTTCACACGACCGTTGCAAAAGCCCCCTGGTCAACATTCAGACTCTTGCCAATTGACTCATATTTATGACGCTGGCAGTGTCCTGGGTCACAAGTTCCTTTTTTGTGACCGTCTGACAAATCAACGGGGGAGCCAAATTCACTTTACAGATGTGTGTCACTAGCTTAACTGCCAATGATTCCCTTAGCAACAGTGGCAACCAAGGTCGTAAAATGGGGACGAAGCTCACCACTGTCTTGCTTAGCAACAGAAGTGTGTCATATGTCGAGGACTACCTGGGTGTTAAGGGCGAATTCGCCATGTCCCAGCGCTTGAGGATAGAACCAGCGGATGGCAAAACTGCTGGCACCGAAGACATGACGCTGGGTAGGATATTTTACCTCCGCACATACAGAAGCGGGCACAGGAAAACCCGGTACTGCCAAGAAAGGGAGGCCTTGATTTTGCAGGAAGAAGAAAAAAAGAGAAAAGGAAGAGAGAGAGAGAAAGAAAAGAGAATGTAACATCCTGCCAAGAAAGGGAAGGCTTTGATTTTTCAGGAAGAAGGGAAAGAGACAAAGGAAGGAAAAGAAAGAATGAAAGGAAGGGAAAGGAAAAGAACGTGAAAGAAAGGAAGGAAAAGAAAGAATGAAAGGAAGGGAAAGGAAAAGAACGTGAAAGAAAGGAAGGAAAAGAAGG
Organism: Rhabdophis nuchalis; assembly: GCA_039707465.1. Taxonomy (NCBI): domain Eukaryota; kingdom Metazoa; phylum Chordata; class Lepidosauria; order Squamata; family Natricidae; genus Rhabdophis; species Rhabdophis nuchalis. The sequence continues at coordinate 4,277,016 of CM077662.1, forward strand.
AAGGAAAGGACGGGACAGGGAAAAAAAAGAATGAAAGGAAGGAAGCGAAAGAAAGGAAAAAAGGAAAGAAGGAAAAGAAAAAAGGAAGAAAAAGGAAAAGAGTTAAAGAAAAAAAGGAAGGAAGAGAAAGATAATAAAGGGAAAAGATAGAAAGACAGAAAAGATAGTTAAAAAAGATATTATTATTATTATTAATTAATAAACCCGGAAAAAAGACCAGCTCTCTCTAGGGCTGGCCGAAATCCAGCTCTTGTCTTGAATCCAAAGAGAAGCCATAGGGATCCACTCGATCCCTTTATAAAGTAAAGACACCTACCTCGCTTTCCTTCCTCTGCAGGCAGCGACCATTCCCAAAAGAAAGCCAGGACGCCACGTGGCCCATTCATAAAAACTCCCGGACAGGCACGTTAAGGGAGGAGCCCACCTCAACGACCGTTCTGATTGGCCGCTTTGTTTGGACCAATCAGGACGGGGCGGCAGCCGCCGCCGCGTGCGTCCTCCACTGTGTGACGTAATCCGCGGCGCCAACCCGGAAATTAAAACCTAAGGCAAAAAAAAGTGAGCCACGTGGTTTTCAGCATGGTGGCTCCTTCCGGGAAGATTAATCGGCCTCGGACGGTAATTCTAATATATTTAAGAAATCTAAAAAAATAATAATTAAAAGTGCTTATTTTTAAGGGGCTTAGATTAGGGGTATTATTTGTTCAATTCTAGGATATTTAAGACATAAAAAAATTAAACTGCTTATTATCTAATTTACTAAGAGTTTACTACTAAGAATGTATTTACTAAGAAGGTGTTAGTATTATTCTTCTCTTCCTTCCCAGTATCTGTCTCTTCCCACTCAGGACTATAACCATGTTGCTTGTATCTTTCAATTTATATTGTTTTATTTGCTTACTAGTTCAATTTGATAGCCTATCAGTAACCTGTGACGGTCATTAAGTGTTGTATCTTTTGATACAACACTTAATGACAATACATTACATACAATAATGTATTACTACTACAATACATACAACATATGAAACATATGAAGAACGGTTGCAGGAGCTGGGTATGTCTAGTTTGATGAAGAGAAGGACCAGGGGAGACATGATAGCAGTGTTCCGATATCTCAGAGGGTGCCACAAAGAAGAGGGAGTCAAGCTGTTCTCCAAGGCACCTGGGGGCAGGACAAGAAGCAACGGGTGGAAACTAATCAAGGAGAGAAGCAACTTAGAAGTGAGAAATTTCCTGACAGTTAGAACAATTAACCTCTGGAACAGCTTGCCTCCAGAAGTTGTGAATGCCCCAACCCTGGAAGTCTTTAAGAAGATGTTGGATAGCCATTTGTCTGAAATGGTATAAGGTTCCTGCCCACGCAGGGGGTTGGACTAGAAGACCTACAAGGTCCCTTCCAACTCTGCTATTGTATTGTATTTTGATTCTTGATGAATGTGTTTTATTCTTCTTATGTACACTGAGAGTAGATGCACCAAAGACAAATTGCTTGTGAGTGCAATCATGCTTGGCCAATAAAGAATTCTATGCCTATTCCTACTCCTTCTAATTCTATCCTATCCTATCCTATCTTATCAATAATAATAATAATAATCTTTATTGTCATTGTAATAATATTGTAATAAAATTACAATGAAATTGGTTCATTCCATATTCTATTCTATTCTGTCTAGTCTAAGTCTAGTCTAGTTAGTCTGAATTTCTGTCTCTTCTTTCCTGCCTTCCTTATGTGTCTATCTGAATTTCTCTGCTCCTTCCTTTCTTCTTACAGTCTTCCTTTCTCTCTCTCTCAATTGCTATCTCCTTCCTTCATTCGTCCATCCATCCACTCATCCATCCATCCATCCAATCATCGCTGAATGATGCAGATGCTAATCCAAGCATATTTAAACCCAGTTAAATGAGGAATTTTGTTTATTTATCCATTCATTTTTTTTGTTGGTTAGTGTAGGTGTTTATCCCAAGCATGTTTAAACTCAGTTACTGATGATGACTCTGACCCGCTACCTTCCATCGGAGATTAAACGCGGTTGGGATAAAGACACGTTTGATGTGCCCAACTGCCATTTTTCTGCAGGGTTTTTTTTTTTTTTTTTTTGTGGCGGTGATTCCTTATAAAGGCTTCTTGTCCTCTTGTGTCAGGAGCTGCGGAAAAAACTCTTCAAACGGCGCCGCGTCCTGAGCAAGGAGAAGAGAAAGAAACACCGGATTGTGGGAGCTGTGGTGGATGAAGGTCTTATCACTGTGCATCATCTGAAAAAGCGATCGTGAGTCATGTTCGCTTTGGTTGGTTATTTATCTCTGGGGAAGAAAAATGTGCAAGCCAATTAAATGCTGTAATTGCAAAACTATCAAGTTGCCTTTCTGGCCTGGGGAATTCTGGGAGTCGAAGTCCACCCATTGGCTGAGGAATTCTGGGAGTTGAAGACCATCCTTCAAAATAAATATGCTGGCTGGGGAATTCTGGGAGTCGAAGTCTATCCACTTTAAAGTTGGTGAGGTTGAGAAGCACTGATTTAGAGGAACAATTTGGTTCCCCCCCCCCCCCCCCCTAAATTCCCAAATTGACCTTAAAATATTTCTTCTCTCTTTGTAATTACCTTCTCCTCTTCCAGATCTAGTTCAAGGGCAAATATTACTCTCTCGGGAAAGAAGAAAAGAAAACTGCTGAAACAACTTCGCCACACCACTAAGGAAAAAGCAGAAATGCAGGGTAAGTTTTCTTCTCTTTAGTTGGGAAAAGGAATTTGGGCTTGCGTCATTCATAAAAGATGGAAGATAGAAGCGTTCTGTTTTGTTCTTCTCTCTTGTGATCAACTCTAAATTGTTGCCTTTAAAGCATTTCAGGGGATTCTTTGATTTTGTTATACTTCCTTTTTTTCTGGTAATAGGTTAGTAGTATGAAATGCAATAACTTGGATTTTGGATTTTCACTGTTCCTTTTTGTACAGTTGATGTTTCTGCAGCCCGGGGTGGAAAAAGAAAGAAGAAAAAGGAAGGAACTCCAAAAGACGGTCCAGATGTTGAGATGGTGGCAGCTGACATGACCCCAGGATTGGAAAGCTGAACCTCTGGCTTCTGAAATCTTGAAAACCAGTTTCTTTTCTCTTTCCCAGGGACAGCATTCCTAGTCGGGGTAGGGCTGGGGAGGTGGGGGGGGGGGGGATAGGAGGAAAAGGCAGTTTACCAAAACCTAGAAAAAACAGCTTTTGAACCAGTTTAGCTCCATAAAGTTTGTTTGCTTTTAATAAGGAATTTAAACCCATCGGACCACGCTTTGAGAGGGTGTGTCTGGTCCTTTTTCCTTTTTGTGAGCAGCTCCTAATTCCTGAATCTGAGGGGTTACAAAATCGTTTAAAGTTCCGTTAGTCTGAAGTTGTGCCTTAAAAGGGGTGCTTGATGAGACAGAAGCTTTACATGTAAGGTGGTAGCTTTAAGAACTTCAGTGGCTGTGCCAGATTATGGCACAAATACCTGGAACTGTTCGTGTATGCCGTTAATCTGCATATATGTGAAACACCAACTTTTTTTCAACATTGGCAACCAGTGTCAGTTGAAAGGTTGAGCACAGAGAGAGATTTCTGCTTCCGCTTATTCATATTGTGTTCTGATCCATATAATAAACTAACAAAAAAACTAATGTCTTGTTTTATTATTTTATTTTTGTGTTGTGAGGAGGAAGGGAAAGAATATGGCTAGTTGGTACATTGTGTTAAGGCATAGTGCATTTGACAGTGGCTATTATCTAAACACAATTAAAACCATGACATGGTAGTCAGTTATGTCCAGAAAATCATATTGATTGGTCTTGCCTGGAGTCGGAACTGCTTGAATGCACAAATTGGCAACACTGAGCCATATGAAATTATTAAGGTAAAAGTAAAGGTTCCCCCTCGCACACATGTACTAATTTTTCCTGACTCTAGTGGGCGGTGCTCATCTCTGTTTCAAAGCAGAAGAACTAGCGCTGTCCAAAGACATCTCTGTGGTCATGTGACCGACATGACTGCAGGATTGTCTGGGATGCTACATATACTGTTCACGACCGGTTTTCCTTTTTACCTTCTGGGAGAGGGTGGGCTTGTTGTTATCTGAAGCCGAACATTTAGATTTAGTCACAGTTTTGTTCTATATAGCACATTGGACAGTTAGACCAATTAATCAGTGGAACAACTTGCCTCCAGAAGCTGTAAATGTTCCAACACTGGAAGTTTTAAAGAAGAGATTGGATAACCATTTGTTTGAAAGGGTATAGGGTTTCCTGTCTAAGCAAGGGGTTGGACTAGAAAACCTCTAAGGTTCCTTCCAGCTCTCTCTTTTGTTCTGTTCTTATTCGTATTCCTATTCTACTCATGTATCCATATAGCACTTGGTATGGATAGGTACCCATGCTATTGAGATCAAGCAACAGAATTTCATTTTTAATGTGTGTAAGTGCTCACGAGTAAAAAAAAAGACAAGGTTATCTTAATTGTTGAATTGAACTGAAACTGCCCATCCATCATCGAAGCAGAACAATTGAATATGTTTTGAATATGCAGTTATGAATATCAAATTGACCATGATTAATAAGCCACAGGGACTGGGCTGGGCTGAGTCTGTATAATAATAGTAATGGTTCCAATTGTTACATTTCACTGAATGTAACACACAATTTCCTTGTGTGTCCAACCACACTTGGCCAATAAAGAATTATATTATATTCTCTTATTCTATTCTATTCTTATTCTATTCTCTTATTCTATTCTTATTCTATTCTGCTTCTATTCTATTATCTCCTCTTATTCTATTATTATTCTATTCTGCTCTTATTCTATTCTCTTCTCTTATTCTATTCTCTACTCCTATTCTATTCTCTACTGCTATTCTATTCTTCTCTTATGCTATTCTATTCTATACAATAAGCTTCGACCTGTGCGGAACGTTCGCTTCGGAGTCGAAGAACCCGTTGGGACTCTTCGTCAGGTGACGTCCTCGGTGCGCCGTTTTAATTCTTCCCCCATGCTCGGGGCCCAGCGCGCGCAGGCGCAAAAGAGGAAAACAAGGGGGTGGGAAAAAAAGAGAGGTTTTTTTAAAGCCGTTTCGAGGCGTCTCGGCCGGTGCCTGCATGTCCGCTCTGTGCGATCCGGCGGGGGTGGTGGGGCCTCCGGGGTCGGCCCCCAGCCCCAAACCGGCCGCTGTGCCTCCGTCGCTCAGGTAGTTAGGAGGGGGTGTGTGTGAGGAGGAGGAGGGAGGCTTGGAGATCATCTCCCCACGGGGGGGGGGCTTTCGAAGGGGTGGATGCATCGCCCCCCGCCCCAACCGTTTTGGGGTCGCCATGGTGATCCCTGGCATTTGCAAATGGGGTGCAAAGGGGGCAGAGGAAGGATGGGGAGAAACGAGGGTCAATTCATGCTTGCAATTAATTAATTAGCTTTTTTAAAACGAGGATGGGTGCTGTCCATGGGCAGTAAATACTAGGGTTTGTTTTTTTTGAAAGCTGCCTTTTTATTTTATTTATTTTAATATTTTTTTTATTTATTTTCCATTTTTTTAAATGCAAACATTTCATCTCCCCCATAAGCAGTGAGGTACAAATATTTCTGTGCAACATCCTTCCACAAATTATAATACACTGAACAATGATACCATGTGCGAGCCTTCATTGCCTTCATAACATTTCTTCTAATGAAAATACAATAGCAACATTAAACATGATTATTCTCATCATTATCTGTTGCCATTTTATTCTGATCTCTATCTTGATGTATCTTCTACTACTTGTTGTCTTCTTCCTTTATTTCCAATTTCCGTTTTGATTCTCTAACCAGTTGGTAAAAAGCTTCCCATATCAATATAATAAGCAGCTTAATTGCTAGTGTTAGTCTATTCATTTCTGCACCGTTCTAATAGTTTCCTCTTCATTAGGAATCTCTTGACTTTTCCAATATTGTGCAAATGCAATTCTAGCTGCTAAAAAGGCTGGCTTTTTAAAACGATCAATAAATGTTATAGGCTTCTTTCATTTGAAAGATGATGTTTAGCAAATGCTTTTAAAAAATAATAATGAGGATATGGTCAGTAAATGTCATTTTTAAAAAATGAGGATATGATCAGTGAATGTTATTGTTTTAAAATGAGGATATAAAGATCAGAAAATGTGATTTTTAAAAATGAGGATGTGGCGATCAGTAGATGTTATTTTTTTAAAAAGAAGATGAAGATGAAGGCTATTAATAAAAGTTTTTTTTTTAAATGAGGTTATGATGATCCATACATGTTTTTTTTAAAAAAAAACAGGATGTAGACGATCAATTTAAAAAAAAAAATGAGGACAGGATGATGATCCATGAACTTTAAAAAAAATGAGGATGAATTTGATGATCAATAAATGGTGGTTCTGGGAGCTGAAGTCCTTCAGACTTAAAATTGCAAAGGTTGGAGACCCCTGATCTAGGGCCTTTGACCCCTTCTTCACATCACCTTTGCCCTACACCTGGGTTGATTTTTCTTTTTTCTCCTGCAGTTCCCAAGAATTGGCCCAGGAGATCAAAGCTTTCCTCAGTGGCGTGGACCCCGTTCATGGGAACAAACTCACCATCAAGGAACACGCCCGCTGTGCCATTTTACTGCTGCGCAACCTACCTCCCGCTCGCAGTGCGGTGCTGGAGCACCTCCGGAGTGTGTTTGATGAATACGTCTGCACCTACCTTCTGGAACTGGAGGCCGGCGACGGTGGGATGGGTGGCCTCCGCTCCCAGGGCCCCAACCTGGACGATGTGGTGTCGGAGATCCAAACCGTCTTGTCGGAGTTTGTCCGCATGAACCCCAAAGCTTGGGCTGCCCTCGTCTCCTCCTGGTCCATTGACCTGATGGGGCAGTTGAGCAGCAAATACGCCGGGCGGCACGACGTGCCCCACGCCAGCAGCCTGAACGAACTGCTGCAGTTATGGATGTCTTGCAAAGCCACCCGGGTTCTGATGGAGATTTACACCCAGTGCCTGTCGTCCATGATCAACACCTGTCCGGACGCTTGTGTCGACGCCCTCTTGGACACCTCCGTCCAGCACTCGCCTCACTTCGACTGGGTGGTGGCCCACATCGGCTCCTCCTTCCCCAACACCATCATCAACCGGGTCCTCTCCTGCGGCTTGAAGGACTTCTGCGTGCACGGGACAGCGTCGTCCGATCTCCTCCTCTTCCCCGGCTCCGCCGCGGCCGATAAGCGGGTCCCCAAGATCGCCTCGGTGGTCGGCATCCTCGGCCACTTGGCCTCTCGCCACTCGGAAAGCATCAAGCAGGAGCTGCTAAGGATGTTCCACAGGAGCCTGGGCCCCAGCCGGGACCAGCAGCAGAAGGCCACCGTCCCTTTCTTGCTGCAGCTGGCGGTCATGTCCCCCACTCTGCTGGGCACCATCTCCGCCGAGCTGGTGGAGTCGCTCAAGCCCGCCGTCCTCAACCAGCTGCACCAGCACTTCGCGGCGCTGCCCCGGGAGGAGCTGGAGAACATGGTCAGCATCGTGGTGCACCTCATCTGCCAGACGTCAGGAGGAGCCTACCGGACCTTGCAGTTCCTCGTCAACACCGCCATGCCGGCCTCGGTTATCACCACCCCGGGCCTGGCGGTCCACGACAGCGTGCGGGAGGCCTGCGACCGGGTGATCCAGCTGCTGTTGCTCAACCTGCAGAAGCTGGTTTACAACCGGGGCTCGGCCAGCTTGGCGGAGGTCCCTCCACGCCCGGTGCCGTTTTTGGACGACCTGAAGAACCACATGCAGGAGCTTTGCATGGAGACGCTAAAGCTGGAGCGGAAGCGGTTCCTCTGGCTGCACCAGCTGCTCGTCCTCCTCTCGGTCTACTCCACGCCCAGCTGTGCCAGCGAGGCCCTCTTCTACCTGCTGACCCTGGCCAAGAGCCAGGAGGAGCTGAGCCTCGCCACTCAGCTCTACGCCGTCCTCAGCTCCTGCATGACCGATCTGCTGGCCGCCCTAGTGAAGAAGTCCGTGCGCCAGCTCCACGCCGGCTTTCTCTCCGAACAGCACATGGCGCAGCTCTTCCGCAACCTGGCCTTGATCCTGCAGTGGGAAGGGGAGAGCCCGGCCTCCATGGGCTGCCAGCTGGGCCAGACCGTCTCCTCCCAACTCTACGACTTCGGGCAGCTGCTGCTGCACAGCAACCCAGAGGTAGCCCAAGCGGCTGCCTTGCTCCTGTCCGTCTGCCCCATGCCCAAGGCCATCCGGCCGGCCCACTTGCTCTTCCTCATCCGGTCGTCCGTGCACCACTTCTTCTCGGTTTTGCGGGAGAAATCTCCGGCGGGCATCACCTACGGGAGCCGGCTTCTCTGCGGCCTGAGCGGCGCGTCGCCCACAGCCAGCAAGGCCATCTTGCAGTACCTGGTGGAAGGCGCCCTGCACCAGGGCAACGCTGAGCTGTTCGGCGGCACGGTGGAGCCCCCCGCCGCCAGGAACGACGTCACGCTGGAGGCCACCAAGCTGTCCCTCCTGGACATCAACCGGCGCTTCATGGCGACTGTGAACTTCTCCGGCAGCATCTGGTCGGTGTTCCATGCGGGAGTGATCGGCAGGGGCCTGAAACCGCCGCAGGCGTCGCACCGCCAAGAACCCGAGCAGATTTCCCACAACGTCCAGGTTTTTTTGAGCCTCTTGCTGAGGTGCTGTGGGGCAGGGCGCGTTGGACCCTCCGAGCTGCCCCGGGGCAACGCCATCAGCCCCGAGGCGGCCAAGACAGTCGCCGTGGTGCTGGTGGAGACGGTGTGCCCGGATGTGACCAACAGCGAGCTGGCCTGGCCCCCCGAGGAGCACACGCGCAACACCGTCGAGCGGGACATCCGCATCGGCCGCTCCTTCCACGACAACCCGTTGCTTTTCGAGCTCTTGAAGCTGGTGGCGGTGGGGAAGCCGGCCCTGTGCTACTGCTCGGTGTTGCTCCGGGGCCTGATGGCCACGCTGATGGCCCATTGGGAGGCCTGCCGGGAGAACGACACCACCAGCTCCCCCTGGCCCCTGCAGGCCTCCTGCGCGCTAGTGGCCTGCATGGGGGAAGGCCACCTCCTGCCGCCCGTCCTGAGCAACATGCACGAGATCTTCGACCAGCTGGCTCCGTTTGAGGTCCACCTGCTCCTCCTCAGCGTCTGGGACTACATGAGGGACAACAGCCCCCTGCCCCAAAAATTCAGCTTCGACGCCAGCAGGGGTCTCTTCTTCCGGGACTTCTCCCGAGACACCGACGCGGGGAAATACCTCTACGTCTTGCACAGCGTCGTGCATAAGAACATCGACCGGCTGGGGCTGCTCTCGGGGCGCTTCCACCCTTAGGGGCTCTGGCGCGGTGAAGGAGAGGACCCTGGTTACTGTGGGTTAGGGGGAGCCAGGGTGGGGGAAGATCTTTTGTGGATTGGAATATGGAGAGGAGCCCCTGAGTGGCTTCGGCGCAAGTTTGCTTCGATCTGCAAGCAGAGGAAGGGTCTTTGGGAAGGGGAGGAAGATTTCATTCGAGGGGGGGGGTCTCTCCCTGTTTTTGCATTTTAATTGGTTTCAATTTGCATTTAAGGAAGGACCAAGTAAGGGGAAGTTGGAAATACGTGAATGGATATTTGCATCTTGCTTTCTTTCCCCTCCTCTTCCTCTTCTCCTCTTCCCTTATCTTTTCCTCCTCCTCCTCCTCCTCCTTCATCATCTCCTCCTGTCCTTCTCCTCTTCCTCCACCCCCTTCTTCCTTTTTTCACCTTCCTTCTCCCCTTCTTTCTCCACTATTCCTTTTCCTCCTCTTCCTCCTTCTTCTTTTCCTCCTCCCTTCTTTCCTTCTCCCCTTTTTCTCCTCCTCTATTCCTTTTCCCCCTCGCCTCCTTCCTCTTTTCCCCTTCTTTCCTTCCCCCCTTCTATCTCATCCTATTTCTTCTTCCTCCTTTCTTCTCCTTTTCCTCCTCCCCTCCTTCCTCTTTTCCCCTTCCTTCCTTCTCCTCCCTCTGTTTCTTTTTCTCCTCCTTCCTCTTTTTATTCCTTACCTTTTTCCTATCCTCCTTCCTTCCCTCCTCTTCCTCTTCCTCGTCTCTTCCTCTCCCACTCACCCTCCCCCACCTCCACCCCCTGCCCTTTCTTCCTTCCCTCTTTTTCTCCTCCTCTTCGCCTTCATTCTCTTCTCGACTTCTCTTTTAATGCACACAATGAACCCTCCCTCCCAGACAAAGCAGTTTTTAACAAGGAAGTTCTTCGCGGAGAGTGTTTATGACAGTCGGTAAATATAGCCACATCATCACTGCTGGGTATTGAGCGACAGGCGGAGCTGGAGGGACATTGATCTGAGATTCCCCATCTTCTTCCTTCAGTTGATCCCGAGCACAATCGATCAATAAAAGCAGGAACTCACAGCTCTTTGCCTTCCCTTCCTAATTGGAACAGTGAGGTGGACTTTTGAGTGCAAAAAACTGAAACTCATAGATTTGGGTGATTTATGTAAAAAAAAGACGTTTAAAAAACAGAAGGAAAAAGAAGATCCCCGTGACCCAATAGAAGGGAGGAAGTCAGAATTTCGTTGTCTCCCCCCCCCCCCCCGTTATTTCCTAACTTTTTTCTTATTTTTTTAAATAAAAATACTTTTATTGTGCTGCAAGATTTTAATAATAATAATAATAAAAAAATGAGCAAAAGCCAAAACAAAGATGGGCATTGCAAAACAAAAAACAAAAACTCCACGCTTTTGTTTCCATGCACCTGCTCTGCCACCCCCCACTCCATCATCCTCAGCCAGCGGGGGATGATGGGAGGGGTGGCTTTGAGCGACTGTCCTCTTCCCAAACTCCCCCTATTTCCTCTAAAGAATGTAGCCGTCCGGCAAAAAAAAAAAAACCACCCCCGTTCTCAGACCTCATATGGGAAGCGCCGTCCATGAACATCGCCGTCGTCTCTGGCGATTGGCGGAGCGCGAGGGCGGGCCCGGTGGAGGTGGGCCAATGGGAGGTCGGCATGCGGGGAGGAGGGGCTTAGCCGCGGCGGAAGGGGGGGCGGGTTCCGGCAGAATCCAAGATGGCGGCGGCTGAGGCGCCCAGGAGGTTAGAAGCGAGGCTCGCTCCGGCGTTGTCTTTTTTTTGAGGGGCGGTGGGCGACGTATTTCTGGGCGTGGGGTCTCCCCTCCCCCCGAGCGGGTTTCCTTCCTTAATAGCCTCTGTTTTATTCCTGCTTCGTTCTAGTTTGAATTTGGGGGGACAACCCTCCCCCGCCCCCTCCCCTAATTCCACCCCCCTCACCGTGCCTCAGTTTCCCCTTTGTGTTCTGGGACCCATGTGGCTGCTCCCCCCACCCCCCCTCCTGAGGCAGCCCTGTCCCTCCCTCCCTCTTTCCCCTTGCACCCGCGGCTTCCCCTCCTGCAGGGCACCAGAAACGACCTTTGCCCAGCGGAGGACTACACCACCCATCATCCTGAGCCGTTGGAGAGGAGTAAGGGGAGGCCCTCCTTCCCTTCTTGGCCAAAGTGCGCCCCAAATTTAATCTTCCCCAGCGTTTCATTCCGCCCTGCCTGTGACCCCCACAGTTTACCCGTCTGCAGGGAATGATGGGACGTGTAGTCCCCGCCAGGCCAGCGAGGGGACGAGTCATGCAGTGGGCCTCCTTTGTTGTGAGAGGGCTTCCCAGAAAGTTAGAAGAGCCCAGGGTGCTTTCCAATGGTCCCTCGCTCCGAGTCCCATCAGCCCCAGACGGGAAAGGATGATGGGATTTAGGGGTTTGCCAGGGGCCGCCTAAGCGATGCATGCCCTTTCCTCAGGGACCCATAGGAAGGCAGCCTCCCATCCTTCCTCCGACAGATGCAGGTTGTCCTCGACTTACAACAGAAACCTTTGCCAAGTGGAGGACTACACCATCCATCATCCTGAGCCCTTGGAGAAGGGGGGGGGGCTTCCTTCCCTTCTTGACCAAAGTGCACTTGAGTTTAACCTTCCCCAGCGTTTGAATCCACCCTGCGACACCCCCACCCCCCAGTTTGCCCAACTACAGGGGATGATGGGACGTGTAGTCCCCGCCATGCCAGCGAGGGGACGAGTCCTGCACTAGGCCTCCCTTATTGTGAGAGGGCTTCCCAGAAAGTTAGAAGAGCCCTGGGTGCTTTCCAATGGTCCCTCGCTCCGAGTCCCATCAGCCCCAGACGGGAAAGGATGATGGGATTTAGGGGTGTGCGAGGGGCCGCCTAAGCGATGCATGCTCTTTCCTCAGGGACCCATAGGAAGGCAGCCTCCCATCCTTCCTCCGACAGATGCAGGTTGTCCTCGACTTACAACAGCTCATTTAGCGACCGTTTGAAGTTGCAACGGCACTGAAAAAAAGTGGCTTGTGACCGTTCCCCACACTTACGACTGTTGCAGCATTCACATGATCAACATTCAGACGCTTGGCAACCGACTCATATTTATGACGGTTGTAGTGTCCCAAGGTCCCGTGATTCCCCTTTTGTGACCTTCTGACCAGCAAAGTGAGGCTGGCCGTAACATCGGGCACCAAACTCACTTGACAAATGTCTCACATAGCCACAATAATTCTGGGCTCCGTTGCGGTCATAAGTCGAGGGCTACCTCCTGCCACGGAGGTTCCCTTGTGCCTCAAGAGGGATTTTTGTCTCAGAACTGAAGAAGCTGCTAGAATGAGAAGCAAAATGTTTTCAAGGACAAGGAAAAAAAACCCCAAGAAAGTCCAGATTGCATTTGGAAAAATCACTTTTTGGAGAATATTTGCAGCTTTTCTTGGAAAGTCTTCTAAGATTGGATTTTTTTCAAGCTTGAAGGTAGCCAAGCTCCCTCTCTCTCTCTCTCTCTCTCTCTCTCTCTCCCCTTTTCTCTCTTAAATCTCTTAGTTGCAAAATATGTGGCAATTGGAACTGATCTTTGCCCCTGGGAATCAATCTGCCCTTTGCTCCTTGTTTTATGACCCTGGTTTTCCTCTGTTTTGGACAAGAAGAAAACGGTTTGTCCACCGTTACAACTTCAACATATGTGAACTTCATCTCCCAGAATTCCTGGCAGGGGAATTTTGGAGATGAAATTCACACATCTTAAAAGTGTTCAAAGTTGACCCAACACTGGACTTAGAAAGCTGGTTTTAATCCTTATTGTTGCTGGGATGTTTATAGGTAAGCCTCGTTCTAACCAAGGCTTCCCAACAGCATGAAGCAAACTCCTGGTCCCGACAGAAAACCCTTTTATTAATTGGCTGTGAATTCTGCTCCTTCACCTCCAGCAAAGTCTTTCAAGGGAGGATTTACGGTCACAGACCTTCTCTGGCTTGGAGAACTGCAGAACTTGGCCAGGAGTCTCGGAGAGTCACGAACCAATGAAGTGAACTAATGGTCTCCTGCAAGCTCCACTCCCCTTTGGCTCCTCTTTTATTTCCTCTGGGAGGGGGAAGAGAAGAGAATTCTTTATTGGCCAAGTGTGACTGGCCTTTGGTGCAGATGCTCTCCGTGTACATAAAGAAAAATAAAATAGAATACGTTCATCAAGAATCATAAGATACAACACTTAAGAGATAGTCATAGGTTACTCATAAGCAATCAAATTATACTAGGAAACAAATGGAACAATATAAATTTTAAAGATACAAGCAATATTGTTATAGTCATAAGTGGAAACAGATAGGTACTAGGAAGGAAGAGGAGAATAATAATAGTAATACAGTAGATAATTTGACTGTTGTGGGAATTATTTGTTTAGCAGAGTGATGGCATTCAGGGAAAAAACTCTCCTTGTGTCTAGTTGTCTTGGTGTGCAGTGCCCTTACAGCCTCGTTTTGAGGTTAGCAGTTGAAACTATTTATGTCCAGGATGCGAGGGGTCTGTAGATATTTTCACAGCCCTCTTTTTGACTCGTGCAGTGTGCAGGTCCTCAACGGAAGGCAGGCGGCAGCCATGGCTTTTTTCTGCAGGTCTAATTATCCGTTGAAGTCTGTGTCTGCCTTGTTGGGTTGCAGAGCCAAACCAGACAGTTACGGAGGTGCAGGTTAAAATGTCTCCTTCTCCCGTGTTCTACCTAGGATGTCAGCGGTCATGTGGTTGGCCCTTCTGCTGGCCGCAGTGTCGGCTGTGGACAAAAGCAACTTCAAGACCTGCGACCAAAGCTCCTTTTGCAAGTAAGTTGTGCGAAAAGAGAAGAGATGGGAGACACATGGAGTCTTATTCCCTGAGGGAGGCGTGAAGGGTGACGGCATTTGTCCTGCGTGGCCCTGGGACTGCCGTCTTGGGGGACTGGAGTGCTTGGCGGCCAAGAAATGACCTCTCTCAAGACTCAACGTTACTTAGCCTGGGTGGTCTGTGTCCAGTAACCATGGCTTCCCCTCTCCAGGCGTCAGAGAAACATCAAAGCTGGAAGTTCCCCTTATAGGGCGCTGCTGGATTCCCTGCAGCTGAGCCAAGAATCTATGAAAATCCAGCTGATCAATGAAGCAAACAAGGTGAATCACATCCCTCGGACTTCCTAGAAGGGCTGGGGAGGGCCGGGCTTGCTCTCTTTCTGACCAGATGGAAGGGCCGAGGGTTAGAAAGTTGGAAACAGTCCCTGTGGGCTTCTTGGTGCTCTCTAAGCTTGGTGACCCAACTAGGTAACATCATCCGTGCGAGAAGGGAAGGGGGTTTGCAGAGGGAGGAGGAGGAGGAGGAGGACAGGGAGGGAGGAGGGGAAGGAGGAGGAGGAGGAAGAAGGCAATTGTTTTCTTGTGACCCAACTCATTAACATCATCAGTGCTAAAAGGGGGAAGGAGGAGAATTGTGGGATCCTTGGTGCTCTCTGAGCTTGGTGGTTTTCTTGCAGACGTTTCATGACCCAGCTAGGGAACGTCATCAGTGCTAGAAGGGAGTGAGGTTCGTACTTATACCATTCAAAGAAGATAATTAGAAGTAGATTTGGAACTTTAAGACTGTACCAATAGAGGAGAATATTTGTAGCTCGGGGGTGAACTGTAGGGTCCTTGGTACTCTCTGAACTTGATGGTTTTCCTGCAGACATTTCATCACCCAAGTAGGGAACATTATCAGTGCTAGAAGGGAATGGGGATTGTGGAGAAGAGGAGGAGGAGGAGGAAGAAGCAGAAGAGGGGGAGGAAGGGGATGGGGAAAAAGAGGACTGTGGAGGTCCCTGGTGCTCTCTGAGCTTGGTGGTTTTCTTGCAGACATTTCATGACCGAACTAAGTAACATCATTAGTGCTAGAAAGGAGGTGGGTTAGGAGGACGACTTTGTGTGTGTGTTTGGTACTCTCTCTGAGTGGTGGCTGTCTTGCAGACGTTTCATCACCCAGCTAGAGAACATCATCCGTTTTAGGAGGAGTGAGGTTTGCTCTCTGTTTATATACAGTTGCAAGGATGTAAATAAATAAAATCTGGGAGTGGATTGCTGGTGAGGTGTATTATTTATTTATTTTTAGTCTTTTGGTTCTGCTTGTTAGCTTTTTGGCATCCTCCCCCCCTTTCCCCCCCCCCTCTGTGGCCGTCAGGAGGACACAAGTTGTGGGAAGGTGAGATTTTTCCAGTGGGGAAAAGCCAGTGGGAATCCGTTCTTCCCCATCGCAGGTTCCTCTCCTCCTGGAGTTTTACGGCTTGAAAGAAAACATGACCCGCCTCCGGATCAACGAACTGACGCCCCTCAAACCCCGCTATGAGGTACCAGACGTCTTAATCCAGGACCCTCCCACCTCCAGGTACGGGGATGGGCCGCTGCGTGGGCCAACCGTCTTTGGGTAGGGTTCTACGGGAGGCGGCGGCTTGACGGACGTCAGTGTTTAGGATATGGGGAAGCCTTAGGTTAGCTAAATATCTGTGTTTAGGACACGGTGAAGCCTTAGGTTAGCTAAATGTCTGTGTTTAGGACACGGGGAAGCCTTAGGTTAGCTAAATGTCAGTGTTTAGGACATGGGGAAGCCTTAGGTTAGCTAAATGTCTGTGTTTAGGACACGGGGAAGCCTTAGGTTAGCTAAATGTCAGTGTTTAGGACATGGGGAAGCCTTAGGTTAGCTAAATGTCAGTGTTTAGGACATGGGGAAGCCTTAGGTTAGCTAAATGTCAGTGTTTAGGACATGGGGAAGCCTTAGGTTAGCTAAATGTCTGTGTTTAGGACACGGGGAAGCCTTAGGTTAGCTAAATGTCAGTGTTTAGGACATGGGGAAGCCTTAGGTTAGCTAAATGTCAGTGTTTAGGACATGGGGAAGCCTTAGGTTAGCTAAATGTCAGTGTTTAGGACATGGGGAAGCCTTAGGTCAGCTAAATGTCGATGGAGATCTTCAGATATCTAGGTCATGGTTGTCTTTGGGGCTTGCGCAGAGCAGGGACGCTTAACGATAGGTGGCTAAAAGAGCTGGCATCCCATCTTACCCTGGATTTTTGTGAGGTTGGCTTCTGGGTTTTACAAAGAGCCGTTGGGTCGAGGGGTTAATGCACCAAGCTGAAAAGTGGGAGGTGGTGAGAAGGAAGGGGGCTGGCCTAGAAACCAGGAGAGGGCGAGTTCTAGTCTGGCCTTGGGCCTGAAAGCCTGCTGGGTGACTTTGGGCCAATCACCAGGAGACAGTGAGTTCTAGTATCACTTTAGGTGACTGAGCCAATCACCAGGAGACAGTGAGTTCTAGTATCACTTTAGGTGACTGAGCCAATCACCAGGAGACAGTGAGTTTTAGTATCACTTTAGGTGACTTTGAGCCAATCACCAGGAGACAGTGAGTTCTAGTTCCCACTTTAGGTGACCCTGAGCCAATCGTCATGAGACAAGGAATTCTCTTCCCGCCTTAATCATGAAAGCCAGCTGGGTGACTTTGGGCCAATTAACTAGGAGACAGTGAGTTCTAGTCCCACCTTAGATATATGAAAGCCAGCTTGGTGACTTTGGGCCAATCACCAGAAGACAGTGAATTCTCATCCCGCCTTAAGCACAAAAGCCGGCTGGGTGACTTTGGGCCAATCACCAGGAGACAGTGAGTCCTAGTCCCACTGTAGGTGACTTTCAGCCAATCACCAGGAGACACTGAGTTCTAGTCCCACCTTAGCCATGAAAGCCAGTTGGGTGACTTTCAGCCAATTGCTAGGAGACCGTGAGTTCTAGTCCCACCTTAGTTTCAAAAGCCAGCTGGGTAACTTTGGATCAGTCCCTCTGTCTCACCCTAATCTACCTTGCCAGGGTGTTGATTGTGGGGAAAATAGAGTTGTGTTGGATATGTTCACATCCTCGAGTTATTTGTGAAAACGACAAAGGACGGATACCAAAAAATAATAATAATATGCCAAATTGCAAAATAAAATTCTAGCAGTTGACGTCCGCACTTCCTAGCGTCCCCAACCTTTGAGAAAACCCTGAACTTTTTAAAACGTCCTTCTAAACATTTTATCGGGTGATAAAACGCCTGTTTCCCCTTCTCGTTTCTATCCTGTCCTCATCCCACCCTTGTGTGTGTCTCCTCTCCCCCCTCCCCCAAGATTGTCTGTCACAGGCCGCGACGACAACAGTGTGGAGCTGTCGCTTGAGGGCGGGATCCACAAGGTGATCCTGACGGCGAAGCCCTTTCGGATGGATTTGCTGACTGGGCGGGAGCTGGTGCTGAGCGTCAATTCTCGGGGCCTGCTGTTATTCGAGCATCTGCGACAGAGAAAGGACTCGTGAGTACCTGGGGGCTCCACGTTAGGAGTTGGAGAAGGGTGGGTGGGTGGGTGGGTGGGTTCCTTGGGAGGGGGTCGTTTTCCTCTGAATGGGAGCCTGCTGCCGGGGAAGGAAAAGAAGTTGGTTTATTTAGGCTAGCATTCCTGGTTTCAGTCCAGGAACTAGAGAATGGAAGCACAATGGTGCTCAACCATCAAATCATCTGTGGGGGTCCTTGGTGCTTTCTGAGCTTGGTTATTTCTTCTTGCAGACGTTTCACGACCCAACTAGGTAACGTCATCCAGGGGTAGAAGGGAGTGAGGATTCCTCTCTTATTTATATACAAATAGCTTGCCCTGTCAATGTTGTCGGTTGACAACTTAGTTAAACCACCACCTAATCCAGGAACCACCAACAACGCCCCCACCAAACCGCTGTATATAATTAGGTCACACATAATAACGCTCCCTCCTATTTCCCCCAAATAATGACAACCCTGTGAGGTGGAGTGGGTTGAGAGAGAGAGGGATGGGTCCCAAGTCACCAGCTAGCTTTCAGGCCTAAATTGGGACTAGAACTCACCGTCTCCTAGTGACTGCCTGATGCAGCTAGATTTTATTCTTAAGGTGCGACTAGAACTCCCTGTTTCCTAGTGACTGGCCCCAAGTGATGCAGTTAGCTTTCATGCTTAAGGTGACACTAGAACTCCCTGTCTCCCAGTGCCTGGCCCCAAGTGATCCATTTCATGCCTAAGGTGAGACTAAAACTCCCTGTCGCCTGGTGACTGGCCCCAAGTGATGCAGCTAGCTTTCATGCCTAAGGCAGGACTAGAACTCCCCACCTCCTAGCAATTGGCCGAAAAGACATCCCGGCGGCTTTCCTGCCTAAGGTGGGGCTAGAACTCACCGTCACCTGGTTTGTAAGTCAGCTCCGTTAACCAACTTACATCAAACCGATTCTGGTATTCAGAGATTTGATTGGTTCGGTTTATTTTGTACAGCATCTGGGTTGATTTGAACACAAAATCTTAGCGGTTTTTCTTTTAAAGGAACACACACACACACACACCTCCGGCAATCTTGCTAAATAGGGTAAAAATAATAGGGGTTGTTGTGGGGTTGTTGCCTTTTTTTTGTTAACTGGGGTTTATTTGACTGCGAAACCTTGGCGGGGGGGGGGGATTGGTTTATTTTTTAAGGAATTCACCAGGCAGGAGGGGGGGTTTGGGAGCATCTCTTGAGATTCCTTGCACTGACTCTCCATTGTGTTTTCTGTTTTTGTTGGTCTGTGGCCCCCCCACTCTCGCTCGGGCCCCCCCTCCCAGTTTCTCGGATAAAGTTAGTGACACGGTCGTTAGCATTTGGGATAGGATCATGAACGTTTTCTCTAGGTAATTCTGCAGCTTCTGCTTCTGTTTCTCCCTTTCCCTCCGGTACAGAAAACGGGGCGCTGGCCTTGTGGCATAAGCAGGGGGAAAGCCCCCCCACCCTCTGCCCCCCACTTTTATTTCCCTCCGACCCTCAGTTTTAAGAATGTGGTGTGGTGTGTAGAGATTTGGGGATCCCTACATCAGTCCTGGCTTTGCCCAACGTTGGGGATGGGCTTAGATCCAGAGCTGGAAAAGAAAGAGGCTCGCGGCGGGCAGGGGGGGGCGGGGATAAGATATCCAGAAACATTTTTAAAAATTAAATTAAATTTTAAAAAATGTAAACATGGCTTCACTGTTCTTGAGGACGAGCGCCTTAGCAGCTAAAAAGCCATTGCCAGCTCTTAGTCTAGTCTAGTCTAGTCTATATTGCCATTGTACAAAATAAATACAACGAAATTGGTTGGAGAGTGGGGAAAAAAATATCCCCGAACCAGGATATTTTTGGGTTCTAACATGTTTGTGACTCATCTGGATATTCCTTCCTCTTTTCTGAAACCTCGCCAGCCATTTTTCCTTCATTTCCTGTGTCTGGAATAGGATCTTTCGATAGGGAATCGGATTCTTTCTATGTCCGGTTACAGGTCCCCCCCCCTTTTCTCTCTTCTGGACCCTGGCACTCCCTCCCTCCTGATGGCTGGGTGAAATCTTGAAATATTAACTGTCCTGTCCTGTTTAGGAGACATTGGGGAAGCCTTGGGTTAGCTAAATGTCAAAGGTTAGAACAAGGGGAAGCCTTAGATTAGCTAAATGTCAGTGTTTAGGACATGGGGAAGCCTTAGGTTAGCTAAATGTCAGTGTTTAGATCATGGGGAAGCCTTAGGTTAGCTAAATGTCAGTGTTTAGGACATGGGGAAGCCTTAGGTTAGCTAAATGTCAGTGTTTAGGACATGGGGAAGCCTTAGGTTAGCTAAATGTCAAAGTTTAGAACAAGGGGAAGCCTTAGATTAGCTAAATGTCAGTGTTTAGGACATGGGGAAGCCTTAGGTTAGCTAAATGTCAGTGTTTAGATCATGGGGAAGCCTTAGGTTAGCTAAATGTCAGTGTTTAGGACATGGGGAAGCCTTAGGTTAGCTAAATGTCAGTGTTTAGGACATGGGGAAGCCTTAGGTTAGCTAAATGTCAGTGTTTAGGACATGGGGAAGTCTTAGGTTAGCTAAATGTCAGTGTTTAGGACATGGGGAAGCCTTAGGTTAGCTAAATGTCAGTGTTTAGGACATGGGGAAGCCTTAGGTTAGCTAAATGTCAGTGTTTAGGACATGGGGAAGCCTTAGGTTAGCTAAATGTCGATGGAGATCTTCAGACATCCAGGTCATGGTTGTCCCAAAGGTGCTTTTTCAAGAGGCAACTTTGTTTTCCTTTGAAGACATTTCCCTTCTTATCCAAGAAGCTTCTTCAGCACTGGTATCCCTCTACCTCTGTTGAGGGGAGGGGGGGCTGTTCAGTTTGGACATAGATGGCCTCTTGGACGCCCCCCCCCCCTCCAAACTAGCTGTCCTCTCTGTCCAAAATGTGGACTTTGCCGTCTTCAAAAGAGCCAACTCTGTCTTAAAAGACAAAGTCTTTAAAAACGCAGACAGAGTGCTGAATCTTGTCCTGATGCGTTTGTTCTATGTTGTGCCGTGCGTTGGGACAACATAGGAAAACAGAGGAGGACACAAATCAACCTCCAAGCTGCCTCAATGACCCTCTAAAAGGATGCAAACGACCGGCCGTCTGCAAGGAGTATCAATCCGTCCATGCCTTACCATCCAGTCAGAGCTGAAGAAGCTTCTTGGAGGAGAAGCGAAACATCTTCCAGAAAATGTGCTCTTGCAAAAGCACCTTTGGGACTTAGGTGAGCTAGTTAGCGATGCCCAGGAGACCTCTTGTGTGAGCAGAAGACCAAGATGGCCACTCTGGGCCCCGAAGGATCAGAAGGGAGAGGTTTTAAAAATGGAGGGCCCACTTCGGTCACCAATACAGGTAGTCCTCGAGTTACGACTGCGGTGAAGCCCACCACTTCCGTTGCCCGCCGAAGAATCTCCTAAGGGAGTTTTGCCCCACTTTACGAGATTCCTTGCGGCCGTCGTTAAGGGAATCGTTGCACGTGTTAAGTTACTTAACCCGCTTGCTAAGTGAATCTGGATTTCCCATTGACTTGGCTCATCAGAAGGCCGCAAAAGAGGAATCACGTCGCCCCCGTCCTAAATACGAGTCGCTTGCCATGCGTCTGAATTTTGGTCGCGTTGGCAACGGTCGTAAGTGTGAAAAAAATGGTCCTAGGTCACTTTTTCCCCTCCGTGCCGTTGTAACGTGGAACGGTCACTAAGCAAACTGTTGGCTTAGCGGCGGAGCTCTCGCCTCAGAGTCAGAAGGCCGTGAGTTCCGTCCTAGGTAGAGGCAGATATTTCTCTCTCTGGGCACCGTGAGAATATCTTATCTGCCGAACGAGACTCAGCATCGGCAACAGGAAAGGCATCTGGCCAGTAAAACACTCAGCTCCATTCAGTTGCCCAGGCAGGAATCATGGGGTTGTTTAAAAGATTATGACGATGATTCAATGATCTGTCGGTAAGTCGAGGACTACCTGTAAGTAGTTTCACCCCGCTCTCTGCCCCATGGCTAGCTCTCCCCGCCCCGCCCCCCGCCCCAATCCCCAGCTTCCTACTAACTAAGCAGGGCTGCGAAACAGCGTGTGAGTTTCTATTGATTGATATTGCCATTGGTTTGCGCCAGGGTATATGTACGTGTGTGTTATCCGTGTCCACTTTTTGCATTTGACAAGCTTTTACGTTGGTTGCTCTTCCTCCACGCGGGGTGGGGGAACAGTGGAGGGTCTCAGCCTGAGCCTCCCCTTTTTTTCTCCAAACTCGTTTTTTCCCTTCCAGAACACCGGAGAAGGAACCCGAGTCCGAAGGGGGAGGAGGTGAGCCCGACGAAGCCGCCAATCCGGCTTCGCCTTCGGAAGAGGAATCTGCAGAGAAAACGGAGCAGGTGAATCCAGGCACCGAATTCAGGAGGGGGTGGGGGTGGGGCTTTAAATTCATGTTGTTGGCATGAATGCATGTAAATCCATGCCAGCAACAGAGAGAGAGAGAGAGAGAGAGAGTGTGGGAAAAGAAGAGGAGGAGGAGGAGAAAATGGAAGAGGCAGAAGAAGAGCAGATGGACGGGAGGGAGATTGAGAAAGAGAAGAATAAGAAGTGATAAAGGAGAAAGATAAGGAGAAAGAAAAAAGAAAGGGAGAGAGGGAAAAGAGGAGGAGGAGGAGGAGAGCGAAGAGGAGATGAATGAGAGGGAAAAGAGAAGGAGAAGAATAGGAAATGATAAAGGAGAAAAAAAAAGAGAGAGAAAAGAGGAAGAGAATAGGAAGTGATAAAGGAGAAAGAAAAAAGAGATGGAAAAGAGGAGGAGGAGAATAGGAAGTGATAAAGGAGAAAGATGAGAAAGAAAAAAGAAAGGCAGAGAGGGAAAAGAGAAGGAGGAGGAGGGCGAAGAGGAGATGGAGAGGGAAAAGAAGGAGAAGAATAGGAAGTGATAAAGGAGAAAGAAAAAAGAGGGAAAAGAGGAGGAGGAGAATAGGAAGTGATAAAGGAGAAAGAGAAGGAAAAAGAGGGAAAACAGAAGGAGGAAATGGAAGAGGAGGAAGAGGAGATGGATGGGAGGGAGAAGAGAAAGAGAAGAATAGGAAGTGATCAAAGAGAAAGAGAAAAGAGGAGGAAGAGAAGATGGAAGAGGAAGGGGAAATGGATAGCAGGGAGAAGAGAAGGAGAATAGCTGGGAATTGTAACCAGGTCTACATCTCTTCAAAGTATTATTACTATATAGGTATACTTTCCCCCCCTCTTTTTTAAAAAACAGAAGGAGGAAGATCTGTGTTAAAATTAAATATGTATATTGAAAAGGAATTATAAATACCATCAACATAAAATGGAGCTTGCTTGGAAGCTGAAATCACCCAAGTAAATTTTTTTTTTCCACCCCCAGCCTGAGGATGCCTCCCAAAAGGACCCCGAAGAGGATGCGGGATCCTGGGAAGAAACGTTTAAGACCCACACGGATAAAAAACCCAATGGTTAATAAGAGCGTTGTCCTTTTTTTAAAGCTTTATTTATCTGTATCATCTCCCTCCTCTCCTTCCCCCTTTGCAATTTGGGAAGGGGGGGGGGAATTATAAATGGCCAATCAGCCTCCCAATGAAATGGTGATGTGTTGTTTTTCTTTAAATTCATCATTTGGAAGGCTGAATGAAAAGGATCAGCTACGTCTGTATTTCTCAGCCTCCGCAGCTTTAAGATGCGTGGACTTCAACTCCCAGAATTCCTCAGTCAGTGGAGGCTTTTGTGTTCCCTTTTCGCACTGCCCCCTGCTATTATTTTGAGTGCTGTGCCTGAATAAGCTCTGATTAGGGATCCTTCCTTCCTTCCTTCCTTCCTTCCTTCCTTCCTTCCTTCCTTCCTTCCTTCCTTCCTTCCTTCCATCCATCTTCTTCATTTCTTTCCCTTCCTCCTTCCTTCTTTCCTTCCTTCCCTCCCTCACAGATTTCCTTCCTTCTATCAATCCATCCATTTTCTTCATTTTTCCTTTCCTCTCTTCTCTCCTCACCTTGCCCTTCCCTCTTCCTTTCCCTCCCTTCCCTTCTTCTATCTTCGTTCCCTTCCCTTCTATCTTCGTTCCCTTCCCTTCTATCTTCCTTCCCTTCTATCTTCCTTCCCTTCCCTTCTTCTATCTTCCTTCCCTTCCTTCTTCTATCTTCCCTTCCTTTTTCTATCTTCCTTTCCTTTATCTCCCTTCTTCTTTCCTTCCCTTCTTCTATTTTCCTACCTACCCCTTTTCTATCTTCCTTCCCTTCCCTTCTTCTATCTTCCTTCCCTTCCTCTATCTCCTTCTATTTTCCTTCCCTTCTTTTTTCTTCTATTCCTTTCCTTTCCTCCTTTCCCCTCCCCTCCCGAATTGTCCTTTTTCGATAGTTTCCCAAAAATAAAATGCCATTTTGTGACGTGTGACTTCCCACAGAACACCAAACCTCGCAGTGCTTAACCGGAATCCATAAACCGGCTTCTAGCTTCACCTTCCGGCCTGATGCCTGCTTGCAAACCACAGTTTATCAAGTGGGATTACTTCAAATCTGACCCCAGAACGTGCTTTGATGTTTCACGAGTGACCTCAGCCAGAGGAACTCAGCACTTTTCCTTCCCTTCGTTCTGCAGGACCAACGTCGGTGGGGCTCGATTTCTCATTCCCGGGAGTGGAGAATGTGTATGGAATCCCGGAACATGCAGATAACCTCCGCCTGCGAACCACAGAGTAAGTTTGGGGACTCCAGAAGTTGTAAATGCTCCAACCCTGGAAGTTTTAAAGAAGAGATTGGATAGCCGTTTGCATGGAATGGGACGGGGTTTGCTGCCTAAGCAAGGGATTGGACTAGAAGACCTCCAAGGTCCTTTCTAACTCTTGTTAGTCTAGTCCAGTTTAGTTTAATCTAGGCCCATTCTATTTCTATTCTATTCTCTATTTTATCATCTTCTTCCTATTCTATTCCTATTCTATTCTATGCCATTCCATTCCTAATTTCTGTTGTGCTCTGCTCTATTTTATTCTATGTATATTCTATTTCTATATTCTACTCTGTATTCTATTCTATTCTATTCTATTCTATATTCTATTCTATTCTATATTCTATTTTAATTCTATTCTTTTTTCTATTTTTCTATATCTTTCTATTCTATCCTATTCTATTCTATTCTTTATTCTATTCTATTCTATTTTTTCTATTTCTATTCTATTCTACTCTTTATTTTATAATTCTAATTCTATTCTATTCTCTATTTTATCATATTCTTCCTATTCTATTATTTTTCTATTTCTATTCTGTTTTACTCTTTCTTTTATTCTTATTCTAATTCTATTCTGTTATATTCTATTCTACTCTATTCTATTCTAAATATAAATTCTTTGGGCAATGTTTTTCCCCTGCTCTAATGAGCTCATATCTCGGCAGGGGAGGGGATCCGTATCGTCTCTATAACTTGGACGTCTTCCAATACGAACTCTACAACCCGATGGCTCTCTATGGATCGGTCCCGGTGTTGTTAGCTCACAGCGCTCAACGCACCCTCGGCATGTTTTGGCTCAACGCAGCCGAGACCTGGGTGGACATCACCTCCAATACAGCTGGCAAGGTAAGGGGTGTGACCTTGGCTGCTGCGTTATACAGGTAGCCTTAATGTCTTAATGTTGCCAATTAAGAAACCTTCGAGATACAGTATCCGAGATGGCTGGGGAATTCTGGGAGTTGAAGTCCAGACGCCGCAAGTGTGCTAAGATTGAGAAGCACTAACTCCACCAGTGTTCCCTGCCCGCCTTCTCTTGCAGACCATGTTTGGGAAGATGCTCGATTACATCCAAGGCGGAGGAGAAACGCCCCAGACGGACGTCCGCTGGATGTCGGAGAGCGGGATCATAGACGTCTTCCTCCTGTTGGGACCTTCGCCGGCGGACATTTTCAAGCAGTACGCATCACTCACAGGTGAGCTGGGTGCCTTCGGAGTCAGACGTCAGTGGGGCAGAAGGACAGCTGGAGCCTTTTCCCAGTGTGCGCATGCGCAGAGGTGCCAGACGAAGGGAAGAGCTAAAGAGCAAGGGGCGACTTGGGAGAAAGGCCACAGGTGGAGGATGAAAGGGGAGTGGAGCTTGCAGGAGACCATTCGTTCGCTTCATTGGTTTGTGACCTTCCGAGACTCCTGGCCAAATTCTGCAGAGATCGGCCTGGCAGCTCTCCAAGGCAGATAAGGTCTGTGACCGTAAATCCTCCCTTGAAAGACTTTGCTGGAGGCGAAGGAGCAGAATTCACAGTCAATGAATAAAAGGGCTTTTTGTCGGGACAAGGAGTTGGCTTCAGGCTCTCAGGAAGCCTCGGTCAGAACAGTACATTTGGACGGTCGCTAAATGAACCGTTGTAAGTCGAGGGTTTCCTGTAGCAGGCGAACACAGGGGCCGGCCCCAGATCATCTGTTTCCCCTTCCTTAGGCACCCAGGCTCTGCCTCCGCTCTTCGCCCTGTCCTATCACCAGAGCCGCTGGAACTACAACGACGAGGAAGATGTGACGGCTGTGGACAACGGCTTTGACGAGCACGACATCCCCTATGACGTCATCTGGCTGGACATCGAACACACCGACGGCAAGCGCTACTTCACCTGGGACCCCAACAAGTTCACCCACCCCCGGGAGATGCTTCAGAGGCTGGCAGCCAAGAGGAGGAAGGTAAGGAGGACCAAGCCGCCATCCGTCAAATCTTATACAATAATACAATAATACAATAGCAGAGTTGGAAGGGACCTTGTAGGTCTTCTAGTCCAACCCCCTGCGTGGGCAGGAACCTTATACCATTTCAGACAAATGGCTATCTAACATCTTCTTAAAGACTTCCAGGGTTGGGAGCATTCACAACTTCTGGAGGCAAGCTGTTCCAGAAGTTAATTGTTCTAACTGTCTTCCTGGGGTGTGGGGAGTTTCTGACCCCCCCCCCCTTGGGTACAAGTCGAAGAGACATTTTGCAACTCGCGATTGGACTGTGGGGTGTGTTTGGTGCTCTCTGAGCATGTTGGTTTTCCTGCAGACGTTTCATGGCCCAACTAGGGAACGTCATCAGTGCTAGGGGGAAGTAGAGTTTGTTCTCTATACTATTCAAAGGAGACAATTAGAAATATATTTGGAAATTTTAGGCTCTTATCAATGGAAGAGAATATCAGTGCTACAAGGGAATGGGGATTGTGTAGAGGAGGAGGAGGAGGAAGGAAAGGGCAGAGGGAGGAGGAGGATTAGAGAGGAGGACTCTGGGATGCCCTTGGTGCTCTCTGAGCTTGGTGGTTTTCTTGCAGACATTTCATGACCCAACTAAGCTACGTCATCAGTGCTAGACCCCCAAAGCTATCCTCCTCTCCGCAATCCTCACCCCCTTCTAGCACTGATGATGTTGCCTAGTTGGGTCACGAAACGTCTGCGAGAAAACCACCAAGCTCACAGAGCACCACGGGCCCCACAATTGGGATATTCCTGGCACGGCCATGATCTAGAACCCAAACTAAAAAAACACGATTTGGTGAAGTGGGAGCCGTGGTATCGCCATGGGACACGTTCAACTAGATGTGCGTATTAATGCTGCCGCTTCAATCCATCCCCTCAATCCGTGTCATTCATCCTCGACCCAGATGGTGAGCATTGTAGACCCACACATCAAAGTCGACACCGGCTACCGAATCCACAATGAAATTCGCTCCCGGGATTTTTACGTCAAGACCAAGGATGGGAACGACTATGAAGGCTGGTGCTGGCCAGGTGAGGGAAAATTCTAGGATGAATCCAGATGTTGAGACTGCAGAGAAAAGCGACAAAGATGACTAGGGGACTGGAGGCTAAAACATACCAAGAATAGTTGCAGGAATTGGGGCTGTCTAGCTTAATGGGCCGTGGTGACTCAGTGGCTAAGATGCTGAGCCAAAATCTCGGTGGCTAAAATCCCTAGCGCCGCGTAACGGAGGGAGCTCCCGTTCCTTCTCCCAGCTTCTGCCAATCTAGCAGTTCGAAAGCAGGTGAAAAATGCAAGTAGAAAAAACAGGAGCCACCTTTGGTGGGAAGGGAACAGCGTTCCGTGCGCCTTCGGCGTTGAGTCATGCCGGCCACATGACCACGGAGACGTCTTCGGACAGCGCTGGCTCTTCGGCTTTGAAACGGAGATGAGCACCGCCCCCTAGAGTCAGGAACGACTAGCGTAGCATACAATTTAAAACAGGAGATTAAAATATGGACAAAGTTCAAGGGAAATCTTGCCCAGAAAGGAGTAATGTTCATTCCATTCTGTCAACGCCAAATCTTTTCTCTGTCTCCTTGCGCACAGGTTCAGCGGGCTATCCGGATTTTACCAACCCCCAGATGCGTTCCTGGTGGTCCAGCATGTTCGCTTACGATCAATACGAGGTAGGGGGCTTCCTGGTTTATTCAGATCTGTTCTGACCCAGGCTTCACTGAATCACGAAACCCACTGCTTGTCTTCCCCAAAAAACCTCGTTTTATTTGGATAATGTGAATTCCTGGGAAAAAGTCTTTCAGGGTTTTGTCTTCACAATAATAAGCAAATTCATGGTCTCCTGCAAACTCCACTCCCCTGTCGCTCCTCTTTTATTTCCTCTGGGAGAGGTCATTCACCGTTCCATTCACCTCCAGAAAAGTCTTCCAAGGGAGGATTTATGGTCACAGACCTCATCTGGCTTGGAGAGCTGCCAGGCTGATCTCTGTAGAACTTGGGCAGGAGTCTGGGAGGGTCACGAACCAATGAAGCGAACTCATGGTCTCCTGCAAGCTCCACTCCCCTGTCGCTCTTTTATTTCCTCTGGGAGGAGCCATTCATCACCCACCTGCGGCCTTCCTCCCAAGTCGACCCCTGTTCTTTAGCTGTTCCCTTCGTCTGGCCACTCTGCGCATGCGCACACTGGGAACAGGCTCCAGCTGTTCTGCCTCACTGATGTCTGACTCTGAAGGCAGCTGATACCTGTAGGACGGCCCTGGCCCCCTCTCTCCCTCCGACACAACCCTCCTCAGAGCCTTTCCCCACTCCAGGACTGGCCCAGGTTCCTCCCCAACCCTCCTCACTGTCCGACTCTGCTGCCAGCTCCACTGGCCACTGGCGGGCCACAACACGATCTTGCTTTTGCACTTTTGGGGTCTCCCTGTCACTCGCTTCTCCCTTGACCCCAGGGCTCCATGGAGAACCTCTACACCTGGAACGACATGAACGAGCCTTCGGTCTTCAACGGCCCCGAGGTCACCATGCACAAAGACGCTGTCCACCAAGGGGGTTGGGAGCATCGCGACATCCACAACTTGTACGGCTTCTACGTGGTGAGTGCCGTCCGGTCCCGGGGTGTGTTTCGGTCGATGTGTCTCAAGGATTCCCCTTTTGACGCGCAGAATCCATGGGGGGGAAGCCAGATTCCCTGAACGACCAGGCTACCAACTTATCAACAGTAGGGATTCCCTTCACACACCATGGCAGGAACGGCTGTAAAATGGAGCCAGACTCGCTTAACCAATGTCTGGTTTAACAACAAAGGTTTGGGGTTCCCTTGGGGCCACGGAGGCGCAGGGGCTAAGACGCTGAGCTTGTCGATCAGAAAGATCAGCAGTTCGGCAGTACGAATCCCAAGCGCCGCCTAATGGAGTGAGCTCCCGTGACTTGTCCCAGCTTCTGCCAACCTAGCAGTTCGAAAGCAGGTAAAAAAGGCAAGTAGAAAAATAGGAACCACCTTTGGTGGGAAGGGAACAAGCGTTCCGTGCACCCCTTCGGACAGCCCTGGCTCTTTGGTTTTGAAAGAGATGAGCACTGCCCCCTAGAGTCGGGAACCACATGTGAGGGGAACCTTTACCTTTACCTGAGGCATCCCTGTAATTCTTAATAATAATAATAATAATAATAATAATAATAATAATAATAATAATAATAATAATAATAATAATAATAATAATAATAATAATAATAATAATAATAATTTTATTTATAGACCGCCTCCTCTCCCCAAAGGGACTCGGAGCGGTGCACAGGGAAGTTAAAAAAGCAAATATAAAATACATAAATAGTTAAGATAAGAATTAAACAAATTGTCCCTGCGCTAAAACCCACTATGCTAAAACTAAACTACACCCCCCTAAAAACCCAGTTAAAAAAACGGAAGACTAACCTAGGCCGGCCAAGCAGAAAAAGTGTGTTTTCAATTTTTGACGGAAGGAGCGGAGGTCCGTAGTTGTTCTAATTTCGGGGGGAAGGTCGTTCCAGAGGGCTGGGCCACAGAGAAGGCCCTTCCCCTGGGCGTCGCCCGCTGGCATAGCCTACTGGACGGCACCCAGAGAAGTCCCTCTCTGTGGGAGCGAATCGGCCGCAGGGATGTATGGGGCAGGATCCGATCCCGCAGATAGCTAGGTCCCGTGCCATGGAGCGCTTATTCTTAGACCATCTTCGACCATTGGGTTGACTTTTGAGCCAAGCTTCAACGCGTTGAATAACCATCCCTTCTCCCTTCCTCCTGGCAGCAAATGGCCACCGCAGAGGGTCAGGTGCAGCGGTCTGGCGGCCTGGAGCGGCCCTTCGTCTTGTCCCGAAGTTTCTTTGCCGGTTCCCAACGTTACGGTTAGTGGCGGGCGTATCAAGATGAGCGATGGAGTAGCTGTATTGGAGAGTCTTCCAAGCCGGGCGTTGAGTACATTGTCAAAATTTTTCTCAGAAATGGCACTTCACCAGTTCATGTTGTTGTTAGTTGCTGTTATAGTTTCTGGTTGCTCTCCTTCGCAGGGGCTGTGTGGACCGGGGACAATGCAGCCGAGTGGGACCATCTAAAGATCTCCATCCCCATGTGCCTGAGCCTGGCCTTAGTGGGCATCTCCTTCTGCGGAGGTAAGCAAATGGCAGCTGTTCTTGACTTACGGCCACTCGCTTAGCGACCATTCGCATTTATAATGGCAAACCTTCCACTGTCTTTAGCCGACGTGGGCGGCTTCTTCAAAAACCCGGAGCCGGAGCTGCTGGTGCGTTGGTACCAAGCCGGAGCCTATCAGCCCTTCTTCCGGGCCCATGCACACGTGGACACCACGCGCCGCGAACCCTGGCTTTTCGGCGATGAGAACAAAGCGCTGATCCGGGAGGCCATCCGGGAGCGTTACGCTCTGCTTCCCTTCTGGTATACCCTCTTCTATCAATCTTACCGGACTGGCCTGCCGGTCATGCGGTGAGTTCAGTTCCATAGTTTGCATTGAGCCATTTTAGCTAGGGAATCCTGGGAGTTGAAGCCCGCCCATCTTAAAGCATGCTGGCTTGGGGATTCTGGGAGTGGAAATCCATCCATCATAAAGAATGCAGACTGGGGGATTCTGGGAGTTGAAGTCCACCCATTTTAAAGCATGCAGACTGGGGGATTCTGGGAATTGAAGTCTTCCCATCTTAAAATCATGCAGACTGAGGGATTCTGGGTGTTGACATCCATCCAACCTTAAACCGGGCAAGGTTGATAAAAATCTTGTTCTAAGCGGCGATGTAATGTGAGATATACTGGTCTCTTGTCGTAAATCGTGTTTTCTGAATTGGGGGGTTATGCCAGGCCAACTTTACACAGCCTTAATGATAGTTTGGCAGTCTAGCCATGGGTATTGCACAATGTTTTCTTATTATTATGGCACGGGGCCTAGTTATTTGCGGGACCGTCTCCTGCCACACACCTCCCACCGTCCGATCCGCTCCCATAGGGAGGGCCTCCTCAGGGTGCCAACCGCCGGTCAATGCCAGCTAGCGGTGCCCAGGGGAAGGGCCTTCTCTGTGGCAGGGCCAGCCCTCTGGAACGACCTACCCCCCGAACTTCGTACTATCACGGACCTTCCCCTCTTTCGCCGCTCACTTAAGACGTACCTTTTCCACCAAGTTTAGAGCTTAGAGCTCAGATGCCACATAATTTTAGCAAATTAGGGAATGGATTTTAGAATTTTATTAATGGGAATATTTTTAGCACAGGTTATTTAATTTAATTCATTTTAAATATTGTCATTGTATTTATTGTTATTTGTTGGTGATTTTTAATTTCCTGTGCACCGCCCTGAGTCCATCTTGATGGAGATAGCAGCGGTATATAAATCGAATGAATGAATGAATGAATGAATGAATGAATGAATGAATGAATGAATGAATGAATGAATATTTCGACCATGTTAATTCTTGTTTTTTGCTCTCTTGACAGACCGCTCTGGGTCGAATATCCCCAGGACCCTACCTTGTTTCCCATTGATGATGAGTATCTGCTTGGTAAGTGTTTCGTGTGTGTGTGGTCTGTCTGTTTGTCTGTGTGTGTGTGTGTGTGTGTGAGAGAGAGAGAGAGAGAGAGAGAGAGAGAGAGAGAGAGAGAGAGAGAGAGAGAGAGAGAGAGAAAGAAAGAAAGAAAGAAAGAAAGAAAGAAAGAAAGAAAGAAAGAAAGAAAGAAAGAAAGAGAGTGAGAGAGAAACAAAAAGGGAGAAATGAGAGAGAGAACCAGAACTAGGAAGGGCAAAGATGAAATCCTACTTCCTGTCTCCATTTGGAGTTTCCCACAATCGCGTGACCACGATTGTTGTTTCTGTAACCAGAAACTAGGGTTGATGGTTTCTAGCAAAAAACCCAAAAACAACCGCCACCTATTGGCCATCACGGATTTATTTAAACAACCACGATGTTTGTTTTCATGTCTGTCCCGGAAAAAAAAGTCTGTAAAAATCAAGCATGCTGATTCGCTTAATGACTGCTACAACTTGAGAACCGTAATTCTAGGACTCAATTAGAGTCATAAGCCGAGGACTCTGCAGTTTTATGACCGGAAATAATGACAGACAGTAATTGGGTTCCTTTTTCAAGGAAGAAGAGGGGTGATGCTGCAGCTAGAGTTTGACGGGTTTTTGAAATGCGGCAAGCAATTTGCTCAAGTCTCTAGATCTCATTGACCACCTTTCTTACAGGCGATGCACTGTTGGTTCATCCAGTAACTGCACAAGGAGCTCGGGGTGTACAGGTGTATTTACCTGGCAGAGGGGAAGTAAGTATGACTGTTGACTTTGGATTGAGCTATTTACTTATTAGATGGTTATCCCTTCATTGTTTTTTAAGTAATTCGAAGCAGTGGACTGGGCTGAGGGATTGGCCCAAAATCACCCAGCCGTTTTCAGGCCTAAGATGGGACTTGAACTCACCATCTCCTGGTGATTGGTTCAAAGCCACCCAGCTGCCTTTCATACCTAAGGCAGAACTAGAACTCACTGTCTCCTGGTGATTGGCTCAAAGTCACCCAGCCATTTTCATGCCTAAGATGGGACTAGAACTCACTGTCTCCTGGTGATTGGCCCAAAGCCACCCTGTGTCGCTGTTACATTTGCCTGGGGAAAAAGAATTCCCTTCAAAAGGAAAGTATTATATGCATAACTCTGTTGAGAAGAAATGGACATGGTGGGTCAGGGGCTAAGACGCTGAGCTTGTTGATCAGAAGGGTTGGCAGTTCAGCAGTTCGAATCCCTAGTGCCGCGTAACGGAGGGAGCTCCCGTTCCTTGTCCCAGCTTCTGCCAACCTAGCAGTTTGAAAGCACGTAAGAAAATGCAAGTAGAAAAATAGGGACCACCTTTGGTGGGAAGGGAACAGCGTTCCGTGCGCCTTTGGTGTTGAGTCATGCCGGCCACATGACCACGGAGACGTCTTTGGACAGCGCTGGCTCTTGGGCTTTGGAACGGAGATGAGCAGCGCCCCCTAGAGTCAGGAACAACTAGCACATCTGTGCGAGGGAAACTTTTGCCTTTATGGAGAAGAACTTTCTTCTCCACCGAAGTTTAGAGCGATTGCATAATCTGGGAATCGACCGTTTTTTCAGCCCCCAGGGTGCCCTTACGCGCAAACAGTTACAAACCACAAATTTCTCTTATAAAAACAAGCTGTCGGAAGAGATGAGTTTGTCACGTCTCCAGCATTGTCGTTTTGGCCTCTTTAAAGTGAAGCACAGCTTTACAAACGGCTGTGGCTTGGCCCGCTTTCAAAACAAGACAAGTCCTGCCAAAGATTGGGGGGGGGGGGGGGTTTCCCCCCTCCGTCGATCCACCTCACCAAATCCTCTCCAAACAATTTTTTTCTTCTTGGCAGGTTTGGTACGACGTCCACACTCACCAGAAACTCCACGCCCCGCAAACGTTTTATTTGACGGTTGCCATGAGCAGCGTAAGTCCGAGATTAACACATTTCTCACTTAGCAACATCAGTGTTGGGCTCGATGGTGGTTTATAAATTGAGGAACTGCCTGCATTCTCACTTTGGTAGCAATTCTTAGGCCTAATGATTTATTTACAGTAGGTACGGCTTGGTGTATCATTTTGACTCGGGTACACCTTAATCAAGGTGCTTAGATCTGGCCTTTGCAGCCACCCTGGAAACAGTGAAGGTGTCAGGCCTGTAACCATATTCCTCTTTGGCCTGCCACACTTTCTATTATGTCACTATGCCTTTTCCATTGTTGGAAAATGGGAGGGGGGGGGATTGTACGGAGTTAGATGCTATGTAGCCAAAGCAAAATTCCTCCTAGAAAACCAAGGTCATCCTTTGTCTCTGACAGAAGGGCTAGCCTGCGGTGCCTCTGCCTGCAAAGTTTGATGAAGAGAAGGACCAGGGGAGACATGATAGCAGTCTTCCGATATCTCAGAGGGTGCCATAAAGAAGAGGGAGTCAAACTATTCTCCAAGGCACCTGGGGGCAGGACAAGGAGCAATGGGTGGAAACTAATCAAGGAGAGAAGCAACTTAGAACTAAGGAGAAATTTCCTGACAGTTAGAACAATTAACCTCTGGAACAGGTTGCCTCCAGAGGTTGTGAAGGCCCCAACCCTGGAAGTCTTTAAAAAGATGTTGGATAGCCATTTGTCTGAAATGGTATAAGGTTCCTGCCCATGCAGGGGGTTGGACTAGAAGACCTCCAAGGTCCCTTCCAACTCTGCTATTGTATTGTATTGTAAATAGGGAACCCCAGGGAAGGGCCATGTGGCAGAGGGTTGCAGGAGGCTGTCGCAGCCCAAAACAACCCCAGAGGGCCACACATTCGAGATGGGCTGGACTTTGATCTCCTGTCGGGGTGAAAGGGACTCAAGACCGCTGACGTGTTTAACGCCTCCTTCGCCGTCCCTCTCCTACCACAACCCTCCTGAATTCTTAACCCTTGATCCTTTCCCCAAGATTCCCGTCTACCAGCGTGGGGGCAGCATCGTGGCCCGGAAGGAGCGGGTCCGGCGTTCTTCGGACTGCATGCAGAACGATCCCTACACGCTCCACGTGGCTTTGGGGCCTCAGGTGAGATTGGGGTGAGGGGATGGACAGGTTTGGAGGGCTGCATTATGACGATCGGTTGTGATAACACAACCGATCAAAGATCTGGCCAGGCCCTAGCAGGGATTCAGTCCAGTTCACTGGAGAATAGATAATGTAATGTAATATAATGTAATATATAATATGGTATGTAGAAAATAGAATAGAAATGAAATGAAACACAGGAATAGAATAAGGATAGGATAGGAATAGGAAATAGAATAGAATAGAATAGAATAAGGATAGGATAGGAATAAAAAATAGAATAGAATAGGAAAGAATAGAATAGAATAGAAATGAAATGAAACACAGGAATAGAATAAGGATAGGATAGGAATAGGAAATAGAATAGAATAGAATAGAATAAGGATAGGATAGGAATAAAAAATAGAATAGAATAGGAAAGAATAGAATAGAATAGAATAGAAATGAAATGAAATACAGGAATAGAATAAGGATAGGATAGGATAGAATAGGAATAGAAAATAGAATAGAATAGGAATAGGAAAGAATAGAATATAGAATAGAAATGAAATGAAATGAAACGAAATATGGGAATAGAATAAGGGTAGGATAGGAATAGAAAATAGAATGGAATAGAGGACAAGAGGAATAGGAAATTAGAATGGAATGAATATGGGATAGAAATAGAAAATAGAATAGAGAATAGAATAGAGAATAGAATAGAGGAAAAGAGGAATATAGGAATAGGAAATTAGAATGGAATAGAATAGAATAGAAAATAGAGTAGAGAATAAAATAGGAATAGAAAATAGAATAGGAAAAGAATAGAATAGAATAGAATAAGAGGAATAGGAAATTAGAATGGAATGGAATAGAATAGAATATAGGATAGAATATAGAATAAGAATAGAAAATAGAATAGGAAAATAGAATAGAACAGAACAGAACAGCTTCGTTTTCACTAGCCTATCCCGAGTCCAATCATTTGGGTTTCTACTTTTCTCAATCTCTCCAGGGAACAGCCCAAGGGGAACTTTTCATTGACGATGGACACACGTATAATTTTGAGACAAAAAGACAATACCTGCACCGCCTCTTCCGATTCTCTGGCAACGTGCTGACGGCCAGGTACCCAGTCTAGGAGTTCTTTTTTTCCTCTCTCTCTCTCTCTCTCTCTCTCTCTCTCTCTCTCTCTCTCTCTCTCTCTCTCTCTCTCTCTCTCTCCTTTTCTCCCTCACCT
This sequence comes from Rhabdophis nuchalis, assembly GCA_039707465.1. Classification (NCBI taxonomy): domain Eukaryota; kingdom Metazoa; phylum Chordata; class Lepidosauria; order Squamata; family Natricidae; genus Rhabdophis; species Rhabdophis nuchalis. Next base: position 4,313,118 of record CM077662.1, read on the forward strand.
TCATTATCCAACACTCTCTTTTCTTCTGGCTGAATTCCCCCAATTTCATTTCAGCTCGGCAGATCCAAAGGGCAGCTTTGAAACTCCGGCCTGGATCGAACGGGTGGTGATCCTCGGAGCGGGCAAGCCGGGGGCCGTCTTCCTCAAACAACAGGGTGAGTTGGTGGGAGGACCAAAGTCTGCACCCTGTTTCCTATTTCCTTTTGGATGGGAATAGCAAATGATTTCCTTTTTCCTGGATAGAAGCCAATCAAGATGGAGAATCAACTTTAGAACTAAGGAGGAGTTTTCTAATGAACCAGTGGAACGGCTTGCCACTAGAAGTTGTGGGTGCTTCCAACACTGGAAGTTTTTAAGGGACTGACAATGAGCTTTGACGTCAGTTGGTTTTGGGGCAGTGTCACATGTGCAAACCTTGTTTGATTAGGGGTGTGTGTGTGTGTGCATTATTTTGCGACCTTAGAGATCAGGAACCAGGTCCAGCCAGTTGAGTGAACCTACCTGTGAAATCCTGGAGATTGTGGGATGTAGGTAGGTCTAGTCTTAAACGAAGAGAAACACCAGACAGCAGTCTTCCAATATTTGAGGGGCTGCCCCAAAGAAGAAATAAGGTCCACCTGTTCTCCACAGCACCTGAGGGCAGGACAGGAAGCAATGGAGGGAAACTCATCAAGGAGAGAAGCAACCTGGAATTAAGGAGGAATTTCCTGACAGTGAGAACAATTAGTGGAACAGTTTGCCACCGGAAGTTGTGAATGTCCAACACTGAAGGTCCTCAAGATGTAATTTGTCAGTGGAACAACTTGCCTCCAGAAGTTGTAACACTGGACGTTTTTAAGAAGATGTTGGACAACCCTTTGTCTGAAGTGTTGTAGGGTTTCCTGCCTAAGCGGGGGGTTGGACTAGAAGACCTCCAAGGTCCCTTCCAACTCTGTTATTCTATAATCTTCCAGATTGTACGGTCTTTTTTTCTGGAACGGTACTATAGGGTCTCCTGCTTGAGCAGAGGGCTGGACTGGAAGACCTCCAAGGTCCCTTCCAACTAACTCTGTTATTCTTGCTCAGGCTTAGTCTCTCTCTCTCTCTCTCTTTCTCTTCTCCCCACCCCCCCCTCTTCCCACCTCCAACTGTCCAGGATCTGGCGAGACTCGCCTGGATTTCACCCACGAAGCCGAGACCTCCGTTCTAACCATCCGCAAGCCTGCCGTGAACGTCGGAGAAGACTGGAGCATCTCGCTACGATAATGGCACGAGGCGGGGGGCGGGGGAGACACAAGAATTAGCTGGGCAGAGGGGCGGGGAGAGGTTGGGGTGCAGTGGGGGGGGGTTGAGGAGCTCTAGGTCAGACTCCTATCCTCCCTTCCCTCCCCAAATCCATTGGGTAGAGAGATTTGGAAGCTCCCCGCTGCCACTGTATCTGAGATCCAGTGTCCCAGTTTAGAAGGCATGAAATGGAAGAGGGCTATCTTTCCCTTCCCCTTCCTCCCCCTGCTCTGTTTATCCTCCTCTTCCTCCCTCTTTACTTCCTTCCCCTCCAGTCCCTTCCCTGCCTGTGTTTTTCCTTCCCTCTTTCTTCCTCTCTCTCCCCTTCCTTTCTTCATCCCTTCTTTTGCCTTCCCTCCCTTTCCATCCTATGTCTCCACGGCTCCCTTTTTTTCCCTTCCTTTTCTTCCTCTCCTCTTCCTTCCTTTGTCTCTCCCTCCCTCTTTTCTTTTTCCCTTCTCTTCTTCCTTCCCTTTCTTTCCTATCTCCCCACTCTGATTTTTTGCCTTCCTCCTACCCTTCCTCTCTTCTTTCTATGTTCCTCCCTCCCTCTTTCCTTCCTTCCTGTTTCTTTTTCCTTCTCTTCTTCCCTGCTTTTCCTTCCTTCCTCTCCCCCCCTCCTGTCTCCTTCCTTCCTTCCTCTCTCCCCTTCCTTCTTTCTCTCCTTCCTCTCCCCCCGTCTCTGTATTCCTTCCTTCCTGTTTCTTTTTCCTTCTCTTCTTCCCTGCTTTTCCTTCCTCCCCCCCCCCCTGTCTCCTTCCTTCCTTCCTTCCTCTCTCCCCTTCCTTCTTTCTCTCCTTCCTCTCCTCGCTGTCTCGGTATTCCTCCCTCCCTCCTTCCCCCCCCCCCATCCCTCCAACGTTTAGCAATATTTGCTGTAAAACGAGGATTGCAACCTTGGGTTTTTTCCCCCTTCGGGGACTGGAAAGCCAAGGCAGGGACACACACACACACCCTTCCCTCTCTCCCCTCTTCCAATCCATTTTTCTGGAAAACGCAAACATGGATTGTTGCCCTTTTCCAAAATCGGTGGGCCTAGCTCTCTTTCTCTACATCTCCCCCCCACCCCTTTCATCTCTGCCCCACATGTTCTGGCTGACGATTGGAAACAACCCATTGGGAGTAGGGAGGGGGAAACAAAACAGAAAATCCAATTGACGGTTGGGCGAGGCCTGCCTTTTCGAGCCCTTTCCTCGCCAGCCGGTGAATGTAGTAAAACACCCCACACACCATCCCGTTCGCAACTCATTGTAGTTTGCAAGAAGTTGCCTGTGCAAGCCAGACCACAAAAACCTCACTCTTAATCCCTGGCCCCCTCCCTCCCAGGAGGTTCTTCCTGCTTAAATCCTTGGGGTTTTGTGGGGTGTTTTTTCCCCCAGACTTGAGGGGGTGGGGAGGGCGAGAATATTCTGTTTCCAAGGGAAAGAAGGTGACCGAGGTGACAGTGAATCACTGTCACTATTTAAGGCTATTTTTATTTTGGGCGGGGAAGACAGATCATGTGAAGATAAAAGGAGGTGTGTGGTCAGTCACCAGACTTGGGCTTGTGAGGAAGCGGCCAACGACTATCCTCCACGGGGGACCAAGGGGGAAAAATGGGGCAGGGAGGAGGATCGCATGGGGCATGAGCTGCTAGTAAAGCAACCCCCCCTTCCTTGCAGGAAAGAGAGAATTAGGGGTGCGTCTGCCTGCGGGAAGGGCTGGATTTCTTTCTTTCTTTTTTTACTCTGCCTCCTTCCTCCCATACTTTCCTCAGGGCTTCTCTGCTCCCTACAAGCCAGAAGCTTTCATTTTGTGGTGTGTCTTTTTTTTAATTATTATTATTATCCGTAAGTGTCTGTGGATTAACATTCCTGATTCTGGCTGGTTTCTTCCTTCATACGTTTTTTTTTTTTTTTTTTTTTTTTGCCAGGCAAAAAAATAAAAATAAAAAAGACACAGAGCTGGGCTTTTAGTTAAAAATAAAGAAATTCCTTAACACACACACACACACACAAACACACACACCGAAATCTTTTCTATCCCCTTCCTGATTGCCACGACATCCGCAGGTAAAAGCTTTTACTGACTTGAGTGTTTTGATAAAAAGATGGAGAATTAAAAATAAAAATGCCGTAAAGTCTCGCCGTTGTGCTTTGTCGTAATCTCGAGGTCTACGTTTTTGCGCTTCTTTTTCTGGCAAAATTACCTGCTTGAAGGCTTTTGGTCAGAAATAAGCAGGTTTGGTTCCGAAAGGAAATAACTAGGTCAGTGCCCCAGGAGGCAACTGGACTTCCTTGTTCTTTTTCTTTTGAAGACGTTTTGCTTCTCATCGAAGCAGCTTCTTCAGCTCTGACAGGATGGTGGGGAATGGAAGGATTGATAGTCCTTGCAGACAGCTGGTCATTTGCATCCTTTTTAGAGGGTCGTTGAGGCCACTTGGAGGTTGATCTGCATCCTCAGGGTCACCTGAATGGTGCAAATGATTCCTGTTGTCTGCAATTTTGTTCCTCTGGAAATCCATTCCACTCAAGTGGGGAGGCGAGGAGTGACTGGGAGGGGAGGGACGAATAGCGGCTGGTGAGGCTCCCCTCGACGTGAGTGACATGGAGTTGGCCGTGTCCACCCAGTCACATGACCAACTTGCCACACCCCCACCCAGCCGGTCTTTAGGCGGATCACATTAGTGATCCGGGGGATTTAAAATTATGATTTTAGTGGTCCCTGAGGTCCAAAAGGTTGGGGACCCCTGTGCTATCTTGTCTGGGGACTTCGCCAGTAGAAGCCGAGGCACCAGGTGTAGTAGACTGTACTTAAAAGCTCTTTATTTCACTGACACCCAGAACGATGCCTTGATGTTTGACGTGCTCCAGCCTCTTGTGATCAGACAGATAGAAGAGTCTCCAATGATTTTGTGGCCAGGGAAGGCTTGAGTAAAACTGTCTGCCTCCTTCATCTGCTGTTTTTGAAGTTAGAATTGTCTGGCATGGTTGGGCACCTTGCTGCTGCCTTGACTGGAGCCGTCTGAAGTTTCCTGCTTGCTTTCGACTTCTTGGCCCAGACGGTGTCATCCCATTATGTCTGTAGTGACTCTTGCGTATAACAAATCACCGGATCTCCGTGACTTTTTTTGCAGGAGTAGTAAATGACCTTATCACACTTCCTACTGGGTGGGACACCCTTTGCTGGCAGCAATGTGATCCTGTGACTCTAGAAAGAGTGCAGAGAAGAGCAACCAAGATGACGAGGGGACTGGAGGCTAAAACATACGATGAAAGGTTGCAAGAACTGGGCCTGGCTAGTCTAGTGAAGAGAAAGACCAGGGGAAGACATGATAGCAGTCTTGCAATATTTGAGGGGCTGCCACAGAGAGGAGGGGTCTCAAGCTATTCTTCAAAGCACCAGACAAGGAACAATGGATGGAAACTGATCGAGAGATTCAACCTGGAAATGAGGAATTTACTGTCCGTGAAATCAATCAACCCATGGAACAGAAGCTGCCTTCAGAAGTTGTGGGAGCTTCATCATTGGAAGCTTTCAAGAAGAGACTGGAAACCGTGTAGGGTCTCCTGCTTGGATGGTGGGTTGGACTAAATGACCTCCAAGGTCCCTTCCAATTCTCTTATTCCTACCACTTGAGACACTTGGTGTCTCCAGGGTGGCAATGCCTGCATCAACACCTACAGTTCTTTTGGTCCCAACATCTAGAGACAATTCCTACATGGAGCTGCCTTCTATGGCAGGGGCTATCCACCATTGACAACTTGTGGACTTCAACTCCCAGAATGCTGGCTGCATGAATGCAATCCCATGCTGGCGGAGGAAGTCTGGGAGTTGAAGTCCACAAGCCATCAAGTCGCCAGGGTTGACTGCTACCCCTGCTCTATGGCTTCCCTTATAACCGTTTTCACGAGTTTAGGGTACCGCAAGGAGTTCCTCTTTTTTTAATACACTTTAAGTAGAGCCTAATTGGGTCGATGTGTTAAAATCTGCTTCAGGATCTTTACATAATATTGGAATAACAACCCGCAGGAGGTCTGCAAAATATATGGACGGCTATTGCAATGAGATGTGGTTTATTTTGAATTGGCGGGCCACGGGGAACCCGAGGAGGCCGGAAGGTGTTTCTCGGGGGACCCTGGAGGGCAACGGACTCCGTAGGAGTCCGAAATGGAACGGACCGGAAGTGGTTTCCTGAGCGAGCAGGAGGGCGAGGGGAAGAAAGCGCGGACCCCAGTTAAGATGGAAGGGCTTTGACGAGCTGAGGTGCAAGCCCGGTACTTCTTCCTTCACCCCGGTCGGCGGCAAAAGCAACCGGTGAGCTTAGGCCTGGCCCCCGTTGCCATGGTAGCGGTGTTACACCGTCTCCCCGCCGTCTTTCCCGCGGCCGTCGTCGGGCTGCGGAACCTCGGGGGTGCGAAGCAACTGCGCCTGCGCAGATGGACGAAGGCCAACCGGGCTGCCTTCCCCAACCTGGCGCCCTCTTTTCCTATTCTTACCTATCATCCCCCACCTCGTTTTCTCAGTCAGGCGGTAGAGGATGATGGGTTCTATGCCAGTGCATTGAGAGGGGGACAGGTTGGGGACAAGCAGCTTTCCACCTCTCTAGGAGGCTGTGGCGCGGATGATGGGTGTTGTAGTACAGCCCACCTGACTGGAAAGCAAGAGGTGGGTGTGGGGGATGATGGGCGTTGTAGTCTCTCCCTAGAAGGTGCAGAGTGGGGCAGGAGGTACATCAAAATATAGTAGGAGGAGAAGGTTGGGCGTGATGGAAGGTTCTGGTTGAAGGAAAGTGGGGCTGGGGATGATGGGAGTTATAGTAGCACAGCAGGCCTTATATTGGAACCCCCTGTGGCAGGTTAGATGGGGGTGGAAGAAAAAATGGAAAGTTCTTAAATTTCTTAGAAGGAAGCAGAAGGGTAGGCTGCTTTCTTAGCTGGAAATTTATTTTTTATTTATATTTCATATTTCTTAACCGTCTCCCTCAAGGAGGGGCTCTGGATGGTGCACAGTAAACATAACCGAGTCATTTTAAAAATGTCTAGAATTAACCTTAAAATTAAACATTAAATTAGGGTTTAAATCCTTTCAGTTGTAATGACAGTTTTAATATTGTAAGCCGCTCGGAGTTACCTTGTGGTAAAATGGGAGGGCAATACATTTCATAAATAAATGAAAAGTAAAAATAAAATAAATAAATATCAAAAGGGAGAAAAAAATGTTATCCTGGCCACTTAACTTTGTTTTTGCCATTTTAAATTGAAATATCAAAAAAAAAAAAAAACCCACCACCAATCTGTATTAGGAAACCATCCTAGGAGACAATAGAATGAAATAGAATTGAGAATAAAATGGAATGGAATAGGAAGAGAAATAGAATTAGAATAGAGAATAAAATGGAATAGAAATGAAATAGGATAGGATAGGATAGAATTAGAATTGAGTAGAGAATACAATGGAATAGAATAGGAATAGAAAAGAATAGAAATAAGAATAGAATAGAATAGAATAGAGAATAAAATGGAATAGAAATAGGATAGGATAGGATACTTTATTGTCACTTTGAATGGACATTAATAGGCATACATTGAAATGTAATTACGTTGCATATAACTACTAACTTCTTACTGCTCCAGAAATCTTCATCCTGTTTATTAATATTTATCAACATTACAATCCATCTGGTTTCTGGAGCCCTTCGTCTTGACTTTTCTTCCATTCATTTGTTTCTGGAGAAGTCCCCTCCAAAAATATTGCCTTTGGTTTATGATTTTGATGCTGGTGCAGCAAAGATACGGCATTAAATCCTCCTCATGTTGTTGGTGACACAAAACCACCTTTATTTGAAATGCAGCACCCTTCTTGTCTCTATCCAGACCTGGCTTTAACACTTTTGCCTCTCTTTCTTCTCCTTAGGCTGTGCCATGAAGGTGAAACTCAAAAATGTTTTTGTCATCTATTTCCTGGTGTCCGTGATTGGCCTCATGTACGCATTGATGCAATTGGGTGAGTACAACAATTGGTGTCCTTCCCAAGAGCAGAGGAAAAAAGTCTGCGTTTGCACAGGTAGTCCTTGACTTACGACCACAATTGAGCCCAACATTTCCATTGCCGAGCAAGATGGCTCTTAAGTGAGTTTTGCCCCTTTTACGACCTTGTTAAGTCAATCCACGGTGGTTAAGTGAATTGGGCTTTGACTTTGCGTGTTGGAAGCTGGGGTCGTGTACATAGCATTATAGGTGTGGCACACCTGCCCATGACCCCCCCTGCGCTCCCCCCCACTTTTGGCACGCAAGCCAAAAAAGGTTCGCCATCACTGCCCTATACCCGATTTCTGCAACGGTCCTTCATAAGTTCTGGCTCCAGGCCCTTCATCATCTTAGTCGCTATAATAAATCTTAGTTTCTCAGTTGCTATAATAAATAAGGGGAGTGGGGTGGATCACCTGTGTAGGCTTGGGAAAGGATTTTGATCTGAGAGGAAGGACACAATGCCTTTGCCCAACTGCAGGCCAGCCTTGCGATTGCAGCCAACACCTGAAGGCGGCTAGTGATCTCATCCACGCCAAGGAGAAGCGACTATCTCAGTTACAAAGAGAGGTGAAGCGGTTGCAGGGCCTGGAAAGAGTGCCAGAGCCGGTAGAAGAAACACCGGTCATCTATGTGGTCACACCCACCTATGCCAGGTAAGTGACCGAAGAGGAGGGTGCTGAACCTCGTTTGAGAAATCAGTGCCTCTTCAATGGTTTGGCTCCCTGTCCCCTTTTCCTGGTCTTAAGTGACGTTATTTCTCTTCGTATTATGGGATCTCCTCCATCCAGAGGTAAGGTTGGCCTCATCCCTCCAGAGCTTCCGAAGGTGCCTCCAGTCTTGGTTATGCCAGCCGGCCAGGGGGCTCCAGGGGATGGGTGAACTCATGGGACGGCTCCCTTGTTATCCACGTCTCTTAATCTCTTTTCCTGGTTTAGCTTCACTTTTAAGTCTTTTTAAAAAAATATTATTATTATATAATGGTATTAAGACAGATAGAGACAGAGAGATGATAGATGGATGATGGACAGGTAGATAAATGACAAGGGAGATAGGGATGGATGAATGGATGGGCAGGCAGGCAGCCAGACAGGTAGACAAGCAGATGATAAACAGATAGATGATAGACAGATACAGATAGATAAAATAGAAAGTGAGGTAGGGATAGATAGATAGATAGATAGATAGATAGATAGATAGATAGATAGATAGATAGATAGATAGATAGATAGATAGATAGATAGATGATAGATAGATAGATAGATAGATAGATAGATAGATAGATAGATAGATAGATAGATAGATAGATAGATAGATAGATATAGAGAGAAAGAGAGAGGAATACTGGAGAGAGAGAGAGAGAGAGAGATAAGCAGATAGGATAGAGAAGTAGATAGATGATGGTCAAATAAAGATAGATAAATGATAGAAAGGGACATTTTGGATGGATAGATAGATAGATAATCAGAAAGATAGATAGGATGGATGGATGGTCAGAGAAGGGAAGGAGGAAGAAAGGAAAACCGACGGAAAGAAGGAAAATAGGGAGAGAGGAAAAAAGGTTTCTAGTCCTCATTCTTAGCAAAAGACTGGTGCTTGAGGGAGGGATTGAGGAAGGAGAGAGGAAAGACAGCAGGAGAGAAAGCGAGAGAAAGAGAAAAGGAAAGAAAAACAGCCTCCCTCGTTCGGCACAAGCGCCTCCAACCCAACCCGCTCGATCCTTCCTTCCCGCCTGGCAGGCTGGTCCAGAAAGCCGAGCTGGTCCGTCTCTCCCAGACGTTGATGCACGTCAAAAACCTGCACTGGATCGTGGTCGAGGACTCGCCGGGCAAGACTCCGCTGGTCTCCGAGCTGCTGCTCCAGAGTAAGCTGCCTTTCACCCACCTCCACACCGAGACCCCCAAGGAGCACAAACGGAAGGAGAGCGACCCCAACTGGCTGAAGCCGCGCGGGGTGGAGCAGCGGAATTTAGCCCTGCAGTGGTTGCGCGAACACCGCAAGCTCCCCGAAGCGGGCGTGGTGTATTTCGCGGATGACGACAACACGTACAGCCTTCGCCTCTTCGATGAGGTCAGTGGATCTATCGATCTCTCTCTATCTTTATCTGTCTATATTTTTCTCTCTCTTTCTCTCTCTCTTTATCTCTATCTGTCTCTCTGTCTGTCTAATTTATATCTATCTATCTATCTATCTATCTATCTATCTATCTATCTATCTATCTGTATATCTTTTATCTATCTTTATCTATCTTTATCAATCTATATTTCTCTCTATCTATCTATATTTCTCTCTTTATATAGTTTTATATCTATCTATATTTATATCTATCTTTATCTATTTATCTACTTATCTATCTGTCTATATTTATCTACTTATCTATCTCTATCTCTATCTTTTTCTATCTATATTTATCTGTCTAATTTATTTATCTTTATCTATCTATATATCTTTATCATATATCTCTTTATCTATATTTATCTCTTTATATATAGTTTTATATCTATATTTATATCTATCTTTATCTGTCTATCTACTTATCTATCTGTCTATATTTATCTCTCTATATTTTTCTATCTATATTTATCTCTCTCTCTGTGTTTATATCTATCTATCTATCTATCTATCTATCTATCTATCTATCTATCTATCTATCTATCTATCTATCTACCTATCTTTATATTTATTTATCTTTTATTTATATCTATCTAGCTATCTATATATCTGTTTCTATCTATCATCTATCATCCATATTTATCTATCTATCTATCATCTATCTATCTATCTATCTATCTATCTATCTATCTATCTATCTATCTATCAATTCCCTACCATCCGTCTGTTTGTCTATCGATTGATCGCAAGACAATCCTTACTTAAAACATTGTATAATAATTATTTTTTTAAAAAAGACTTCAAAGCAAGACCAACAAAAGAGAATAAGCGATGCAGGGACATCCTTAAACGAACGGGAGGTCCTCCTGCTGATTGTCTCCCCCCTTCTCTCCCAAACAGATCCGTTCCACCCAGCGTGTCTCCGTCTGGCCCGTAGGCCTGGTGGGAGGCCTCCGTTTCGAGCGGCCCCTGGTGGAAAACGGCAGAGTGACAGGTTTCTACACCGCCTGGAAGCCCAACCGGCCCTTCCCCATCGACATGGCGGGCTTCGCCGTGGCGCTCTCGCTGCTGCTGGCCAACCCGGAGGCTCGCTTCGACCTGCTGGCCGAGCGCGGCTACTTGGAGAGCAGCCTCTTGCAATCGCTGGTCTCCATGGAGGAGCTGGAGCCCAAGGCCGACAACTGCACCAAGGTTAGAAGGAGAGGGTGTCCTTAGTCAGTGGGAGGTTTGCTTGACAGCTGCAGGGCTCCGCTGAGCGACGTTGGCCAGAAAAGCCGTAATAACCAGGCAGGACTCACTGAATTGCCGGTGGGAGATGGATATTGCTAGCTCAGAGGAGTCTCTTGAGCTGGGCGGCTGGCTTACAGACGTTTCGTGACCTGGCTAGGCCACGTCATCAGGGCCAGAAAGGAGTGCAGAGAAGAAGAATGGGAGGAGGAGAAGGAGGAGGAAGGGGAGTGGGAGTGGGAGGAAGAGGGCAGCTGTGGAGCCCCGGATGCTCCCTGAGAATTTGTGGCAGAGATTTCATCACCCAGCTGATGATGTTCCCTAGTTTGGTAATGAAACGTCTGCAGGAAAAGAAGCACGCTCAGAGAGCACCAGGGACACAACAGTCCTCTTCCTTTTCCTCCTCCTTCTCTTCCTCCCCCTTCCTCCCTCACTCCATAATCCCCATTCCCTTCTAGCACTGATGACGTTACCTAGTTTGGCAATGAAATGTCTGCAAGAAAAGAAGCTCAGAGGGCACCAGGGACACCACAGTCCACTTCCTCTTCTTCCTCCTCCTCCTCCTCCTCCCTCTTCCTCCTCTTCCTCACTCCATAATCCCCATTCCCTTCTAGCACTGATGACGTTACCTAGTTTGGTAATGAAACGTCTGCAGGAAAACCACCAAGGTCAGAGAGCACCAAGGACCCCATAATTCTCCTCCTCCTTCCCCTTTTTAGCACTGATGGTGTTACCTAGTTGCGTCACAAAATGTCTCAGAGACTCAGATCAAAGGCCCCACAATATTCCTCCTCTTCCTCTCCTCTCCCCATCTTCCTCCTCCTCCTCCTCCACAAACACCTTCTAGCACTGACGATGTCATCTAGTTGGGTCAAGAAGCCAAGCTCAGAGACAGCCTTAAGGACCCCACAATTCTCCTTCTCCTCCCCCCCCCCTCCCCCATGTAGCACTGATGAGGTTCCCTTGTTGGGTCATGAAACGCCTGCAAGAAAACCACCACGCTCCCCAGAGAGAGCCTTGCTTATCAATGGACGTCCTGACCATGAGCCAGCGAGGAAGCCCAAAACTTATCTTTGTCTTTCAGATCCTCGTTTGGCACACCCGGACCGAGAAGCCCAAGATGAAGCAGGAGGAGCTTCTGCAGAAGCAGGGCCTCGGCTCCGATCTCGGCATCGAGGTGTGAGACCAGGTACCACCACAATGGCAGGGGTGTGTGTGTGTGTGTGCGTCTCTGCCGGGCCGGAGAGCCTCACCCCAGCCGGGATTGCCTTGTATAGAGAGAAGACCGTTATTTTAATTTATGAAGGCCGAATAATTTATGAAGTCCTCACCCCAAGCTCTCTGCGCCTGCTGGGGACGATGGCCAGGACGTTTGCCTTACGGGGGGGGGGAAGAAAAATCTCTACGATCCGGTATTTAAATAAATACGGACTTGGGAGTGGGGGGAAATCGAAGCCCCCCTCCTGGGGAGGGGCTGGTTCCTGCCCCATTTGCAGTGTATGTGCGTGCGTGTCTCTTAAGTGTTGTCCTAAAGGCTGCTCTGATAATATGCATGGGAAGCTTTTGAATCCCCCCCCCTCTCTCTCTCGAGTTTCATATATTTTCCCCGCTGCTCCCGAGACTCTGGTGTCCAATCTGTAAATCAAGATCTTCTTCCATTAACTTATACTATCGGCAGAAAAAAGCAATTTTTTTTAGTCCATTTTGAAGACTGGCTGGGCTTTCTTGAAAGCAGAAATTGTGGGAAATTTAAGACTTCTGGACTACAACTCTACTATATCATCTTGCTATCTATTTAAATCTACATCTATCTATGTCTTCTGCTTGTCTCTCTATCTATCTCTATCTTATCTCTCCATCCCTCCATCCACTTACTTACCTATTATCTCTCTCTCTCTCTCTCTCTCTCTCTCTCTCTCTCTCTCTCTCTCTCTCTCTCCATCCAACCATCCATCCATCCATCCATCCATCCATCCATCCATCCATCCAACTATCTATCTATCTATCTATCTATCTATCTATCTATCTATCTATCTATCTATCTATCTATCTATCTATCATATATATCTTCTGTGTGTCTCTCTATCATCTCTCTATCCATCCATCCATCCATCCATCCATCCATCCATCCATGTCAAGGCTTAAAAGTTACCATGTTTCGAGACCCTTGTTTTAAAGCTATGTTTCTCAACCTTGGCAGTATTAAAATCCCTGGACTACAACTCCCAGAATTCCCCATCCAGCATGCTTTGAGAGGACTGGACCTCAACTGCCAGAATTCTCCAGCCAGCGTGCTTTAAGATTTCTGGACTTCATTTCCCATTTAACTGTATTAAATTAAAATTAAAAAAAAAGCCAAAATCCTGCCGAGCTCTGGGATTTGAAGTTCACCCACCTTAAAGCATGCTGGATGGGGAATTCTGGGAGTCGTAGTCAGGACATCCACCCAGCTTTAAGGTTGAAAAATAACTGCTTTAAATCATATTCTGTCGTGGTTTAATTTTGGATATGGAGAAGGCTGAATTTAACCCAAGTTGGTCGTTAAACAAACCGGGGTTTAAAAAACTGTGTAAAAAACCTTGCCAAATTTTGCACCTCCTATATTTTTCGCCTGCATTGGTGGGGAAAGAGGAATTATGCTGCTTTCCACATCCTGGCCTGTTTGGCTTCCTCTCGTGCTTGCTTTGGGATGGCGAGCGAGTAGATTACCGAAGATCTTAGCCCCAATCGGGTTCGCCTCGCATCGAGCGCGCCTGGGATTACTGCGAGGTCTTACCTGCTTGGAAAACGAACGTGGGAATGGACACCTTGCACCCGGGGGTTTAAATTCCCTTGTGGGGCTCAGATTGCCCCAGCTTGGTTGCATTCTTCAGATAAGGTGGCTCATCTCGTTCCCACGCCCAAATTTTGCATCCTTCAACGCTGAGCTCAGGACTTCCAGCAAAGAGGTGTGGTGGGTTTTTTTTTTTACAACACACTCATGACCTCGCCCAAAATGTTCTCAACACAAGAGAAGTTGTTCAGCCGCCAGATTTGTTTCCACCCCCCATTGCAGAAGGAATGAATACAGAACAGGTAATTTTCGACTTCACAACCTTTCATCAAAGATAAGAGCACTGAAACAGGTGACTGATGGTGGTTTTTTCATACTTACGACCGTTGCAGTTACGTGATCAGAATTCAATGACTCCTATTTGTGGCGGCCGCAGCGTCCACTCAAATCCCCTTGGGCTACCTTCTGGCAACGGGGAAAGACTGATTCACTTAACAACCGTGTTGCTTAGCTTAACGACTGCTTAATAACAAGGCAGGCGAGGAAGGTACTGAAATAGAGCCAAAGGGACTGTCTCGCTTAATAACAGAAATTTGGAGATCGATTGTGGCCGTAAGGCGAGGTACCCTCCACATTGGCCACCGTTTATCCCCTCCTTAGCCGGGTGCTAAGCCGCCATTCGCAGTACCGGAATGGCTGAGTTTACGGCGGCGTCCTCAACAATCACAAACGGATGGTGGTTTTTTTAAAACCACAATTCACGGCTTAGCAGAGGGCCAGTATAAATACTCGCGAGTATTTGCTCCAATTGGAAAAGCAGAGCATATATTTAATAAATTATGGCAAAACGTTTTGGCTGCTGTTGATTTATTCCAAGGGCGGTTTATTCAAACGTGGCGTAGGAGTTGGAAGCCAGAATATTTCTGAGTCGGAGGGCAGATCCGCACGCTAAGCTGGGGTGAGTTTGGCTTAGCAGATTGTGCGAATGTGGTTACAGCTAGTCCTCGACTTACAGCAGTTTATTTAGGGACGAAGTTTACAGCGGCAATGGGAAAAAAGTGACTTACGACCATTTTTTTTACACCTATAACTATTTTAGCAAAAAAAAAAACCACCGTCATGTGATTTACATTCAGAAGCTTGACAATTGACTCACATTTGAGAGGGATCTTGGAGTCCTAGTGGACAACCATTGAAATAGGAGCCAGCCGTGGGCAGCAGCTGCCAAAAAAGCCAACACAGTTCTAGGCTGCATCAACAGAGGGAGAGAATCAAGATCACATGAAGGGTTAATACCACTTTATAAGGCCTTGGGAAAGCCACACTTGGAATATTTGCATTCAGTTTTGGTCCCCACGATGTAAAAAAAAGATGTGGAGACTCTGGAATGAGTGCAGAGAAGAGCAACCAAGAGGACTAGGGGACTGGAGGATAAAACATACGAAAAACAGTTGCAGGAACTGGGGATGTCTAGTTTAATGAAAAGAAGGACCAGGGGAGACATGATAGCAGTCTTCCAATATCTCAGGGGCTGCCCCAACGAAGAGGGAGTCAAGCTATTCTCCAAGGCACCTGAGGGAAGGACAAGAAGCAATGGGTGGAAACTAATCAAGGAGAGAAGCAACTTAGCACTAAGGAGGAATTTCCTGACAGTGAGAACAATTAACCAGTGGAACAGCTTGCCTCCAGAAGTTGTGAATGCCCTAACATTGGATTTTTTTAAAGAAGATGTTGGATAGCCATTTGTCTGAAGTGGTGTAGGGTTTCCTGCCTAAGCGGGGGGTTGGACTAGAAGACCTCCAAGGTCCCTCCCTACTCTGTTGTTCTGTTCTATTTATGACGGTCGACATGTTCTCAGCTCATCTGATCCCCTTTTGCGACCACCTGACAGGCAAAGCCAAGAGGGAAGACAGATCCGCTGAAAAACCGCGTTCCTAATTTAAGAACCACGGCAGGAAAAATGGTCAAACTCAAAAATTTTCTCAGCAACATAGAATGTTGAGTTCCACTGCGGTCGTAAGTATAGGACGACCTACACTTATGACCGATGGCGTAAAAGAGGCAAAATTACAGCCCAGGTGAGGTTTTTCTGCACCTTAGTAGGTCCGTTAGTGGCTTCTTCAAAGTTTCTGCCGCTCGATCCTCCCAGGATCTGTGCAAGGGGATCTGCTTATGATCCTTGGCTCAAACAGATGCACCAGGAAGAAGCCCGGTGCTTCCTGGTGGCAGATCAAAACACGAGACTTTAAAATCAGTTGAAATTGAAAATGGCTTAACTGTTGTTCTTTGGAAGCAGCTGATTTTCTCCACCTGCCAAGCCGCAATCACAAACCTGGTTTGCTAGCCAAGAAAGCCAGCTTATCTGGATAATGGCTTCCCCCCACCCCTCCCCCAGGTTTCCGCCTTTTCATCCTCCCCGCCCCCCTCTGGAGAATTAAGACAATGCTTCCATCCTCCCTGCCAAAAAGCTGGCAGAGAACAGGCTAGCAAAAGGCAGGCGGCTTTAAAACTCTGCCACCAGCATTCTAGTCCTCAGCCAGGAGCTGGAAATCAGAGATCCTCCAGATAATTTTTACAATGACAATAAAGATGGTTGTTGTTGTTGTTGTTATTATTATTATTATTATTATTATTCCCAGCATCCTCTGACTGTTCCTGCCTAATAATAATAATAATAATAATAATAATAATAATAATAATAATAATAATAATAATAATAATAAATTCTCCTCTCGCGAGTAAGAGGTCACTTTTTGGTCCCTAAAGAAGTTTCCAGCGGGGGTCAGACTTCTGTGGAGCTTCTGGGCTCCAGTGCAGTCTACCTCGGTGCATTGATTGGCCGTGAGCTGTGGCCCGATTTGGGATCTTTTGGGACTCCGGTCTTTCTCGTGCTAGGAAGTTTTGCCTCCTGCGCCAAACCGCACCCCTCTCTTGCCCCCCAAATCCTTCCCTCTTCTTCTGGCCCACCTCGCCTGTATTTGGTGCCACACCTGCAGCCTTGTTTTCATTATCTTACACAACTTGTTTATATCGACATATTTTGAAGTGTTTTGATAGCTGCGACACGGATTTCATTATTGACTGTAGGCCAGCCAGAGAGTCTTGCTTAGTGAGATGGGTGGCAATCTGAATGTGGCAGGGAGAGGGAAGGAAGGAAGGAAGGAAGGAAGGAAGGAAGGAAGGAAGGAAGGAAGGAAATGATAGTTGGGAACTAAAGAGAAGGAAGGAGAGAAAAGAAAGGCCACAAAAGATCAGGAAGGAAGGAAAAATAGATGAGAGCATGGGAAAGGAGAAAGGAAAAGAAGATCAGGAGGAAAGAATAGATGGAAGGAAACAGAAAAGGAAGGAAGAAGGAAGGAAGGAGAGAAAAGGAAGCCGGGAAGGAAGGAAATGGAGGGAGGGGATAAAGCGAAGCAGGGAAGGAGAGAAAGGGAAGCTAGGAAGGAAGGAAGAAAAGAAAAGAAGGAGGGAGGGAGGAGAGAAATGGAAGGAAGGGAGAAAAGGAAGGAGAGAAACGGAAGGAAGGAGAAGAGAAAGGGTAGCTAGAAAGGAAAGAAGGAAGGGAGGAGAAGTGGAAGGAAGGAAGGAGAGAAAAGGAAGGAAGGAGAAATGGAGGGAGGAGAGAAAGGGAAGCTAGGAAGGAGAAAGGGAGGCAAGGAAGGAAGGAGAGAAAAGGAAGGATAGAAAGAAAGAAGGTAGGAAGGAGAGAAAAGGAGAGAAAGAAAAGAGGAAGGGAGAGAAGGAAGGAAGGAAAGGGAGAGCCACCCCCAGCGCCCCCATCCAGAGCGGCCAAGGGGCTCCGCGATGCCTCCTCCGTCCGTCCCTCCGCGGCGTCTTTTTCCTGCCCGGCCGGGCGAGCGGGAGGGAAGCGCCACCCGCCCACTGGCTTCCTGGGGGAGGCGGCCGCGCCGTCCCAGCCGCCCCGACGGGACGGGGCGGGCGCGGCTTCCTCCTCCTCCTCCTCCTCCTGGGTCCATCATCCCCCGCCGGGCCAGCTGGGAGGCTGGGGCTGCGGAGCGAGCGCAGGGCAGGAAGCCCCCATGGCCGGTGAGAGCTTCGCGGTCCCCTGCCGGAGGGGCTCTTGGGGGGTGGAGGGTGCTTCTATTTGGGGGGGGGGGGCTAGAGAGAAAGACCCTCCCGCCACCCCCAAATCGCCCCGAGCATCCCCGCTTCCCATCCAGGCGATCCGGAGGGGTGGTTTGGATTGGCACTGGGTGCACCTCCGCCCACGCGGCCACGGAGACACACACCGCACCCCCCCCCCCAGGGAAGAGAGAAGCGGGGTTCGGTGCGACCCGCAGGCTGACGCCCCCCTTCCCTCTCTCTGCCTCTTTCTGCAACCCTCCCGGTCTTCCTCGCAAAATCCATCCCGCCTCTTGCTGGCAAAGGATGGGGAAGCCCAAGGCGTTGGGCTTTGCAGAAGTTGGGGTGCGGGTTTCCAAAGGGGGTGTAAAGAGAGGGAAGGGAGGGAGGAAAGAAAGGGGGAGGGAGGAAGGAGAGAAAAGGGAAGCAAGGAAGGAAGGAGAAAAGAGGGAGGGGATAAAGCGAAGCAGGGAAGGAGAGGGAGGAAGGAAGGAAAGAAAAGAGGAAGGGAAGAGAGAAATGGAAGGAAAGGAGAAAAGGAAGGAAGGAGAAGAGAGGGTAGCTAGAAAGGAAAGAAGGAAGGGAGGAGAGAAATGGAAGGAAGGAAAAAGGAAGGGAGGAGAAATGAAGGGGGGAGAGAGGGAAGCTAGGAAGGAAGGAAAGAAAAGAGGGAGGGAAGAGAGAAAGGGAAGGAAGGGAGAAAAGGAAGGAGAAGAGAAAGGGTAGCTAGAAAGGAAAGAAGGGAGGGAGGAGAGAAATGGAAGGAAGGAAAAAGGAAGGAAGGAAAGAGAGGGAAGGGAGGGCGGGAGGAAAGGGGGAGGGAGGAAGGAGAGAAAAGGGAAGGGAGGAGAGAAAGGGAAGGAAGGAAGGAAGGAGAAAAGAGAGGCTAGGAAGGAAGGAAGGGAGGAGAGAGAAAGGAAGGGAGAGAGGAGAGAGAAAGGAAGGAGAGAAAGGGAAGCTAGGAAAGAAGGAAGGAGAGATAATTAGGCTAGGAAGGAAGGGAGGGAGGAGAGAAAAAGGAAGGAAGGAAAGAACATAAAGACTATGGGGAACTGGCATTGATTGGGGACACCCAGGAGCCACATAGATGCATGGCATTAGCTTTGCAGAAGTCGGGGTGCCAGCTTCAAAAGTGGGGTGCAAAGACAGGGGAGGGGTCGCAGGATATGAAGACTGGGGGGGAGGGGTCTGGCTCGATTGGGGGCTCCCTCGACCCAGAAAGAGAGGCCTCTGCTCTTCTGCGGTTTGTTTCTTCCTTCCTTTCTTTGTTTGTTTGTTTTATTTTGGCAAAGTTGTGGGTCACACAACACCCACCCACGCGCACGCACAATCGCAGCCTGGGATGGCTCATGTGGCAGAGCTCAAGCAGGGTGTGTGTGTGTGTGTGTGCCGCCACTCGAATTTCTGCCAAGTTTGACAACCGAACCGGATAGGCGGTGTGTGTGTCTCCCAGTGGTGTGTGTTTTTAACACAACTCGCGCTCCAAAAGATGCCCCTTTCGCAGATCGGTGTGTGCAAAGCACAAAGCAGCCTCTTGCGAGCAAGCCAGCCCCCCCCTCCGTTAAAACCTTTAAAAAAAAACTCTCTATTTTTTTTCTTAAGCAGAATTCTCACCCAGATCTTGCTCGTCTGCAAATTCACCCCCCCCCCCCCAAATCCACAATTTTCAATTTCTTAATTTTTTTAAAAAAATCTTCTACTTTTCGGGCCCTTCGTCTCTGTTTTTTTTTCCTTGCATGTCAACATTCGCCCTGCTTCTGATCCACTTCCTTCTCCGGCCACATGTTGCAACATCTGGAGGCCGTAGGGCAGAATGCGGCTCGCCAGGGACGCAGCGCGGAGTTAAAAAGTGCATATTATTATTTTCATTTTTTGTTTTTTGTAGAAAGCTGGACGGACGCCCCGAAAAGGGGCCGATTTTAATCTCCCTCTCGCTCCTTCTTCTTATTTCTTCTTGGAAACTTAAAAAAATAATAACAATTCAAATTGGGTGTCTGCAGCTCAGATTTGGCAACGGTTTCGTTTCCGTTCTCACGGCAGGCCGCCCGTTCCCTTTGCGTCGTTAAAAACATTTATTAATTGCTTCGTCTCCTTCTCTTGCAGCCTTACTGGCTCCCCTTAATTCCGATTGATCGCGGGGGGAGATGGACGAAAGGACACAAAACCACTAAGAATCCGTATGGATTATCGATAGTCCTCGATTTGTGCAATCGAGGCCCAAAAAGGCGTCTTGCTAAGCGAGATGGTCGTTAATTGAGTTTCGCACATTTTTGCAACCTTGTGGTTGCAGTTAAGAGAGTTACACGGTTGTTAAGTGAATCTCTTGGTCAGAAGGTCTCAAGAGGGGAACCACATGACCCCAGGCCATGGCAATTGCCGTAGGATCTGACAGCATACAGATAATCCTCGACTTAACGACCACAATAAAGGCCCAAATTTCTGTGGCCCAGCAAGACGCTTGTTGAGTGCGTTTTGCCCCAATTTATTGGTTAAATGAATTCTGCCCCACTTTATGACATTCCTTGCCACGGTTGTTTACGCGAAGCATTGGAGTTGTTAAGCTAACAACACGGTCGTTAAGTGAATCTGGCTTCCCCAATGACTCTGCTTGTCAGAAGGCTGCAAAAGGGGACCACACGACCAGTGGTCGTAACTATGAGTCCTAGAGGTGGATCTCCTGCCTCACAATTAGGAGGTTGTGAGTTCAATCCTAGGTAGAGGCAGATGTAAGATCTCCTGCTTGGGCAGGGGGTTGGACTAGATGACCTGCAAGGTCCCTTCCAACTCTTGTTCATCTGTTCACCCTGAAGCGTCCGAATTTTGATCACGCGACCACAGGGAACGGTCGTAAGTGTGGAAAGCGGACATAAGCCGCTTTTATAATAATAATAATAATAATTTAATTTGTAAACCGCTCCCTCTCCCCACAGGGACTCCACGCTGTCCTAATTTCGAACGGGCGCTTTTTAAATTTTAAGGCGACATCTGTGTGATTGTTTGCTGACTGTTTAGGGATGGTTTTAGTACGTCTAGAAGAAAGTTTGTTTTTTAAAATTGATCGTTTCTTCGGAAGTTGATAAGCGCGTTGCGCGATCTTTTCTCGATGAAGTTTGGATGGCGTTAGCAATTTTTTCCTCCGAGGTTCACGGGAGCCAATGTGATTTCCTGCCCAGATGGGATCTCTAAATCTGAGATAGACTCAGTGCCCAGCCACAGAAATATAACGGTTTTGGGGGTGCATTGGTTTTTTTAAAAAGGTGGGGGTAAGCAGTGTGTTTAGCGAAGGGAGGATGAATTTCAGACACCGTTTCAAATACCGTGTTTCCCCAAAAATAAGACACGATCTTTTTAAAAAATATATATTTTATTTTGTTTATACAAACGACACACAGACACACATTCACACACATAAAGACACAGACAGACACACGCACACACACACCGGGATCACTGCGACCGTCATAAATACGAAGGGGGTTGCCAAGCGTCCGAATTTTGCTCGTGTGACCCTGGAAATGCTGCAACGCAACGGTCGTCAGTGTGAAAAACAGCCCCTTTCGGAGGCCGTTGTAACTTGGAAACGGTCGCTAGATGAGCTGTTGTAAGTCGAGGAACACCTGCATTGTTTCAATGCGGCAAGCCGCCCAGAGGTCTCCTTGGGGCAAATGAATGTAACAAATAAACGAAGAAATTAATCAATAAACGTTTCCCTTCAAATATTCCCGTAGACGTGTTGCACATTGGTGGTTGTGACACATATTTTGAGCGACGGAGAGCCGCAGCAGAGGGATGGAAGAGTCACAGCTGCAGGTTGCCCACCCCTGCGGGAGCCTCACCTAAGCTAAACTTTGCTTAAGTAACGCTTATGCTGGGTGAACGCTGTGTTGGGTTATGTTTTACGTTACGTTTTAGGTTACTTTCTAAGTTCTGTTCTGTTTTATGTGATGTTACATTTCACGTCCTTTTATGTGGTTTATGTTTTATCTTATGTTACGTTTAATGTTATTTTGTTATGTTTTATGTTACGTTTTATGTTCTGTTTTGTTATTTTGTGTTTTTATATTTTATGTTATACATTTTATGTTATTTTGTTATATTTTATGTTCTGTTATTTTTTGTTCTGTTTTATATTATGTTCTGTTTTATGTTATATTTTACATTATGCTTTGATATATATGTGTGTGTGTGTGTGTGTGTGTGTGTGTCAGAGCATATAGATAGATAGATAGATAGATAGATAGATAGATAGATAGATAGATAGATGATAGATAGATAGATAGATAGATAGATAGATAGATAGATAGATAGATAGATAGATAGATAGATAGATAGATAGATAGATAGATAGATAATTGTTTCCACAACTTCCTGTAAGGGCCCCATTTAAGGAACCAAATCAAATCCCAGTAGAAGGAGTATGGCCAGCTGAAGAAGGCTAATAAGCCTGAAATGGATCCATCCTGGTCTCTTATTTATTAAATCAGCCCTTAACAATCTAACACATATCTAAAAAATTTCACACAGCAGTAATCTAATTGGTTCTCTAGCCATACCCTTACTGGGATTCGAACCGGGGCTGTATTACATGTTAGGCAGAAAGAGACCATGCAGACAGAAAGCTATTCGTTTCGTTGCCTTTTGTTTCCATTTGTGTTTTATTTGTTTATTTGTTTCCTTGTTTATTTATTTATCAACACAAACGTAAAACACACACACACACACACACACACACACACATATATATATAGTGTTGTTTTATGTTATATTTTATGTTACATTCTTCTGTTCTGTTCTGTTATGTTCTGTTATGTTATGTTATGTTATCCCAGGAGTTGAATCTCTTCTCCATTTAGCCAGTTTGGGGTAGCTGAGGTTTTGTTTTGAAAAAACAAGCCATCAACGATGGGATCCTACCAAAGCAAAGCTCCAAAAGTTTGCAAAACCCTTGCAAACTGTTGACCGCTGACGCGTCCCAGAATCCATTGTGACATTGTGTGGTTTTTGCAGTAAACACGTTGCCTTTAAAAAGGACTTTTCTGAAAAGTGGAAAGATTTTCATATTTATATATTTAATAACACCGGTTTAAAAGGGACAGGGCTTGGCCTCTTAACCGAGAGGAAAGCCCCGTCTAAAATCTCAGTTTATCTCATTGGATTCGGGGGTTAAAATGGCTTGTCTTGGTCCTCTGGTTTGTACAATTGGCCTACCTTTCAGGGTTGTTGTGTAGGGCGCTGATGGATCTACAGGCAGTCCTGGGCTTACAACCATTTGTTTAGTGACAATTCGAAGTTACAGCGCCGCTGAAAAAAGGACAGTTTTTCACACCTACGACCGTCGGGTCACGTGATCAAAATTTAGACCCTTGGAAACTGACTCAGATTTATGACGGCCGGAGTGTCCCGGAGTCCCTTTTGCCACCTTCTGTCAAGCAAAGTCCGCTTCACTTAACGGCCCTGTTACTAATTTAACGTCTCCGGTGATTCACGTTGATAGTTGTGCCGAAAAAAAGTCGCAAAACGAGACAACGTTCATTCAACGACTGCTTTGCTTCGCAGTCAAAATTTGGGGTTCGTCATCGTAAGTCGAGGACCAGCCGGAAAACACAGACTATAACTGGATATACCTGTTTAGGCTCAATGGGGGAATGTCTTCTGTCCAGTTTCGAGATAAATTCTAGCATCCCCCCAAAAATGGCTGATTTTCTGTTAAAAAAAGTCTTGTTTTCACACAACTATAAAAGAATGTCGAGCCGTTTAGACATCCTAAACGAGTTTTGTTTTCGTCTAACTTTGGGGCGAATCGGTGGCACGTATTTTGAATTCCTCGCTCGGTCCGCCCCTGCGGTGGGAAAGACTTCCAAACAGATGAACAGGAAGAGGGGAAGGAAAAGAAGATTTGAATTTGATTCCTGGGGCAACAAAATGCTGGTATTTCGAAGATTGCAGATTGTGCAATCCGCAAGAGTCTCTGTGCACTGATAACATCTCCTTCAGCTTGCAAATAAAATAATTTTACTGCAGGTATGCAAATATCCAGAGCTATCAGTTCCAAAGCAAAGAATAGTAATATAATAATAATAATACGATTTTTTTTTTCCTTTTTGTAATGGGATGCGGTAGCTCAGTGGCTAAGACGCTGAGCTTGTCGATCAGAAAGGTTGGCGGTTCGAAACCCGAGCGCCGTGTAACGGAGTGAGCTCCCGTGACTTGTTCCAGCTCCTGCCAAACCTAGCAGTTCGAAAGCACGCAAAACCCCTCTCTCCTTGATTAGTTTCCATCCGTTCCTTCTTGTCCTGCCTTGGGGTGCTTTGGAGAATAGCTTGACTCCCTCTTCTTTGGGGCAGCCCCTGAGATACTGGAAGGCTGCTATCCTGTCTCCCCTGGTCCTTCTCTTCGTTAAACTAGACACCCCCAGTTCCTGCAACCGTTCTTCGTATGTTTTAGATCTCCAGTCCCCTCATCCTCTTGGTTGCTCTTCTCTGCACTCTTTTCAGAGTCTCCACATCCTTGCGTAGCTATGGGAATTTTGCTCCTAATGGTGGTTGTAAGTCAAGGACCACTGTCCAGTCACTGTAAGTTTAGGGTCCTTGGTACGGAACATGAAAAAGACAGCTTTTTTTGGCATAATGCAAATTTTTTCAACAGGCACTTTTTCAGACAGTGAGGTAGTTGGGGAGGAACCTGGGCCAGTCCTGGAGTCTGGGGAAGGCTCTGAGGAGGGCTCTGTGTCGGAGGCAGAGAGGGGGCCAGGGCCCTCTGACAGTTATCAGCTGCCTTCGGAGTCAGACATCACTGGGGCAGAAGAACAGCTGGAGCCTGTTCCCAGTGGGCTCATGCACAGAGTTGCCAGACGAAGGGAACAGCTAAAGAACAGGGGTCCACTTGGGAGGAAGGCCACAGGTGGATGAGGAATGGCCCCTCCCAGAGGGAATAAAAGAGGAGCGACAGGGGAGTGGAGTTTGCAGGAGACCATTCGTTCGCTTCATTGGTTCCTGACTCTCCGACGCTCCTGGGCCAAGTTCTACAAATACAGGCCTGTCCGCTCTCCAAGCCAGAGAAGGTCTGTGACCGTAAATCCTCCCTCGAAAGACTTTGCTGGATGTGAAGGAGCAGAATTCACAGGGAATGAAGAAAAGGGTTTTTTGTCGGGACAAGGAGTTGGCTTCAGGCTCTCGGGAAGCCTCGGTCAGAAGAGGCACCAGCGTTGCAAAAGTTGGAGCCAAGCCCTCGATGTCCGAAGCTCATACAAGCAAGTCTTGTTGGGTTTTCCCAGTCACTCACGGGTGAGTCAACCACTTCCTTTTAGCTGGGAAGACAAAACAACGACATTTCATTCTCGCACCCACAAATCCCAGGGTGAATTTTGAAGAAGGAAACGTGGGTCAGGGCAACAGCCAAAATATTCCACCCTGCTCTAATTCGTCAGAGCAACACGTTAAACATTGGGACATCAAGATGGAGTTTGGAAACATATATATATATATTCACGATAGATAGATGGATGGATGGATGGATTTGTACATGGGTCTTTTCCCATGCAAGTTTGAGATTCTCTTGGCAACGTTTCAGCGAGGTCTCACTCTCCATCTTCAGGCTGGCGTTTACGACTTCAGAGCGGCCGTCTTTCTATAAATCTTGCAGGGGTGGGGGGTGGAATGCTGGCTTTGTAGCTGTGAGTGGGTTGATTGGCTGACTTTGTCAGCGGGCGACGCCCAGGGGAAGGGCCTTCTCTGTGGCGGGCCCAGCCCTCTGGAACGACCTTCCCCCCAATATTAGGACAACTACGGACCTCTGCTCCTTCCGTTTAAAATTAAAGACACATCTTTTTCGCCAGGCCGGCCTTGGGTAGTCTCTTCTAAGGTTAGGGTTTTTAGGGGTAGTTTTAGTTTAGTTTATGGGTTTTTAGCGCAGGACTAATTTAATTCATTTTTAATTTTGTATTTTGTCTGTGGTTTTATCTGTATTTTTAATTGCCTGTGCCCTGCCTCGAGTCCCTTTGGGGAGAGAGAGCGGGATATAAAATTAAAATTATTATTATTATTATTATTATTTGTCGTTGTATCATGATTGGTAGATTGGTGCTGATTGGGGCTGGCTGTGTGTTCGTTGTTCTTTTGAGTTGTAATGACCTGGGTGGTGGGTGGGGCTCGTTTGTTGACTAGGGCTGGTTTCCAGATGTCTGGTAGGCGGGAGGTATCGTCACGTTTGTTCATGTTGTGGGGGTGTTTCTCTATTTCGATGGCTTCCATAATTATTCTCTTGTTGAACTGTTCAGTTTTGAATATATATCTATATATATCTATATATACATCTATATATTTGTTTTCGTAGATTTTCATGGGTATAGGTATGCTGGTCTTGTTGTATTCAGGTCTTTTCCCATGTAAGAATGAGATTGTCTTTGCAACGTTTCGATGAGGTCTCACTGATGATGGCGAGAACCAGTGGTCTAGTGGCAATTACAACTGCCTCACATGTAATACTTCCCTGGTTCGAATCCCAGTAAGGGTATGGCTAGCTGATGAGAGCTAAATAGCTTGAAATAGATCTATACTAGTCTCCCTTGTTTATTTATTTATCAGCACAAACACAACACACACACACACTCTGGAACAGCTTGCCTCCAGAAGTTGTGAATGCCCCAACCCTGGAAGTCTTTAAAAAGATGTTAGATAGCCATTTGTCTGAAATGGTATAAGGTTCCTGCCCACGCAGGGGGTTGGACTAGAAGACCTACAAGGTCCCTTCCAACTCTGCTATTGTATTGTATTGTATTGTACATATATGTGTGTATTACGTTTGTGCTGATAAATAAATAAACAAGGAAGACTAGTATAGATCTATTTCAAGCTATTTAGCTCTATCTCTATCTCTATCTATCTATCTATCTATCTATCTATCTATCTATCTATCTATCTATCTATCTATCTATCTATGTTTTCGTAGATTTTCACGGGTGTAGGTATGCTGGTATTGCCATCCTCGGGTGTTTTCCCGTGTATATAGCATGGAATTTTTATTGCAACGTTTCGGCAAGATCTCACTTGCCATCCTCAGGCTTAGGTCTGTGACTGTGACTTGCCTGAGGATGGCAAGTGAGATTTTTGCCGAAACGTTGCAATAAAAATTCCATGCTATATACACGGGAAAACACCTGAGGATGGCAATACCAGCATACACACACACACACACACACACACACAAACACAAACACACACACACACACACCTGTTTTCCCCCCATAAAGCTTTGCTCGCAAGACCAGAAACATAATACAGTCCTTGGTTCATTTAGCGACCGTTCAAAGTTACGACGGCACTGAAAAATGGGATCTAGGGGCCGTTCCCCCCCCCCGCCCAATCGTAGCCACTGAGCCCTAATAAGGTTTTAAGCGCCTGCAAAAGGCCCCATCCTACAGCGTTGTTATTTAAAGGGAAAACTGTGCGATTGAACAGCAATAGAAAAACCTGGAAGCCGAGAAGGACGACCGACGAATGGATTTTGGTGTAAAGGAGAAGAAGAAGAAAAGCTTTTGAGAGTTGCCCCATCCTTGGAAATGTCATTCCTGTGCTGATCCTCTCCTTGTCCAAAAATGTCACCCAACGTGTTTGACGGAAGGGTGGGGTTGATGGGACTCAGGAGTTCAAGACGAAGGTGGGGTTAGGGGGGGTGGGGAAACCCCCAAAGTTAACCAGATATTTATCTAAGCGGGCGAGAATTCCAGCCTCAGGCTTCCTCCTGGTTGAAAATTAGGCAAAAGTGAGAGAGAGAGAGAGAGAGAGAAGGGAGAATAAAATATTAAACCAGGCTGAGATTAGCTAAGATGCTTTGCGGGAAATGGGAGGAGGAAGATCTGGGGAGGGGGGGGGTGTTCCTGGAGTTTCTTAGCCAATCAGGGAAGGAGTGGGGGGGGGAAGCAGGTTGCCCCATCCACACCTGGCTGCCAAAGGTGAACTAGGCGCCTTTGAGTTTCCTATTTTTAGGGCAACAAGGCACTTCATGGCTTTTAAAGAGACTCAGGAAAAGCTAGGATGGTTTTTTTTTTTTTCAAAGTTAGCAGCTTTAAGACAGGCGGACTTCAATTCCCAGAATTCCCCAGCCAGGCTCATGTGAATTTGAGGGCAGGATTTGAACTCGGGTTCAGGCTTGCCCAGGGCTTTTATTTCTGGCTGGGTAGCAGTTCTTCAGTTCGTCATTCAGCTCAGAGCATCCTAGCTTCCTTCCTTATTCTTTCTTTCTCTTTCTTTCTCTTTCTCTCTCTTTCTCTCTCTCTTTCCCTTTCCTTCTCTTTTTTCTTTATCTCTCCTCCCTCTCTCTTTCCCTCCCTCCCTTCTTTTTCTTTTTCTTCCCCTTTCTTTCTTTTATTCTTTCTCTTGTTTTCTTTCTTATTTCCTTCCTTCCTTTCTCTTCTTTTCTTTCTTCTTTTCTTTCTTATTTCGTTCCTTCCTTCCTTCCTTCCTGTTTTTCTCTTGTTTTCTTTTTTATTTCTTTCCTTCCTTCCTTTCTCTTCTTTTCTTCCTTCCTTCCTTCCTTCCTTTCTTTCTTTCTTTCTCTTGTTTTCTTTTTTATTTCTTTCCTTCCTTCCTTTCTCTTCTTTTCTTCCTTATTTCCTTCCTTCCTTCCTTCCTTTCTTTCTTTCTCTTGTTTTCTTCCTTATTTCCTTCCTTCCTTCCTTCCTTCCTTCCTGTCTTTCTCTTCTTTTCTTTTTTATTTCTTTCCTTCCTTTCTCTTCTTTTCTTCCTTTTCTTCCTTATTTCCTTCCTTCCTTTATTTAATTTCTTTCTCTTTTTTTCTTTCTTATTTTCTTATTTGGTTCCTTTCTTTTCTTTCTTTCTCTTGTTTTCTTTATTTTGTTCCTTCGTTCCTTTCTCTTTCTTTCTTTCTTTCTTTCCTTTCTTTCTCTTGTTTTCTTACTTATTTTCTTTTTCATATCCTTCCTTTCTTCTCTTCTTCTCTTTCTTATTCTCTCTCTCTCTCTCTCTCTCCCCCCCTGAAAGAGCTGTGGGTGAACTGAGAAGGTCACCGAATAAAATGGCTTTTTTTAATGCTTTGCCAGACCTCATCGCAAAGAGAGTTTGTGGGCGAAGGTAAACGAACAATGCCAAGGCTGTTCGCAAAGGGCCTCATTTCTCCTAAAAGCGCATTCGAGTGGCTGTTTGGCTCAGACGGAAAAAGAGCAAAGATTTCTTCATTTAAAAAAAAAAAAAACCCAAACCTCCCTTGACTTTTGTTCCATCGCAACATGCTGGGTATGTGACCCCCGAAGCTTGGCTTGACCCTCCGGCTGTGGCAGCCAAGCCCGGCTTCACGTTGTCAAAGGGTGGGAAGCTTTGGGGGAGAATTGCTGCCAGGTCTCTTGGCTCAGATTGACAGTAGTTGTTTTCCTGGTATTTTCTTTCATCGGATTTTTCATTGTCTGCCGTCAGGCGTTTTTCCTTTGCTAACGTCCGATCCGGTTCCAGTTTGCTCACCCTTCGAACAATGGCTGCCCTTCACACCTGCTTCTAAACACGGCTTTTTTTCAAGCATCCTCTCTGTCCTTGGATGGCTTAGCCAGGGTTTAACCCAGTGGGCACCAACTGTTGGGCCGTGGACCACTGATGATCCGCGAGAAAAATGTGGGTCTTATATTGCATTTTTTATATTTGCATTTTTTTTAATATTGCACTAAATCAGGAGTCTTCAAACTACATGACCTGGGCTGGATATATGCAATGAACATATCTATTCTATACTTTCCTTATCATATATATATATATATATAAATATAGTATAGATACACACATATATACACACACTTTCTATTTATAGCATAGCTGCTTCTGTTGAGCAGGGGGCTGGACTAGAAGACCTCCAAAGTCCCTTCCACCCTCATTCATTCATTCTATCCTCTCCTCTCCCTTCCTTATAATATATATGAATATACTATATGTATATACATTATAAGGAAAGTATAGTATAGTATAGTATAGTATAGTATAGTATAGTATAGTATAGTATAGTATAGTATAGTATAGTATAGTATAGTAAACACACACACACACAATTTATTGCATAGATTCTCCTACTTAAGCAAGGGGCTGGACTAGAAGACCTTCAAGGTCCCTTCCACCTCATTCATTCATTCATTCATTCTATCCTGTCCTATTCTATCCTCTACTCTACGCTACCCTACCCTACCCTACTCTACTCTGCTATCCTTATATATAACTATAGTATGTGTACACACACACACACACAAATTACAGCATAGGTTCTCCTGCTTGAGCAGGGGGCTGGACTAGAAGACCTCCAAGGTCCCTTCCACCCTCATTCATTCATTCTATCCTCTCCTCTCCCTTCCTTATAATATATATGAATATACTATATGTATATACATTATAAGGAAAGTATAGTATAGTATAGTATAGTATAGTATAGTATAGTATAGTATAGTATAGTATAGTATAGTATAGTAAACACACACACACACACACAATTTATTGCATAGATTCTCCTACTTAAGCAAGGGGCTGGACTAGAAGACCTTCAAGGTCCCTTCCACCTCATTCATTCATTCATTCTATCCTGTCCTATCCTTTCCTATCCTCTACTCTACTCTACCCTACCCTACCCTACTCTACTCTGCTATCCTTATATATAACTATAGTATGTGTACACACACACACACAAATTACAGCATAGGTTCTCCTGCTTGAGCAGGGGGCTGGACTAGAAGACCTCCAAGGTCCCTTCCACCTCATTTGTCCTGTTCTGTCCTGTCCTATTTTTTGGGGAGGGGGAGAGAGAAGGGGCTTGTGTTTTACAATGCACAGTACTTTCGCAAAACATACCTCTTATGGGGGGGAAAAAACCATCTCCTGCCAAGACATCAACAGACAGCTGGACAACCAAGCCCAGTTATTGCCCGCAGGATGGAACTCTCTGTTATTCCCAGGCGGCCGAAGCCCTGCGTTTCCCTCTCCCTCTTCCTCTCTGCTCCGCGGACGGTGGCATCTGAGGACAGGCCCGGAAATCTGAACGTTTCTGCCCGCTGGGTTAATTAGAGGCATGGCGCTGCAGCTTTTTGCAAAAAATATTTGGAGAAAAAATATATATATATTAAAGTGAAGTAAATAAGCATCAGACGGGCGGATTGTTGAGCTGCCCTAAAAATCCCTCAAAATTAGGGTGGGATGCCAAATCCGCCAAAAATGTGGATTCTCAAAACCCAGAAAAGGCCTTTTTGAGGTTTATTTGGTTTTGACTTAGGGAAAAATTTGTGGTCTGGTTAGTCCTTCTTTCTGGAAAATTTCGACGGTGCCCTCAGCACGGGCATCCATTTATTATTCACATTATGATGGTGACTTTATCGCTTGGAACCCTTGCATTTTATTCAGGTTGGCCCGTTTTGGCTAAGCCTGCAGAAATTCAAAAAACAGCAGTCTGCTTTTTCTCAGCCTGATGGTCTTGTTTTAAAAGAGGGGTGATGAAAACCTAACCAGGTTGGAAGAGGAGAATTCTGGGAGTCGAAGTCCACAAGTTTTAAAAATTCTGGCTGAGGGATTCTGGGAAGTCCACAAGTCTTAAAGTTGGAGCTGAGGGATTCTGGGAGTTTTAAGTCCATAAATCTTCAAAAGTTTCTAGCTGAGGGTTTCTGGGAGTTGAAGTCCACGAGGCTTAAAATTTCTGGCTGAGGGATTCTGGGAAGTATTGTCTTAAGGTTGGAGGCTAAGGGATTCTGGGAGTTGAAGTCCCCGAGGCTTAAAGTTTCTAGCTGAGGGATTCTGGGAGTTGAAGTCCATAAGTCTTAAAACTTTCTGACTGAGGAATTCTGGGAAGTATTGACTTAAGGTTGGAGGCGGAGGGATTCTGGGAGTTGAAGTCCACAAGTCTTAAAGTTTCAGTGCGGCATTCTGGGAGTTGAAGTCAAATTTGGAGACCCCCTATCTAGGCCACCGAGTGGGGCTGTCATTAGTTGTGCTCAACTAGCCTACAGCCCTCAAAAATGTTACTGGGATTATGGATGGTGATGACGATGGTCTTCCCTTCTTCTCCATCCTAGGTGAGGACCTCTTGAACTGCAACAGGGCCTTCTCTCACCCCGATTGGCTGGTCGACATCGATTCCCGCCTTCGGAGCCAGGAGGAGGAGCTGACGCTGGTGAAATCGGCCTTAGCCGATGCCCTACGGAGACTCAACGTCTACGACCAGCAGATCCCTTGGCTCAGACAGCATCTGTCGGACGGTGAGATGCTGTAGAGCAGAGATTGCCAACCTTGGCCACTTTAGGACTCGTGGACTTCAACTCCCCGAATTCCTCAGCCAGCATGGCTGACTGAGGAATTCTGGGAGTTGAAGTCCCCGAGTCTTAAAGTGGCCAAGCATAGATGGCTGAGGAATTCTGGGAGTTGAAGTCCTCGAGTCTTAAAGTGGCCAAGCATAGATGGCTGAGGAATTCTGGGAGTTGAAGTCCCCGAGTCTTAAAGTTGTAGGCTTGGGAATACTGGGAGTTGATACATACATACATGCATGCATACATACATACATACATACATACATACATACATACATACATACATATATATATATATTTATTTATTTATTTATTTTATTAAATTTATATCCCGCCCTTCTCCAAACGGACCCAGGGCGGCGCACAGGAATGTTAAAATACATACAAAACATATAAAATTTAAAAAACTTATTCTAGTAAAACCTGTGCTAAAAACCGAATTAAAATCCCAAATTTAAAACTGTCTAATGGTCAATACAGGGGGTTACGCTAGGCCGGCTAGATGGAATAAATGTGTCTTCAGACACTTGCGGAAGAGGCGGAGGTCAGAGATGGTGCGGGGTTCAGGGGGTAGGTCGTTCCAGAGGGCTGGCCCAGCCACAGAGAAGGCTCTTCCCCTGGGTGTCGCCAGTCGGCATTGTCCAGCCGACGGCACCCTGAGGAGGCCCTCTCTGTGGGAGCGTATCGGTCTGAGGGATGTATGGGGCAGGAGGCGGTCTCGCATATAACTAGGCCCCGAGCCATGGAGCGCTTTAAAGATGGTCGTCAAGACCTTGAAGCGCACCCGAAAGACCACAGGGAGCCAGTGCAGCTCGCGCAGGATAGGTGTTATGTGGGAGTGTCTAGGCGCTCCCATAATCACCCGCGCGGCTGCGTTCTGGACTAGCTGCAGCTTTCGGGTGCACCTCAAGGGAAGCCCCATGTAGAGAGCATTACAGTAGTCGAGTCGAGAGGTGACGAGTGCTTGAGTGACTGTGCGTAGGGCACCCCGATCCAGTAAGGGGCGCAATTGGCGCATCAAGCGTACCTGATGGAACGCCCCCCTGGCCACGGCTGCCACGTGATCTTCCATAGACAGCCGGGAATCCAGGAGGACACCCAAATTGCGCGCCCTCTCCACGGGGGCCGGTGTTTCGCCCCCAATGGCCAGTGTTGGAATAATCTGGCTGAACCGGGGCGCCGGAAGCCACAGCCACTCAGTCTTGGACGGGTTGAGCTTGAGTTTGTTACCACCCATCCAGATCCGTACGGCCTCCAAACACCGGGACATAACCTCGGCGGCATCGTTGGGGTGGTCTGGGGTGGATATGTACAACTGAGTATCATCAGCGTACAGATGATATCCCACCCCAAAACCACGGATGATCTCACCCAGCGGCTTCATATATGTGTTGAATAGTAGGGGCGAGAGGACCGACCCCTGAGGAACCCCACATATGAGGGGCCTCGAGGCCGACCTCTGCCCCCCTGTCAACACATATTGCGACCGACCAGAGAGGTAGGATGAGAACCACCGCAAAACGGTGCCTCCCAACCCCAACCCCCCCAGTCGGCGCAATAGGATACCATGGTCGATGGTATCAAAAGCCGCTGAGAGGTCTAATAGGACTAGGATAGAGGAATGTCCTCTATCCCGCGCCCTCCAGAGATCATCAACCAACGCGACCAATGCCGTCTCGGTGCTGTGCCCGGGTCGGAAGCCGGACTAGCGCGGGTCTAGATAATCAACTTCCTCCAAGTGTCGCGGAAACTGTTGGGCCACCACACTCTCAACAACCTTCACTAGAAAGTGGAGGTTGGAGACAGGACGATAGTTCTCTAATAATGCTGGGTCCAGGGACGGCTTCTTGAGGAGGGGCCTCACTACCGCCTCTTTCAAGACGGCAGGCAAGGACCCCTCACTCAAAGATGCGTTGACAATGCCCTGGAGCCAGCCTCGTGTCGTCTCCCAGGATGCCAGTACAAGCCAGGAGGGACACGGGTCCAATAAACATGTGGTAGCCCTAAGCCTCTTTGACAACTTGTCCATATCCTCGGTGGTAACAAAATCAAACTCCTCCCATGATGGTATCACAAGATCAGCCTCGGCCTGCTCGACTGGACCACTGTCGATGGAGGGTAACTCGTTCCGAATCCGAGTGATTTTCTCCTGCAGATAAATCCCAAATTCCTCTGCTCGACCCTGTAAAGGGGCTTCCCGCGGCCTCTGTTGAAGGAGGGAGCGGGTCACCCCAAACAGGGCGGCAGGGCGGTTATCTGCGGATGCAATAAGAGTGGCACAATACTCACGTTTGGCCACTCTTAACGCCACTAAGTAAGTCCTAATATGGTCTCTCACTAGTGTTCGGTCGGCTTCGGAGCGAGAAGATCTCCATCTGCTCTCTAGGCGTCT
Source organism: Rhabdophis nuchalis (assembly GCA_039707465.1). Classification (NCBI taxonomy): domain Eukaryota; kingdom Metazoa; phylum Chordata; class Lepidosauria; order Squamata; family Natricidae; genus Rhabdophis; species Rhabdophis nuchalis. Next base: position 4,347,251 of record CM077662.1, read on the forward strand.
CTTGTGGCGCTTCATCTCCCTAAGCCCCTCGGTGAACCAAGGAGCCCAGGTGGTTCGTCGCCGCAAGAGAGGCCGCAAGGGCGCGACTCGGTCCAAGGCCCCCGTGGCCGCAATTAACCATGCGGCCACTAGGTCCTCAGTCGAGTCGCGGGGCAAGTCCACAGGAATTGGCCCAAGCTCCCTTTGGAACCTTATCGGGTCCATCAGGAGCCTGGGGCGGAACCATATAGGAATGTCCGGTTCCGCCTCCCCGCAGTGAGGTGCAGCGATAGGAAAGTCGAGCTGAAGGAGAGCGTGATCTGTCCATGACAGGGGTGTGATGGCTAGATCCCCTCTTCCCAGATCACTACTCCACTGTCCCGAGACGAAGATTAGATCCAGGGTGTGTCCGCCCTCGTGGGTAGGGCCTACAACTACTTGGGTCAGGTCCATGGCTGTCATGGAAGCCATGAACTCCCGAGCTACCCCAGAGGTTTCGCCTGCCGACGGCAGGTTAAAGTCCCCCATGACTAACAGTCTGGGGGTCTCAACCGCCGCCTCGGCTATCACCTCTAGGAGCTCGGGCAGGGCTGTTGTCGTATAGCGAGGAGCCAGGTATACAACTAACACGCCCAACTGCCTCCCTAGGCCCCACTTCACAAGGAGGGACTCGCACCCAGTCGTCTGAGGGATCGTGGTCTCCTTTGGCTCAAGACCTTCCCTAACCATAATCGCCACCCCCCCACCCCTAGGGCCCTAGGCTGATGAAAGACTCGGTATCCTGGTGGGCACATTTCTACGAGGGGATGTCCTCCCTCGTGGCCCAACCAGGTTTCCGTAATACCTACCAGGTCCGGGTCCCCCTCTGACACAAGGTCTCGGATGAGGGGGGCTTTTTGTACCACGGACCTGGCGTTACACAACATCAGCCTTCTTCCTCTGCAGAAGATGCTAAAGAAACTGCTCTAATTCCAGGAAGCAACGATGCCCAATGGATCCTACCTCCAGCTGCCTCCAAAAATTCCAGGTACTTTCCCGCAATATATATATATGTATAATATACAAGTAATCCTCGACTTACAACGGTTCGTTTAGTGGCCATTCAAAATTACAATGGAACTTTAAAAGAGTGACTTAGGGCTGTTTCCCACACTTAGGATCGTTGCAGCATCAAAATTCAGACGCCTGGTGACCAACTCATATTTATGACAATCATAGTTTCCCGTGGGTTAGGGTTATTTAACCGTTTAAGCCCATGCCGACTGCTTCGGGGACTCCATCCAGCCCCCTCCTTCTCTGCTGTCCCCTTCTTCTTCTCTTGCCCTCCATCGTTCCCAGCATGAGGCTCTTCTCCAGGGAGTCCTTCTTCCTTCTCATCAGGTGGCTAAAGTCTTTGAGTTTCCTCTTCAGGATCTGGCCTTCTAAAGAGCAGCCAGGGTGGATCTCCTCTGGGACTGACCGCTTGGATGGCCTTGCAGTCCAAGGGTCTCAGTGCAGGAGTCTTCTTCTCCAGCACCAGAGTTCAAAGGCCTCCATTCTTTGGCGCTCAACCTTCCTTCTGGTCCAACCTTCACAGCCATCCGTTGCAACTGGGCAAACCATAGCCTTGATTAGACGCCCTTTTGATTGGCAGGGGGATGTCTCTGCTTTTTAGGATGCTGTCTAGCTTTGCCATAGCACACCTGGGAAAACCCGAATCTGAACGTTCCCAGGTTTTCCCCACCCAAGTGAAAGTTTAAGTCTCTGCCCAGCACCCACCTGTCCGCCACACGATCCAATCAGGCACCGTCCAAAACCGGAGATGCCTCCCAGTCACACCATCGCAGCTGCAGGGCAAAGTGTCCTTGACTCTCTGAGAAAAGAATGTTGTTTTGGCCACATCTCTCCCAGACTCCGTATGATTCCCCCCTCAAGTTTTCCCACAGTAGAATACGTGACAGGCCTCAGGGCCCAAAGACGGCTTCCAGGTCTGAGCCCAAATGAATTACGATCCTTTTTTCTGTCTGCAGTTCGACCCTCGCCCCCAAATTAGGAAGCCACGAAGAACGGGCCTTGGAAGCGGAGAAGAGGCCAAGGATCAGCGTCGGGACTCAAACAGAGGACCTTAGGGTGCCAAGGAGAGAGAGGGGAACATCCCTTAGCAATGGAGGTCTTCAACAGGCAGAGGAGACCTCGCCTACGCAGGGAAAGTTCTCTCCGGACTCCTCAAATGTCGGCGGGATGGACTTGGCTGAAGGTCTCGGCGGTGGTGGCTTCTTCCGAGTGGCCAGGAACTCCTCCGGGCCGTCCAGCGGGACGGAAAACACGGCTTCCGAGCTGGAAACGGTGGAGGAGAATCCGGAAGCTCCAACCTCCAGCCAGCTTCCTTCCAGCACGGGTCTCGCGGAAGCTCAAGACGTTGGAGAACCTCCTCCAGATGCCGCCAAGGAGAAACCGCCAAGCCCGGGGCGGTCGCGGCTTGGGGGTCAGCCTCCAGGGCTGGGTTCCCCCTCCCCGGAGCCCCCGTCGGAAGGGAGCAGCAGCAGTAGTACCCCAGCTTCCCCGATCCCCGCCGTTCGGAACGTGATGGCCGCCAAAAAGGAGCTGTGCGTTTCTAAACGTTAGCGGGAGATATCTGTCCTTCCTTCCCATGAGATTTATTTTGCCTTCTTCCTTTTGCTCAGATGGGGCTCTTCCATTTCTATCCCATTTTTTCCCCTCTTCCTTTGCATTAAATGTGACTCTTCCCCACCCCTTTCTTTTCCTTTCTTCTCCTCTTTCCTTTCCCTTCTCTTCCCTTTGCTTCCTTTCCTTTCTTCTGTCTTCCTCTCCTTCTCCTTCCTTTCTTTTTCTTTCCTGCCCTCTCTTTTCTTCCTTTCCTTCCCTTTCTTTTTTTCTACCTTTCCTTCTAGCTTCCTTTCCTGTCTTCCTTTTCTTTCTTTTCCTCTATCTTCCTTTCCTTCCCCTTCCCTTCTTTTCCTCTTTTCCTTTCTTTTCATTCCCTTCCCTTCTTCTATCTTCCTTTCCTTTCCTTCCCTTCTTCTATCTTCTTTTCCTTTCCTCTGTCTTCCTTTCCTTCTATCTTCCTTTCCTGTCTTCCTTTTCTTTCTTTTCCTCTTTCATTTCCTTCCCTTCCCTTCTTCTATATTCCTTTCCTTCTATCTTCCTTTCCTTCCCCTTCCCTTCTTTTCCTCTTTTCCTTTCCTTTCATTCCCTTCCCTTCTTCTATCTTCCTTTCCTTTCCTCTATCTTCCTTTCCTTCTATCCTCCTTTCCTTTCCCCTGTCTTTCTTTTCCTCTATCTTCCTTTCTTTTCTTTTCCTTTCCTTCTTCTATCTTCCCTTCCTTTCCTCTGTGTTCCTTTCCTTCTATCTTCCTTTCCTTTCCTTTCCTTCTATCTTCCTTTCCTTTCCTTCCCTTCTTCTATCTTCCTTTCCTTTCCTCTGTCTTCCTTTCCTTCTATCTTCCTTTCCTGTCTTCCTTTTCTTTCTTTTCCTCTATCTTCCTTTCCTTCCCCTTCCCTTCTTTTTCTCTTTTCCTTTCTTTTCATTCCCTTCCCTTCTTCTATCTTCCTTTCCTTTCCTTCCCTTCTTCTATCTTCCTTTCCTTCTATCTTCTTTTCCTTTCCTCTGTCTTCCATTTCTTTCTTTTCTTCTCTTTTCCTTCCCTTCCCTTCTTCTATCTTCCTTTCCTTCTATCTTCCTTTCCTTCTATCTTCCTTTCCTTTCCTGTCTTCCATTTCTTTCTTTTCTTCTCTTTTCCTTCTTCCCTTCTTCTATCTTCCTTTCCTTCTATCTTCCTTTCCTTCTATCTTCCTTTCCTTTCCTCTGTCTTCCATTTCTTTCTTTTCCTCTTTCTTTCCTTCCCCTCCTCCCCTCTCGCCTCCTTTCCTTTCCTCCTTTTTCCCTTTCCCCTCTTCCTTCGTGTGATGTCGTATGTCTTTCCTTTCCAGGCTGCGAAGGCACAGCTCCTCCGACAAGCTGGCCAAGACCAAGCAACATCTCCAGAAGAAGGCGGCTTCAACTGCAAACCTTTTTAACCGGTCCAGCAGCCTTGAAAAGTGAGGGGAAAAAACCCACTTGCATATAATACAAGTACTTTCTCGACTTCCAACAGTTCATTTAACTATTTCATTTCAACGGAATGGAGAACAAGTGACATATGGCCGTTTTCCACACTTAACGACCGTGGCAGCATCCCCACGATCAGCGTGGTCCAAATTCAGATGCTTGGCGACGGACTCGTATTTACGACGAGAAGGTCGCCAATGCAGATCACGTAACCCGTGAGGACGCTTGGGTGGTCGTAAGTTGCGAGGGCCGGTCTTAAGTCACGTTCTTCAGTGCCCTTCGCACTTGGGACGGTCGCTGGACGAAGCGTCGTAGGTTGAGGGCTGCCCATACAGGAAAACAGAAACGAAATAATAATTCAAAAAAATAGAACGTAATCATGTCGGATAAGCGGGGAACTTAACTGGTGTTCTCTTTTCATCTTGCAGCCGATCGAAAGATCCCACCTTAAGTCCCGGTGAGTTTCTAGCTGTGTTTGTGGGTTTGCATTTTGTGTGGGTTTTCTTCTCTCTCAAGGACCAGGATGAGGGTCGCTGGTCCCACCTCTGAAGCTGAAGGATCAGGGCTGCCAATGGTCACTCAGAGGCCCCTGAACCCCTGAGATGAGTGTGTGTGTGTGTGTGTGTGTGTGTGTGTTTGTTTGTTTGTTCCAGCAAAACTCTGGAATGCCTCATGCAATTTCAACCAAACAAATGTTTTACTTTCTGGAGTCAAACACTATGAGGGTAAGACACTCCTGACACACACACACACCCCAGGATGTGGTGTTCTGTTAAGATACAGCCTGTTGTGCCTTAAAAGGGCTTCTACTGCACAGCGCAGCGGAATTGCCATGGCAATGGCTTCACGGTATCCCACAAGGGGGCTCCCTTGTGCCAGCTTATCGCATAATGATGATGATAATAATTTCTGCCGAGAAAACGCCATATTGTTTTTTTTCTGTTCTTTCTTACAGGACCGACGAGTTCTCGCCGTTTGAATTATAATCTGGGTGAGGGTCTTCCAAAAGGACTGGCCAGTTCGGGGAGTGGGTTTAATGAGCGGTGGGTGGGAGATGATTGGCCCTCGGGGTCTGGTAAAGTATTCCTCAACATACAACCACCGTTGACAATGTTTCTGGTCAGAAATGGGCATTTGTCGGCAAAGAATTCCCACTGCGGGCTACGAGTTTGCTTAATGACCGTGCTGTTCGCTTAATGACGACTGCAAAAACTGTCATGAAATTCCAGATGGTCTTACGGTTGCAATTTGAGGACTATTGTTAGAAAGGAAGAATTAACTTTGCCCTCTGACCCCACATGCTGTTTTCCTACATAAAGAGATATTCTTTTACCTTTACTTTACATTTTATTTTTATTTTTAATCTCACCTTATACATCAACTACCGGTATGATATTTTACTTTACTTCATTTTATTTTGCTTCATTCTATCTTATTTTAATTTATACCTCACTGTATACTTACGTTAGGTATTTTTCTTGGCTTTTATTTCTACCTCATGTTATTTATTTATTTATTTATTTATTTAATCAAATTTATATATACTTTACACTTTTATCCCTTAGGTTACTTTCACTTTCACTTTCCTTACTTTTTGCCAGTTGAGGTGCCGCCCCTTCAGTTCCCCAGCTTGACATATATAGAATATAGAATAGAATATAGCATCACAGAGTTGGAAAGGGACCTTGGAGGTCTTCTAGTCCAACCCCCTGCCTGGGCATAGATAGGAAGGAAGGAAGGAAGGAAGGAAGGAAGGAAGGAAGGAAGGAAGGAAGGAAGGAAGGAAGGAAGGAAGGAAGGAAGGAAAAGTTAAAATGGCCTGGATCATTTCCTGTACCTAACATAATCAGAATAGAGCTGGAAGGGACCTTGGAGGTCTTCTAGTCCAACCCCCTGCCTAGGCATAGATAGGAAGGCAGGAAGGAAGGAAGGAAGGAAGGAAGGAAGGAAGGAAGGAAGGAAGGAAGGAAGGAAGGAAGGAAGGAAAAGTTAAAATGGCCTGGATCATTTCCTGCACCTAACATAATCAGAATAGAGTTGGAAGAGACCTTGGAGGTCTTCTAGTCCAACCCCCTGCCTAGGCATAGATAGGAAGGAAGGAAGGAAGGAAGGAAGGAAAGAAGGAAGGAAGGAAGGAAGGAAGGAAGGAAGGAAGGAAAAGTTAAAATGGCCTGGATCATTTCCTGCACCTAACATAATCAGAATAGAGTTGGAAGAGACCTTGGAGGTCTTCTAGTCCAACCCCCTGCCTAGGCAGGAAACCCTACACCTCTTCAGACAAATGGCTGTCCAATCTCTTCTTTAAAAACTTCCAGTGTTGGAGCATTCACAACTTCTGGTCGTTCCGCTGGTTAATTGTTTTGAAGCTTCCTGCGAAAAAGTTCTGCATCATCATCATCATCATCATTATTATTAGTCATTATTATTATTTCCATCCTCTCTCCCTTCAGAAGGACTTTCCATCAAGATGTTCCTGCGCGGGCGCCCCATCACCATGTACATCCCTTCCGACTTCCACAACTATGAAGACCTGCGCATGGAGCTGCCCACGCAGAAGCTGCAGCTGGACTGGGTGTATCCTTCACGGGCGCAAGGTTTTCGGGCATCCTTCCCCTTTCCCCAAGCCTAGGTCTCCTCACCCTAGGCAACCTGTAGCTCAACTTTCAGCTACAGCGGCATTCTGGGAATTGAAGTCCCAACGGCTTTCAACGGCCTACCGTATTTTTCGGTGTATAAGACGCGCCGGCGTATAAGACGCACCAAGACTTTGAAGAGGCAAAATGGGCCCGGTTTTTTTTTCCACAGAAAGGGCATGCATAGCCTTTAGGAGACTTGTAGTGCGCTCCTGGGGGCTTCAGGTGGGGGGGTGGGGGGCAAAAACGGTCCCTTTTTCGCTCATTTCTGCCCTCTCCAGACCCCAGGAGCACTCGATAAGCCTCCTAAAGGCTATGCGTGACCGTTTTGCAAAGGGGGCGGGGTTTCCGGAGGCCAAAATGCTGTCTTCAGTGTATGAGACGCCCCCAGATTTTCAGCTTCTTTTGAGGGGAAAAGGTGCGTCTGATACTCCGAAAAATACGGCAGGGTGTCAAACTCAAGGTCCGGGGACCGGATCCGGCCTGCGGAGTGCTTTAGATCGGGCCCATGGCGGCCATCCTGGTAACAGCGAAGGACCGGCTCTTGGTGCCTCTGCCAGCTAAAACGGAGCGGAGGCGGGCCGCGCTCACCCTCCCTGAGCTCCATTGTTCTGGCAAAGAGCTGCAGGAGGCCGTCGCAGCCAGAAACGGAGCCTTGATGAGTGACGTCGAGCTGGCCGCGCCCCCGGCCACCCGCTAATCCCCGAGGTCAAACACTACCCTGATGCGGCTCTCCACGAAATCGTGTTTGACACCCCTGGCCTAGGTTGTGTCTCAAATGCATCGTAAAAGGGTCACGCGCTTTTCCTTGACGCCTCTCCAGCTATGGTTACCGCGGGCGGGATTGCCGTTCCAACCTCTACATCTTAACGTCCGGGGAGTTGGTGTACTTCATTGCCTGCGTGGTGGTGCTGTACCACGTCCAGCGGCGCACACAGCGCCACTACCTTCGCCACACCGACTGTGTGCGCTGGTGAGTGGGTGGGATTGGCGCAGAGTCACCCAGTCAGCTTTCCTGTCCAAGGCGGGACTAGAACTCACCATCTCCTGGTGATTGGCCCAAAGTCACCCAGTCGACTTTCATGCCTAATGAGGAACTGGAACTCCCAGGCTCCTGGTGATTGGCCCAAAGTCACCCAGCATACTTTCATGCCTAATGAGGAACTAGAACTCACCATCTCCTGGTGATTGGCCAAAGTCACCCAGTCGGCTTTCATGCCTAATGAGGAACTAGAACTCCCAGGCTCCTGGTGATTGGCCCAAAGTCACCCAGCATACTTTCATGCCTAATGAGGAACTAGAACTCACCTTCGCCCTGATGATTGGCCAAAGTCACCCAGGAGGCTTTTCTTGCCGAAGGCAGGACTAGAACTCCCTGTCTCCTGGCTTCTCCTTTGATGGCGAATAGACTTTGAAAAGGTTTCCAAGGGTTTCCCCAGACCAATTTTCCACTTTTGTTGTTAGCCTTGCAGTGCATCCTGACGGAGTCCGTGTGGCCTCGGGGCAGATGGCCGGCGTGGACAAAGATGGCAAGGTAACCCCACTGTTAGCACAGTCAGGAGTGCTGTACCTAGTCCTCATTTAGTGACGTGGGATGAAAAAACCAATCTTCCTATCTGCAACCTTTAGCGAAGGAAAGAAGTAAGAATGATAAGCCCAGCCCTTAGTTTTACTTAGCACTGCTTCATTCAATGGCTGTTTTGTCGCTGCTCCCAATTTTGGTCACTAAACAAGGACTGCCTACAGCTTCCCCCCCTCTGCCCCCATTGACGGTCGTAAATGTGAGGACCGGTTGTAAGTCCCTTTTTTTTTTTAGTGCCGTTGTAACTTCGAGCCATCAGGAAACAAATGGTTGTAAGTCCCAAACCAGCGGTAGGCAGTCTATCTCTACTGTTTCGGCTTTGAGGCTCAGAAATGCTAATGTGGGTTTTTTGGGGGGTGGGGTCTTTCCTGTAGCCGCTGCAGCCCTTCGTCCACATCTGGGACTCCATCACGCTTCTGACCTTACAGCAAATCGGTCTGGGCAGCTTCGAGAGAGGCGTCGGATCCTTGGCCTTCTCCACGGCGGTAAGTGTTAAGTCCCGTCCCTTCCCCCCCTCAAAAAAAATATCCCCTTCTTAGCTACTCCATTATGCAGCCGAGGGCTCAGCTGCCTCTTCTCTGCCGGTATCCTAAAGCTACACTAATAGAATCTAGCACATCTGAAAGTCCAAATCTCCCACTGTCTCCTTTGCAGCCTGAGAAACTAGGGAGGGTCCCTTCTGAGCCTCTTTCTCCATCCATTGTGCAGCCGAGGGCTAAGATGCCTCTTATCTGCCTGTTGCCTAAAGCTACACTAATAGAATCTAGCACATCTGAAAGTCCAAATCTCCCACTGTCTCCTTTACAGCCTGAGAAACTAGGGAGAGTCTCTTCTGAGCCTCTTCCTCCATCCATTTTGCCGCTGAGGGCTCAGCTGCCTCTTATCTGACTTTTCTCTTGGGAGCGTTTCTTCGCCCGATCTCCCAGGGTCTTTCTCCTTTACATCTGAAGATACTAGGGAGGGTTCCTTCTGAGCCTTTTTCTATATCCATTATTGCAGTTGAGGGCACAGCTGTCTCTTATCTGGCCCTTCCCTTGGCATCTTTTCATCCCTCCCCCAAGGTCTTTCTCACACACTATTACAGCCACCTCCTTTACAGCCCGAGAAACTAGGGAGGGTCCCTTCTGAGCCTGTATATTATTGCAGCCAAGGGCTCGGCTCTCTCTCATCTGTTCCTTGGATAAGATCTCGAACCCTGACTTCCTAAGACTTCCTCCTTTACATCCTGGGAAACTAGGGAGGGTCTCTTCTGAGTCCTTTTCTCCATCCTTTCCTCCACCCCTGTGGGCTCAACTGCCTCTTATCTGCCTGTTCCTTCGATGGCATCTTTTCATCCGTCCCCCAAGGTCTTTCCCGCACACCGTTCCGAACCTGACCTGCCGTTCCTCCCCCCCCCCCTACTATTAGGACGAAGGCGTCTACCTGTGTGTGATCGATGAGTCCAACGAACACATGCTGTCCGTGTGGGATTGCGTCCGTGGCACCAAGCAAGCCGAAATCAAGGTGAGAGGTGGAAAGAGCCACAGGTGGGATGCAGCGATAATGGCTTGTAAGGGAGATGCTGGGTTTGTGTTTTTTTTAAGTGAGAGGAGCATTTTCGCATGGACACATACCTGACCAGCAAAGTCAACTGGGGAAGCCAGATTCATTGGACGACCGTGTCACTAACTTAACAACCGCGGGGAGCTACTTAACCACGGTGGCAAGAATGGTCGCAAAATGGGACAAAAACCCCTTTAACAACTGACTCGCTTAGCAGTGGGCTCAATTGCTCTTCCTTTTCCTATCCAGAGCACCAACGAATCCGTCCTGATGGTGGAGTTTAATCCCCAAGACAGCAGCAACATCATCACCGCTGGAAAGTCCCACGTCTACTTCTGGACCTGGGTGGGAAGCAGCTTAACCAAGAAACAGGGGATCTTTGGGGTAAAAGAATCATTCATGGATGGATGGATGGATGGATGGATATACAGTAGATATATAGAGAGATACTCTAGATATAGTGTAAAGATAAAAAAAACAGAGACAGACAGATAGATATAGATATATTAAGATAAAGATATATAGAGATACTCTAGATATAGTATAAAGATAAAAAGATAGAAAGATAGACAGACAGACAGATATAGATATAGATATAGGTACATTAAGAGAGAGAGATTCTAGATATAGTATAAAGATAAAAAGTTAGATAGAGTATAAAGATAAAGAGATAAAAAGATAGAGATATGAGAGAGAAAATAATAGATAGATAGATAGATAGATAGATAGATAGATAGATAGATAGATAGATAGATAGATAGATAGATAGATAGATAGATAGAGACTGGAGAGAGAAAGAGAGAAGAATACTGGGGAGAGAGAGAGAGAGAGATACTGGAGAGGGAAAGAGAGGAATTAGATAGATAGATAGATAGATAGATAGATAGATAGATAGATAGATAGATAGATAGATAGATAGATAGATAGATAGATAGATATACTGGAGAGAGAAAGAGAGAGAGAGAGAAATACTGGAGAGATAGATAGAAAGAGAGAGAGAGAGTATAAAGAAATAAAATAGATAGACCATCCTCTCCCGCTCGGTTTCCCTTCCCAGAAATACAAGAAGCCCAAATTCATCCAGTGCTTCGTCTTCGACACCAACGGGGACGTCCTCACCGGAGATTCCGAGGGCAACATCCTGACCTGGGCCAGGGCGGCGGCCGACATTCGCACGTTGGGCAAGGGGGCGAAAGGTTAGGCCGGAGGGGGATGATGGGACGTTGGAGGGCAACCGTGGGTCGTCCCGAGGGGGATGATGGGACGTTGGAGGGCAACCTTGGGCCCGTCTTTCCTTCCTCTCGCAGAGACCTATCAGATCAGCAAGCAAACCCACGCGCACGAGGGGAGCATCTTCTGCCTCTGCCTGTGCCGGGACGGTTCCGTGCTGAGCGGGGGCGGCAAGGACCGGCGTTTGGTTCAATGGAGCCCCCTCCTCACGGTCCTGCAGGAGGTGGAGGTAAGCGTGCTATTGGGGGTGGGGGAACACCAGACTTCAGGAAGGGCACCTCAGCACAAATTGCTTGCCGTGATTTTTTTTCCCCCTCGCTAATGAGGACTAGAGCCTTGCAAAGGCTCAGAAGGGGATTATTAGCCCTTTGAGGTGGTCCAGCTCAGGGAAACAAAGTTACAAATACCAGTGTTGTGGCTGACCAGCAGATTCGGACAGTGAGGAAGTGGGTGAGGAAGATGGGCCAGTCCTGGAGTCTGGGGAGGAGGGCTCTGTGTCGGAGGCAGAGAGGGGGCCCGACTGTCAATCAGCTGCCTTCGGAGTCAGACATCCGTGAGGCAGAGGAGCATCTGGAGCCTGTTCCCAGTGTGTGCATGTGCAGAGTGGCCCGACGAAGGGAAGAGCTTTAAGAACAGGGGTCGACTTGGGAGGAAGGCCACAGGTGGACGATGAAGGGCCCCTGCCAGAGGAAATAAAGAGGGGAGCGACAGGGGAGTGGAGTTTGCAGGAGACTCACTTAATGACCATGTCAATCGAGGTCGTCCAAATGGACGTGGCTCACTTTAACGTCCATCTTGCTGATTGGGAGGGGAACCAATTTCATTGTAATTTTAGTACAACGACAATAAAGATGATGATTATTATTAATACCCCTCCATCTTTTTTTTTAAAAGAAAGGGGTGGGGGCGGATGGATTTGCATGTTTGTGCCTATTCTCATTTGTAACTATTTTTTAAAACTTTCGGTTCAGATACCGGAGCAATTCGGTGCCGTGCGCACCATCGCGGAGGGCCAGAGCGGGGAGCTTTTGGTGGGGACCACACGCAACGCCCTGCTGCGTGGCAGTTTGGCCGAGGGCTTCAAACCCATCATCCAGGTGAGCAGAGAAGCTCCAAAGCAAACTTTTCTAGCTCCTCCTCCTACCTCCCACTTTAGAATAGAATATAGAGGAGAGAATAGAATTAAGAATGAAAGAATAGAATAGAGTAGAGTAGAATAAAGAATGAAAGAAGAGAGGAGAGATTAGAATAGAATTAAGAATGGAAGAATAGAATTGAGTAGAGTAGAATAGAATAAAGAATGAAAGGAGTAGAGAATAGAATAGAATTAAGAATGAAATAATATAGAGTAGAATAAAGACTGAAAGAAGAGAGGAGAGGAGAGAATAGAATAGAATTAAGAATGGAAGAATAGAATAGAGTAGAGTAGAATAGAATAAAGAATGAAAGAAGAGAGGAGAGGAGAGAATAGAATAGATTTAAGAATGGAAGAATATCCTTCTATACCACCTCTGTTTCCTTTATGTAAGGAGAACGTTGCTCTTTTCAAATACCAGAGTAATCTTTACATCTTTTGTGTTGTTAAGTGGGCAATTAAGCAAATGGAGAGGGGGGAAAAAATAACAAACCTTTTGAACCAGGACGGATGCAAATTTGAGTTAGGATATATGGTTTAAGCTCTACAATGTGTTAGGTTATATGACTTAGAAGATAATATCTGGGTTGTTTGGAATTATCAGAGTGGTGTATAGTGGAAGTCAGGGGGGTGGGTTGGATTGGGAGGTAGGGGGAGGGTTAGGGTGGTTAGGGGAGGGAAATATATTTGCATAATTAGTTTAGAAGATGGGGATATTTGGATAATACTATTTTGTGAGTAATTCATATTAGGAGGGTTGGGATGAGAAAGGGTATAGTACTTATATTTGATTTATTTTACATGTATGGGGACGGGGAAAAAGGGGAAATGTATGTTTTTGTAAAACTTTTTCAATAAAAAAAAGAATGGAAGAATAGAATAGAGTAGAGTAGAATAAAGAATGAAAGAAGAGAGGAGAGGAGAGGATAGAATAGAATTAAGAATGGAAGAATAGAATTGAGTAGAGTAGAATAGAATAAAGAATGAAAGGAGTAGAGAATAGAATAGAATTAAGAATGGAAGAATAGAATAGAATAAAGAATGAAAGGAGTAGAGAATAGAATAGAATTAAGAATGAAATAATATAGAGTAGAATAAAGAATGAAAGAAGAGAGAATAGAATAGAATTAAGAATGGAAGAATAGAATAGAATAAAGAATGAAAGGAGTAGAGAATAGAATAGAATTAAGAATGAAATAATATAGAGTAGAATAAAGAATGAAAGAAGAGGAGAGAATAGAATAGAATTAAGAATGGAAGAATAGAATTGAGTAGAGTAGAATAGAATAAAGAATGAAAGGAGTAGAGAATAGAATAGAATTAAGAATGAAATAATATAGAGTAGAATAAAGAATGAAAGAAGAGGAGAGAATAGAATAGAATTAAGAATGGAAGAATAGAATAGAGTAGAGTAGAATAGAATAAAGAATGAAAGAAGAGAGAAGAGGAGAATAGAATAGATTTAAGAATGGAAGAATAGAATTGAGTAGAATAGAATTCAGAATGAAAGAAGAGAGAAAAGAATAGAGAATGGACTAGAAAATAGAATAGGACAGAATGAGCTGGAAGGGACCTTGGAGGTCTTCTAGTCCACCCCCCTGCTCAAGCAGGAGACCTGTACTATAACCTTTCAGAAAAGTGACTGTCCAATCTCTTCTTAAAAGCCTCCAGTGATGGAGCGCCCATAATTTCTTGTGGCAAGCCGTTCCACTGGTTAATTGTTCAGTCAGGAAATCCCTCCTCAGTTCAAGTTGCTTCTCTCCTTGATTAGTTTCCACCCATTGCTTCCTGTCCTGCCCTCAGGTGCTTTGGAGAATAGCTTGACTCCCTCTTCTTTGGGGCAACCCCTGAAATATTGGAAGATGCTATCATGTCTCCCCCTAATTCTTCTTTTCTTTAAGACAATCCAAACTTTCTTGGCTGCATCTCAGTTCTCTTCCTTTGCAGGGCCACACAGACGAACTTTGGGGCCTGGGGACTCACCCCTCCCGGGATCTTTTCGTGACTTGTGGCTACGACAAGCAACTCTGCCTGTGGGATGGAAGCGAACACATGATGGCTTGGAGCCTCACCTTAGAGGTACTGGATTTGGTGGGAGGGGGGTGTGTGGTGGCTCGGTCCGCTGAGCTTTCGATCAGAAATGGCCGGCAGTTGGGTGGTTCAAATCCCTAGCGCCGCGTAACGGAGGGAGCTCCCGTGACTTGTCCCGGCTTCTGCCAACCTAGCAGTTCGAAAGCAGGTAGAAAATGCAAGTAGAAAAATAGGAGCCACCTTTGGTGGGAAGGGAACAAGCGTTCCGTGCGCCTTCGGCGTTGAGTCATGCCGGCCACATGACCACGGAGACGTCTTCGGACAGCGCTGGCTCTTCGGCTTTGAAACTGAGAGGAGCATCGCCCCCTAGAGTCAGGAACAACTAGCACATATGTGCAAGGGGAAGCTTTACTATCTGGTGGAAAGAAATATTACATATATCTCTCTGTCCTTCTCTTTCTCTCTCTCTCTCCTCTCTGTCTCTCTGTTTCTTTCTCTTTTTCCTCTCTTATTCATTACCTCTCTCTCTTTCTGTCTCTCTTCTCTCTTTCTTTCTCTCACCTCTCTCGTCTTTCTCTCTCTCTCTCTCTTACTCTGTCTCTTTCTCTCTCTCTCTCCCTCCCTTCTATCTCTCTCTCTCTCTTTCTCTCTCTCTCTCTCTCTCTTTCCACTCCCCAGGAAACTGGACTCTGTGCTGATTTCCACCCCAGTGGGAAAGTGGTAACTGTGGGACTCAGCACTGGACGGTAAGTCCCTTCCCCTCCCTTCCCCTCCCTTCCCCTCCCTGGCCGTCCACCATGGGACTCAGCAGGGTTGGTGACCCTCCCATTGGTCCCAGCTGGGGTGGAATGGATTTCACACTTCCCATAGCGGCTAAAACCTGGGGTGGAAGAAAGACATTTGGCAAGATCAAACTTATAAAGAATCCCTTTTGATCTCTCTCAGGTGGCTGGTGCTGGACACCGAAACACGCCAGGTGTTGTCCAGCTACACGGATGGAAACGAGCAGCTGTCTGTCGTGCGTTATTCCCCAGGTGAGATGTTCAGCTTCCTTTTGATCTTTCCCTGTTCGTTGAGTTCTTGGTATTCTCTTAGCTTGGTTGTTTTCTGCAGACGTTTCATTACCGTCCTAGGTGACATCAGCAGTGCTTGGGGGAGTGAAGTGGTCTGCTTATTTAAATATAATTGTACTCTAGTAGTTTTGGGATGTCCTTCTTCCTTCCTTCCTTCCATCCATCCCTCCTTCCTTTCTTCCTCCCTCCCTTCTTCCTTCTCTATTTCTCCCTTTGCTTCCCTCCTTCTATCCCTCTTCCCCCCCTCCCTCTATTACATCCATACCCCTTCCTTCCTTCCCTCCTCCCTTCCTTCCTTCCTTCCTTACATCCCTACTCCTTCCTTCCTCCCTCCCTTCCCCCCTCCCTCCTTCCTTCCTCCCTCCCTCCCTCCTTCCTTCTCTATTTCTCCCTTTGTTTCCCTCCTTCTATCCCTCTTTCCTCCCTCCCTCCATTACATCCATACCCCTTCCTTCCTTCCCTCCTTCCTTCCTTCCTTCCTTACATCCCTACTCCTTCCTTCCTACCTCCCTTCCCCACCTCCTTCCTTTCTTCCTCCCTCCCTCCTTCCTTCTCTATTTCTCCCTTTGTTTCCCTCCTTCTATCCCTCTTCCCTCTCTCCCTCCATTACATCCATACTCCTTCCTCCCTCCCTCCCTCCTTCCTTCCTTCCTTCCTTCCTTCCTTCCTTCCTTCCTTCCTTCCTTCCTTCCTTCCTTCCTTCCTTACATCTCTACTCCTTCCTTCCTACCTCCCTTCCCCCCTCCCTCCTTCCTTTCTTCCTCCCTTCCTTCTTCCTTCTCTATTTCTCCCTTTGCTTCCCTCCTTCTATCCCTCTTCCCTCTCTCCCTCCATTACATCCATACTCCTTCCTTCCTCCCTCCCACCTTTCTTTGCCTCCCTCCCTCCCTCCCTCCCTTATTTTTTCTTTGATTATTCATCTGGTGCTGCTTCCTGTTAATCTAGGTGTTAGGAACTACATTAATCTGAGATCCTACCCTAGAATCCAACATCTGGACCGCTATGCAACCCAGTGGTGGATTCCGGCAGAGGCCACTACCGGTTCGCTCAGGGGCGTGCTATGTGCGCCATGCGTAGCACAACTAAAATTACTCTGCGCATGCGCAGAAGCAAAAAAACAAGATAGCAGCACCTATGGTGCCTTTGGGAGAACCGGTTTGGGGGCGTGGTAGGCCAGGGTCGCTGCTGGTTCCAGGCCGCCAAACTACTACCGGTTGGGCCAAACCGGTCCGAACCGGTAGGAACCCACTACTAATCACAATTCCTTTTTGCTGATGGAGATTGCCGATTTCCCTTCTCCTTCCTACTTTAAACTTGGATTTTTAAAAATATCTCTCTCTCTCTCTCTCTTTTATGGTAGATGGAGAGTTTTTGGCCATCGGTTCCCATGACAACTTCATCTATATATATAGCGTGGAAGAGAAAGAGCATAAATATACTCGTTTCGGACGCTGCACGGTGAGCTTGACCTGTTTTCCCCAAAATAAGACCTTCCCAAATAACAGGGGGTGGGTCCCTGCCAGTTCAAGCCTCTTCCATAGAAGAGGTTCCACAAATCTACAGGGCCGTTTAGAACCAGTTCCAGCTCCCTCCCCCTGCCCATCCGCCCATCATCAAGAGGAAGAGCGAGAGGAGGAATTCTGGGAGTTGAAGTCCACAAGTCTTAAAGCTCTCAAGTTTGAACACCCCTGGGTTTTTTTTTTTTTTTCTAAAGGGTTAGGGGTGCAAGGGACTTGCAACTTGACAGCTTTAAGACTTGCGTGCTTCAAATGCCAGAGTTCCTGAGCCAACATTTTGGTGGCTAAGCAAGAGCGTTGTTAAGTGAGTTTCACCCCCTTTTACAAGTTGGCCGCGCCCACCCGGCCACATGACTGCCAAGCCACTCCCACCCGGTCACATGGCCGGCAAGCCACGCCCACAAAGCAGGCCACACCTACAGAAGAGGTTCTAAAAAATTTTGAAACCCACCACTGCCGAATAATAAGTCCAATCGGGCGTCTGAGCGCATGCGCTAAAATAAGCCCTCCCCGAAAATATTGCAACACAGCAGCAGCCATGCGGTGACCACACCAACCGCCTCCTGCATAATAAGACCTCCCCGAAAATAAGGCCAAGCGCTTATTTCGGGGGTCAAAAGAAAACAAGACCCCGTCTTATTTTGGGGGAAACACGGTAGATAGAAAAAGCCAGAGAAGGGAGTTAATTTGGGCGGTGGAAAGAAAGAAAGAAAAACATTAAGAGGAATTATTTTCCTGGGAGTTTGGTTGTTTATTTATTGTGCAAATTATTACGGCCGCTCATCTTAAATCAAATAACTCTGGGCCACTGACAAGCATAAAAACACACACACACAGAGGTTTATTTAAAAAGCCGTTCAAAAAAGCCAATTAAAAATGCCAGATGGAAGAAAATAAACTATTGGGTTGACGTAAGGGGAAAATGTAATCTTCGTTCTACCTTAGCCTGAAAGAGAGAATTACGGTTTAGCAAACTGCCATAAACAAGTGAACACGTGTTTTAAATTTATTTATTTTTGCATTTTGGGTCTTTCGGCCCGATTCTCCTTTCTTCTTATCCGTTCTTGTCTTGGCACTCTGGAAATATCAGATAATCGATTTCTTTGATAAAGTCACAATAAAACGTTTTTGTTTTTTTCCCTCTCTCATTTCAGGGACATTCTAGTTTCATCACACATCTGGATTGGTCCAAGGATGGGAAATTCATCATGTCCAATTCCGGAGATTATGAAATCTTGTATTGTGAGTTTACTTTTGAAAATGCAACTGCTGGCGTTATTCTCACAAACGTACATATTTAGAGAGAGTTTGATTAAGTGGGGAAGGCCCCCATGCTACGTAGAAACCAGGAGATGGTGAGTTCTAGACTTGCCTAAAAGCTGGCTGGGTGACTTAGGGCCAATCACCAGGAGACAGGGAGTTCTCCTCCCAATTTAGCTACAAAAGTTAGTTCGGTGACTTTGTGCCAATCACCAGGAGACTGTGAGTTCTAGTTCCACCTTAAGCATGAAATCTGGCTGGGTGACTTTGGGCCAATCAGCACGAGACTAGGAGTTCTCCTCCCAATTTAGCTACAAAAGTTAGTTCGGTGACTTTGTGCCAATCACCAGGAGACTGTGAGTTCTAGTTCTGCCTTAGGCATGAAAGCCAATTGGGTGACTTTACACCAATCACCAGGAAAGTGGGAGTTCTAGTCCCAATTTAGCTACAAAATTCAGTTAGATGAGTTTGGGCCAATCACCATGAGCCTGGGAGTTCTAGTCCCACTTTACAGTAGCTACAAAAGCCAGGTAGGTGATTTTGGGCCAATCACCAGGAGACCGAGAGTTCTAGTCCCAATTTAGCTCCAAAATTCAGTTAGGTGACTTTGGGCCAATCACCATGAGCCTGGGAGTTCTAGTCCCACTTTACAGTAGCTACAAAAGCCAGGTAGGTGATTTTGGGCCAATCACCAGGAGACCGAGAGTTCTAGTCCCAATTTAGCTACAAAATTCAGTTAGGTGACTTTGGGCCAATCACCATGAGCCTGGGAGTTCTAGTCCCACTTTACAGTCGCTACAAAAGCCAGGTAGGTGATTTTGGGCCAATCACCGGGAGACCGAGAGTTCTAGTCCCAATTTAGCTCCAAAATTCAATTAGGTGACTTTGGGCCAATTGGCAGGCGACTGGGAGTTCTAGTTCCACCTTGGGCATGAAAGCCAGCTGGGTGGACCTTGAACCAATCCCTGCCTCTCAGCCACCCATCCCGCAGGGTTGCCGTTGTGGGGAAAATAGGAGGAGGAAAGTGCCTTGAGTAGGTCTAGCACCTTGAGTTATTTGAAAAATAAATAAATAAAGGAAGGCGGGAGAGAAACCAACCAACCAATAATAATAATAGAAGCGATTTCCTTTCAGGGGAGGTGGCCAAAGGCTGCAAGCTAGTACGGAATCGATTTGACAACAGGGACCGAGAGTGGGCCTCCTACACCTGCGTGCTGGGATTCCATGTTTTTGGTAACTATTTTCATTATTTTGAGGTTTGTTGGGGTTTTTATCCAGCGGCCAAGATTCTCCCAGAATGGGCTGGCATCACAAATAGAGCAGAATAACCGAGTTGGAAGGGACCTTGGAGGTCTTCTAGTCCAACCCCCTGCCTAGGCAGGAAACCCTACACCAATTCAGAAAAACGGTCACCCAACATCTTCTTAAACACTTCCATTGTTGGAGCATTTACAACTTTTGGAGGCAAGCAGTCCCACTGATTCTCATTGTCAAGAAATTTGTCCTCAGTTCTAAGTTGCTTCTCTCCGTGGTTAGTTTCCACCCATTGCTTCTTGTTCTACCTTCAGGGGCCTTGGAGAATAGCTTGACTCCCTCTTCTTTGGGGCAGCCCCTGAGATATCGGAACACTGCTATCATGTCTCCCCTAGTCCTTCTTTTCATTCAACTAGACAGACCCAGTCCCTGCAACCATTCTTCATATGTTTTAGCTTCCAGTCCCCTAGTCCTCTTTCTTGCTCTTCTCTGCACTCTTTCTAGAGTATCCACATCTTTTTTACATCATGGCGACCAAAACTGGATAATAATAATAATAATAATAATAATAATAATAATAATAATAATAATAATAATAATAATAATAATAATAATAATAATAATAATAATAATAATAATAATTTAATTTATAGACCGCTCCCTCTCCCCGGGGGGACTCGGAGCGGTGCACAGGGAAGTTAAAAATACAATAAATATACATAAATAACTAAAAGGCAAATTAAACAATTATCCCTGCGCTAAAATTCCCAATTTAATTACTAAAATCCCATGATAAAAGAGACTACCCTAGGCCGGCCAAGCAGAAAAGATGTGTTTTTAATTTTGGATGCCGTATTCCAAGTGTGGCCTTCCCAAGGCCTTATAAAGTGGGATTAAGACTTCGCGGGATCTTGATTCCAATCGATTTCAGTCCAATTAAACTCCCTCTTTTCTTTCCCTCTTTCTTCTCTAACCTCCCAAAACCCAGGAGTTTGGCCGGACGGCTCGGATGGCACCGATATCAACTCCCTGTGCCGGTCTCACCACGAGCGGGTGGTGGCCGTCGCTGACGATTTTTGCAAAGTTCATCTCTTCCAATACCCGTGTGCTAAGCCCAAGGTAGGAGGGCGGGCGGTGCGGAGGAAGGGGGCAGAAGAAGGAATGCGTATTGGGGTTGGGAGGTCATGCCCAGGCCTCGTGGGATGGTTCTTATCCTCGAAAGAAGCTTCTTCAAACAACTTATATGTCTACAGGCAAGTCCTCGGCTTGCAACCATTCATTTACTGACCGTTGGACGTTTACAAGAGCACTGAGAATAAAGTCTTAGGACCACTTTTAACACTTAAGACTAGGGCATCGTCTCTGCGGTCACAGGATCAAAATTCAAACCCTGGGCAACTGTGTAACTTTGTGTAACCCAGTTGTTGTTAGTAGTTAGTCAGATGGCCGTTAAGTGAAGCTGGTGTTCCCCTTGCTTGTCAGAAGGCCGCAAAAGGGCGCTGACCCCTGGGATGCTAAAACTGTTATAAATACATGCCAGCTGCACCAAGCGGCCAAATTTTGATCCCGCAACCGTGGGAATGCCAAATAATGATTCCCATAACCTGTGCTGATTTGACAGTCGTCTAGGGGTAGCCACCCCTGGTGGTGCAGTGGTCCAGAAGTGGAGCCTCTCGCCTCATAATCGGAAGGCTGTGAGTTCAATCCTAGGTACAGGCAGATATTTTTCTCTCTCTCTGGACATTTCATTGTAATTTTATTACAATATTATTACAATGACAATAAAGATTATTATTATTATTATGAGAATATTATCTGCCGAACAACACTCTGCTCTGGCGACAGGAAAGGCATCTGGCCAGTAAACATCCAGCTCCCTTCTGAGCCAGAGACTCCACCCTGCAAGGGATGATGGGGACTTTAAAAGGAGATGATGATGTTGGCTGCCTTTCTAGATAGTTTGACAGTGTTGAGGGAATTTATGGTTGGGTCAGGTTGTGCAGTGCCTTAGGGCAGGGGTCTGCAAAGTCGGCTCTTTTAAGACTGGTGGACTTCAACTCCCAGAGTTCCCCAGCCAGCATAGCTGGCTGGGGAACTCTGGGAGTTGAAGTCCACCAGTCTTAAAAGAGCCGACTTTGCAGACCCCTGCCTTAGGGGGTCGTTTCGAGGGTAGAAAGGTGACTAAATAAACGGCAAAATGAAATTTACCTCTGCTTTTTTCTGCCCTCCAAAATAAGACTGGAGGGAGAATCCCACCCCACTTTGGGTTTTTGGGGCGTCCCGATCAAACAGCGGGATTTCTAAATGTCTCCTCTCGACTCCCTCCCCCCCCCCCAACATCCCTGATCTTCCGCAGGCGCCAAGCCACGTTTACACCGGCCACGGCAGCCACGTCACCAACGTCCGCTTCACCCACGACGACGGCCACCTCATTTCCATGGGCGGCAAGGACACCAGCATCTTCCAGTGGCGGATCCTGGGGGGCAGCCCTCCGGCCAGCCGCTCCCTCTCCTCCGTTTCCTCCTACGAAGCCGGGTCCAGCACCTGAAGCTCCCGAAATCCAGACGTAAACATTCCAGGGACGGCGACCGAGTCCTCGCGGGTGGGGAAGCGCGGGGAGTGATCCCCAGCATTGCTGATCGGAGGATCCCTTTTTTGGGGTGGGGGGACCGGTTTTGGCCTCCTTTCCATTTGCTAACCGTGTCGTTTGCTTATTATTAACCCAAGGTGAGGGGCGGCAGCAAAGCGTGGTTGGGCGCAGCGGGCTGGCCCACCCGCCGCGCGCAATAAAATGCGTTTGCGTGAAACGCGGCGCGTCGAAAAGCACCACCTGGTGTGCTGGGACAATGGAGAGGCTGCTGGTAAGCAGGTAAAAGAGCCAAAGTTTGGCTCGGGGCTTCGCTCGGCTTTCGTTCTGTCCTGGCCTCAAAAAATTCTAGTTTTTCAAAGCCTTGAGAGAAGATAGGGCACTGGATCGCTGCTTTCTCCCCGTTCAGGTAGTCCTCGGTTTATGACACAATCTGGGGCAGGAATTTCCGATACTTAAGCATGGCCCGTCTTCATTTTGCAACCATCTTTTTTAAAACAACTATTTTGGGGGGGCCACGGGTGTTAGAGCCAAAATCAGTACCATCGTTCGGTGAGTTGCGTCGTCGTTAAGCAGATCTGGCTTTCCCCCATCGGTGTTCGGTGAGGGGCGCCCAGTTTTGTGAACTCCTGGTCCTGACAAACCCCTTTTATTAATTGGCTGTGAATTCTGATCATTCACCTCCAGCAAAGTCTTTCGAGGGAGGATTTACAGTCACAGACCTTATCTGGGTTGGAGAGCGGCCAGGCCGATCTCTGCAGAACTTGACCAGGAGTCTGGGAGAGTCACGAACCGATGAAGCGAACTCATGGTCTCCTGCAAACTCCACTCCCCTGTCGCTCCTCTTTTATTCCCCCTGGGAGGGGGCCTTCATCATCCACCTGTGGCCTTCCTCCCAAGTCGACCCCTGTTCCTTAGCTCTTCCCTTCGTCTGGCAACTCTGCGCATGCACACACTGGAAACAGGCTCCAGCTGTTTGTCTGCCTCACTGATCTCCGACTCCGAAAGCAGCTGATAACTGTCGGACGGCCCTGGCCCCATCTCTGCCTCCGACACAGAACCCTCGTCAGAGCCTTCCCCAGACTCCAGCACCGGCCCATCTTCCTCCCCAACCCTCCCCACTGTCCGAATCAGCTGGCTGCTCCTGAATCAGGACGGTGTTAAAGAAATGTTTTGTTGACGTTGTTGGTGGGAAGCCAGCTGGAAAGATCACCCCGTGATCCCAGGATTCTTCGACTGCCATAAATACACACAGTTTGATCACATGACCCTGGGGATGCTACAACGGTCATAAGAGTGAAAAATGGTGGTAAATCACTTTTTTCAGCGGCGGCATAATTCCAAACGGACACTAAACAAATAGAATTGTATAAATCATGGATTACTTTTATGGCACTTCTCAAATCTGGTGGATTCCTAAGCTTGAGTAAATTTTGGGGGGTTGGTTTTGGTAGCAACTCCAAACCCATTAATGGTTTTGCGGAAGGAAGAATGAAACTCAATGCCAAGCCATCAGTGCGAAATGTCATTTGTGGGGGGCAAAAAGGACAATTTAGGATCCTTTCGGTTAGTAAATTCAGGATGAATCTTCTATGAGGTGGCCATGAGCCTCGCAGAAATTTTAAGAAATCAATAGAATGAAATGCCCAAGCGCTTACATCCGTGAAGTACCAATTGTCCATTCCGGCTTTCATAAACGTGCAAATAAAAATACAAAAAAAAAAATGTTCGTTGAAGCACGAAAATAGTTTGGGGGGGGGGGTTGGAAGGAAAAAGTTGGGAACTTTTTGTTTTATGGATAAATTGTGACGATGTTTTTCCTATTATTTTGGACCTGGTTTGGTCCAACGTGTAAATAGGCGCTCAGGAAGGAAGGTTTTGATATTTGGAGAGAGAACAATAAATGTTTGCATCTCAAATCCTGATAAGCTTTTCTCTTTTTCTCCCCGCTACCGGATCATCAGGGTTTGGCAAGGCAAAGATCACCAAAATCTAACCCTGGTTTAGTGTGACCGGTTTTGAGTTACATGGAGATTTTCCCTCCAAAATGTACATTCGAAAACATTTCTAAGTGTGTTGTTCATATATAGGCAGTTTTCAACTTACGATGGTTAAGTCGGGGTGGTCGTAAAGCAGGTCGCTATGGCCGTGACTGTGAGATGCTGGGAAATGTAGTCCCTAATCCAAGTTTCTTTAAGATGGGTGGACTTCCAAGCCCCAGAATCCCCTAGCCAGCATGCTTTAAGAAGGGTGGACTTCACTTCCCAGAATCCCCTAGCTAGCATCCTTTAAGGCAGATGGACTTCAACTCCCAGAATCCCTCAGCCAGCATGCTTTAAGAAGGGTGGACTTCGCTTCCCAGAATCCCCTAGCTAGCATGCTTTAAGACAGATGGATTTCAACTCCCAGAATCCCCCAGCCAGCATGCTTTAAGAAGGGTGGACTTCACTTCCCAGAATCCCCTAGCTAGCATGCTTTAAGACAGATGGACTTCAACTCCCAGAATCCCCCAGCCAGCATGCTTTAAGAAGGGTGGACTTCACTTCCCAGAATCCCCTAGCTAGCATGCTTTTAGACAGATGGACTTCAACTCCCAGAATCCCCCAGCCAGCATGCTTTAAGAAGGGTGGACTTCACTTCCCTGAATCCCCTAGCTAGCATGCTTTTAGACAGATGGACTTCAAGTCCCAGAATCCCTCAGCCAGCATGCTTTAAGAAGGGTAGACTTCACTTCCCAGAATCCCCTAGCTAGCATGCTTTTAGACAGATGGACTTCAACTCCCAGAATCCCCCAGCCAGCATGCTTTAAGAAGGGTGGACTTCACTTCCCAGAATCCCCTAGCTAGCATGTTTTAAGACAGATGGACTTCAACTCCCAGAATCCCCCAGCCAGCATGCTTTAAGAAGGGTGGACTTCACTTCCCAGAATCCCCTAGCTAGCATGTTTTAAGACAGATGGACTTCAACTCCCAGAATCCCCCAGCCAGCATGCTTTAAGAAGGGTGGACTTCACTTCCCAGAATTCTCTAGCTAGCATGCTTTTAAACAGATGGACTTCAACTCCCAGAATCCCCCAGCCAGCATGCTTTAAGAAGGGTGGACTTCACTTCCCAGAATCCTCTAGCTAGCATGCTTTTAAACAGATGGACTTCAACTCCCAGAATCCCCCAGCCAGCATGCTTTAAGAAGGGTGGACTTCACTTCCCAGAATCCCCTAGCTAGCATGCTTTTAGACAGATGGACTTCAACTCCCAGAATCCCCCAGCCAGCATACTTTAAGGCAGATGGACTTCAAGTCCCAGAATCCCCCAGTAAGCATGCTTTTAGAAGAGTGGACTTTAACTCCTAGCATTGTAAGGCATGAAGGCTGGGGATTTCTGGGAGTTGAAGTCCACCCCTCTTTTTAAAAAAACCCTACTGTTTAGGAAACCCTTGTGTTAAAATTATCACAAATTATCACTTGATTGGGTTCACCAATGCTCTTCCCCTATCCCACCTATGGCGTGTGTGCACGTGCTCATCCGTGCCTCGGTTGCACGCTTCTCACTCGTGCCCCTCTAAAATAGAAAGGAAATTCTGGGCGGGTAGGAAAGAGTTAAACCTCCCCTTTCCGGAAAAAGGCCGGTGATGGCCGAAAGCGCCCGACTCGCCCCTCCCTGCCGAAGACCGGCGGAAAGGCACGAAGGAGCCTCCACCCCGCCCCCCCTCCGGCGGAGGAGAAGGGGAAGGAAGAAAAAAAAAAAAAGCCCTTCTAGGAAGTAACCCAACGAGCGTCTTCGTTCTTTTCCGGCACCACTCGGGCGTTGTCCCCGCCCTCGAGAAGAAGAACAAGGGGAGGAAAAAAACAAAAAACCACCACCTCCTTTTTCCGGAAAAGGCCGAGCCGCTTCCGCCGCTTGGCCCTGCGCTTCCTCACACCGGAAATGCCCGAGCGCTTCCGGAGATTGCCGAAGGGCCGGCCCAGGCTGCGTGAGGGGGAGCGACGACGGCGGCGGCGGCGGCTGAGGCGGCGGGAGGGCGATGAAGAGCGGCCGGGCCCGGAGTTGCTGAGGCGGCCCAGGCGGCCGGGAGAAAGGGACGCCGAGCGCCATGGCGGCCAATATGTACCGGGTGGGCGGTAAGGAGGCGGCGGGGGGCTCTTCTTGGCGCTCTTTTATTTGTCCCGGGGAGTGGGGGGAGGGGCGGGGGGTATTTAAAGCACAAAAGGGGGGAGGGGTTGGGTCGCCTCGGGGGGGGGGCGAGGGGGGGCTCTTTTGGAGGGTGGGGGGCTCAGACCAGGAAGGGGGGGAAGGTTTGAAAGGAAGGAGGGGAAAGCCCCCCCCCATGGAGGGGGAGGGGCTGTTTTTAAATTGGGGGGGGTCCCCAGTTGTCTTGGGGGAGGGTCATGGCCCCCCTCTTTTTGTACTCCCCCCTTTTTCGGTGAGGGGGGGTTGGGGACTGTCTATTAAGAGGTCATTAACCCCCCCCCCAACTTGGTTCCTCTCTTCTTCTCCCTCCCCCCCCCCCCCAAAAAAAAGAATGCTGCTGGTTCCATCATCCCCTGCTCTGGGATGGAAGAGCCCATCATCCCCATCCAAACCGGCCTCCTTCCAAGCTGGAAGGAAGTGATTGTGGGTTTTTAAAAAAACGCCCATGATTCCCAGCCGGGGTTCCCCCCCCTCCGATCGCCTGGGCTTAAAAGTCCCATCGTCCTCAGCCTGAACTCTCCCGTCTCCTGGCGATCCAGGGGTGTAGGCGACAGTGCCCATTGTCCCCAACCTGAATTCTCTGTCTTCTGGTGCTCTCCAGATTGTAGGCTGGGACTCCCATCATCCTCAGCCTGGCTTCTCCATCTCCTGTCATGTTATAGGCTAGAACTCCCATCATCCTCAGCCTGAAGTCTCCCCTTTCCTGGCACTCCAGGTGTTGAGGCTACAATGCCCACCATCCTCAGCCTGAATTCTCCGTCCTCTGCTACTCTCCAGATTGCAGGCTAGAAGTCCCATCATCCTCACCCTACAACTCTCCCATCTCCTGGCACTTCAGGCATATAGGCAACAGTGCCCATCATCCTCAGCCAGAATTTTCCGTCCTCTGATACTCTCCAGGTCATAAGATAGAATTCCCATCATCCTCGGCCTGAATCCAGTCCTCTCTGGGTTATGGGTTAGAACTCCCATCAGCCTGAACTCTTATCTCCAGATGCAATGCCCATCATTCCCACCCTGAACTCGTCATCCCCTGGCACTCTCCAAATGGGCTAGCCTAGAACTCCCATCATCCCCAGCTGAGTTCTTCCTCTCCTGGAGCTTTCCAGGTGTGCTGGGCAAAAAATCCCATCACCCCCAGCTTAGCTCTCCACTCCTCTGGCACTTTACAGATGTGTTAGACTAGAACCTCCATCATCCCCTGCTGAGTTCTCAATCCTCCTGGCACTTTCCAGATGTGCCGGGCAAGGACTCCCCTCATCCCCAGCCAAACCCCTGGCTGCCTCCAGATGTGCGGTGGGGAAATCCTCGAGAGTCAGCATTAACATGCGTGTGAAAAGCAACGATTGAGAAAATGGAGCCATTTAGGAGGGCAAAGGGGGGGGGGGGAAATTAAGTAGTTTTGATTACGGATGGAGATAAAAAGAGGGGCGAAAACATCTTGATGGGATTGGCAGAGAAGCTAAAAATAAATGGGTGGGGGCGTCATAATGAGCCTTTTCCCCATTTGGTTAAAAGAATGGCCTGAACAGCAAAGTTTATTTTATTTTGAAATGGCTTTTATTATTTTCAGAAATAACTCAAGCTGGCAAATATATCCAACACACCTTCCTGTTCCTCTTTCCCTCACAACAACCCTGCCAGTTGGGTTTCGGCTAAGAGAGAGAAAGCGGGGGGGCGGGGGACTGGCCCAGAATCACCCAGCAGGCTTCTGTGCCCAAGAAGGGACTAGAACTCCCATCGCCTGGTGATTCGATCAAAGTTACCCAGCCAGCTTCCATGCGTAAGGGAGGACTAGAACGCACCGTCTCCTGGCGATTGGATCAAAGTCATCTAGCCAGTTTTCGTGCCTAAGGCAGGACTAGAACTCCCAGTCTCCTGGTGATTGGATCAAAGTTCTCCCAGTCTCCTGGTGATTGGATCAAAGTCACCCAGGCGGTTTTCATGCCTAAGGCAGGACTAGAACTCCCAGTCTCCTGGTGATTGGATCAAAGTCATTCAGCCAGCTTTCGTGCCTAAAAGCAAGACTAGAACTCCCAGTCTCCTGGTGATTGGATCAAAGTTCTCCCAGTCTCCTGGTGATTGGATCAAAGTTCTCCCAGTCTCCTGGTGATTGGATCAAAGTCACCCAGGCAGTTTTCATGCCTAAGGCAGGACTAGAACTCACCGTCATCCAGCAAGCTTTTGGGGGTCACCCAGACACCCACCAGGCTTTTGTGCCTAAGGCAGGGCTAGAACTCCCAGTTCCCTGGTGATTAGTTCAAAGTCACCCAGGCGGTTTTCATGAATAAGGCAGGACTTATCCCTGTCTTTCGTGACAGATTGGGGTCCCATCAAGTCTTCGGGGGGTGAGGGGTGTGTGAGATGGGTTTATGAAAAAGAAAGCCAGGATTTTGTTTACATGCAGGGAGGAAGAGGTGATTTTAACTCTCAAAAGGGTGGAGAGAATGAAAAAAAAAATCAGTAAGAAAAAGGGCAGGTGGGCCTCCAGTTCAGAATTTGAACTCAAGATACCTAACTTGGTGTAGCTAGAAAGTTAGCAGGTACAGAGAGTTGATCTGGTTGCAAGACCAAAAAACAGGAGGCTAAAGAACGCCCAGCAGAGCATTAGAACCTCCATGTGCAGGAGCAGTAGAGGTAGTCCTCGACTTACTTCGCTTAGGGACCGTTCGAAGTGACAACGGCACTGAAAAAATGTGACTTACGACCGTTTTTTCAGACTCGTGACCATTGCAGCACCCCGTGCTTTACGTTCGGCTGCTTGATACCCGACCTGCTTTTATGACGGTCGCAGCCACCCAGGGTGTGTGTGTGTGTATGTGTGAGATCCCCTTTTGCGACCTTCCGACAAGCAGAGGTCATTGGGGAACCCCATACATCCCTGCGGCCGATCCGCTCCCACAGAGAGGGACTTCTCCGGGTGCCGTCCACCAGGCTATGCCAGCGGGCGACGCCCAGGGGAAGGGCCTTCTCTGTGGCGGGCCCAGCCCTCTGGAACGACCTTCCCCCCCGAAATTAGAACAACCACGGACCTCCGCTCCTTCCGTCAAAAATTAAAAACACATTTCTTCTGCTTGGCCAGCCTGGGATAGCTTAACTGTTTGTAGGGTTTTTTAGGGGTTTGTCTTAGTTTTAACATGGGATTTTAGCGCAGGGTTTTAGTTTAATTCTTTTTAATACTGTATTGTTTGTGGTTTTATATGTATTTTTAATTTCCCTGTGCCCCACCTCGAGTCCCTTTGGGGAGAGAGAGCGGGTTATAAATTATATTATTATTATTATTATTATTATTATTATTAATTATTCCCTTAACAACTGGGGTGATTTCACTTAAGAAACCTGGCAAGGAAGGTCGTAAAACAGGGTAAAGAAACTCACCACACATGTCTCGCTCAGCAGCATAAATGTTGGGCTGTATTGTGGTCGTACGTTGAGGACTTCCGACGTATCTGAATACCAGGTGGCAAAAAAACCCCCAAAAGCAGAGAATATTTTGATCTTTTTTTTTTTGTAATAATATTTTTTTTGGAAATGCAAATAGTACAAATATACATCTATGCATCTAAACACAACAAAAGAAAGAAAAAGGGGGAAAAAACCCTAATATTACAGTGAAACCCCCACCCCCTAGAGACCCTGTTTTCCCCCCCTTGTATTTCTTTGTCTCTAACAACTAAAAAAGATACAATATATTTCAATTGTCCCCTCCAAAACAACAAATATTCTTGAGTAGGTTTATTCCCTTCCAACACTGATAAATCCTCCCCCATATTTCATTATAAATGTTTGCTTGGATCTTCCCTTTTATAAATTTAATTCCCATTGTGACTGTATCGTTTGTTGCCATACTTCAAGTTTCATCATACCACTCGTTTCTTTCGATATTCCAATTTCATCCTCAACATTTAGCCGTCCCTAATCTTGCTGCCATTATTAAATTGACAATCCATTCCTTGATCTTGAATAGGGACAACTTGCTAGTTTCCCACCCAAAGCCAAATGAGGATCTTGATTTAGGATCTGTTTTATCTCGTCTTCCTCTTCAGTTGGAGCAGAATCCATTTTGCCCACCGCCTTCCTGCGTACCGTCGAGCCAAACAGGTGAGATGGAGACCAGCCTGGTGTCTTCTATCTCACCTGTAGAAAGAAAAGTCCCAATTCTGAACCTTGGTGCCGACTGAAAATATCGGGCACCCGGACGAAAGAATTTTTGTCTGCACTCGCATTTATGACTTTGCACGAAAACCTCCAAAGGTCTTGATTCGGAAAAGCTCGTCTCGTTAGCTTTAAAAAAAAACCTCAACAACCTCAAAATCTGAAGATCCTCAACAAGAAGAGACTGGACTGCCATTTGTCAGAAATGGGGTAGACTAGTCTCCTGCTTCAGTGCGGGAGGGGGTTGGACTAGATGACCTACAAGGTCCCTTCCAACTCTGCTCATCTGCCATCCATTCCAGTATCTCTGGATGGATTCTCCTGGTTAAATGCTCTGATAGCAGTGCGGGTGTCAAAGTTTGACACTCTATAGCCCCTCCGGATCCCGCCACAGTAGTTTTTCTTTGCTCTTTTATGGACTCCATCAGAACCGATCCAATGTTGGTTGCAGTGTCTTAGGAAGGCCTAATTATTCTTTTTTCTTATTTTTTGATAGCCATGGGAACAGACCCAGATGAGCAAAAGAGAGAAATTAGAACATCCACGTCACACAAGGGGCATTGGTCTCGCCCAGATACGACAACTTGAATTCCTTTGAATAGATGGGCTATGAACGGGCCCCAAACCGCCATTTCTTGGCCTAGCCAAGATATATGGTGGCTTGTCCTTAAGATCCCGAGGTCCAGCGGTCAGCCACTGTAGGTGTGGAATTTCAAAACAACAGGCAGGTTAGCTTTGCCGATGCCTTTATCCGACGGCTATAAATATTACTAAGACAATGCAGGAATATATAGCTTGGAGTCTCATCTTAGACTTAAGGGGGCACAACCTTCATTTTGACTTCGGAGATAACACAGAGGTTGTCAGATTGCTACATTTAGTGGGACAGAATGAGGAAAAGGTGAAATAAATGTTTATATTTCGCATTTCTTAAGCGTTCATCGAAATTGGAGATTAGGTTCCTTGCGTTTAATGCTCGTCGAGTAAGACCCGAATTGTGTTTCTGTCCAGTTTCTACACACCACGTTTTGGGACAGGGCAAAGTTGTCGCTTTCAGTTTAAAACTGAGGAATTTAGGGTGCTAACTATTGCTTGTGCCAAAGAGCAAAAAAAATATTAAAAATGAACCAGAGCATTGAGACTCCGTTCGATCCCATCCTTGTTTTCATTGGATGATTTCAGGTTTGTTTGTTGTTGAAATTCCCTTTCTCTAACTGGGACTTTTCCAGAAGGGTTGGACTACAACACCCATGTATCCTAGTCAGCCTGCCTGTTGAGGGAAGAGGCAGCACCTGAGTTAGAATTCCAGCCCCAGTGCTGACTTCCTTAACTGCGTGCAGAGTTTTTTGAAAAGAAGGGGCCTTTTCAAGAATGGGCAGGGATATTCCGAATTGTCTATTTTTGTATCTTTATTATTTTGCAAATAAGGCAGCGAATATATCCCTCCCGCTTTCTCTTTTCCTGACAATAACAACCCTGTGAGGTGAGTTGGGTTGAGAAAGCGGGGCTGGCCCAGAGTCACCCAGCCAGCCTTTGTGCCTAAGGCAGCACTAGAACTCACCATCTCCTGGTGATCGGCCCAAAGTCACCCAGCCGGCTTTCATGCCTAAATCAGGACTAGAACTCACTGTCTCCTGGTGATTGGCCTATAGTCACCCAGCCGGCTTTCATGCCTAAAGCAGGACTAGAACTCACTGTCTCCTGTTGATTGGCCTATAGTCACCCAGCCGGCTTTCATGCCTAAGGCAGGACTAGAACTCACTGTCTCCTGGTGATTGGCCTATAGTCACCCAGCCGGCTTTCATGCCTAAAGCAGGACTAGAACTCACTGTCTCCTGTTGATTGGCCCAAAGTCACCCAGCTGGCTTTCATGCCTAAGGCAGGACTAGAACTCCTTGTCTCCTGGTGATTGGCCTATAGTCACCCAGCCGACTTTCATGCCTAAAGCAGGACTAGAACTCCTTGTCTCCTGGTGATTGGCCTATAGTCACCCAGCCGGCTTTCATGCCTAAAGCAGGACTAGAACTCACTGTCTCCTGTTGATTGGCCTATAGTCACCCAGCCGGCTTTCATGCCTAAGGCAGGACTAGAACTCACTGTCTCCTGGTGATTGGCCCAAAGTCACCCAGCCGGCTTTCATGCCTAAATCAGGACTAGAACTCACTGTCTCCTGGTGATTGGCCTATAGTCACCCAGCCGGCTTTCATGCCTAAAGCAGGACTAGAACTCACTGTCTCCTGGTGATCGGCCCAAAGTCACCCAGCCGGCTTTCATGCCTAAATCAGGACTAGAACTCACTGTCTCCTGGTGATTGGCCTATAGTCACCCAGCCGGCTTTCATGCCTAAAGCAGGACTAGAACTCACTGTCTCCTGTTGATTGGCCTATAGTCACCCAGCCGGCTTTCATGCCTAAGGCAGGACTAGAACTCACTGTCTCCTGGTGATTGGCCTATAGTCACCCAGCCGGCTTTCATGCCTAAAGCAGGACTAGAACTCACTGTCTCCTGTTGATTGGCCCAAAGTCACCCAGCTGGCTTTCATGCCTAAGGCAGGACTAGAACTCCTTGTCTCCTGGTGATTGGCCTATAGTCACCCAGCCGACTTTCATGCCTAAAGCAGGACTAGAACTCCTTGTCTCCTGGTGATTGGCCTATAGTCACCCAGCCGGCTTTCATGCCTAAAGCAGGACTAGAACTCCTTGTCTCCTGGTGATTGGCCTATAGTCACCCAGCCGGCTTTCATGCCTAAAGCAGGACTAGAACTCCTTGTCTCCTGGTGATTGGCCTATAGTCACCCAGCCGGCTTTCATGCCTAAAGCAGGACTAGAACTCCTTGTCTCCTGGTGATTGGCCTATAGTCACCCAGCCGGCTTTCATGCCTAAAGCAGGACTAGAACTCACTGTCTCCTGGTGATTGGCCCAAACCCAGCTGACTTTCATGGTTAAAGTTGGACTAGAATACAGAACCTTCTACTTTATAGCCTTAACCATTAGCCTGAACTGGCTCCCATTGGGGGAGAGGTATGAGAGAGAGGCAGACAGAGAGAAAGAGAGGAGAGAGAGACAGAGAGGCAGACAGAGAAAGAGAGAAAAAAGAGGGGGGAAGAGAGAGACAGACAGACAGAGAAAAAAGGAGAGAGAGGTAGAGAGAGAGAGAGAGAGAAAGAAAGAGGGGAGAGACAGAGAAAGAGGGGAGAGAGAGAGAGAACGTTTCCTTGTTTGGGCTATAGAGGACTTGCTGGAAGTCTCCCAAAAAGACTTCCAGTGAAAATACATTGGGGAGAAAACTAAAATTATTACTATGATTTACTATCCGGTACAGTCAGCCTGCAGTTTTCAAAACTGGTTTGGTATTTTTACCCACCTAAAAAAAAACCCCTCCAAAATCCTTCCCAAAAAACTTGAGATAGGCAGAGATGTCCAGTTATTATTTTGTCTCCTGCCAAACTCTTCAGGCTTCGGGAGAGGGGAGGTAGTGGAGAAATGGTGGGCTTTTTGGACCCGATTTCCCCCGGGGGTGGGGATTGGGGGTGGCGTTGAGAAGATTTCCCCTCCTTCCACCCTTCAAATGGCTAGAAACCTTTTCTGCTGTCGGTTCGCAACCCTCCCACTCGAAGGAGGAAGTGAAACTTGTAAATAGAATGATTTTACTACCTGGATAAGCTGATGCAAGGCAGGATATGGTCAGTTGGGACTTCGTATGTCTTGTCAACCAGCTTTTGCCAAATCACAGTTTAATGGAGAAGCCCCGTTCTAAAATGAGTGTAGGTCAGAACTCGAAGATATGGGGGACATCAACTTCTAGCAGAACCCCCCACCCTCCCCCAAAAAAAACCAGGAAAGGGAATTCTGGGAGTCGAAGTCCACACCTCTCAAAATGGAGAACTTTAAATATAATCTTGAGAAACTCTGCTGTGGATTACAGGTCGTCCTCGATTTATAACAGTTTGTTTAGTGACCGTTCAAAGTTAACAACGGCACGGAGATGCAGCATCCCCGTGGCCCGAATTCAGACGCTTGGCAACTGGTTCATAGTTACGACGGTCGCAGTGTCCCGGGGGGGAGGGAGCTCACGTGATCCCCTTTTGCGACCGTCTGATAAAGGGGAAGCCGGATTCACTTAACAACGGGGTGCCTAATTTATCAACTCTAGCGATGCACTTAACAACCGTGGCAAGAAGTGTCGTAAAACGGGGCGAAAACCCGCTTAAGTTTATTAGGGTTGGGTTTTTTTGACAAATGTCAAAAAAATTGACAAATGTCTTTCTCAACCACCAGAATTTTGGGCTGAATTGTGGCCGTAAGCCGAGGACCACCTGCATAATGTAGAACCTCTGCTGTAAACTTAATGTAGATCAGAGTTTCTCAACGCAGATACATGGACTTCAACTCCCAGAAGCCCCCAGGCGGAAAAGGGAATTCTGGGAGTTGAAGTCCACACACACTCAAGCGGAGAACTTTAATCTTGAAAAACGCCGGTGTGAGATTATAAAAGTGGGGGGGGAAATCCCCCTCTTGGGAAATCCTCTGTTTTAATCTCAATTTTGCTGTGGATTCGCTTAGGGGCTTCAGGAAGTTCAACCTTTTTCTATTTAAAAAAAAAAATAGCATGCTTGATCGTGCATCACACTAAGCCATGGTTCGTTGAATAAACCAGGGTTGGCTGGATTTTCTATGGACAGAAGGCTGAAAACACCTTTAAGGATCCTCACCGTGTGAAAAGTCGGTAATAATCACTGCCCAAATACTTGGCTATATAGAGTTTTAAAGGCGTTTTGGAGTCAGGCCAAAAAACTTGGATTTACGATATTTCTTCCTCCCTTTGATAGTGAAATTGCAAACCCCAAAATTTAGAGGAGTCGATTGTCACGTTTAAAGAAACCAGGAAGTAATTTCTGTGGCTGTTAGCTACTCAGGATGTGTGTTTGTGTGTTTTGGCTTGAACTAAGCGTGTGTCCATTTTGCACTCAGTTGCTCCCCCCCCCCCCCCAGTCCCCTCCCAACCTGGCCAGAGGAGGCAAGCATGAAGGTTGAAGTCCAAAATCAAAATCCACCCGCAGAGCTAAAAATAGGTCCAGCTGCCTGAGTTGTCAACCCAGAATAACTGAGTGGAAAGGGACCTTGGAGGTCTTCTAGTCCAACAGGAGAACCTACGCATATCATTTCAGTCAAGCAGGAGAACCTACGCATATCATTTCAGACAAAGGGTTGTCCAATCTCTTCTTTAAAACTTCCAGTGTTGGAACATTCACAAGTTCTGGAGACAAGTTTTGTTCCACTGGTTAACTGTTCTCACTGTCAGGAAATTTCTTCTTATTTTCTAGGTTGCTTCTCTCCTGGATTAGTTTCCCCCCATTGCTTCTTGCCCTGCCCTCAGGGGCTTTGGAGAACAGCTTGGCTCCCTCTTCTTTGGGGCAGCCCCTGAGATATGGGAAGACTGCTATCCTGTCTCCCCTGGTCCTTCTCTTCATTAAACTAGACAGACCCAGTTCCTGCAACCGTTCTTCATATGTTTTATCCTCCAGTCCCCTAGTCCTCTTGGTTGCTCTTCTCTAACAAAACATAATTCTAATCGGGAGGAAATCACTATGTGGTTGTCTTTCTCCTCTTCCTCACTTCCCCCTTTTTCTTTCTCCTTTTCTCCAGATTATGTCTATTTTGAGAATTCCTCTAGCAATCCCTACCTCGTCCGTCGCATTGAGGAGCTCAACAAGGTACGGTCTGCGTGGATTTTGGGTGGGTTGCGTGGATTTGGGTGGGCGGGCATTGCTTTTTCCTGGAGACGCGGAATCTCTTGGAATGGGGTGACGGGGATGAGGGGCATTTGATCGGCCAGCAGCCTTTCTCTCCCCCCCCCCCCCCCTCAGACGGCCAATGGCAACGTGGAAGCCAAAGTGGTCTGCCTCTTCCGACGGAGGGACATCTCCAGCAGCCTCAACAGCCTGGCTGACAGCAACGCTCGTGAGTGGCCGGGGGGGCTCCTGGTGGGCTCCACCTTCCTTCCTTCCTTCCTTCCTTCCTTCCTTCCCTCCCTCCCTCCCTATTTCTCCTTCCCTCCTATTTCTCCTTCCCTCCTTTCTTTCTTTCTTTCTTTCTTTTTCTTCCTTCCCTCTCCTTTCTTCCTTCCTTCCTTCCCTCCTTCCCTCCCTCCCTCACTTCCTATTTCTCCTTCCCTCCTATTTCTCCTTCCTTCCCTCCTTTCTTTCTTCCCTCCCTCCCTCCTTTCTTTCTTTCTTTCTTCCCTCTCCTTTCTTCCTTCTTTCCTTCCTCCTTTCCTTCATTCCCCCTCCCTCCTTCTTTCCTCCCTATTTCTCCTTCCCTTCTTCTCTCCCTCTCTTTCCTTCCCTCCTTTTTTCTTTCCTCCTTTCCTCCCTTCCTTCATCTCTCCCTCCTTCTTTCCTCCCTTCCTTCATCTCTCCCTCCTTCTTTCCTTCTTCCCTCCCTATTTCTCCTTCCCTCCCACTCCTTCCTTCCTCTTTTCCTCCCTTCCTTCCTCCCTCCCTCTTTTTCTCTTTCCCTCCCTATTTCTCCTCTCCTCCCTCCCTCTCCTTCTTTCTTTCCTTCCTTCCTTCCTTCCTTCCTCTTTCCTTCTTCCTTTCCTATTTCTTCTTCCCTCCCCCCCTCCCTCCTTGTAGAGGAGACTTTGGGTCACAGAGCATGGTATGAGATGGGTAGAAGAGCCTCCCTTGTGGAGTGTGGGGGCCACAGATTTCCCCCCTCCCCCCCCGAACTCCCTCTTGCTGCCATAAGGAAACAGTTCACCCAGAAACCCAGGAATGGGGGGTGGGGAGAACAGCTATAAAAAAAATGCCCCACCCTCTGCTGGGCCCAGCCAGAACCCAAAGCCAGCCAGGATGCGTGTGGAACACTCTGACATGGGCATAGTGTTTGTGTGCGTGCTCGCTCGCTTGCAGGTGGAATCCCGAAGGGCAGAGGAGGGATGGGTGGCTGTTGTTTTTTTTTGACGTGTACCAACTTGGCGAGGAGCTGGGTGCCCAAGGCCTCTAGAGCTATGGGGGCGGAGAGCGCCTGAGGGGGGGGGGGGGGAGAGAGAAAGGCTGGGCCAAGAAGGGCAAGGCAGGTGCCAACAGCTCAGGCTGTGGGGCTGGGCCCAATCCCCAGCGGCTGAAGGGTTAACCGAAGGAGGTTTGCAGCTGTGCGCCTGCTGGGGGGGGGGGGGGGGAAGAGAAGGAGGAGGAAGAGGAGGGATTTCTCCTCCAGGGGGTTCCCAGCCTCTCCAGCAGGGGCTGTGGCCTTAGTGGGTTGGCCTGATTGGGCAAAGGAGGGAGGAGGGTGCTGCTTTCACACGTCCCCCCCCCCCCAAGGTCTGCCTATCCCCGCAGAGGATTTGCCCAGCCACCCCGTCCCTCCCCGCTGGCAGGGGTGGGTGTAGGTGGGAAGGGGAGGGAACAGCCTTCCACTTCCTGTCCTCCCCACCTCTTTGGGACACTGCCAAGCTCTAGAAATAGAAAGGGGGGGGGGGAAGAAGAACAATGCTTGGGGGGGGGTTGCTCTAAAAAGGCACAGGAGTGTGTGTGTGTGTGAGAGAGAGAGAGAGAGAGTGTGAGAGAGATTTCTGGAGAGAGGAGGGAAAAGCAGTGCAAAATTTGCAAGAGCAGAAAGGGCAGGAGGAATTAGAATCTGTTTTGACACACACACACACACACACACACACACACACATACACACACGACCTTGGGGGTGCAAAGGCTCCTGAGCTGAGAAATGTGCTGAGGGTGCACGATGAAAGTTGTGTTGTGTTCAGAAGACTTTGGGCCAAAGAGTTAAGATATCTCAGGCAGAAGATGTAGAGTTTAGGAGGAGCAAGAAAAGGGAGACCTTTCTTTCTTTCTTTCTTTCTTTCTTTCTTTCTTTCTTTCTTTCTTTCTCTCTCTCTCTCTCTCTCTCTCTCTCTCTCTCTCTCTCTCTCTCTCTCCTCTTTCTTTTTCTTTCTCTCCTCTTTTTTCTCTCTCCTCTTTCTCATTTTCTCTTTCTGGTTCTCTCTTTCGTTCTCTCCTATTTCTCTCTTTTTTCTCTCTCCTCTTTCTCTCCTCTTTCCTCTTTCTTTCTCTCTCCTCTTTCTTTCTCTTCTCTTTCCTCTTTCTTTCTCTCTCCTCTTTCTCTCTTTCTCTCCTCTTTCCTCTTTCTTTCTTTCCTCTTTCTTTCTCTCCTCTTTCCTCTTTCTTTCTCTCTCCTCTTTCTCTCTTTCTCTCCTCTTTCCTCTTTCTTTCTTTCCTCTTTCTTTCTCTCCTCTTTCCTCTTTCTTTCTCTCTCCTCTTTCTCTCTTTCTCTCCTCTTTCCTCTTTCTTTTTTTCCTCTTTCTTTCTCTCCTCTTTCCTCTTTCTCTCTCCTCTTTCTTTCTCTCCTCTTTCCTCTTTCTTTCTCTCTCCTCTTTCTCTCTTTCTCTCCTCTTTCCTCTTTCTTTCTCTTTCCTCTTTCTTTCTCTCCTCTTTCCTCTTTCTTTCTCTCTCCTCTTTCTTTCTCTCCTCTTTCCTCTTTCTTTCTCTTTCCTCTTTCTTTCTCTCCTCTTTCCTCTTTCTTTCTCTCTCCTCTTTCTTTCTCTCCTCTTTCCTCTTTCTTTCTCTTTCCTCTTTCTCGCTCTCTCCTCTCTTTCTCCTCTTTCTCCCTCTCTCCTCTCTCTTTCTCCCTCTCTCCTCTCTCTTTCTCCCTCCCTCTTTCAGCTTAAGTGGCTTTTGTTCAAAATTGATTACACAGCCTGGGACACAGCGAGCAACAGACATCTGAGTCAGCAATTTCTTTCAAGGGGTGGGGTGGGAGGGGTGTAATCCCTGCCTTCCTTTTGATTGAGAGGAGCGTTTCTCAACCGTGGCAGCTTTAAGAGGGGTGGACTTCAACTCCCAGAACTGGCTTGAAGTCCACCATTTCTTAAAAGCATTCTGACTGGAGAATTTCTGGGAGCTGAAGTCCTCTAGAGTGGTGGGTTTGTGTTGATTGGCTTTGTAGTCAGGCATCGACTCCCCCAAGAATCCCAAAGGATGCACAATCTTCTAGCTTCCTAGTTTTCCGACAATGACGAAAATAAAATACGACGGAACGTCCCATTCTTGCCCCTTTAGGAAAAAAAAAACCCCACATTTTAGATGGATTGGGAGACCTCTTTTTAAGCTTGGCTGTCAGTCTATCTTGAACGCCCTCTCCCTCATCATGGTTTGGTTTATGGTTTATTGGATTTATATACCACTCCTGTCTCCAGATGGACTCAGGGCGGTGCACAGGGAATTAAAATGCCACGATAGCAACAATACAATACAATACACTAATAAAATAAGATTAAATTAGAATATCCTGTGCTAAAAATTAAGCTAAAAACATTAGAATTTCAACCAATCCCCTAAAAATCCCAGTTCTAAAATCTAAGCTAAAATATAGGCAGAAACTCACTCTAAGCAAGGCCAGCGAGATGGAACAAGTGTGTTTTTAATGAGTGGCGGAAAAGGCGAAGGTCCGTGATGGTACGAAGTTCGGGAGGGTAGGTCATTCCAGAGGTTCCGACCCGCCACAGAGAAGGCTCTTCCCCTGGGCGTCGCCAGCCAGCATTGACCAGCTGACGGCACCCTGAGGAGGCCCTCTCTGTGGGAGCGGACCAGTCGAAGGGAGGTATGTGGTAGGAGACGGTCCTGCAAATAACTAAGCCCTATGCCATGGAATGTCTTAAAGATGGTCACCAACACCTTGAAGCGCACCCGGAAGGCCACCGGCAGCCAGTGCAGCTCGCGCAGGAGAGGTGTTACGTGGGAGCACCGTGAGGCTCCCAAAATCCCCCGCGCGGCCGCGTTCTGGACCAGCTAGAGCCTCCGGGTGCACCTCAAGGGGAGCCCCATCAGTCGTGCAAGAGGTTGGGGGGGGGGGTCCCTGGGGAAAGGTGCAAAATTGCCCCTTCTCTTGAGCAAGACGG
Organism: Rhabdophis nuchalis; assembly: GCA_039707465.1. Taxonomy (NCBI): domain Eukaryota; kingdom Metazoa; phylum Chordata; class Lepidosauria; order Squamata; family Natricidae; genus Rhabdophis; species Rhabdophis nuchalis. The sequence goes on from CM077662.1 coordinate 4,387,380, forward strand.
CATTTTCTCCGCCCTCCCTTTCTCCCTTCCTCTCCCCCATCCGCGGCCTCGTCTCTTTCTTTTTCCAAACAAAACGAACTCCAGGGGAATTTGAAGAAGAATCGAAGCAGCCTTCCGTTTCCGAGCAGCAGCGGCACCAGCTGAAGCATCGCGAGCTCTTCCTCTCCCGTCAGTTCGAGTCCCTGCCCGCCACCCACATACGGTGAGCAGATTTCCAAAGAAGAGAGCCGCGATGGCAGAGCTGTGGCAGGCGTGCCAGAGGGGGCACGCAGAGCCCCCTCTCTGTGAGCACGCATGCCGTTGCCAGCTGGTCTTCCGGTTTCTGGCACGCACAGCCACTAAGTGAGCCGTCGTAAGTCCAAGGACTGTGAGCCCTGTTCTGTTTGGTTGCAGGGGGAAGTGCAGCGTCACCCTCCTCAATGAAACGGATATCCTCAGCCAGTACTTGGATAAAGAGGTGAGACGCTGGAGAACCCTTTGTCTGAAGTGGTGGAGGGTTTCCTGCCTGAGCAGGGGGTTGGACTAGAAGACCTCCAAGTTCCCTTCCAGCTCATTCCATTCTATTCTATTTTCTATTCTATTCTCTCTTCTCTTCTTTCATTCTTTATTCTACTCTACTCTACTCTATTCTATTCTTCCTTCCTTTATTCTATTCTATTCTCTCTTCTATCATTCTTTATTCTATTCTACTCTTCTATTCTTCCATTCTTAATTCTATTCTATTTTCTCTCTTCTTTCATTCTTTATTCTACTCTACTCTACTCTATTCTATTCTTCCTTTCTTTATTCTATTCTATTCTATTCTCTCTTCTATCATTCTTTATTCTATTCTACTCTTCTATTCTTCCATTCTTAATTCTATTCTATTTTCTCTCTTCTTTCATTCTTTATTCTACTCTACTCTACTCTATTCTATTCTTCCTTTCTTTATTCTATTCTATTCTATTCTCTCTTCTATCATTCTTTATTCTATTCTACTCTTCTATTCTTCCATTCTTAATTCTATTCTATTTTCTCTCTTCTTTCATTCTTTATTCTACTCTACTCTATTCTTCTATTCTATTCTATCTCTATATTCTACGTTTTATTCTACTTTCTGTTTTCTTTCTTTCTGTATTCTATTCCATTCCATTCTATTCTGCGGTGGTAACGTGGGAATGGCCTTGGGAGGTGCAGGCAGGGAAGAGGAAGAAGGGTCTCGGCCCACAGAAGGAAAAGGGGCCTGCGGAAGGTTTCAGGAAGGGGAACACCACCCCTGAGAGGGAAAGGAAAGGAGGAGAGAGGCGCTTTCAAAACTTTGCCAAATTCTTTATATGGAAGCAGGGAGAGAAAGGAAGGAGGAAAAGAGGAAGGATTGTAGGGGGGAGGAGAGGAAGGAACAGGCAGGGAGGGAGGGAGGAGAGGAAGGAAGAAGGAGGGAAGGGAGGGAGAAAAAGAGGAAGGAATGAAGGGTGGGGGAGAGAAAGGAGGAAGGAGAGGAAGGAAGAAGGAGGGAAGGGAGGGAGAAAAGATGAAGGAATGAAGGGAAGGAGGAGAGGAACAGGCAGGGAGGGTGGAAAGAGGGAGGGAGGAAGGAAGGGAGGGAGAAAAGAAGGAATGAAGGGAGGAGAGGAAGGAAGAAGGAGGGAAGGGAGGGAGAAAAGATGAAGGAATGAAGGAAAGGAGGAGAGGAACAGGCAGGGAGGGAGGAAGGGAGTGAAAGAGAGGGAGAAAAGAAGGAATGAAGGGAGGGAGGAGAGGAAGGAAGAAGGAGGGAAGGGAGGGAGAAAAGATGAAGGAATGAAGGGAAGGAGGAGAGGAACGGGCAGGGAGGGTGGAAAGAGGGAGGGAGGAAGGAAGAAGGGGAAGGGGCTGGGAGGGAGGAACAGGGAGGGAGGAAGAGAGGAGAGCAGGCCAGGCCTTCTCTCTCCAGGTGGATTCTCCGCAAACGCCCCGTCAACCTTCCCGTCTTCCTTTTCCCAGGACTGTTTTTTCTACTCGCTGGTTTTCGACCCCGTTCAGAAGACCCTCTTGGCTGACCAGGGGGAGATCCGGGTGGGCTGCAAGTACCAGGCGGAGATCCCTGAGCGCCTGGCGGAAGGTGAGGGAGGGCGGCTGCAGGTCCCCATCCAGGGCGAGGGAGGCGAGCAGGACTGACCCCCGAGGGCTGACCCTCCCGCTCCCTCCCTCCCTCCCTTCCTCCTTCCCTCACCCCCAGGGGAATCCGACAACCGGAACCAGCAGAAGATGGAGATGAAAGTGTGGGATCCAGACAACCCTCTGACCGACCGGCAGATCGACCAGTTCCTCGTGGTGGCTCGGTGAGATCCCAGGGCAGGGCGGCGAGCGGGGCTGCTCCGGGGGCCAGGCAGAGAGTAGGGGGTGGTTAACCCCTTTTCCGCTCCCTCTCTGTCCTCAGGGCGGTGGGCACCTTCGCGCGAGCCCTCGACTGCAGCAGCTCCATCCGTCAGCCCAGCCTTCACATGAGCGCAGCGGCGGCTTCTCGGGATATCACGCTGGTGAGGAAGAGCAGTTGCTTTCCTTCCTTCCTTCTCTCCATTTCCTTCCTTCCTGTTGTTCTTCCTTCCTTCCTCTTTCCTCCTTCCCTGTCCCTCTCTTTTCCTTCCTTGCTTTTCTTTCTCCTTCCTTCCCTCCATTTCCTTCCTTCCTGTTGCTGTCCTACCTTCTTTCCTTCCCCTTTCATCCCCTCTTTTTCCTTCCTTCCCTCCCGCCTTGCTTCTTTTTTCTCTTTCTCTCTCTCTCCCCTTCTGCCTTCCTCTCTGACTTTTTTCCCTTTCTTTTCCTCTCCCCTTCCTTCCTTCCTCCCGTAGTCCTTCTTCCTCCCTCCCATTCTCCTTTCCCCCTTTCCCTCCCCCACTTAGTCCTTCCACCCTCCTTCCCTCCCTCCCTCTCTCCTCTCCTCTCTTCCTTCTCTTTGATTTCCGCTTGTTCTCTTTTGCCGCTGCTCAAATCTTTTAATAAAAAGCCGAAGAAGAAGAAAGCAAGAGGGATCTCGGAGCCTGTGTGGGGCTCTCTGATTTCTCTGCTCGCGACAGGCAGTCGGTCACTGCTTCCTTTTTTCCTCTCCCCTCCCTTCCTCTCTCCCTCCCTCTCGCCAGTTTCACGCCATGGACACCCTGCAGCGTAACGGCTACGACTTAGCCAAGGCCATGTCGACTTTGGTGCCCCAGGGCGGGCCCGTGCTGTGCCGCGACGAGATGGAGGAGTGGTCGGCTTCGGAAGCCATGTTATTCGAGGAGGCCCTGGAGAAATACGGCAAGGACTTCAACGACATTCGGCAGGATTTTGTGAGTCGGATTGTGGCTCAGGGCTCCTGGTTGCAAAAGGCCCTCCTTTTGTATACAGGCAGTCCTCCAGTTATGACCAGAATTGAGCCCAAAACTCTGGCTAAAGACGGCTGAGCTTGTCGATCAGAAAGGTCGGCAGCTGGGCGGTTCAAATCCTTACTGCAATGGAGTGAGCTTCCATTACTTTGCCCCAGCTTCTTCCAACCTAGTGGGGAGAGAGAGATGCTAGGAAGGAAGAGAAGAATAATAGGAATAAAGTCAGTAAATTATTTGACAGTATTGAGGGAATTATTTCTTTAGCAGAGGGATGGCATTCGGGGGGGAAACTCTCCTTGTGTCTAGTTGTCTTGGGGTGCAGTGCCCTATAGCCTCCTTTTGAGGGTAGGAGTTGAAACAATTCATGTCCAGGATGCGAGGGGTCTGTAGATATTTTCTCAGCCCTCTTTTGGACTCCTGCAGGGTGCAGGTCCTCAATGGAAGGCAGGCTGGCAGCCATGGTTTTTCTCTGCCGTTCCGATTCTCCTCCGAAGTCTCTGTCTGTCTTGTTGGGTTGCAGAGCCAAACCAGACAGTTACAGAGCTGCATTGTGACACACAACGGTCATAAGTCTGTCGCGTTTAATGGGTCACTAAACGAGCAGTTGTAAGTCAAGGACGAACTGTACTTCTGGCTTTGGGCCCCTCGCAAAACGTCTTTGCTTAATGACACCGCCACAAAGAGGGGCAAAAAAGCAGTAAATGCTCACTTGATGACCGTCCTGGGCAGGCACCAGGATGGTCATAACTGGAGGACTGCCCGTATGGACTCTCGGATTGGTTAGCTGGGTCAAATCCTGGGAGGGGATCCCAGCCCTTCCTCCTCCTCCTCCTCCTCTTAAAACCCCCTCCCCTCTTTTGCAGCTCCCTTGGAAGTCCCTGGCTAGCATCGTGCAATTCTACTACATGTGGAAAACCACGGACCGATACATCCAGCAGGTGAGAGGACGGGTCTCCCCGCTGCTCCTTTTGGGGGGGGGGAGGCCGATTCCTTCCTGGAAGAGGGGAGGGAAAGGGTGGGTTTCTCTCCCCTTCCCCCCGAGACCGTTGTTCCGTTGACCTTCGTCTCCATTTCCTTGGCGCGGTGCAGAAACGGTTGAAAGCCGCAGAAGCCGACAGCAAATTAAAGCAAGTCTACATCCCAACTTAGTGAGTATTCCCCCCCACCACCTCCTCGGGGTTGATGGGGGGGGGGGGCTGGCGTGTTGTCATTCATTTATTTCAATTTATATACCGCGCCTTCTCCATCGAAATGGACCCAGGGCGGTGCACAGGAATTTAAAACCAACAATAATATTCGCTCCCACAGAGAGGGGCTTCTCCGGGTGCCGTCCACTAGGCTGTGCCAGCGGGCGACGCCCAGGGGAAGGGCCTTCTCTGTGGCGGGCCCGACCCTCTGGAACGACCTTCCCCCCGATATTAGGACAACTACGGACCTCTGCTCCTTCCGTCAAAAATTAAAAACACACTTTTTCTGCTTGGCCGGCCTAGGATAATCAACTGTTTTTAGGGTTTTTAATGATTCATTTTTAGCTTTATATGGGATTTTAGCGCAGGGTTAGTTTAATTTTATTTTATATTGTACTATGTATTTTTATATGTATTTGAAATTCCCTGTGCCCCGCCTCGAGTCCCTTCGGGGAGAGAGAGCGGGTTATAAATTAAAAAATTTTATTATTATTATTATTATTATTATTATTATTATTATTATTATTATTATTATTATTATTATTATTATTATTATTATTATTATTATTATTATTATAGAAATACAATAAATAGGTAAAAAGAATTAAATCCGAGCCTGTGCTAAAATTCCCCCTAAAAACCTAACAACCATTTACGTGTTTGGCAGAAGCTATATTACAAAAAGTCGAAACTACGAAGCAAGACCAGCTTGCTGAAAAAAGTATGTTTTAAGTGAACGGCGAAAGAGGGGAAGGTCCGTGATAGTGCCCCAACCCTGGAAGTCTTCTTAAAGATGTTAGATAGCCATTTGTCTGAAATGGTATAAGGTTCCTGCCCACGCAGGGGGTTGGACTAGAAGACCTCCAAGGTCCCTTCCAACTCTGCTATTGTATTGTATAGTGCGAAGTTGTCAGATTCCCTTCCTCCTCCTCCTCCCCCCCCCCCAGCAAGGCTCCATTGGGGGGTGTCGAGAAACAGCCCACCCCAAGACCCAGTAACGTCTGATGTGTTGGGGCGAGAAATAAAAGCGGGGAGCTTTGCAGGCGGCTTTGTGTATCAGATGCAGAGCCTTGCTTATTCCAGAGTTTGGGATTCGGATTCTTGCGCTCTCCCCTTTTCCTCTGCAATTATCCGGCTGTGGGGTGGATTCCACCGTTCCTTTGTTTGGATCCCAGCCAGATCTGGGATCCAGTAGAAGAGCGAATTTGTAACTCCGAGTTGAAAGGAAGGTTCCTCGGTTCTCTCTGAGCTGGGTGGTTTTCTGGCAGACGTTTGGTGACCCAGCTAGGCAACACCATCAGTACTAGAAGGGGGGGAAATTGTGTGGTCCTTAATGCTGTCTCTGAGCTGGGTGGTTTTCTTGTAGACGTTTCATTGCCAAACTAGATAACATTACTAGTATTAGAAGGGAGGGGTGTTTGCAGACAGGAGGCGGGTGACTGCGGAGTCCTTGATGCTCTCTGACCTTGCAGGCGTTTCATGACCCAACTAGGGAACACCATCAGTGTTAGAAGGAAGAGCAGGAGGAGGGGGAGAATTGTGGGGTCCTGGGTGCTCTCTGAGCTTTTGCAGGCGTTTCATGACCCAACTAGGGAACACCATCAGTGTTAGAAGGGAGTGGGGATTGTGGAGAGGAGGAGAAAGGAAAAGGGAGAAAGAGGAGGAGGACGGAAAAGGAGGAGGAGGAGGAAGAAGAAAAGGACTGTGGGGTGCTCTCTGAGCTTGGTTGTTTCCTTGCAGACGTTTCATGACCCAACTAGGGAATATCATCAGTGCTAGAAGCGAGTGGGGTGGATGGAGAGGAAGAGGAGGAGGATTGTTGTGCTCTCTTAAGCTGGCTTGTTTCCTTACAGACGTTTCATGACCCAACTAGGGAACACCCTCAGGGCTGGAAGGGAGAGAAGTCCGCTCTCGTCGCCTTTCAGCCCTGATGATGACACCTAGTTGGGTCATGAAACGTCTGCGAGGAAACCACCCCGCAGGATCAGTCTTGTCGGCTTTTTGGGGGGGGGGGGGGCTGTGAACACAAAACACACCCCCTTCTCCCTCTAGTATCTCTCCTTCCTTCCCCAGTACAAAACCGAACCCGAACCAAATCATCTCCGTGGGCTCCAAGCCCGGAATGAACGGTGCCGGGTTCCAGAAGGGCCTCACCTGTGAGAGCTGCCACAGTAAGTCTCCCCCCACCCCTTGCCCCCCCCAAGAAAGAAGGGGGCTGCTGCCTCTCCCTTCCGTCAGACGCAGAGCCCGAATCGTGCCGTTTCTTCATCCCTGGGGAAACCCCGAAGTCGGAGAGGGCTGAGGCTCCCCCGCAGCGGGAGGAAAGGTGGGACATGTCCATGAGGACCTCATCGGGCCTCCCTCTCTCTCCCCACAGCCACCCAGTCCGCCCAGTGGTACGCCTGGGGGCCCCCCAACATGCAGTGCCGCCTCTGCGCCTCTTGCTGGATCTATTGGAAGAAATACGGGGGCCTGAAGACACCGACGCAGCTGGAGGGAGCTGCCCGTAGCATCACAGTAAGAGAAACAGGGCGTGCGCGCACACACACACACACACTGTTGTGGCTTTGTGTTAGAGGTGGGGAGCCGGCTCCGGGGACGTATGATCCTGTTGGATGCTGGTTGTGATTCGGGGCTGCGACAGAAATGATTACTCTGCTGAATAAAGGGTGGCGGGGGTGTTTGGGTGTCAGGTTCCCGATTGTTGTTATTTTGATTCGTCACTCAAGGCCATGAATATCCGATAACAGTTTTCACCTAGAACAACTGACCTGTGAGGTAGGTTAGGCTGAGAGATGGGGAGGCAGCTGGCTTTCACGCCTAAGGCGGGACTGGAATTCACGGTCTCCTGGCAATTGGCCCAGAGTCACCCAATTGGCCTTCATGGCTTAAGGCAGGACTAGAACTCACCGTCTCCTGCCGATCGGCCCAAAGTCACCCAATTGGCCTTCATGACTAAGGTAGGACTAGAACTCACTGTCTCCTGGTGATCGGCTCAGAATCACCCAATTGGCCTTCATGACTTAAGGCAGGACTAGAACTCACCGTCTCCTGGTGATCGGCCCAGAGTCACCAAATTGGCTTTCAGGACTAAGGCAGGACTAGAACTCACCGTCTCCTGGTGATTGGCCCAGAGTCACCCAATTGGCCTTCATGACTAAGGCAGGACTAGAACTCACCGTCTCCTGGTGATTGGCCCAGAGTCACCCAATTGGCCTTCATGACTAAGGCAGGACTAGAACTCACCGTCTCCTGCCGGCCAAAGTCTTTTCCTCTGAGCCCCTTCTTCCCTCCCTCCCTCCTTCTCAGGAGCCCCACTCTCGGGGCCACACGTCTCGGCCGGAAGCCCAGAGCCTCTCGCCGTACACCACCAGCGCCAACCGGGCCAAGTTGCTGGCGAAAAACCGGCAGACCTTCCTCCTCCAGACCACCAAGCTGACCCGCATCGCGCGGCGCATGTGCCGGGATATCTTGCAGCCGCGGCGGGCCGCCCGGCGCCCTTACGCGCCCATCAACTCCAACGCCATCAAGGCTGAATGTAAGGGTGGGGGGGAGAGCGGGTGGGGTAGGTGGGGGCGGGAAGGAAAAATTGGGGGTGGGGTTCTCAAGTAAGGTGTGGCTTGCTTCCCCTCCAGGTTCGATCCGACTTCCCAAGGCGGCCAAGACGCCCCTCAAGATCCACCCACTGGTCCGTCTTCCTCTGGCTACCATTATCAAGGAGCTGGGTAAGGGTCCTGTGCGGTCGGGCGTTTCTCTCTTGGGGTGGGAATGATTCTCTCCCCCCCCCTCCATTAATTTCCTTGGAAGGAAGGAGATCCAGTGCAATTGGGAAGATGGATGGTAGGGAGGGAGAAAGGAAAGACAGGAGGGAGGAGAGGAAGGAAGGAACAAAAAGAGAAAGAGCACAAGGGAAGGAAGGAAGGAGGTCAAGTACTATCAGGAAGGAGGGTTGAGGATGGAGGGGAGGAAGGGAAGGAAGGAAGGAAGGAGGTCAACTACACTAAGGAAGGAGGGTTGCGTCTGGAGGGGAGGAAGGGAAGGTGGGAAGGAGGGAGGGAAGATGAAAGAAGAGAGGGAAGGAAGGAAGGAACAAGGTAAGGAGAAAGAGCAAGAAAGAGCACAAGAGAAAAGGAAGGAAAGAAGGAGATCAGGTACAAGGGAAGGATGGCAGAGGATGGATGGGAGGGAAGGAAGGAAAGAAGGAAGGTATAAAAAGAGCACAAGAGAAGGAAGGAAGGAAGGAAGGAAGGAAGGAAGGAAGGAAGGAAGGAGGCCAGGCATAATCAGAAAGCAGGATGGAGAGGTGGAAGGGAGGGAAGGAAGGAAGACGAAGGGAGGGAGGGGAGGAAGGAAGGAACAAAAAGGCAAGAAGAAAGAGCACAGGAGAAAGGAGGAGGAAGGAAGGAGAATTGTGAAGGACTGCAGAGGATGGATGGGAAGGAGGGAAGGAAGGGAGGAAGAAAAAGACAAGGGGAAAGAGCACGAGAGAGGAAAACGGAAGGAAGGAGGTCAGGTACAATTGGAGAGGAGGGGGAAGGATGGATGGGAGAGAGGGAGGAAAGACGGGAGGGAGGAAAGGAAGATGAAGGGAGGAAGGAAAAAAGGCAAGAAAGAGAAAGAAAGAACGTGAGAGGAGGAAAGGAGAAAGGATGAGAAGGACCTTCAGCACCCGATCTGCCTTTTTCGCAGCCGCCCAGGCGCCCCTGAAACCCCGAACCCCTCGGGGCAACAAGACGCCCATCAACCGGAATCAGCTGACCCCAAACCGAGGCCTGGCGGGCATCGTGAGCAAACGGACTTTCGAGAACGTGAGTAGCTGAGCTGCGAGCCCATGGGCCTGGAAGTGGGGGGGTGGGGGTGTCTGTGCAGGAGGAGAGGAAGGGAGGGGAGCTTTTTGTGGGGCGGGGGGGGGGGTGAGGGAAAAACAATCCCGAGATTTGGGAAGCCAGCAAGGGGAGAAGTGGCCCCCAATTAACAACCCTCCGCATCCTTGTCATATTTGCTGCAGTTTGGGAGTCCATCTACGTGGGGTTTCTATCCTTACTTCCGTTCCGGGCAGCTCCCCCCACCCCCCCCACCCCCCTTTACAGAAGTGGGAATAACCCACTTTTATTCCTTTTAATTCCTTTAAAACACAATTTCAACTGCCTGTATTGTATTCAGTGGCTAAGGCGCTGAGCTTGTCGATCGGGAAAGGTCGGCAGTTGGGCGGTTCGAATCCCCAGCGCCGCGTAACCGAGCGAGCTCCCGTTCCTTGTCCCAGCTTCTGCCCACCTAGCAGTTCGAAAGCACCTAAAAAATGCAAGTAGAAAAATAGGAGCCACCTTTGGTGGGAAGGGAGCAGCGTTCCGAGCGCCCTTCGGCGTTGAGTCATGCCGGCCACATGACCACGGACAGCGCTGGCTCTTCGGCTTTGAAACGGAGATGAGCACCGCCCCCTAGAGTCGGGAACGACTAGCACCTACGTGCGAGGGGAACCTTTCCCTTTATTATAGTCAATGCCGTCTTGGCTGCTGCCCAACCAACATTCATCCCCTTGTCTGGCAATGCAGGAGGAGGTGGATCTGGAGTGTGGGCGGCTAGGCGGGCGGGGGGGCAAGCAAGAGGTAGACACTGCTTTGGGGGGGGGTGTTCCTCTCGCTGATAGCTCTGTGTGCGACCGGGCGCAGGTGGCAGGGGGCGGGCTCCCCTTCTCGGCCAACGGACGGCCCCTAACGTCCGGCATGAGGTCAAGCAGTCAGCCTGCCCTGAAACGTCAGAAGCTGAACCCGGCCGACGCCCCCAATCCTGTCGTTTTTGTGGCGACCAAGGACACCAGGTACGAAGGCAGGGGGCTTAGCGGGGGCGATGGATTGGTGTCTGGGGAGACGGCAGGAAGAGATAAGAGGCGGCTGAGCCCTCCCCGAGGAGAAGGGGTGTGTGGAAAACACTTAAAAAAAACAACAACCCTCCCTAGTTTCCTAGGTTGTACAGACGGGGGTGGGGGGAGAGAGACATTCGGGCTTGCCAAATTCTGCTCCTCTGATGGGACTATGGAAATACATTCCCCCACAGACTAGGTTAGATAAGAGGCAGCTGAGCCCGGCAAAGGAAAAGGGGTGTGTGGAGAACACTTCGAAAAAGACCCTCCCTAGTGTCCTGGGTTGTATAGGCGGGGGGTGGCGGAGACATTCAGGCTTGCCAGCTTCTGCTCCTCTGATGGGACTATGGGAATGCCTCCCATCCAGCCTAGGCCGCGGTCAGATAAGAGGCAAGCGGAGCCCCCGGAAGGAGAAGGGGTGCATGGGAAATCTCTCAGGAGGGAAACCCTCCCTAGTTTCTTAGTCTGTAAAGGCGGGAGAGTAGGGAAGATGGACTTTCAGATTTGCAAGATTATTGGAGCCTTACAAGACAGCTCGTATTTTCTGCGTGAACTACCTTGCAAGGCTGGCAGGGAGGTAATGGTGGGGTGGGCCACTTCACCGACCCTCCCCCCCCCCCCCCCGCTCCTCTGGCCTTGGGAGGGTGATGCGGTGTTCAGTCCTGCTGGCTTCGAAGGCAGAGCGTGGGACAATTATTACCCTGCATCAGAACAATGGGTTCTATTGTTCTAGAATGGCCAGGCTCCTGTTGCAACCTAGGTCAGTCTTTCTGAGGCTTGGCCCCTTTAAGAGGGGTGGACTTCAACTCCCAGAATCCCACCCATCTGAAAAGGAAGCTGCCCAGGGAATTCTGGGAGTTGGAGTCCACCCATCCTATTTCGGTGATTCTCAACCGTGGGAATTTCAAAAGTTCTGTAACCATCATGCTGGGGAATTCTGGGAGTTGGAGTCCACCTGTTTTAAAGCATACTGGCTGAGGGATTCTTGGAATTAAAATCCATCCAATTTAAAGCATGCTGGCTGGGGAATTCTGGGAGATGAAGTCCACCCACCTTAAAGCATGCTGGCTGGGGGATTCTGGGAGTCGAAGTCCATTCATCTTAAACCTTGCTGGCTGGGGGATTCTGGGAATTGGAGTCCACCCATCTTAAAGCATGCTGGCTGGGGGATTCTGGGAGTTGGAGTCCACCCATCTTAAAGCATGCTGGCTGGGGGATTCTGGGAGTTGGAGTCCACCCATCTTAAAGCATGCTGGCTGGGGGATTCTGGGAGTTGGAGTCCACCCATCTTAAAGCATGCTGGCTGGGGGATTCTGGGAGATAAAGTCCAACCCCCCCCCCCTTTTCTTAAAGGGGCCAAGCTCGTGACACACTGATCTAGAGATTTGCTGGTTGGGAATATTAAAACGCTTCAGAAGCCAGGGAGCCGCTGGACAAATAGGGAGACCCCTGAGAATTTTGGGAGGTGGGGGGGGGAGGGAAACAAACAGTTCTTTCTCAACTCAGGTGTTTACCTGCCCGGTTTGGGTGCCCTAAAAAACAATCCTCCTGCCTCTTTTCGCTCCCCAGAGCCCTGCGCAAGGCCCTGAGCCACCTGGAGATGCGCCGGGCTGCTCGCCGTCCCAACCTCCCGGTGAAGGTGAAGTCAGTCCTGCCGCTCCGGCCTCTGGGGGCTCCCCTGTTGCCCGTCCCTCCAGTCCATCCTGCCAGCACCAGCGAGCCCATTGTCCTGGAAGACTGAGTGCCGAGCTCCTCCCTCAGCCCCTCTAGGAATTCCGCTCGCCACCTCGATCCACAATGCCGGAGGAGGCCCTTTCCAAGAGTCCCGTTCACGGTTACGGGCCGGGGGTGAGGGGTGGGAAAGGGGGCCGGCCTGCCCTCTTCGCCGGAGAGGGGGGGTTGGGCCCTGGGTCTCCCGCCCCCTCTTTTTTATATATAAATATATTTTTAATTTCCACATTTTACATTTGTACTTCTCCCCCCTCCCCTCTCCCCTCCCTTCCTCCTCTCCCCCATCCCTCCGCCCAGCCTCTTCTGCTCCTCCTCGCCGATCTGAATGCACAAAGTCGCCTGGGTCCGTTATTTTTATTTTTTTAAAGGGGCACACCCTCGTTTTTCTCCTCCTTCCTCGTTTAAGGACGGGGGGGGCGGCGCTAAGAGAGGCGTGGGATTGGGAGGAACGGGGGCGGGGGGAGTGTCCCTTTTCCAAACGGCCTCTTTTTCCACCAGATCGCTCCCTTCCCCTTCTCTGTGTCGTGTCCTCCTCCTCCTCCTCCTCGGTTCCCTTAAAAATCTTCTCTCTTCTCCCCCGCCCCGCTCCCCTCCCCAATTTGGGAACAAGGAGCCTTGGCGATATCCTTGTTAATGCAGCCATCTTAGGAATCAAACCCCACCCTCTTTCCCCTCTTTTTCGTCCCCTTCTTTGCCTTTGAAAAATTCCCTCTTTTTTTTTGTACATGGTTTGGAGAGCAAAAAAAAAACAAAACACAAAAAAAGTCAGGTTTTTTTAATGTCCGCCTCTGGTTCTTATAGCACCGACAACAGAAAAATAAATGAATAAATGCCGTTTTCTTCACTGGTTTCTCTGGCGGATGGTTTGTTGGGGAGAGGGAGAAGTAGAGAGTGGGTGTTCGGACCGAGGCTTCCCGAGAGCACGAAGCCAACTCCTTGTCCCGACCAAAAAAAACAAACCCTTTTGATTAAGTTACTGTGAATTTTATTTATTTATTTTTTATTTTATTTATCAACTTTATACCCCGCCCTTCTCCTTCTTAGGACCCAGGGTGGCGCACAGGCATTATATAAAACCATAAATACAATATACATCAATTAAAAATATATTAAATTAATTAACCCGTGCTAAAACCCATTATTAAAACCGTAACCAAATTATAATTGATATTTAAAAAGTCAGAAGCGGGGGGCTATCCTAGGCCGGCTTGTTGGAATAAGTACGTCATAAGACGTTGGGGGAAGAGGCGGAGGTCCGAGGTAGTGCGAAGGTCGGGAGGTAGGTCGTTCCAGAGGGCCGGACCCGCCACAGAGAAGGCTCTTCCCCTGGGTGTCGCCAGCCGGCATTGCCCAGCCGACGGCACCTGGAGAAGGCCAGCTCTGTGGGAGCGGACCGGACGAAGGGATGTATGGGGCAGGAGGCGGTCTCGTATATAGCTAGGCCCCGAGCCATGGAGCGATTTAAAGGTGGTGGTCAACACCTTGAAGCGCACTCGAAAGACCACAGGCAGCCAGTGCAGCTCGCGCAGGAGAGGTGTTACATGGGCTTGAGGTGTTACGTGGAATTCTTCTCCTTCACATCCAGCAAAGACTTTCAAGGGAGGATTTACGGTCACAGGCCTTATCTGGCTTGGAGAGCTGCCAGGCCGATCTCTGCAAAACGTGGGAGTCTCGGCGAACCAGTTAAGCGAACTCATGGTCTCCTGCAAGCTCCACTCCCCTTCCGCTCCTCTTTTCTTTCCCCTGTGAGGGGCCATTCATCCTCCACCTGTGGCCTTCCTCCCAAGTGGACCCCTGTTCCTTAGCTCTTCCCTTCGTCTAGCCACTCTGCGCATGCGCACACTGGGAACAGGCTCCAGCTGTTCTTCCGCCTCACTGATGTCCGACTCCGAAGGCAGCTGATAACCGGCATACGATAAAACTACAAAACTGGAACTTTCACAAGATCGTTATAATTTTCTCAGGCAAAAAATATTTTTACCTTCACCTTTATGACTATATATGGGCTATGGGGCGGTCGCTTTATTTTTATTTTTCACTATTTTTATTTGTTTCATATTGCGTTTTTATTTCCTGCAAGCCAACTTGAGTCGCTTTGGGCAAGCAGGCAGCAATATAAAATTGCCAATCTAATAAATATATAAGTGAAGGCAAAGAATGGGCTGAGGTGGGTTTAGGGCTGACAGAGAGTGTAACTCTCTGCCTAAGGCAGGACTAGAACTCCCAGTCTCCTGGTGATTGGGCGAATCACCGTTCTTTTGCGTCTAAAGGACTAGAACTCCCTGTCTCCTGGTGATTGGCCTAAAGTCACCTAGTTCCTGTGTCTGAAGTAGGACTAGAATGCTCTGTCTCCTGGTGATTGGCCCCCAAACACCTTGTTCTTTTGTGCCTAAAGGACTAGAACTCCCTATCTCTTAGTGATTGCCCCAAAGTCACCCAGTTCTTTTGTCTGAAGTAGAACTAGAACTCCCTGTCTCAGTGATTGGCTTAACGTCATCTAGTTCTTTCATGCCTAAAGTAAGACTAGAACTCCCAGCTTCCTGGTGATTGGCTGAAGTCACCCAGTTCTTTCATGCCTGAAGTAGGACTAGAACTCCTAGTGATTGGTCCAGTTGCCCAGTTCTTTCATTCATAAAGTAGGACTAGAACTCCTAGTTCCCTGGTGATTGGCTGAAGTCACCCAGTTCTTTCCTGCCTGAAGTAGGACTAGAACTCCTATCTCCTAGTGATTGGTCCAGTTGCCCAGTTCTTTCATTCATAAAGTAGGACTAGAACTCCCAGTTTCCTGGTGATTGGCTGAAGTCGCCCAGTACTTTCATGCCTAAAGGACTAGAACTCACCATCTCCTGGTGATTGGCCCAAAGCCACCCAGTATCTTCCATACTTAAAGCAGAACTAAAACTCAGCCTCCTAGTTTCTAACCCAGTGACTTAATTAGGGGGGCAAACCATCTTGAGAAAACATTTATTTAGCTTTCATTTTGAATTATGTTATTAAGAGGAGGAAACTTTTATTATCTTCTCATGTTTAAATGGACCTATCCATAGGTAGCAAGGAGCCAATGAAAGGAATAAAGCAGATCTCCTCCATATGTAGTAGATACTACTAGTTTAATGTGGGACCATTTGCCACTTTCCTCTGACTTTCAGCTCTTCTCGCACAGCGTCCAACCTCTCCAGTGGCTCCAGCTCACCTACAATGTGTTGCAATAAACAGGAGGGTTCACATCAATAAATATAAATAAATAAAATAAATGTTTCCCCATGAATAAGCATGGAAAAGCGAGTTCGGTTTCCATCCGGAAGTTTGGCTAAAAGCAGGCTAATTTATGGACGCTGCCGCCTTACTAGAATTTTGTTTCTTTTTCTACCTCTATGGAGAGGCGAAGACGCTCAACGAACTCTCTTCCTTCTCTACCACTCAAGGGACGAGTTTCGAATGGGATCCGGAAGTTTGAGCGAATAAAACTTTGTTTCGTTCCTTATCTCTATGATCGTGACGTCAGACGGCTATCACGATACGATAAAAGTCTAGCTGTCGCGTCGACCTTTCAGGCCAAAACCATAAAGCAGCAGGAGCAAGAGCGGCCCATCCTTTGGGGCGGAGCTTCCGCAAAGGCGAACCAAGCACCCGGCCGTGGAAGGAAATGGAGGCCGAGGGAACGACGGCCGATGTGGACTCTCTGCCCCGCGGGGCTTTTCGGTGCCGTCTGTGTCACGTGACGGTTGCCAACAGTGAGTGGGGTCAAGGGTCAAGTTGGGGCCTAAGGCCTTAAATTAAATAATTCTAGGATAAAACTCAATCAAATCGAGGTTTTAGGGCTGCTTTTGGCACGCGGGGAGTTCTCAACGAGTAAACATGGGGCAGGGTGCGGCTAAGGATAACATGCTTTGGCGGCACTCTGCCCATGGTCAGAGGCACTCTTGTCCCTTTTCTTAAAAAGTAAAGCCCGGACTTTGGGGGTTGTTTCCCCCACCCACCCCCAGCTTTGCTTTGCCTGTCCTGATGGTTGTAACTACTCCATCTCCTCCCTTTGCAACCAAAAGGAGGCAATTTGGGCCCAAAATCCTGCAAATTTAATTAAGCATAAATTAAAGATAAATGGAGATTCCACCTCCCCCCCCCCCCCCACAAAAAAAAAAATAACTTGCTGAAATAATGATGGTCACTGCCCGGAGATGTGGCTGTACATCCCATATAACCGCAATAATGAAAGAACACAATGATTTATATGTTAAAAATACATTGTCCCAGTGACTGAAGAGGTGGTAAGAATTAATTATTGACGTTTATAGGCTGCCCATACTATGCAGTTAAAAACAGGAAATATGAAAACAGTTCTAAATACAAAAACAGTTAAAAGTTTAAAATTCAGTTTAAATTCAACAGAAACCTATTTTGTCGGTAACGTTGTATAAAAGTGTGAATGTGGAATACATGTAGTTTTAATATATTTATAGACCAGGTCATGCATCTACTGAGATGTCTTCCTGTCATCCATTAAAGGATGGTCAAGGGTCTCATCTTGGCTTGTTTTTTTCAACCTCCTGGTTTAAAATTCCAGCCTTCAATCCTGGAATTCCTTGCCTCTCTCTCACTAGCCTGGTCTGCTTTTGGCGTAGTTTTTTAAACAACTAGATAAGGCATCTAAGGCTGCTTTGTACCTCCAATAATTTGTTTTGAGCTGGAGATACAAACTAATATTTGAAATAGTTGTTCTGACCCAGGCTTCCTTAAAAAGTGTGAAGCAGTGTCTTGGTCCCGGCAAAAAAAACCTTTATTTACATGGATGGCAATTCCTTTCATTCACAGTCCTCAAGACTTGGCAAACAGTCTTTCAGAGGAATATTTATCCACACGAACCTTATCTTGCTTGGCGAGCTGCCAGATAACTGGTTTCCAAATGCAGGGCAAAGCAAAAATTGGGCAGAGAGTCTCTTATGGTCACAAACCATAGACCAAAGGAACGAATTGTTTCCTGCAAACTCCATTCCCCAGTTGCTCCTTTTTTGGGAGGGGTCAATCGCCTCCAAGGTATGATTTTACTCCCATGTCGACCCTGCTTTCTTAGTTGTTCTTGTCTTCTGGCAGCTCTGTGCATCCACACACTGGGAACAGGCCCCAGCTGTTCTTCTGCCTCACTGCTGTCTAGCTCCCTCTCTGCCTCCGACGCAGAGCCCTCGTCTGAGCTTTCCTCAGCCCCCAGGACTGTCCCATGCTCCTCCCCAACTTCATCACTGTCTCTGTTGGCTGCCAGCAGGCCACAACACTGCTTATCTGAACTGGGTGCACTGATGATGTTACCTACTATAGTAATGGAAGGTCTGCAAGCAAGGAAGCTCTCGGAGCACCAAGGACCGCACAATTCCCCCCTGCGCTACAAATATTATTTTCTAAAGTAAACCTAATTTAAAATAACTAATTTCATTGTAATTTTAGTACAACGACAATAAAGATTATTATTAAATTAGCTGAAGAACAAAGTTGGAACGGCTGTCTTTTGGCTCAGTAAAGCCCGCTCCTTGTGGTTTCCCCAAAACTTCCTACCCAAAATTGCAACTGAAGATGCTTGCTTTGATGTTTTAGAGCCCAGCTTGGACGATCATCTCGGCGGCAAAAAACACCAGCGGTTGGAAAACCTTCGCAGCGTCCGCCAGTCGCAGGAACTGCGGAGCATTTTCGTCAGCGGGTTCCAGAAAGGGACGACCGCCTTGGAGCTGAGCGACTATTTCGAAAGCTACGGGAATGTGATCAACGTGGTGATGGATAAAGATAAGGTGCAGCTGATACTTCCTCTTCCCCCCACCTTGCTACCGCTTGCCATTTTTAACGGATTAAAAAAAAAGAAGTCTCTGGCAAAATTTGCAAGCTTAACGCTCCTTTCCTTTTTTCTGCAGGGGGTCTATGCAATCGTGGAACTGCAGGACGAGGAGATGCTCCAGAAAGTATTGGCAGTACCGCAGCATAGCCTAGGGGGTCAGAAATTACGGGTCAAGCCGCGAGAGAAGAAAGATTTCAGATACACCCCTCCCAAAAAACAGGGATCAGCCAGGCGGGAGCAGCTGAGCCCAGAGAAATTGGCACATAATGTCTGTCAAGTGGACGATGTAAGTGTCTGGGAGTTGAAGTCCGTCGGTCTTAAAGCATGATGGGTGGGGGATTCTGGGAGTTGAAGTCAACCCATCTTCAAGCATGATGGGTGGGGGATTCTGGGAGTGGAAGTCCACCCATCTTCAAGCATGATGGGTGGGGGATTCTGGGAGTTGAAGTCCACCCATCTTCAAGCATGATGGGTGGGGGATTCTGGGTAGGAAGTCAACCCATCTTCAAGCATGATGGGTGGGGGATTCTGGGAGTTGAGGTCCACCCATCTTCAAGCATGATGGGTGGGGGATTCTGGGAGTTGAGGTCCACCTATCTTAAAGCATGATGGGTAGGTAATTCTGGGAGTTGAACTTCCCCAATCTTAAAGTTGCCAAGGTTGAAAAACACTGCTGTATAGGATTTGATCTTCAAAAAAGGCTTTTAGGGAATGCCGTAAAGAATTCCTCTGACTACAACTGGTTACAGGGGGGAAAACTTCATTTATTGTTTTGCTTGCAGGTCGATGCCCAGATGTCTTTAATGGTGCAGCTGTTTGAATTTTCCGAGAGCGAACAGCGGCTTCGAGACTTGCTCGTCAAGCTGTTCCAGGAGGTGTTTTCCGAATTCTTCCCAGGTGAAATGCACTCTTTGCCCTCGATGGGATATTTGGAAAGTTTCTGATTTTACAACCGGTATTTTCCCCCCCCAAACACACAGAATCGGTCATCCTCCCCTTTGGGTCTTCGGTGAACGGCTTCAGCGTTTCCGGATGTGACCTGGATTTGTTCCTGGATCTGGAGAAGACGAAAAACTTCCAGGCTTCTGCCAAGACAATTGCTAAGCCACCGGTGAGGAAGGGGCTGGGTTCAATCTTGGTCAAATGCAGGTGGTTGTTTTTGTCAGATGTCTCTTATTAGAGGTGGGAGACATTGGTTATACAGTGATCCCTTGTTTTTCGCGGTTAATGGGGACCGGAACCTTCCGCGAAAACTGAAAAACCGCGAAGTAGGATTCGCACTGGAAACTTGAGTTGGTGGACATCGTTTAAAGCAAGCACTAGGGGGCGCTTGCCTCCTACCGATGCATTTTTTTTCTATTCCGTATTTTTGAAAAACCCGCGAAACATGAAGCCGCGAAAAACGAGGGATCACTGTACTTGTCAGGACTACTACTGATTGCTCTGTGTCACTGTTTCTCAACCTCCACCTGCTTTAAAAGGGGTGGACCTTAACTCCCAGAATTCCCCAGCCCAGCATGCTTTAAGATGGGTGGACTTCAGAATTCCCCAGCCAGCATGCTTTAAGACAGATGGACTTCAACTCCCAGAATTCCCCAGTCAGCATACTTCCAGCCCTCTGGAACGACCTGCCCCCCCGATCTTCGCATCATCAGGGACCTCCGCCTTTTCCGCCATCGTCTTAAAACTCATTTCTTCCAACAAGCCGGCCTAGCATAACCCCCGTTTCTGACTTTTTTATAGGGATAATTTTAAAATTTAGAGTTTTATTAGTTTTAGCACAGGGAAAGTTTAATAGTTTTTAATAATTTTGTATTTTTGTATGGTTTTAATAACTCCTGTGCGCCGCCCTGGGTCCTTTTTTAGGAGAAGGGCGGGGTATAAATTTGAAATAATAATAATAATAATAACTCCCAGAATTCCCCAGTCAGCATGCTTTAAGACGTGTGGACTTCAATTCCCAGAATCCCCCAGCCAGCATGCTTTAAGACAGATGGACTTCAACTCCCAGAATTCCCCAGCCAGCATGCTTTAAGACAGATGGACTTCAACTCCCAGAATTCCCCAGCCAGCATGCTTTAAGACAGATGGACTTCAACTCTCAGAATTCCCCAGATACTTGAAAACTATTATATTTATGACGGTTCGCATGTCTGGGGTCAGGTGATCCCCTATTGCAACCGTCTGACAAGCAAAGTCAATGGGGAAAGCAGATTTACTTTACCACTGTGACTAGCTTAACAACGGTAGAGTTTCACTTAACAACCGTAGCCAGAAAGGTGTTAAAACAGGGCAAAATTCGCTTCAGGACTGTGTTGCTTAGGTGAAGCCAATTTGTGGTCCGACTGTCGTACGTTGATCCACTGTTGGGTTTAATCCTCTCTCCATTTTTTCAGGCAGCAGAAGAAGATGCCGAAATGGAATCTCGCTCCGAAGATTCGATCTTGTCGGATATTGACCTGGTCACAGCCACCGTGCCGGAAATCCTCGATCTGGTGGCCACCGTGTTGCAGAAATGCGTGCCAGGGGTCCACCACGTCCAGGTGGTCTCCACCGCCCGCCGACCCGTGGTCAAATTTGGCCACAAGGAGTCTGGCTTGAGGGGAGACATCTCCATAAACAACAAGTACGGCATTTCACGTTCTCTCTGGCAAAGTTTTCTCCTCAGTCACGATCACTCTATGCGCTTGTCAACTGGCTCATACAGTTGTGGCCCGCCAGCAGCCAGCAGAGCTGGCCGCAGATTCGGACAGTGAGGAGGTTGGGGAGGAACCTGGGCCAGTCCTGGTTTATTTATGCTCCGTTTTCGTCTTGCTCTGCAGGCTGGCCCTGTGTAACACGCGCTTTCTGCAGTTTTGCACAGAAGCCGATGAGCGCGTGAGGCCTTTGGTCTACGCAGTGCGCTACTGGGCGAAGCAGCAAGGTTTGGCAGGTAAAATGGAAAAGCTGGATGGATGGATGCATGGGGAGGGAAAGAGAGAAGGAAGGAATGAGGCAGGGAGGCAGGAAAGAAAGAAAATGAGGGACGGGAAGGAAGGATGTATGGAAGAAAGAAAAGAAGAATAAATAGCAGGAAGGAAAGGGAGGGAGGGAGGGAAAGGGAGAAAAGAAATGAGGCAGGGAGGAAGGAAAGAAAGAAAATTAGGAAAGGAAGGAAGAATAGCAGAATAACAGAGTTGGAATGGACATTTAACATCTTCTAGTCCAATCCCTGGATGGATGGATGGATGGCAGGCAAGCAAGAAAGCAAAATAATAGTTGGAATGGACGTTTAACATCTTCTAGTCCAATCCCTGGATGGATGAAGGGATGGGAAGGAAGGAAGGAAGAGAAGGAATGACACAGGGAAGAAGGGAAAAAAAGAAAAGTTAAGGAAGGAAAAATCGATGTGAAAAGTCATTTAAAAGGGCGAAGTTGCTTGAAGTTTCGTCTTCCTTTCCCTCCTAATGCCTCCCTCCTTACTTTATTTGCAGGAAATCTTTTTGGAGGAGGCCCCCTCCTCAATAACTACGCCCTGACCTTGCTGGTATTCTTCTTCCTGCAGACACGCAGCCCTCCCGTTTTACCGACGGTTTCCCGGTTGAAGGCGCTCTCAGGTTAATCTCCCTCCGCATGTCGGGATTGCAAGTAACACGCCCAACTGGAATTAAAACCCCAGGGCGGGCATCTTCCTCAAAGCGTAGATTTATTAGGCGTGTCATATTGGTACGACCCTAAACCCCCATTTGCTTTCCCCCTCTAATTAAAAATAAAGTTTCCCCTGCCCATGCAGTCCACCACATGGCCCAATCAGGTCCTAGTCCAAGGGTCCATTGGTCTCAAAATTCCACCTTTTATGATGACCCAGGGCACGTCACAGAGATAACGCACACAGCTGGCAGTTCAAACTGTCTTTTTATTGCTCCAAATTTCCCCCAAAACGCTTCCACGTTTCTGGCAAGTCCCAGAGCAGAGTGATAACTCAGCCTGCGTTTTTCTCACCTTCTCTCCACTCTCCGTGCTCTCGGATCAGGAGTGGGTGGTTCTTGCTCCTCACCGGAGCTCTTTTTCTCCTGTTCATCCTTCTTCTGTCCCTCCCTGCCTGCAGGCCTTACTCATTCCGAAAAGCCTTGCCTTTGGTTTTGGGGATTTTGCCGACAATTTTTTCATCCTCCTCCCATTCCCCCCCTCCCCCCTCTGTTTTCAGATGACGGAGAACTGACTGTGGTGGACGGTTGGGACTGTACTTTCCCTAAAGATCCGGCTTCGTTGCAACCCAGCGGGAACACAGAGAGTTGTTGTGAGTTGCTACAAAGAGCTTTTAAGTTGCATTTCAAAAAAAAAACACAGGCAGTTCTCATCTCACAACCGTTCGTTCTGCAACTCTCTGAATCATGATGGCACTGAACGGATGAGAGGTAGGACCGGTCCTTGGGAAAAAATGTGACTTGGGGTGTTTTTAATTGTAAGCCGTCCTCAATCACTTTTCCCGGTGAGACGAGCGACGTAGAAATGCAACTCATAAAGAAATGACGGATAATCTTCGAGTTATGGCCGCCGTAGGGAATAGAATTTCCATCCGTAGTTTCACTGCTAATCGAGGCAGGTGCTAAGTGAGTTGCGGAGTCCATGGAAGCTCAGGCCGACTGCTTCGGTGACTCCATCCAGCCCCCTCCTTCTCTGCCGTCCCCTTCTTCTTCTTCTGCCCTCCATCGTTCCCAGCATGAGGCTCTTCTCCAGGGAGTCCTTCTTCCTTCTCATCAGGTGGCCAAAGTCTTGGAGTTTCCTCTTCAGGATCTGGCCCTCTAAAGAGCAGCCAGGGTGGATCTCCTCTCGGACTGACCGGTTGGATGGCCTTGCAGTCCAAGGGACTCAATGCAGGAGTCTTCTTCTCCAGCCCGAGTTCAAATCCCTCCATTCTTTGGCGCTCAGCCTTCCTTATGGTCCACCTTCACAGCCGTCCGTTGCAACTGACACGAATATGGTTGCACAATTTTCCTTGCATGCTTTCCGTCCCTTCTAAAGCATTTTCACAAGCCACAATTAAACTGCCGTTTAGAAAGCTAAACCACTCATCCTTACTTAGCGCATTACAAGCCCCAAATGTAAGCTAGAAAACTCAACGTTCCCTAACGCTCGCTTGGTTTCCTGCTTTCCAGGCTCCCTCCTGGCGGAGTTTTTCCGCGTCTTCGAAAACTACAATTTCGCCGGCGGGGTGGTCTCCCTGCGCAAGGGCCGGTCCCTCCCTCTCTCCGATTTCCTCTTATCCGACGCCGGTGAGAAATTCAAGGTGGGCCCCATCAACCTCCAGGATCCCTTTGAGCTGAGCCACAACGTAGCGGCCAACGTCAACGAAAAGACGGCGCTGCGTCTCCAGCGGAGCTGCCAGGAGGCCGCCAAATACTGCCGGAGTCTGCAATACCAGCGTAAATCCAGCAAGGGGAAGAGCTGGGGCCTGGTTCGTCTCTTCCAGCCCGGCAGCCCGGCCGCCCCGCAACATCTGGTCATCCTCCTCCCCTTAACGCCGGCCTCCCAATCCCACTCGCAGTTATATCCGAGCAGGGATTTCCCCCAGCTCCGGTATCAGAGGGTTTGCGCAGGTATCTCGTACGTCCTGCGACACGTGTTGAAATGCAGCTGCTCGGAGAATCCGCCGGGACCTGCAGACGATGGGGAATCCCTCGGCAGCGATCCGGAGGAGGAGGAGGATCAGCTGAAAGCCAAAACCGAACAATTGTCGGTGGGTTCCAAGCGATCTCTGGACCTCGAAGAGGCCGCCTTGGGGGCTCCTCCTGCGAAGAAATCGCGGACGGAGGCTTCGCTCCCTGACGCGGAAAGGGTGACGTGGGACTGCGTCGTCTGGCACCGCGTCTGGTTAGGAAGACGGCGCGTCCGGCGGCAATTCAGCAGCCCCGAAGCGGATCCCAACGCAACCGCTGATCCCTTAGAGCTGGAAGGCAAAGTATCCGAGGCGATTTCCCAACAGGAGGGGCAGGCTCGGGCCGCCGATCCGCTGTTCGGATTCACCATTTGCGCCAGGATCAGAGACGGTGGTCCTGGGGAGCCCGACCCCCATGTCAGCCTAAATTTCACCCCAGACCCTGAACAGGGAGGGGCTTTCCAAGATTTTTTTCATTTCCTGCAAGGTTTCCTCCCCCGAATGGTTGAGCAGTACCTGACCACCAAGCCTTCTGACCTCCATCCCCCTGGAGACAAATCTCCTCCAGAGGGTGGCATTTGACAAATCTGTATTTAGATCAACGTATTTAGTTTATCTGTATTGAGATATTTCCCATTCTGGCTGTTAGTGGGAATAAAAGAAATGTAAGGAAAATTGAATCCGGTTTCCATTGTCTTTCCAGTTCTTGCCGCCGTTCCACAGGGGCTAAGATGCTGAGCTTGTCGATCAGAAAGGTTGACAGTTTGGCCTCACTCTCTTTTTTTTTAGCCCTGATGATGTTATCTAGCTGGGTCATGAAACGTCTGTAAGAAAACAACCGAGGGAGCACCAAGGACCCCTCCTCACTCTCTCTCTCTCTCTCATCTCATCTATGGCATTTCAGTCCTGCATTTCTTCCTTTTGCGGTTGGGTGACTCTCGGCAACCATTACTAATTTATTAAATAAGAGAATTTGGTGCAATAAAACAAATACAGCAGTAAGAATTACTGGAAGAGCGACAGCTTTAAAGGCAAGCATTGCAATCAGATAGATCCGCCAAAGGCTTTTAATGCATGTGGTTTGGGAGCACTCTGTACATGCTTAGAGACACTGGGTTTTTTTTGGGAGGGGGGCTTGCAATCCAGGAAGTAGAAAGACGGCCCCCCTCCTGATCCAGCCACCATGTTTTTTCCACTACGCATGCGCGCTCTTTTCGGGCCGTTTCCTCGCTTTGCGCTTGCGCAACGCTCCGGTCTTTCGCGCGCATTTCTGTCCCTTTTCTCTATCGCTATCACAGAGATACGAAACTGGTAGAACCTTTGCAAGCAAATTCAAATTTGAGGCCTAAACTTAAGTTTGCTTCTTTAATATCAAGGACGGCCGTTATTGTTCCACTGTACATTTGAAATCTGCACGTTGCCTTATTTTTTATTACATTCAACACCGGGGAGTTGGGGTGCATGAAATCCATGCAAAATATTTCGAAATGGGCATCTCTACATCTATAACTTCCAGATACATGTCTTCTCTTTTAATATCTCTATAGTCAGGTCTACCCACAACCCCCCGCGCGCTAAAGACCCTCGAGAGAAAGACTCCCTATTGGAGTGGGCGGAGCGTTTCCCATCGTGCCCCGCGCCCCCCGGAGTATTTAACTCTTTCGCCGCCGGTTCCTATTTCTTTTGCGAAGCGATGCGGTGGATCCACAGGCAGGTACGTGTTTTTAATCCGTCGCCATCCTCGGCCTGCGGGAAGATCAGCCCCAACCCAATTCGCCCGATCTCTTTCAAACGATCCCCGCTCCCTAAGTTTTTAGGCACTTTGGGGATCCAGTAGATCGAGAGGGGGGAAAAGATCCCGGGTCCAGGGTGGGCGACAATCAATGCATTGCAAGGAAAAATAGGATCTCCGCAAAGCCCAACTTTTGCATTGGGGAAGGTTCGAAATGGTTGCACGCGATCCTGGCTCTTTTTTTTAAACAATATATTAAGCATCTATATGATATATTGTGCCTAAATATATATATATTTCCTTTAAAAAGGAAATGAATTTTGCAATTTATCTGTATAAAAAATTGCTGCAAAAGCCTATTTTTCAATTTGCAAGCCCCGTCCCATGGGTCTTATTATTTTAATAAATCGAAGTCTTAGATAAAAATTAACGCATTTCTGATTTGGAAGCGAGGCATCAATAAGGAGTTTGCTTTTGCAAACTCCTTTACAGTGCTATGCATTTTGCAATTATTGGTTTAAAGGGTAATTTTAAATTTTGCAGGTCCCGGCCTAGGGGGGATTTTAATTTTTATCCCTAAATTGGAGTCTTTCGATGATGATATTAACAGACCTGTTCTGAACTGTGCTGTGAGGATGATTTTTTTAATTTCTGATAAAGACTCCAACCTCGGATTCCCATGTGGCTTGGTAAAACTTGGATATAACCAGGGTTAAATTGTATTTATAACTCGCTTTCATTTTGCTTTTTCTCTCTCTAAGGTTGGGCCGATGGGATTCTGCAGTCCCAGGTGAGATAGGCTTTTCAAATAGAAGCATTTGGTGTTTAAATTTCATTTAAAATGGGCAAAGATTGTACCCCAAAGCCAGCTGTTCTACAGACTGTTTGCTGCCGTATTTATTTATTTATTTGGAAATTTATATTGCCGCCTATTCTCACATGGCGACTCTAAAAGACAAAGGAAAGAATTGATTCATGAAATTAGCGAATTGGAAAGCCATTTCTCAATAAATCCCAATTAAATTGGTCAGTAAAAATGGAAGAAATATTGGGAAGGGAGAGGAATATATTTATCCATAGCCCATCTCAATATCCAGCGGTGGCTTGCAGTGCAATGTAATAATAAAAAGAAATGGAAACCAGGAGAATATTACCATTTGAAGGAGGGAAGCGAGATTTATATATATCCACCAGTTGGTTTGAAGTCAGGAAAGGCTACAGTGAAGAGATTCGAACTCTCTCTTTCTGATATTTTAATGGAGAAACTAAACTGGATCTGAGTAGCCCCCCAAAAAGGAGAATTGACCAACTGGATTCCAGAAAACTATTGTCTAATAAATGTTTAGATGAGAAGAATATATATATATATATATATATATATTTTCATTTTTCCTGTGGCTTATTTTACAGCTTCAAGCAGCACAGATGTCTCTACGTTACAGGTAAGTGACTAAAAAGCACAGAATCTCCATTTAAAAATCATTTTTAAAGTTTATTTTACTCTGCTACAGCTAGTCCTCGACTTACGACCATAATCGGAACCCCCCCCCCCCAAATCTCCACTGCTAAACAAGACCGTTGTTAAGCGAGTTTTTCCCCCTCTACCACCTTTCTTGCCGCACTGGTTAAATGAATCACTGTAGCTGTTAAATTAGTAGCACGGTTGTTAAGTGAATCTGGCTTCCTTGAAGGTCGCAAAAGGGATCGCATGACACAGCCCCACCCCGGGGACACAGCGACCGTCATAAATGTGAGTCGGCTGCCTAGCATCTGAACATTTATCATGTGACCATGGGGATGCCGTATTGTAAATGTGAATTTTCCCAAGTCACATTTTTCAGTGCCGTCGTAACTTTGAACGGTCACTATGGATGGTTGTAAGTCAAGGACTATCTAATGTAATCTACAAAAATAGCCACTCCCCTGCAGTGCAGTGCCTGTCTAAATCAACCTTTGCAACTTTAAGTCTGAAGGACTTCAGCTCCCAGACTTCTCCAGCCAGGGCTAAGACACTGATTTTGTCCTTCAGAAAGGTTGGCGGTTCGAATCCTTAGTACAGATCTTCTGCATAAGCAGGGGGTTAGACTAGATGACCGCCAAGGTCCCTTCCAGCTCTTAATTGTTTTCTAGCTGGCTTACAGCCTTTAAAAATCTGGATTATTAGTTACTAAAGGCACTTTAAAAAGTCCTGTGTTCCATGATGAGCGTAACATAGACAAGCATATGTCTGATGATGGGTGATGTTGGTTGTATATTCTGAGAACACGCAAAATCCTGATTTTTTTTTTTAAGGCAATCCGCTAGGAGCCGAAATGTGCAATTTTACAATTGTCCTGTTTTTCATTTTTTTTCAGGGCACACGGTAAACCTGGAAAGGTTCGGCGATGGTTAATATGCGTCCCGCAGGAGCTCTTAGAGGTGAGTTTGAGGGTTGTGGGTCCATTGTGCGAGATAACTGTTGCGTGAACTTGGCCCTTGAAAGGATGACCCCAGTTGTTTGGACGACTCTTAAGTCAAATGGCAATTGAGTTACCAAAGCCCTGATCGGCCACTCTTCTCTCACGCAAATGTCTTTCTTTCCTTCCCTTTCATTAATCTGGATTTTATTTTCTATCCTACAGGTAACAGGTTCGCTTAAAAAAAAAGGTGAGTCCATATTTAAATTGTTTTAAATTGGTTTTTAGGGATATTGTTTTAATATATTTAAATTTTTTAGCACAGGGTTAATTTAATCTGGTTTTGTATTTTGTTATATTTATATATGTTTTAAATTGCCTGTGCACCGCCCCGAGTCCCTTCGGGGAAAGGGCGCGGTATATAAATTTAATAAACTAAACTAAACTTTAAATATATTTTAGAGAATTGATGTTGGATTTTGGCTAGGTTCACCTTTCAGTCTGCAGAGGTAGTCTTCAGCTTACAGCCAGTCGAGCCCAAAAATTTGGTCGACAAGCGAGACATTTTTGTTAAGGGCCTGTTTTTACGACCTTTCTTGGCCCCCGCTGCAGCTGTGAAGTTAGCAACACGGCGGTAAAACAAATTTGGCCTCCATTGCCGCCCCTTGCCAAAAGGTCGTAAAAGGGGATCACGTAAATATGAGACAGTTGTGAAGCATCTGAATATTAGCACTATATAGGACTAGTAAAGGGAAAGGTTCCCCTTGCACATGGCGCTAGTCATTCCTGACTCTAGGGGGCGGTGCTCATCCCTGTTTCAAAGCCGAAGAGCCAGCGCTGTCCGAAGATGTCTCCATGGTCATGTCGCTGGGAGGCCAAAGGCGCGCAGAACGCTGTTCCCTTCCCACCAAAGGTGGCTCCTATGTATGTTTTTAAATTTCCTGTAGCCGCCCTGGGTCCTCTGCAGAAGGGCGGGATATAAATTTAAATAAAATAATAAATAAATAAATGGCGTCCTTATCGCCCTGTCAATTCACTGGTCTTCGGATCATGGGATATCAATTACATTTTATAATGTTCAGATAACATGCCAGCTTTTTTAGCATCTCAATTAGATGGGGCCATCCTATAAATGTAATGAAAGCATTGAAAAGCGGGAGGCTTTTAAAACCAGCGACCAGTCGTCCCAGTGATGAGAACCTATCACGTCTTACTGTCTGATTGGTGCCAGAATCTGCAAAGATTGAACCCACTGGTTGCCAGCAGATGGAAAAGAGGATAGTTTGCTTCGGAAGGAGCTGTCTGATGGGACCCCCGGGCATCTTTCACCCCCTTTTGTCTCGCAAGAAATTCCTCTTTTGAGAATCAGCATTCTGCTTTGATCTACATCGCTCTTGTTATTTCTTTCAACAGCTTCCCAAAGGAAATGAAGCTTCTCGGAGTAATAAGGAAGATTTGGCGCTCCTTCTTGGCCAAAAGTAAGTTTCCCTTTGGTTCAATTTCACCCGTTAGATTTGTCTTCGGAGGCCGGCCTGGGTTCCCGCTGATATGATGAACACTTGGAATCTCGTTCGGCTGAATTTTGCTGTTGAGAATCGGAATCTGAACATCGGTTGGGAATTGGGCCGGCCCTGGGGTTGGGGGGGAGATCATTGGTGCTCCAAATATTTCCTTCCATCCTCTGCTTTCTTGAATCTCTTGAGAGTAGGAGTTTCCATAAGACATAGGACTCAGAACACTTGATCAGTTGGCGGTTCGAATCCCCAGTGCTGCCTAACCGAGTGAGCTCCTGTGACTTGTCCCAGCTTCTGCAGTTCGAAAGCATGTTAACATGCAAGTAGAAAAATAGGAACCGCCTTTGGTGGGAAGGGAACAGCGTTCCGTGTTTATTTTATTTATTTATTTTATTATTTTATTACATTTATATCCCGCCCTTCTCCACAAAGGACCCAGGGCGGCGCACAGGAAATTTAAAAAGATATACAAAATAGAACATAAATAATTTAAAATATATATTAGATCCCAAACCTGTGCTAAAACCAATTATTAATTAAAACCCAATTTAAAACTTTTCTACAGTCCCCATGGGAGGTTAGGCTAGGCCGGCTTGATGAAAAAAGTATGTCTTTAGACATTGGCGGAAGAGGCGGAGGTCGGTGATGGTCCGGAGTTCAGGGGGTAGGTCGTTCCAAAGGGCAGGGCCCGCCACAGAGAAGGCTCTTCCCCTGGGTGTCGCCAGTCGGCATTGTCCGGCCGACGGCACCCTGAGAAGGCCCTCTCTGTGGGAGCGTATCGGTCTAAGGGATGTATGGGGCACGAGACGGTCTCGCATATAACTAGGCCCCGAGCCATGGAGCGCTTTAAAGATGGTCGTCAAGACCTTGAAGCGCACCCGAAAGACCACAGGAAGCCAATGCAGCTCGCGCAGGATTGGTGTTATATGGGAGCTTCTAGTAGCTCCCGTAATTACCCGCGCGGCTGCGTTTTGGACTAGCTGTAGCTTTCGAGTGCACCTCAAGGGAAGCCCCATGTAGAGAGCATTACAGTAGCCGTGTTCCTTCGGCGTTGAGTCCTGCCGGCCACATGACCACGGAGACGTCGTTGGACAACGCTGGCTCTCCAGCTTTGAAACGGAGATGAGCACCACCCCCTAGAGTCGGGAACGACTAGCACAGATGTTTAATGGCTAGGTTTTTCCTAGTTGGGGCAGACTTTTGAGGCTGGTAGTGAAATTTGAAGGCTCTGCTTACAAACGGGCTTCTATTAACTGATTGATCACCAGAATTTTACCTGGCTGGTGTGTTTACGTACTTATGATATGTTATTTCCTGCAGGATGGAGATGCCAGTCACAGCATTCCTGTATGATGGAAAATGAATGGGTAAGAAACTCCTGGAGATAGCTTTAATCTATGAGTCAGCAAACTTAAGTCCTAAGGGTCAAATCTGGCCCACTGAGTGGCTGTTTTAGTACAGTGGATATTTCTCTTGGCACGATGAGTAATTTATCTGATGAACAAAACTCCGCTCTGGCAACAAGAATAGCATCCGGCCAGTAAAACACACTGCTCCATTCAGTTGCCCTGGCTCCACCCCGATGCCAGGCATTTACGGGGACATACAAAGAAATAAAGAAATGGGCATTTTCCTCTCTCCCCGTTGCGGTTTTGATGATGAATATACCTAGCTCACATTGACCAACATGAAACACCAGGAACTGCCTGAAAAACTGCAAAAGAAAGACACACATTTGATAAGCGGGATTCCTGATGGATTTCCGTTGCCAATTTTTATTGACTTGTTGATGTTTTGCTTGTATACATGTTGCATTTTTTTCCTTTCCTCCTGCAGAAAAATGAGTTTTGAAGGATCCGCCCAAAGCATAGGTGAGTGGATTTTCCTGCCTGTACAACTAGGCTTCAATTTATGGGCACAGTTGAGTCTAAAATGTTACTAAGCGAGATGGTTGTTCAGCCAGTTTTTCCCCCCTCCCCATTTTATGACCTTTCACTTAACATCTTTCACAGGTGTTCAGTGAATCACCGGCCTTTTTAAAGTTAGTGACAAGGTCATTAAGTAAATCCGGCTTTCCCATTGACTTCTGCTTGTCCGAAGGCCGGGAAAAGGGATGATGTTCTTTCCCCTCCACCCCCCCATGGTCCCCGGACGTTGCAACCGTCATAAATACGAGTGTTGCCAAGCTTCTGAATTTTGCAAGGGTTATTTGCCAATGTTCCAAGTCATGCGACCAAAGAAAACTAACTTTGAACTAACTTGAGCTTTGTAAAGAAAGTTTCCTGGATACGTCATATTGGCACAAGCTGGGGAAAGCCGACTCGGAGATTTCCCACGGCTTTCACCTAATTCAAAACAAAAGTTTTCCCCTTTCCCACCAAGGACTATCTGTAGATGAGATAAAAGTTAGTAGAGTGGGATAAATCCACCGCTTGCTAAATCACAGTCTGGCTCATTTTTTGGCTTGGGGCAATTGTGATTAGTGGTGGCGGAAGCCAGGTTTTTGTGGTTTTTCTGATGCTTGACCCAGCTGGCTCTCAGTGATGAGATCTTTACCGCCCCAGTCTGATATCCTGTGACTGAGTGGTCCCTCTGATTAATCAAAGCCAGGTCTGGGAGTTTCTGCCTTCTTTCCACATTTTGCGTTCGTTTTCTTTAATCTCTGACTTTTAACGCAGGCTGACCCTGTCCTGTTTCTCCTTGCCCACAGGTGGCTGCCAGGCTGGTTTTGCTGGACTCACAAGAGCTTGAAATCTGCTATTTCTCGCTGAAAGAGGTGAGAGTCCATTTTAACACCAAACATAATAGTAAAATAAAAATAAAGATTGCTTTTATGGGGAACAAGCTATCCAGAACACGGATCGAAATCTCATTTTCTCCGATGGACAGGTATGCGTCTAGTCGAAAGAAAGAGAAGGAGTGACATAGCAGGGTTCCAATATTTTGAGGGGCTGCCCCAAGGAAGAGGAGGGATCAAACTATTGTCCAGAGCACTGGAAGGCAGGACAAGAAGCAACAGGTGGAAAATAAATCAAGGAGAGAAGCAACCTAGAAATAAGGAGAAATTTTGTGACAATCAGTGGAACAACTTGCTTCCAGAATGCTCCAACACTGGAGTTTTTAAGAAGAGATTAGACAATCATTTATCTGAAATGGCATAGGGTTTCTTGCTTGGTTGGACTAGACTAGTTTGATCTAGTTTTTAAACTAGACTAGATTTAGACTTCCAAGTCCATTATTCTTGGTTTCTGGTGTGTCATCCCCTTCTTGGTTCAAATTTTGCAGTCTTTGTACTCCAAATATCATATATTTTTTCCTCCTTTGACCCTTGAGATTCAACCTGTGTTGTGATTTACAGATTATATCAGCAGTTCCTCAATTTTCGATCTGTATTTTCTTCTGTCTCCATAAAAGCAGGCTTAAATGGTTACCATGAAGACATTTGTGAAGAATAACGAGCCATCGCCATCAGCCATCCAGAATGTTTGTGTGTTTTTAATGATGGAATAATGAAACGCTGAAATGGCTGCTTGCAGTATCCTTCTGCCTTCAAACACCTGTAACATCTGAAATTCAAGTCTATCTGGAGATATTTTTACTAGCTTTTTCCACCCCAAAGAAATATTCTGCACTGGAATGTGCATTTCGGGATTCTCATTTCAAAACCCCCGGAATTAAGAACTATCCCTGACTTATGTACCTTCCGCCGTGCTCTCAAAACCTTTTTCCTCCAACAAGCCGGGCTGGCATAAAACATGATTTTTAAATTCAAATTTTTATTAATTTTAATCAGGGTTGATTGGGGTTTTTTTTTTCCACTTTTAGGCCAAAGTTTAATATGTCTTTTAAAAACTTTTTTAACTTTTATATATTTGTTTTTATTCTGGCTGTACACCCACCCTGAGCCCTTCGGGAGTAGGGCGGTATAAAAAACCAATAAACTCAAACTCAAAAACTATTATAACTAGTAGAGTTTACTGATACTTAGAAACTGGATGAAAGTTCAAAAGTTTGGAGAAAAAATTGTACCTACAAATTTACAGGATTTCTCCACCACTTGTTAAAAAGATTTTGCTACATGTCAAAAGAAAAAAATGTATTGGCTATCAGTTCTGTGTATGGTAAAGTTTCTTTTAAACGTGTACAAGTTTCCTACTGTTAATAAATATGCTAGTTTGAAAAAAAAAATGCTGTGGTTGGTTTGTTTTTTTGACTACCCTGGTGAAGGATGCATGGATGGAGGTGGAATTTGTTTAGATGGTTGCTTTCTTACCTAATTGGGTAACAATGATCTAATACTTCTTCCTCCCAACAATCCTGTGAGAAGAGTTGGTCAATAGTCACTCAGCTGGCTTGCATGGCTGAAGTGGGACTAGAACTCACCATCTTAGTGATTGGTTGAAAAGTCACCCAGCCAGCATTCATGCCTAAAGTGGGACTAGAACTTCCAGTGTCCTGGCGATTGGTCCAAAGTCCACCCAGCTGGATTTCATGTCTTAAGGTGGGACTAGAACTCAGTTTTTGAGTTTTTTTTAGTTCCTGTCTTAAGTGTTTCCAACAACCGGCAACTTTTTTTTTTTTTTGCAGTTCCTGAGAATTTTTACGTTCGGGATATGCTGGTTTGGGGATGAACCAGAGAGATAAAATGTGTTAACTTGATTTGTACCGAAGTACATTTTGTTCTAAAAATTTTTTTGAGATAAGCAGACCGTTTCCAAACCTTTTCAAGGTGGTTTGGTATACAGTAATCCCTCGTTTTTCGCGGCTAATCGGGACCGCACCCGTCTGCAAAAATCGGATTTCCGCGAAGTAGGATTCGCTAGGAAACTTGAATTGGTGGACATGTTTAAAGCAACCACTAGGGGGCGCTTGCCTCCTACCAATGCAATTTTTTTTTTGTATTTTTTACAAAGCCGCGAAGGATTGAGGCCGCGAAAAACGAGGGATCACTGTATTAGGTTTTATGACCTTGTCATCCTGTTGGTTTTGGGAAAGGGACAATGAGACCCCAATGAAGCCTCTGAAAGGGTCATCTAGTGGAGGACAGAGGTCAAGCGAACCGCTCATTAAATTTGTGTCTGCGCATCCTCTGCTTGACCCAAAGGTGCTTTTTTTCAAGAGGCTTTCTGGTTTAATAATAATCTTTATGGTCATTGTAAAAATTACAATGAAATTTCTTTTTGAAGACATTATACTTCTCATCCAAGAAGCTTCTTCAACTCTTCATTGAAACTTCAATGGGACAGTTTTGTCCCATTTTGCATCCTCTCGACAACGTTTAAACGAATCGCGGTAGTTCCTCAGTTCGCTTCCCCTCCCCTCGACTGGTCAGAAGGTTGCAAAAGGGGATCGTATGACCCCAAGCGCACGACAAGTGTCCTATAAGTGCATGCAGGATACTCAGGCGTCTGAATTCTAATTCCATGACGACGGGGCAGTTGCAATGGAGTGAAAATAATGATTGCACATCACTTTTTCAGAGTTGTGAATCGGAATGAGCACTAGACAACTCTTTGAAAGCGGGACCGGGGTGGGGGGTGGGGGGGGGAACTACCTTGGCATGCTTTCAGCTCTTGGAGAATGTGCGAACGCGCAAAATAAGCCAGCCTCTGCCATCTTGGTTGTAGCAACCTGTGGCCTGCACGGACTTGCGCAAAATGGTGGGAGAAAGCACATTCTTTTGCCAGACATGAAAAAAGTCCATTACAAGCTACATCTCCCCCCCCCCCTCAGAATCCTCCCATCCTCCTCTCCTTACCTCTTTCTTCTTTCCCTCTGTTCCTACTCTTCCCCTTCCTACCCTCTCTCCTCTTCCTCTCCCTTCCATCTTCTTCTCCTTCCTCTCTTTCCATCTTCTTCCCTTTCTCCTACTCTTCCTCTTCCCCTTCCTACCCTCTTTCCTCTTCCTCTCCCATCCGCCTTCCCTCTTCTCTTTCCATCTTCTTCCCTTCCCTTTTTCCTACTCTTCCTACCCTCTCTCCTTCTCTTCCCCTCCCTTCCATCTTCCTCTCCTTCCCTCCTCTCCTTCCATCTTCCTTCTTCCCTTTCTCCTACTCTTCCTCTTCCCCTTCCTACCCTCTCTTCCTCTCCCTTACATCCTCCTCTCCTTACCTCTTCTTTCCCTCTGTTCCTACTCTTCCCCTTCCTACCCTCTCTCCTTCTCTTCCTCTCCCTTCCATCTTCCTCTCCTTCCTCTCTTTCCATCTTCTTCCCTTTCTCCTACTCTTCCTCTTCCCCTTCCTACCCTCTCTCCTTCTCTTCCTCTCCCTTCCATCTTCCTCTCCTTCCTTCCTCTCTTTCCATCTTCCTTCTTCCCTTTCTCCTACTCTTCCTCTTCCCCTTCCTACCCTCTCTTCCTCTCCCATCTTCCTCTCCTTGCCTCTTTCTTCTTTCCCCCATCTTCCTTTCATTCTCTCCTCTTCTCTCTTTTCTATTATTGTAATTGTATATTCCAAAGCTCAGTTTACGTTTCCTTGGGATGGTATTTCCGCCAACCCAAATATAATTTTACATCCTTTCTTATGCCCTTCGCTAATCTATCCTACCTATGTTTTCTTCCCCTTTATATCTCGCTTTTGGATATATATTTAATATTTTCTTCTCTTGCTTTCCCACTTCTTCCCCACCTTTTCCATTTAACAGTTGCATCGTCTGGGTTCTCTTATCTTCCCCCCACTTTCTTTTCCAGATTCCTTTTTCTAGCCAATCGTAGAATCTTCCCCATGTCTTCTACTCCGATTCCTTTTATCCTTCATTTTCATCGTCAACCTATTCATCTCTGCACAATCTCATCTCTTCTTCATTATCGCTTCATCTGTTGGTAGGCAAGCCACATCTTATATAACTCGGCCGGGCCTCCAGCGGTCTTTTATCTCCCTCCCTGCCTCTTGATTCCCCCCTCTGGCGCCTGGCATTCCAGGGCGGCTTGGCAGCTGCCGCTCTGGGCACCCTCCCAGCAGCTGGCGGGGGCCGAGGAATCCACGCGGGCTGAAGCAACAGGTTGAGGCCTGTTGTGGCGGTGTGATCCAGGCCCCTCGGCCTGCCCTCGGCGCTCTTCCCTCGAACATGCTGGTTTCTGTCCCGAGAACTTGCCATGGGTCCTCCTGGGCTGATCGTCTTGTGGATCTTGGGCACGGCTCTTCTGGGCTACGTCGGAAGTCAGGACTTGGCGACAGAGGCGCCGACCGGCGGGCAGCCGTGGGCTCTCTGCCCTGCCGATGACAGCCCGGCGGCCACGCGGGAAGCACAGCTGCCCGCGCAGCCCAGATTTAGCAGCTGCATGCTGCGGTGCACCTCCCACGCGTACGAAACCTACACAGCCATGCTGGCATCTGGCGACTTCAAGAGCATGACGACGTCGCTGAAAGTCAACGAAGGCAGGCAAGGTAGGCAAGCAAGCGGGAGGGCCGTGGGACAGGTGCCAGGCTCCGACTGGGTGCCAGCTGTGCAACCAATCAGACCCCAGCAGGGGATGGGCTTCGGAGGCTCCTCCCTGGAGCACGGGCAGCTGTGCGACAGCTGTGGGGGCTGTTCCCAGGGCTTTGGGGAGGTTGTCTCTGTAAATAGGGGAGGGGGGTTGCGATCTATTCCCCCCCCCCCACCCCCGCATGGAATCTTTTGTCCCACGTAAAACCGATGGGCTTTGTAGTCCACCCGCCTCTGAGGTTAGAGCTTCTAGGTTAAAATCGGCTAAGGAAAGAGGGCAGGATTGTGCGAGGATTGTGAAAGGACATGGAAGCCCGTTTATGCAACTCTGTTCACAGCCGTGTGTTGTGGGGAAGTGTGTAGTTTTTTTTTTAATCGTGGTGAATTGGGTTTGTGTTGCTTCCAGCCAAATTCTGGGCGTGTGAGTTAGATCAGCTGAGAAAGGAAGGCTGGGTGTTTAAATTTTTTTACTTTATATTTCATAGTCTATAATTTACTTTACACTTGATATGCTATGGGGTTTTTTCCTTGTTATCTTCCTTTACTTTCCTCATTTCCCTTCCTTTCACCTTTCCTTTTCCTTTTCCTTTCCTCTTTCTTCATCCTTTCCTTTCATCTCCTCTCCTCCTTCCTTTTCCTCTTCCTTCTTCCTTTCCTTTCATCTCCTCTCCTCCTTGCTTTTCCTTTTCCTTCTCCCTTTCCTTTTGCCTTCTTCTTTTCCTTTCCTTTTCCTTTCCTCTTCCTTCTTCCTTTCCTTTCATTTCCCCTCCTTTCTTTTCCACTTCCTTCTTCCTTTCCTCTTCCTTCATCCTTTCTTTTCATCTCCTCTCCTTCCTTTTCCTCTTCTTCCTTTCCTTTTGCCTTCTTTTCCTTTCCTTTTGCCTTCTTCCTTTCCTTTCCTCTTCATCCTTTCTCTTTCCTCTTTCTTCATCCTTTATTTTCCTTTCCCCCAGGAGCAGTGCACGAATTCTGCTGGATGCTTCACCTCCGTTGCCAGGCGGGCGTCCGTCTCACCAAAGCTTTCGTCCTGCTGAACTTGGAGCAGCCCCTGGGCCCGAGCCGGCCTTTCCCTCTCCGCCTGCTCCTCACCGCTCCCTCTTGGCCCCAATCCCTCCTGCAAGCTCGGTCCAAGAGGCGGGACACCCGGCTGCTGAACGGGGAAGCCTGCGGCGCCCGCTTCGATGTGACGGAGCCCTTCCGCGAGGCCGAAGGAGGCCGCGACGCCGAAATGTGCGTCAAAGTTGTGTGTCCGGAGGGAGACTCCTGCGAGGACCTGCGGTTGGGTCTGCGCTGCCCGCCCTTCCTGGCCACGCTGTGGCGCAGCCTGCCTCGCCCTGATGGCTAAGCGGTGCGGAGGGCGTCTTCTGCACGGTTACCAGGGGGAAGAGATGCTCTCCACGATTCTCCTTAGTGCGCACACACACTCCAGTTCAGCTGCTGAGGCCTTCTTCGGACCAGTTTCCCTGCAGAGATTATTTGTATTTGGCAATGTTCAACATTGCTTCAAGCGGGACGTAGGATATGTTGCAGGCGTGTGCAGGCCACAGCTGCGCACGTTCGGTCATGCGTCGATGCTATTCCAGGCGGCAGCGATGGGAAGATAGTTTTCACTCTTGAGAATGAAGCACATCTAAACCACATCCCTCCTTCCCTTTTCACATTTAGCATCCTAGTCAGATTTATTGCTAGTGCAGGTCCCGGTAATCCTTGACTTAACGACAATTCACTTAGTGACCGTTCAAAGTTACGACGGCACTGAACAAAAGGACTTGTGACTGCTTTTCACACTCATGACCGTTGCAGCATCCATCCCCATGATCAAGCTTCCCACCTGACTCGGATTTATGACAGTTGCAGTGTCCCGGGGAGTCAAGGGATCCATTTTCTGACAGGCCAAGCCAATGGGAAAGCCGGATTCACTTAACAACCGTGTGACTAGCTTAGCAAGTGCAGTGGTTCACTTAACATCCGTGACAAAAAAAGTTCGTAAAATGGGGCAAAACTCACCTAGCAAATGTTTCACTCGGCAACAGGAATGTTGGACTCACTTATGGACGTAAGTCAAGGACTACCTATAATGATAGGGGGCTCATATTTGGAGTCATCAGTTACAAAACTGAAGATGCCAGGTTTATACGGTATTGTTTCTTTTCCTTCTTATTATCTTCCTTTCCTTTTTCTTTTCCCCTTTCTTTTCATCTTTTTCCTTTCCTCATTTCCGTTTCCTTTCCTCTTCGTCCTTTCCTTCATCTTCCTTTTCTTTTCCTCTTTCTTCATCCTTTCCTTTCCTCCTTTCCTTTCCCTTTCCTCTTCATCCTTTCCTTCATCTTCCTTTTCCTTTCCTCTTTCTTCATCCTTTCCTTTCCTCCTTTCCTTTTCCTCTTCATCCTTTCCTTCATCTCCTCTCCTCCTTCCCTTCCTTTCCTTTTCCCTCTTTCTTTTTCCTTTCCTGAAGATGCCAGATTTTGCAAACTTACCGCCCATGTCAAGCGACTACCTAGCCTGCTAAAAGAATTAATTTCAACTAGCAAAGATTTTATTGTTCCTGCTCTTCTTCTGCCTGACAGGATGCTGCAGAATGGTTCACTCACGATCTTATCACAGGCTGGATGTTCTCTCCGTTTGTGCTGTTATTGTATTCTTGGCTGTCGGGATTAAGCAAAAGAAAAATATATTCGACAGTGCATCCCTGTTGTTGGACAGATTTTGCTAGACTTTTAACATTTCCTTGAAAGGAATAGCAATCCTCTGAAAAGGTGTGGAAAAACTCTTGAGACATCTGTGTTTCCTCATGAAATGTAATCTTAAACGTTGCGGGATGGTGGCAGTGTCATATAATATTAATCTGGGCTCTGTGGTCACTTATTCACTGTTACGCCTTGTGCCTAGCCATTCCTTCGTTTATCTATTAGGTTTTCCTTGTCTGTTTTTGGAAGTCTATATTTTTGGGCGAAGACAACATGAATTGTAGATTCAGTCAAACTATCTAAAATGTTGGGAGGTAAGGGAATCAAAAGCAAATTTGTGATGTTGCCATGTTGTTGGGGGGCTTGTAAAATAAAGTAAGCCTCTGCTGAAATCTCTGCTATGCTTATTTCTGATCAGTGGATTTAAAAAAAAACCAAGCATCTTTGCTTCTTATTTTAGTTTAAATCCTTCTTTGGCATTAAGGAACAGACAAAAGAGGGAGGAAAAAAAGCAGAAGACTCCGGATGAAAGGGGACTTTTATGGTTCCAGTTCTAATGACTTTTAAGCATGATTTCTAAGATCTAGTAGTTAAGGCACTAAGCCTAGAAAAAAAGGAAATAGTGATTTCTAGTCTGTGGACCTCATCCCATTCCTAAGAGGTTTGTAAAAGGGGCATCCATAAGCGCACCAGCGTGCCTACCATCCCTGTCCTGTCCCCATTGATATGTTTTCATTTATGTCCATGTTTATATTTTTACCTGCTATCTTGTACATTTGACAAACAAATATGTATGTATGTATGTATGTATGTATGTATGTATGTATGTATGTATGTATGTATGTATGTATATATATGCATGAAACGTGGCTGGGGGACTTTGGCCAGCCCCTCATTCAGCCCAACCCTACAGGGTTGTTATGAGGAAAATAGGAGGACTACGAAGTATTAGGTATGTTTGACACCTTGAGTTATTTATAAGAATAATAAAGGCGGGATAAAATATATATAGATAAATTAATAAACTTCTCCTTGGGGGGAAAATACCCACGAATTCAAATAACCCATTAATTATTTTAATAAATCTAATTATCCTGGCAAATGCTTTAGTTTGCCCTGTACCAAAATTGGCAGGCCCGTTTGAAGAAGGGGAGAAAAGCGCGAGGGGGAAGATTATAATTGGCGCACCCAAGCGGCGCGTCAGCCAATCAAAGCCAGGGCCGCACGATCCGGTCCGTCACTTTAATCGCTCCCACCCGGAAACCCAGCGGAGCCGAGGCAGATATGGCGTCTCCCGCGCAGGGCAGCCACGTGTGGGTGGGATCCGAGACGGGGATTTTGAAAGGTAACAATGAGGACTAGCCGCGTGTTGGGGTGATTATGGAACGGAGGGAGCAAGGGACGGGCGGGGTAGCCGGTGGGGTGGGGGAACAGCTGCTTCTGAATGTGCATGGTGCCTCTGGGCATGTGTAGAGGGCGAAGGGAAATAGGCGAGCGGAGAATGGGGAGGGCCGAGTGGAGGGAAGGAAATCTCAGCTGCCTCCAACTTCACTTGCTGAGTCCGTATTGACTGACTGGGAAGCTAAAGGCGACTTGGGGCATAGAAATTTAATAATAATAATATTATAATAATTATATAGTATTATTATATAGTTTGTCTGTCATCTATCTAATATCTACCATCCATCCATCTATGTATCATCTATCTATCTATCTATCTATCTATCTATCTATCTATCTATCTATCTATCTATCTATCTATCTATCTATCTATCTATCTATCTATCTATCTATCTATCTATCTATCTATCTATTGACTATCTAATGTCTACCATCTATCTTTCCATCTATCCACCATCCATCCATCCATCTATCTATCTATCTCATCTAATATCTACCATCTATCCATCTATCTGCTATCTAATGTCTACCATCTATTGTTCAATCTATCCACCTACCATCCATCCATCCATCCCATCCATCCATCTATCTCATCTAATGTCTGTCTGTCTGTCTGTCTGTCTATCATCTAATACCTACCATCTATCTAGCCACCTACATCCATCCATCCATCCATCTATCTGACATATACACATGTACATCCTTTCTACACCTCTAGGTGAGATGCGGAATATAATGTAATAGTATATGATATAGTATTATTATATATCATAGTAATTATAATAATAGCCTTTATTGTCATTTTGTACATACTGTATACAACAACATTGGTTTAGCCTCTGCTGGTGCAATCCACAACAAAAATACAAGACAACATGAATAGTACAAGTAATTTGCACGTAATTAGGAAAAATAACTAGTCATACATTTCCATATGTACGTGGAGTGATTGTGATATACATACACACACCATTATTATTACTGTTGTTTTTATTTTACTAGTGTTGTTCTTGTCATCGTTATCATTATTTAAATAATAAAATAAAACCGGAGCTGAAGGGGCCACTTGGTCCATCATCCAGCAACATTGTCTCTTGAGGTGATTGCTGGCCTCTAACATTCTACTTCATTGACGATGTTGTCTCTTGCTGGAAGGTTAAGGGGAGGGGGGTGGAAATAGGCTGTTATGATGATTCTTTTGCTTACTCTTTCCTGTCATGTGATATGATATCCCTTTTCCCACTTTTAGGAGTCAACCTGCAGAAGAAACAGGCCACGAATTATAGGATGGGGGAAACAACGGTCAGTCGACAAGAAGCTGTCACCGCCATGTGTTGGGGGGATTCGTACGAATCGGAGGTGAGGTGATCTTCCAATTCTGCTTGTACTTTGCTGGCTTCACCCAGATTTTGAGCGAGGGAGAATGAGTCATAAGTCACTTTATTTAGTACTGTTGTCACTTTGAACAGTCACTAAATGAACTGTTGTAAGTTGAGGAATACCTGTACTTCTCCTTCCTTTTGTAGCTTACCAAGATTATTTTAATTCCAAAGGTCGGGTTGAACCTGTGGCCTATCTAAAAAATGTTAACCCTGAAGATCTGTAATCCGTCTAATGAATCCTGTGGTTTTCTCTTTTCCACACAGATCTTTGTGGGATGCCTTGATGGATCCGTTAGATTATTTAGTACCGAAAAGGGCAAGTTTATTGAATCGCGGGACTGCCAGGGAGGCGAAGGTCCCTTTTGTGGCTTAGCTGTCCTTGATGGGTAAGGATCCCATTTCATTTTTCCCTGTCTTGGAAAAATTTTTCCTATTCCTCCGCGATGAAAACTAACCGTGCACAATTAATAAAGACTTTTTCAGGCTTGCCCTCCAAATCCATCCTTGCCCGCCCAGGTAATGCGATGCTGCTGTTTTTGTAACCTCTGCCCTTGACTAGCAGCCATTTGTGTAGCGATTGTTCAGAGTTACGACCGTGTTCCACCCTTGAAACAGTTGCAGCAATCTCGTGGTCACCTGATCAAAAGGCAGAAACTCGGCAATTGACTCATACTTACGACGTTTGCAGTGTCCCGGGGCCACGGGATCCCCTTTGGCAAGCCTCCTGACAAGCAAAGTCACCTGGGAAGCCACACTCAGTTAACAACGTTGCTTAGTTAACAACTGCAGTGGTTCACTTAACAGCTATGCCCAGAAAGGTCGTGAAAGGGGGAAAAACTCACTTAACAATTGTCTTGCTTGGGTTCAGTTGTGGTCACAAATCCAGGACTCCAAACCTTATTTGTCACTTAGTACCAGAAATTTAAAAAATTAAGCAAATTAATTAACCCTCAAACAAAAATAAAACTCGCATCCTGCCAATCTTAGCACCTGGACCTTGGAGAAAAAGCCGCATATTTGTTGTTTTTGAAGCCCAAACCATATTGTTCTATATTTCTATATCTTGCGCTGAAAAAATATTTCTCTGCCTTTGTTGTTTTTTCCCCCTTGCTCCTCGCAGCTCCCTTATCACCTGTGTGGAATCTGGGTTGATGAAAATCTGGCGGGATGCCTCCTCGGAGAATGTA
Organism: Rhabdophis nuchalis; assembly: GCA_039707465.1. NCBI lineage: Eukaryota > Metazoa > Chordata > Lepidosauria > Squamata > Natricidae > Rhabdophis > Rhabdophis nuchalis. The sequence goes on from CM077662.1 coordinate 4,430,664, forward strand.
AGTATTGGCTTGTATTCATTGTGAGGACTATGCTATTCAAGATGGAAATTTAAGATGGTTTTTCTCTTCCTCCCCCCTAATCATTGCGTTGAATAGTTTTCTATTTCTGTTACGTGACAAATTAATTTCGATAATGACTTTTGTCGCCTTTGAAGGCAGCAGCTAAGATTTCCAAGTTTAATTCCGCACCAGAGCGTTATGTTAATATTATTGGCCTAGCCTTTATAGCAATCTTCATTCCATTATTCGCACGGTCACAAAAATGGACTCTGCACAAAGTTAACTGTTTAAATAGCTCAGTCTTTCCCCATTTTGGTTAGAATTACAGAAAGTCTTCCTAAACAACATTTTTTTTAAAATTTATTCACATCCTGCCGTTATTTTTATAAATAACTCAAGGTGGTAAACATACCTAATGATTCCTCCTTCCTCCTCTTATTTCTGCACAACAATCTCACGGTGGGTTGGGCTGAGAGAGACAAAGACTGGCCCAAAGTCACCCAGCCAGCTTTCACGGCTAAGATAGGACTTGAACTCGCCACTTCCTGCTTTCTAGCCTGGTACCTTAACCAAGAAACCAAACTGGCTGTCGATTAAAAAAGCAAAAGATAAAAATATCCACTTGTTAGTCAGAAAAAGAACTATCAGGCTCCTTCTATTTTTAATTTCTTTTTTCCTCCCCATAGACCAGTACTTCCCAAGGAGTGGAGTTGTGGCCTAAGAGGCGGAGCTTTCGCCTCACAATCAGGAGACTTTGTCAGTTCGATCCTAGTTAGAGGCAGATATTTCTCTCTCTGGGCCCAAGGAGAAATTATCTGCTGAACAAAACTCCGCATTGGCGACAGGAAGGGCATCCGGCCATTAAAACACTTTGCTAGCTCCATTCAGTTGACCAAACTCCCTCCCCCCCCCCTAAAAGGGATGATGGGGGTCATGAAATGATGATGATTAGCCAGTTACTATAGTCTTTATTGCCATTGTAAAAAATAAATACAACAAAATTGGTTAGTTCTTCCAAAACTATCTCCAATTTGAGTAAGAAAGGAAGTGGTAGAATTCATCATTGCTCACCAATTCCTCCCTTTCGCAGGTGGAGATTCAGGTGGGGCCCGGCGTCTGCCGCATGAGGCAAAACTCCAAGCAGCACCACCGTATTGCCACAGGGGGGAAGGAGAATTGTCTTAAAATATGGGACCTGCACCAGCCTCAGGAACCGGTTTTCCGAGCCAAAAACGTGAGTCGTTTATTGACCTGTCAGGATTTGCGTTTGTACATATGGGGCGCTCTGACTTAGGCTTCCCCCAAAAAGCACAAGGCCGAGTCCTGGTCCTGACAAAGCCCCCTTTTATTAAACGAATATGAATTCCTCTCATTCACAATCAGCAGAGGCCTGGCAAACAGTCTTTCAAAGGTGTATTTATGACCACCGACTTTATCTAGCTTGGAAGGCTGCCATGAAAATATTTTCCCAGTGAGGTGCTGTGCAAGGAAAGGCTGGGCACAGAGTGTCTGAGCTTCACGGACAGATCTTTACACTCCTGAAATGAACCGATCTAACGAACGGATTGTTTCCTGCAAACCTCACTCCCCTTTCGCTCCTCTTTTATGTCCTATAGGAAGGGCCATTCACCATCCACCTGTGGCTTTACTCCCAAGTTGACCCTGATTTCTGAGCTGTTCTTCTGGCCGCTCTGCGCATGCGCACACTGGGAACAGGCTTCAGCTGTTCCTCTGCCTCGCTGCTCCGAAGGCAGCTGAGAACTGACAGACGGCACTGGCCCCCTCTCTGACTCCGACACAGAGCCCTCCTCAGAGTCTTCCCCAGAATCCAGGACTGGCCCAGGTTCCTCCCCAACCCTCCTCACTGTCTGAGTCTGCTGCCAGCTCCACTGGCCACTGGCGAGCCACAGCAATGGCTTCATTGCCTTGGGTTTGCCGTTTCGGACTTCAGCGGCTGCTCCCGTCATTTACGTCATTTTTTTTGTACCTGTCACAGGTGCACCATGATTGGCTTGACCTGAGGGTACCTATCTGGGACCGGGATATGGAATTCCTGCCTGGATCCGAGAAGATTGTGACTTGTACTGGACACCATCAGGTAGACGCTGGTAAAGATAAGCGAGGTCGTCAGCCACAGAGTAGTTTTGTAGTTGGTCAAGTTGGGTTTGGTCTGGTTTAGTTTAGTTTAGTTTAGTTTATTTAATTTATATACCGCACCCTTTCCCAAAAGGGACTTGGGGCGGTGCACAGGCAATTTAAAAAACATATATAAACAACAATATACAAAATATAAAACCAAATTAAATTAATATCCCTGCGCTAAAAAATTAAATATATTAAAACAATATCCCTAAAACCAATTTAAAACATTTTGACTGCAGACTGTGGGCTAGGTGATGTAAGTTAGGCCAGGCCGGCCTGTTGGAAAAAATAAGTTTTAAGGTTCTGGCGGAAGGAGCGGAGATCCGTGATCGTTCTCAGTTCGGGGGGTAAGTCGTTCCAGAGAGTTGGGCCCTCCACAGAGAAGGCCCTTTCCCTGGGCGTCACCCGCTGGCATTGCCTAGTGGACGGCACCCGGAGAAGTCCCTCTCTGTGGGAGCGAATCGGCCGAAGGGATGTATGGGGCAGGATGCGATCCCGAAGATAATAACTCCACCAGATAACTCCAACTAACTAGCCTTGTTCTCGAAATAGGTTTAGGAACTGCCATGAAGACAAGATTCCTCCCATCCAGTGCCGGCTAGGTGCAGAGACAGAGAATGACAAGAAGGGGGAAAAAAGGGATGAAGGAAGGAATGGATGAGGAAGGAAGGAAGGAAGGAAGGAAGGAAGGAAGGAAGGAAGGAAGGAGGGTAAGGGAGGGAAGGGGAAAAGAGAAAGGGAGGAAGGAATGGATGGGGAGAAGAAGGAAAAGGGGAGGAGGAAGGAAAGAATGGATGAGTAGAAGGAAAAGGAAGAAATGGATGGGAAAATGGAAGAAGGAAGGAAGGGGGAAGAAAAGAGAAAGGGAGGAAGGGATGGATGGGGAGAGGAGGAAGGCAAAAAGATGGGAGGGAGGAAAGAAAGAAGTAATGAGGAAAATGGAGGGACACCCCTCTCCCAATAGTGAAGCAGGGCAACCCTTCTCTACCTATAGTTCCCCAACGATATTTCATTTATTTCAATTAAATATAAGTATAATCTTTATTGTCATTGTACTTAAATACAACGAAATTGTTTTTAACCTCACTGGTGCAAAATTATAGCAGATTATTTATTTCATCCTGTCCTGCTTTTGGCGCAAGAACTCCGCCTGATTGATACTCTTGATCTTCTGCCCCCAGGTCCGGCTGTACGATCCCAGCTGCCCCCAACGCCGTCCCGTCTTGGAGGCGACCTTTGGCGAGTACCCACTTACGGCTCTCTCGCTCACCTCCGATGCGAAGTGAGTCTCTTTCTCTCTCAGGCTGGCCCCATTGATCCTCTCCTGTCCCCTTCTCTCCCTCAGGCTTCCCCCCACAGAGGCCTCTCCTATCTTATCCCCTTCTCTCCCTCAGGCTTGCCCCATTGATCCTCTCCCATCCGCTTGTCTCCCTCAGGTTTTCCCTCACAGAGGCCTTTCCCATCTTATCCCCTTCTCTCCCTCAGGCTGGCTCCATTGATCCTCTCCTATCCCCTTCTCTCCCTCAGGTTTTCCCTCACAGAGGCCTTTCCCATCTTATCCCCTTCTCTCCCTCAGGCTTGCCCCATTGATCCTCTCCCATCCGCTTGTCTCCCTCAGGTTTTCCCTCACAGAGGCCTTTCCCATCTTATCCCCTTCTCTCCCTCAGGCTGGCTCCATTGATCCTCTCCTATCCCCTTCTCTCCCTCAGGTTTTCCCTCACAGAGGCCTTTCCCATCTTATCCCCTTCTCTCCCTCAGGCTGGCTCCATTGATCCTCTCCTATCCCCTTCTCTCCCTCAGGTTTTCCCTCACAGAGGCCTTTCCCATCTTATCCCCTTCTCTCCCTCAGGCTGGCTCCATTGATCCTCTCCTATCCCCTTCTCTCCCTCAGGTTTTCCCTCACAGAGGCCTTTCCCATCTTATCCCCTTCTCTCCCTCAGGCTGGCTCCATTGATCCTCTCCTATCCCCTTCTCTCCCTCAGGTTTTCCCTCACAGAGGCCTTTCCCATCTTATCCCCTTCTCTCCCTCAGTCTAACTCCTTAGCATCAGAGCATTTTTCAGGTGGGGAGGGGGAGGAGAATGTCTGAACTCCCAGCCTGCAGGCTGGATGAATCACAAGCTGGTCATGCCCAAGTGGCAGTTGGAACAGAGTTCTTTTCAAGTGGGGAGGGGGAGTAGAACGTCTAACTCCTTAGCATCAGAGTGTGTCAATAATAACATGAGAAATACTAATGATCTGATGGTCATTTCGAAAAATCCTTTCTTAGCGAGCACCTAGAAGCCAAGAGAAACACACGTGACAAATTTCATGTTTGTAGGCTTTATGGTTCTGGAGATTGTGTGATGATGTGTGAGTGGCATTTTGTTGTTAGCTATATAGATTAGCTTTTCTTCCCAAAAAAAATAATCGAATTCTGTATCTTTTGGAATAATAAACATACAGTATACAAGGTCTAACCGTTATGATGGTTGTGTGGAGATTTGCTTCTTTGGCGATTTTCTATTGCAAAGCAAGAATTTAAAACAAACCTAAATTCTATTTTTTCCTCCCAGTGCTGTTGTTGTTGGCAGTTCCCACGGAGACGTTGCGGTGATAGATCTACGGCAAGGTATAAGGAGAAAAGAAAAAATAGGATTTTACTTCAAAAGAGAATTTGGAGGGTGAAAAGCAGGCTGTGTTTTCTATCCCCGATTCCCACGAAGTTTTCTTTAACAAGATTTATGAGGAACAAATGGATGACATGACAACAATTCTGTTTCGGATAGAGGATGGAACTGCTTGAGATTTAGACGTGGGTTGTGCTATTCTTATTTTGGTTTAGCAACTGGGTTGGTTATTTTGTAAATTATATTTTCGATTCTAATATCAGAATAATCCCTGTTGTGAGGCAGGCACCACCCTGAAACCACAGCGAAGCAAACCACATCTTGGCACATCAAAATTTCTACCTTACTTCCCTGAGGGCTAAAAACATTTATCAGTAATTTAACTGGTTCATGCAGTTGCACATCATGAAGCTTTTGGTGCTGTTTGCTTGCAGATTTCTCATTACCCAGTTAAGTAACATCCTCAGCAGGAGGGAGTGAGGGGTTTACTCCCTCTTTATATACCGCAGCTTGCCTGCCAATATTGGTGGGGATGTGGTTTTCCCCTTGATAACCCCATATTGTTTTCTGCTCGATTGTTTATCTGGTGTCAATCCCTGCTTATCTGGGTGCTGAGGAGATGTTCTAGAGCCTTGTTATTTCCCTTCCTTAGCTTGCTTATTGTCTTTCGAAAGGGGCCTAAACGTTGTTTACCCCTCTGTGCCTGTCGATGGTTAAGTGGCCTTGAGTGCCAAGCTTCCAGAAATTCCTAAATCCCCGCTTTGAAGTTGAAATACGGTCGACGGGGCCTGTCCTATCACATGTATTTGGGGGGGGGGGGAGATGTCATCCTTGTGACTCAACCTTGGACTCTCTCTGCCACAGGGCGCTTGGTGAAGTGCCTCAAAGGTTTTGCTGGCAGCGTGCGCGCCATCCAGTGTCACCCTACGCTTCCCGTGGTCACCTCGTGTGGATTGGACCGTTTCCTTCGGCTGCACAACCTGCAGAGTCAGCGTTTAGAACATAAGGTAGAAGGCAGTCCTGAGCATTGGGGGGGGTTTGGGTACAGAATCTGGAGCTTATAACAACAGAGCTGGAAGGGATCTTGGAGGTTTTATTTTTATTTATTTTTATTTTATTAAATTTATACCCCGCCCTTCTCCAAACGGACCCAGGGCGGCGCACAGGGATGTTAAAACACATTTAAAACATATAAAATTTTAAAAAACTTATTCTAATAGACCCTGCGCTAAAAACCGAATTTAAAAAACCCAAATTTAAAACTATCTAAGAGTCAGTAATGGGGGTTACGCTAGGCCGGCTAGATGGAATAGGTGTGTCTTCAGACACTTGCAGAAGAGGCGGAGGTCGGAGATGGTGCGGAGTTCAGGGGGTAGGTCGTTCCAAAGGGCAGGGCCCGCCACAGAGAAGGCTCTTCCCCTGGGTGTCGCCAGTCGGCATTGTCCAGCCGACGGCACCCTGAGGAGGCCCTCTCTGTGGGAGCGTATCGGTCTGAGGGATGTATGGGGCAGGTCCAACCCTGTGTGAGCTGCAGGTCGGCAATCTTTTTATCTTTAATCAGGTTGGATCTGAAGCTCATCACAGCTGTCCAAGAGACAGGAAATCCTGGATTTAATTCATTCCCTTTTGAAAACATTTCTTACCAAGTCTGTCTTGATTCCAGGTTTACCTAAAATCCCGATTGCACTGCCTCTTGCTGACCAGCCGGGAAAAATGGGAGGTGAGTTGCCATTGTGTGTGTGTGTGTGTATTTGTGTGTGCATACAACTATCATAACTTTGAAAATGGGCCATAAGAAGCTTTGCGGGAGTCCGCCGTAACTTTGAGTGGTTGTTAAAGTCAAAGTTCAAAGACTTTATTGTCATTGTGCATCATGTATACAGCAAAATTGGTATTAGCCTCTACTGGCGCCGTCCATAAAAGAATACAAGACGTGAATAATATAAAGAATCATCCTTCTACAAGTAGTTTGGGGGGAAAAAACCTAGCCATACGTTTCCATATGTGCGTCATATTCTGCGCAACAAGTATATTACTCTATGATCACCACGGGACACGGTGGCTCAGGGGCTAAGAGCTTGTCGATCAGAAAGGTCGGCAATTCAGCCGTTCGAATCCCCAGCGCCGCATAACAGTGAGCTCCTGTTACTTGTCCCAGCTTCTGCCAACCTTGCAGTTCAAAAATGCAAGTAGAAAAATAGGAGCCACCTTTGGTGGGAAGGGAACAAGCGTTCCGTGCGCCTTCGGCGTTGAGTCATGCCGGCCACATGACCCCGAAGACGTCTTCGGACAGCGCTGGCTCTTCGGCTTTGAAACGGAGATGAGCAGCGCCCTCTAGAGTCGGGAATGATTAGCACATATGTACGAGGGGAACCTTTACCTCTTATGATCTTATATCATGATATATACATATTAGACACTACACTGGCAGCAGTGAAATTGGTCATATTAATCTGTTTGTGTTTAGATCTGACAGCCCATGGTTAGAAGCTGTTTTTAAACCTCTTTGTCCGGCTGGCTATATTTTGGTGTCTTCTGCCCGATGGTCAAAGTGAAAAAAGACACTGGCCAGGGTGTGAATCATCCCTAAGTATCTTCCTTACTCTGTTGAAACAGAGAGACCTGACAATGTCATCCAGTGGTGTTAAATGACTGGTCTTAAAAAACAGGACTACCTATCATCCTGAGTTGTATTATTGCTCCCACTCAACCATTGAGGCTGACAGGAGATTTAAATTGTTGTTGTTCGTCGTGAAGTTGTCTCCGTCCCATCGTGACCCCATGGACCACGTTGCTCCAGGCCTTCCTGTCCTCTCCCATCCTCTGGAGTCCATTGAAGCTCAGGCCGGCTGCTTCGGTGACTCCATCCAGCCCCCTCCTTCTCTGCCGTCCCCTTCTTCTTCTTTTGCCCTCCATCGTTCCCAGCATGAGGCTCTTCTCCAGGGAGTCCGTCTTCCTTCTCATCAGGTGGCCAAAGTCTTTTGAGTCTCCTCTTCAGGATCTGGCCTTCTAAACAGCAGCCAGGGTGGATCTCCTCCAGGACTGATCGCTTGGATGGCCTTGCAGTCCAAGGGACTCAATGCAGGAGTCTTCTTCTCCAGCGCCATCAAAAAACCAAAGATTTAGATACTACCACCCAATTCCTCTCCCTGATCCGTTTCTCTCTATTTTCTCTTTGCAGAGTGAGGATCTTGAGCCGTCTATCCTGCAGGACGAGGTGAAAGAGGAAGAAGATGAAATATGGAACTCCATGGAAGTGGTGGCTTCTAAGAGGAAAGTTGATGACGATCTTGGCTCCCGGACGGGGACTCCGAAACCCCCCAAGAACCCGACCGTCCAAAAACAGAAGAAGATGAAAAAGGCTAAATTATGTTCACGGTGAGAGGGCCTGTTCTAACCTAGGCTTCCCCCCAAAAGCACCAAGGCAGAGTCCTGGTCCCGGGAAAACTCCTTTTATTAAACGAATGTGAATTCCTCTGCTTCACCTCCAGCCAAGGCCTGGCAAACGGTCTTTCAAAGGCGTATTTATGACCACAGACCTTATCTCGCTTGGAAAGCTGCCATGTCAATATTTTCCCTAATGAGGCGCTGTGGAAGGAAAGGCTGGGCACAGAGTCTCTGAGCTTCACGGACAGATCTTCACCCTCCTGAAACGAACGAACGAACGAACGAACAAATTGTTTCCTGCAAAAGCCCCCTCCCCTTTTGCTCCTCTTTTATTTCCTATGGGAAATAAGGCCGCCATCCACCTGTGGCTTCTCCCAAGTCGACCCGGGTTTCTCAGCTGCTCTGCGCATGCGCACACTGGGAACAGGCTCCAGCTGTTGTTTTGCCTCACTGATGTCTGACTCTGAAGGCAGCTGATAACAGTCATTGGGCCCTGGCCCCCTCTCTGCCTCCGACACAGAGCCCTCCTCAGAGCCTTCTCCAGACTCCAGGGCTGGCTTATGTTCCTCCCCAACCCTCCTCACTGTCCGAATCTGCTGCCAGCTCCACTGGCGGGCCACAACAGGTACACCTCTACCTTTTTAACCGCCAAAATCTCATCTGATGGGTTTCCTTAACGTCCGGACATGCATTTGAGAAGTTGTCTTTGGTGCGTTGATTGGGGAATGGGGAGGTTAATGAAGACAAGGCTGACCAATTCCCAGAGGGGGTGGGGGTGGGGAGAGATTCTTTAAGCCCTTGGCTGCGAGTTCCGATGCTGGCAAAGCAGGAATGAGGACACATTTCCGATACAAGATTTTACAGGACCGAGAGCTAAAATGAAACGAAGGTGGGAATTATTATTATTATTATTTTTCTGTTTCCTCTCTCTTCTGTTTACCTGCTTGGTTTGCTTGTTTATTTGTGTCAGAAGAATCCCAGTGAAAATAAAAGATATACTCTATGACAATTTTTTTTTAAATACAGGTAGTCTCGGCTTACGACCAGCTGGGTGACTTTGGGCCAATCAGCGGGAGATCCTGAGTTCTAGTCCAACCTACCTTACAGGGTTGTTGTTATGGTGGGGGGGAGGCGTGGGGAAGTGGCAGAAGTATGAGGTATGCTTGCTACCTGGGGTTATTTATAAAAATAAATAGAGGAGGGATAAAAATCTCTTCAACCTCTTCAATTGTTAAGGAAAAAAAGAACTGGCATGCATTGTCAGCTAGAAAGTTACAGGGTCTCCTGCTTGAGCAGGGGGTTGGACTAGAAGACCTCCAAGGTCCCTTCCAGCTCTATTCTGATTGATTGATTGATTGATTGATCGATTGAAACCGTACAAGGTCTCCTGCTCAAGCAGGGGGCTGGACTAGAAGACCTCCAAGGTCTCTTCCATCTCTATTCTGACTGATCGATTGATTGGTTTAGGTCAGAGGTCTCATTCTCACAGCCCGCGCACCAATTGCAGCCCGCAGGACGGTATCTTGGGCCCCCCACCGTGATATGAAAGTATAATATTAGTATTGATATTAGTATTAATATTAATATAAGGAATCCCTTATGCAGCCCAGCCTCACCCAGACTCTGCCTCCAGCGGCCCCCAGGTAAATTGAGTTTGAGACCCCTGCTGTAGATAGAATATCCACAATCTCAGCAGCCAGAAGAAAATCTGTGTTTAAGTAAGTCAGATGCCCTTCGATAGATTTGCTTCCCACTTGAAGTGGTATCTGGCTATCGGAGTCAGCTCAGACTAACTGATTTACTGATTAAATTAAATTAATATTCTGTCCGCCTGGATCTCAGTGAATTATTCTTGTCCACAATTGATTATAATTTTAATCATCTTGTATCAGTCTGGGTTTTTTTACGGTTTTTTTGTCTGCAGCCCTGGGTCACCGTAATAATGCCAGCAGGGCAGCGTGCCAATGATGCCTTTGAAATTGTAGAAGAAAGAGAAGGGCGACGGTGGATAAAACTTGTTATTCGCAATGGAGCTTCCAGGTTTCGAAGCAGTCTGTCTGAAGGCAGCTATATAAAACCTTTAAGAAATAAATAAATATGAACATTAAAATGAAAACAACCTTTAGATTTTAACGCTATCCTCCCAGATTCGCCCAGCATCGCCCACCCCATCAACCCACCCACCCCCTAATTCCCACGGCCTTCTGCTCCTCACCTGGTTTAAGCCTGTTTTTTTAACCCTCCCACCCACCCCACCCCTTGTGGCAAATGAAACTTGGTTTAAAGCAGGGGTCCCCAAACTTGACAACTTGTGGACTTCAACTCCCAGAATTCTCCAGGCAGCCAAATTTTGGGGTTTGAAGACTTGGGAACTTCAACCTCCAGCATTCTCCAGGCAGCCAAATTGTGGGGCTTGAAGACTCGTGGACTTCAACTCCCAGAATTCCTCAGCCAGCTATGGAGTTGAATTGAATTCTGGGCGTTGAAGTTTCCAAGTCTTCAAACTGCCAAGCTTGGCTGTCTGAGGAATTCTGGGAGTTGAAGTCCACAAGCCTTCAAACTCCAGCATTTAAAACTTGTTTAAGACTTGTGGATTTCAACTCCCAGAATCCCTCAGCCTGCTCTAGAGTTGAATTCTGGGAGTTGAAGTCCACAAGCCTTCAAACTCCAGCATTTAAAACTTGTTTAAGACTTGTGGATTTCAACTCCCAGAATCCCTCAGCCTGCTCTAGAGTTGAATGGAATCCTGGGAGTTGAAGTCCACAAGTCTTTAGAAAGTTGCCAAGTTGGAAGAACCTCTGGCTTAAAGGCTTCGCAGGGCTGGTGGGAGGCATCGCGCGTGCGGAGGGGGGGGCAAGCAATGGAGGGGTGGATCTCCCCCCCCCCCCTCCACGCGATCTAGTCTGCACGGGTGGGTCAAGGTGGGGGCCACGTGGGGAGGGGCGGCGTTGGTGTGATCTCACAAAAGCCGCCCAGGCATGGGAGGCGGGGGCGCCGCCGCCGTCTCCCTGACTGGGGGGGGCTCGGGCCCCCCATCCAGGCGGGCGATGGGCTGCGTGGAATCCAACGAAGGGAACCCCGAGGTGGACGAAGAGGCGGGTCGGGTTTCCCGGGCTGCGGCTGCCGCGTCAGAGCGACGAAGTGAGCGGCCGGATCGGTGGAGGGAGGATTCCATAAAGGGGAATCCTCACCCCGGCGGGGATTCCTCCTCTCCACGTGGGTGGGAGGAGCTTCCCGATGATGGAACATTCCGGGGAAGCACGGGGCGGGGCTTGCGGGGAGGGGGAGGGGCTTACAGTGCAGCTGGGGAGGGGGTGGTGGTCTCCTGAGAAGCCCTCCCCACCCCAAGGTCCTGCCTGCCCAAGGAGGTATCTTTTAAGCCAAAACTTTATCTGCCGTCGTGGGAATGGCTATTTCCCAACACGGATCTGGGTGTAGGGCATCTGAAAGGGGGAAATGGAGCTGGAGCTCTTATAACAGGGTTGGAAGGGAACTTGTAGGTCATCTATTTCTGACAAGCAGCAGTCCAGTCTCTTCTTTAAGGGATGAAGCTCCCACAACTTCCGATGGCAACTTCTCTTCCGTGGGTTGATTGCTTGGATATTACAGATTGACAGATTATGAGACTTGGAAAGGACCTTGTAGGTCATCTACACCTGCGGGATCGGATCCTGCCTCATACATCCTCACGGCCGATTCGCTCCCACAGAGAGGGACTTCTCCGGGTGCCGTCCACTAGACTCTGTCAGCGGGCGACGCCCAGGGGAAGGGCTCTCTCTGTGGCGGGCCCGGCCCTCTGGAACTACCCCCCCCCCCGATATTAGAACGACTACGGACCTCCGCTCCTTCCGTCTGAAATTAAAAACACACTTTTTCCGCTTGGCCGGCCTAGGCTAGTCTCTCTTTCTATGGGGTTTTAAACTTATTTATAGCTGCTGGGTATTTTAGTTTAACGGGTTTTAGCACAGGAATAGATTTAATTTGTTTTTATATTATGTATTTATATTTGTATATTTATTGTTTTTACTTTCCCTGTGCACCGCCCCGAGTCCCTGTGGGGAGAGGGAGCGGTCTACAAATTAAATTTGATGATGATGATGATGATCTAGTCCACCACCTCCTGCCCAAGAAGGAGACCCTGCCCCATTTCTGGACTACCGTCCAGTCTCTTCTTGAAACCTTCCAGGAATGAAGCTCCCACAACTTCTGAAGGCAACTTCTGTTCCATGGGTTGATGGTTCTCCCTGTCAGGAAATGCCTCCTTGTTTCCAGGTTGAATCTCTCCTTGGTCAGTTTCCATCCATTGTTCCTTCTCTGGCCTTCGGGGGCTTTGGAGAATAGCTTGACCCCTTCCTCCTCTCTGTGGCAGCCCCTCAAATATTGGAAGATGCTCTCCTGTCTCCCCTGGTCCTTCTCTTCGCTAGACTAGCCAGGCCCAGTTCCTGTGACTATTCTTTATATGTTTTAGCCTCCAGTCCCCTAATCATCTTTGTTGCTCTTCTCTGCACTCTTTCTAGAGTCTCAACGTCTTTTTTATAGTGTGGTGACCAAAACTGGATGCAGGATTATAGGTGCGGACTTAGTAAGGCTTTATAGAGTGGTATTAGGATCTCACTTGTTATTGCAATTTAGGATTGCATTGGCTTTTTTGGCGTCCGCCGCACACTGTAGGAATAATAGTTGGAAGGGACCTTGGAGGTCTTCTAGTCCAACCCTCTGTTCAGGCAGGAAACCCTATATCATTTCAGACAAATGGTTGTCCAATCTCTTTGTTAAAAAGTTCCAGTGATGGAGTACGCACAACTTCTGGAGGCAAGTTGTTTCTACTGAATAATTGTCCTCACTGTTCGGATGTTTCTCCGTTCTAAGTTGCTTCTCTCCTGGATTAACAGAATCACAGAGCTGGATGGGATCTTGGAGGCCTTTTAGTCCAACCCCCTGCTCAGGTTTACCTAACTAAAAACTTAACTTCAACCCGTTTTTTCCAGTCTTGATTTCTGGTTCAGACAAGCTGCCAGACTGTTTAATGAGTCGATCCCACCCGAAATCAGGATTTCATTCTTCCTTTCTTCTCTTGCCAGGGAAAAAGGAGAAAAAAATCTCATTACAGAAGAAATCGGACCGCCAGAAAAAAGCGGATGTGGAGAAGTCAGGGTTGACATCCAGGTCGGAAAGCGCCAAGGTCACCGTGATTTGGAGACGGTGGTCCCTTTTCAACAGCACCCACGAATCCTTTACCAAGCACTTGGAAGGAGAAACAGCTGCAACAGCTGCAACAGCTGCAACAGCTGCAACAGCTGGAACCAGTGAAATACTTGCTCAGGTCTCCCAGAGTAGCAGCCCCAGTGCTGAGTCTTTGGGGGTGCCGCTCGACAGAAGCCGCTCGAGCTAGTGTTGCGGCAGCTCAGTTTCAACATATTGGAGGTTGTACAGCTATGGGGAATAAACATTCATTATCATACACATATGGAGCTCTAGGTTGCATTCAAGGTGCAAAGCGAGTGGCCGGAAAATGGATTTGTCTGGTCTGAAAGGATGGTTTTATTCAGTGTTTTTCAAACATGGGAGTGTTTTGAAGAGGTGTGGGCTTAAACTCCCAGCATTCCCTGCTTTGAGATGGGTGGACTTCCAGAATTCTCCAGCCAGCATGCTTTGAGATGGGGGGACTTCAACTCCCAGAATTCCCCAGCCAGTCTGTTTTAAGATGGGTAGACTTCAACTCCCAGCATTCCCTAGCCAGCATGCTTTGAGATGGGGGGAACTTCAACTCCCAGAATTCCCCAGCCAGCCTGTTTTAAGATGGGTAGACTTCAACTCCCAGCATTCCCTAGCCAGCATGCTTTGAGATGGGGAGGACTTCAACTCCCAGAATTCCACAGCCAGCATGGCCATGGGTGAGCATTCTGGGAGTTGAAGTCCACAACCTTGCAATGGGAGAGGCACCACACTGAGATGCCTGCCCAGCGACAGGTGCAGCCTTTCTAAAACTTGAAATCCTTCCTGTTCCACTACTCCAACAACTTCTAGCTAGGGTGGCTACTCTCTGCACTAACTGCTGGGAAATGGCTGCTTGCCTATGGGGAGAAGAGACTGTTGAAGTTCTCAAGAGGGCAACTTTTGAGATTTGTGGATTCAACTCCCAGAATTCCCTAGCCAGCATGGCTGACTGAAGAATTCTGGGAGTTGAAGTCCACAAGCCTTAAAGTTACCGAGTTTGGAGACCTCTACCCTACGCTAATGTAAGGCTGAGAAAAGGCACTAGGCCCTGTTTGCTTTGGTTGCCCAGCAACGGTGCCCCCCCACTCGCTTTCTCCCGACGCCTTCTCAGTAGCCTAGCAACGCCCCCCTCCCCTCTTTTCCTCTCTCTCCAACGTCATGAGTACCACGACCGGCAGGAAGCCGCGCGAGGGGCGTGGCGCCGGGCGGCGCCGCCTGCGTGGCGCCGTGCGCGTGACGCCATCAGCCGAGAGGGTACGTGGCAGTGACGTTGCGGCCCGCCCTCTTCTCGCCTTGTTTGGCTGTTCGATGCGGAGGCCGGTGTTCGGAGCCCAGCCGCCCAGCGACGCCGAGAAACGCTCCGGGTCCGCGGGATTGGTGAGCGCGGGGGCCGGGTGGCCCTTGGGCGGGGTGTCCCGTCGTAAAAGTCGTCCCCTCCCCCCCACCCCCGTCTTCGGGGTCTTCCCTGGCGCGTCTCCCCCTCTTTTCCTGTTGGTGTCCCCTCGAAAGGGCTCCCCCTTCCCCCCGCAGCTGCGCCTCGAGAGTGCCCCCCCTTTGGGGTCCCCCCCATGGATTTATTTCCCGTTTTCCTGATGTCCCCGGCCGCTTGAACTACGCCTCCCATGATCCCCAGCTGGTGGGTTGAGGGGAGTAGGTGTCCCCGAGCCAATGGAACTACACTTCCCATCCTCCCCTGCCTGGTATGGGGAGTAAATATCCCTCAGCCAATGGAATGACATGTCCCACCCTCCCCCAGCCTGGTGGGTTTAGGGGAGTAAATATCCCTCAGCCAATGGAATTACATGTCCCATCCTCCCCAGCCTGGTGGGTTTAGGGGAGTAAATATCCTTCAGCCAATGGAATTACATGTCCCATCCTCCCCAGCCTGGTGGGTTTAGGGGAGTAAATATCCCTCAGCCAATGGAATGACATGTCCTATCCTCCCCAGCCCGGTGGGTGTAGGGGAGTAGGTGTCCCCAGGCCGTTGAACTACACTTCCCATCCCCCTCCCATCCTCCCCAGTCTAGTGGGGTGACAGGATTAGAGGACCCCAAGCCACGAACTACAACCCCCATCCTCCCCAACCTAGCGGGATGAAGGAAGTAAATGTCTCCTCCCAAGCCACTTGAACCACACCTCCCATCCTCCCCAACCTGGTGGTTCAACGCAAATGAGGTGTCTGTGTTTGCGCCCGGGACGGTTCCGATTATTTTCCTTCCTTCCTCTCTTTTTCCTTTGGCTACAACTTCTAAGCCTTAGGCTTAGAGACCCTGGTTCAAATCCTCCCCTCCACCTGTCAAGTTAGCTTCTCGGGGTTTCGATCCACTTCCTGTCGTTCAACCGAACCTACCTCGCAGGGCTGTGGTGGAATAAAGCCAGGAAGAGGGAAGCTTTAGTGGGGTGGGTTCCCATCAGCCAATTGCAGCAAGTTGTAGGGTTTTGGTGCAGTGAATTATGATTCTCTGGCGTTGGAATAAAACGTTGTTATACCTAGGATTTCTCAATATTTCTCAATATTTAGATATATATTCCCTCCGCAGGAAGAGATCCCTTATGCTCAGACAGAACATATTAATTTTGAGGGGGGGTCTTTCCTCAGTTCTTCCTGCTAAAACTAGGGGCCCCAAAAAAGATACAGCCTGTATGACGTAGCAACCTTAGGAGAAGCTACTAAGCAAGGTTGGGTTTCTTCAGTTCCTGAACAGGAGACCATTATGGAAACCCCGTAATAATTCATTTTAATTTCACGGTGAGTCAGGGATTGGTCTAATGATAATTGAAGTGAGGCCCTTGGTGCTCTCTGAGCTTGGTGGTTTTCTTGTAGACGTTTCATGACCTAACTAGGTAACATCATCCATGTAGAAGAGAAAGGAGTTTGTGGAATGGAGGAGGAGGAGAATTGTGGGGTCCTTGGTGCTCTATGAGCTTGGTGGTTTTAATAATAATAATAATAATCTTTATTGTCGTTGTAAAAATTACAATGAAATTGGTTTTCTTGCAGACTTTTCATGACCCAACTGGATAACATCATCAATGTAGAAGGGAAAGGGGTTTGTGGAGAGGAGGAGGAGGAAGAGAAGGGGAGAGGGGAGGAGAAGGAGGAGAGGGAGGGAATGTCTGTGAGGTCTTTCTTGCTCTCTGAGCTTGGTGGTTTTCTTGCAGACATTTCACTGACAAAGTAGATAACATCATCAGCACTAGAAGGGGCATTTGCAACAAGCCCCATTCCTTTCTAGCGCTGATGATGTTACTCAGTTGGGTCATGAAACGTCTGCAAGAAAACCACCAAGCTCAGGGAACACCAAGGACCCCCCACAGTCCTCTTCCTCCTCCTGTCCACAAACCCCACTTCCCCCTAGCACTGATGACGTTGCCTAGTTGGGTCATGCAACGTCTCTAAGAAAGCCACCAAGCTCAAGAGAGCACCAAGCACCCCTCATTCCAACCCAGAGCTGCGAATAGTTTCTATTGATCATTGAAATATTGCACTCTTGACCCAAACAGGCACTTTCCTCCCCAACCAGAGATTAGGGAATCCTGAATCCGATTGGTTTTATGACATTTGAGAAGTCAGGCAAAAAAAATAAATCCCCCCCGAATCTGGATTGGTCAAATATCTCCAGTTTGCCCCGATGATTAGAAAAAGCTGACTTCAACAGTTTCACACAAGTGACTTCAATAGAGAAGTTTCTCTTTGTTAGGAAGTTCAAGAGTTGCCGTTGGCGTATTGTTCGTTTCCTATTCCGTTTCAGTCTTGGGTGTTGCTTAGGAAAAAAACCTTCTGTGTTTCTTCTGCCTTTCATTTTTTAGTTCTTCGAGCTCTAACATTCAAATGCATAAATTAGAAGCTTCTCTCCGTGTCCGTTGCCGCTTTCGCTTTTAGGAATTGAGAGCAAAACTAATTTCATTCTATTTAAAAATAAACAAATTACCACCTCATAAAGGAAAAGATCCAAGAGAAAGAGAAAAAGAAAATAAAACTAAAAAAGGAAAGAAAAGAGGAGCAAAGTCGTGCATGACAAATATTTACAAATAGATAGACCTAGATTAAAAAGGGTAGCCATATTTCAGGGGAATCTTTCATATGGGGTCTCTTGCTTGATCAGGGGGGGTAGACTAGATCAATGGTCACCAGCTGGTGGTCCACAAGAAAATGTTGGTGTTTTGCAGAAAAATTAGTTGCATTTTTTAATACTGAACTCAATCAGGGGGTCCTCAACCTACGGCCCCTGGGATGGATACGTGCAATGAACGCTTGTGTTGCTGCAGAGTCTCCCCCTTCGGGGTCTTTTTGTAGAGGGGGGCAGAGATTCAGACTCGGGGTCTGCTTCAGCCTCCTGGTGGGGGGCTTTGGGCGAAGGCTGGAGGGAAGAGCCGCTGGTGGGGAAGAGCCGGAGGTCCTCGTTCCAGTGGGACTGCATCCTGGCCTGGAACTGCCTGACCATCTCAGCCCCCCTGAGCCTCCAGGCGCCGGTCCCTGGCCTTGCCCTCCCGCAGGTCTTCCCTCTGCTTGGAAAGCCCATGCTCCTAGTCCTCAGGGAGGCACTTCTGCTGAGCTTCCTTCTTGGTCAGATCCAATTTGAACGGAGCTGTTTTGCTAACTCTTTCTCCTGGGGGCTGCTTAGCTCCAGCAACGGCTTCCTGTGGGGGCCCTAAGGAGCCCTGGCGGGGAGGGGAGAAGTGGCAATTAGAGGCTGGCAAGGCGCCCCTCGACGTGAGTGACATCGGGTTGGCCATGCCCATCCAATTCACATGTCCACCTAGCCACGCCCACCCAGCCGGTCATTAGGCAGAGCATATTAGTGGCCCGCGGGATTTAAAATTATGAATTTAGTGGTCCCTGAGGTCTGAAAGGCTGGACTAGAAGGCCTCCAAGATCCCTTCCAACTCTTCCGTGATTCTAACTCCAGAAGGCAGGACAAGAAGCAACGAATGGAAACTAAACAAGGAGAGAAGCAACGTGCAACTAAGGAGAAATTTATCGACAGAACAATTAATCCGTGGAACGGCTTTCCTCTAGAAGTTGAGGGTGCGCCAATGCTGGAGCTGTTTAAGAAGAGATTGGAGAGCCGTTAGCCCCAAGGATTTCCTGCTTAAGCAGGGGGTGGGGGTGGGCCAGATGACCTCCAAGGTCCCTTCCAGCCCTGCTCTCCTCTAATCCCTTTCTCTTCCTTCCCTACAGCCACAGGTTATGAGCCTCCATGAATACGAGGAAACGCCACGGCTCCCGAAACACTGAGGAAGGCGTTTACCTGGGGCCGTCCCAGACGCAAACTTTCTCTCCGCTTGGGGCTCCTCCCGCGGCCGCCCCCATCAACCCTCCCCAACCTCAGTGGGACGCCATGTCGTGCCAGGACCGCACTCACGAGTTCCGCTCGGCCTGCAAGTCCTTGCAAAGCAGGGAAGTGAGTGTCCCTTGGAACCCCAGGACAAGGCAGATGTTGGTGTTTGTAGAAGGCAGCCCCTTAAGGGAAGCTCAGGATTGTATTTTGGTTTCTTGGAGTCCCTGACAGTGTGAAGAAGAAAAAAAATCCCATTGAAAGAGTGCTTCACTGAATTAGAAGAGGCGGCCAAAGGTTTACAATTCATTTGGGAATCAGGTTTGGGAGAAACAAATGACATCGATTGGAAAAAAATACTTGGAATAGAAGAGTCTATAACAGGGGTAGTCAATCTTTTTATATCTACCACCCACTTTTGTATCTCTCTGTTAGTAGTAAAATTTTCCACAGAAATGGTGCTTTATAAAGTAGGGAAGTCAATTAAATTTTTAAAAAAGCAAAGTGCTTCAGTATCGGACAAAACCCCTACCGCCCACCATGAAAGCTGGAACGCCCACTAGTGGGCGGTAGGGACCAGGTTGACTACCACTGGTCTATAAGAATACGTCCGTTAGAATTAAGGAAAACGGATATAAAGCGATAGGGGGTACCTAACATCACGTAAATTAAATCAAATGGAGGGTAAATATACAAATATTTGTGGGAGGACCAAGAAAGAGGTTGGAACATGCAAACATCCGTGGTGGGGTTGTGATAGTGCATTAAAAATATGAGACACGGTGTTGAGAGAAATTAGAGCACTGTTGAATGTAAATCTAGAGATGTCACCGAGGATTGCATTATTGTTGCTGGTGGGAAAACTGGATATAAATAAATAAATAAAAAGGAATTGATTGTAAACTTGATAATGGCAGCTAGATTCGTGATGACTAAATATTGGGGACAAAATTGGGATATCGAAAGAAACGAGTGGTATAATGAAAGTTGGAGTATGGCAACAAATGGTACATTCACAACGGAAATTAAATTTTTAAAAAGGGATGATCCAAGCAAACAATTATAATGAAATAGGGGAGGATTTTATAAAGTCAGTGTTGGTGGAACGCTACTCAAGAATATATGTTGTTTTGGAGGGAGTTAAGGGCGCAAATGGAATATATTGTATATCTAAGAAATATAAGGTCTCCAGGAAGACAGGAAGTGGCCGTTGGTCTCCTGCCCAGCGTAGAGAAATGAAACACACATCCTAAATTAGAATTTTTCCCACCCTCGGAAAAATGAGGGTGTGTATGGTTTTCGATGTGGGTTTAAAAAAAAGCAATTTTCTCTTTTCTGCTTTTCCGTTTCCAGAACGGGCTTCATGTGAGCAAGCCGGCGCAGAGTGGAGCCATCCGGCAAAGAAGTGAATTTACCCTCATGGCTAAGTAAGCACGTTGGGCCGTTTAGGTCTAGCGTGGTTGACCGTTCAGTCAGGGTGGGCAGCGTAGAGACCCCAGTGGAAACCCAGGCTGCATTTAACAGAGCGATAGAATCAAGGTCCCGTGAAGGGTTCATACCGCTTTGTAAGGCCTTGGGAAGGCCACACTTGGAATATGGCACCCAGTTTTGGTCGCCACAATGTCAAAACAGATGTTGAGACTCTGCAAAGTGTGCAGAGAAGAGCAAAACACAGATCATTAGGGGGATGGCAGGTAAAACAAATGAACAATTGCAAGAATTGGGTCGGTCTTGTTGAATGAAAAGTAAAGGACCAGGGGAGAAATGATAGCAATCTTCCAATATCTCAGGGGCTGCCCCAAAGAAGAGGGAGTCAAGCTATTCTCCAAAGCATCAGAAGGCAGGACAAGAAGCGACAGGTGGAAACTAATCAAGGAGAGAAGCAACTTGGGAACTGAGGAGAAATTTCCTTAGAACAGTGAATCAGTGCAACAGCTTGCCTCCAGAAGTTGTGGGTGGAGGTTTTTAAGAAGAGATGGGCAACCATTTGTCTGGAATGATAAAAGAGTCTCCTGCTTTGAGCAGCGGGTTGGATTAGAGGACCTTTAAGTTCCCTTCCAATTCTACTATTATTATTATTGTCTCATTCTTTTAAGGCAGAGCGCACAGGGGATCGTTTGCTTAACTATCGCTATAAAATTTTTCCATAAAATCAGGTGCAGCCATGCAGTTCCTCGAATTAATGACTGCAATAATTTACAACCGTGCTACCGGCCTGAGTTACTGTTGTAAATTCAGGACTACCTGTAATTCGGGAGTGGTTGTCCAAAGATAATTCAGCAAATTTGGTATTGTTCTTGAAGGCCCGTCCCTTGTCATTCTCAGGCGCATCGGGAAAGATCTCAGCAACACCTTTGCCAAGCTGGAAAAGTTAACAATTTGTGAGTATCTTGGGACTTATGCGCTGGAAAGATTATTGCGTGACTTGTAGTAATGGGGGATCATGGAGAGGCATCAGCTCAATTAATGGAAAATAAACAAGGATAAGACGAAGGTCTCGCTAAGAATTTTACAGGTATACAAAAAAAGAATGTTGATGGGAAGAATAAATATACAGATAGTTTAAAAAGTGAAGTATTTAGGTATACAGTTGACAGCAAACTCTGCAACAATTAATTAGGGGACTGGAGGCTAAACATAGGATGAACAATTGCAGGAACTGGGTAGGTCTAGTTGAATGAAAAGAAGGACTACGGGTGACATACCAGTCTTCTAATATCTCAGAGGCTGCCCCAAAGAAGAGGGAGTCAAGCTGTTCTCCAAAGCACCTGAGGGCAGGACAAGAAGCAGTGGGTGGAAACTAAACAAGGAAAGAAGCAACGTGGAATTAAGGAGAAATTTCCTGAAAGTGAGAACAATTAGCCACTGGAACAACTTTCCTCCAGAAGTTGTGAATGCTCCAACACTGGAAGTCTTTAAGAAGATGTTGGACAGCCATTTGACGGAAGGAGGAAGGAAGAAGAAAGGGAGGGAAAAGAGGGAGCAAGGAAAAGGAAGGTAGGGAGGGAAGGGAGATGGGAAGGGAAAGGGAAAAGGAAGGAATCAAGAGGGAAGGGATTGGAGATGGGATTGGAGAAGGGGTGGGGTGGAAGAGGAAGGAAGAAGATGGGAAGAAAAAGAAAAGGGAGGAAGGAGTGAAGATGCAAGAAAATTGAGAGAGAGCTGGTGGGGTTGCTGAGATATACAAGGGGGGGGGCAGGCAAAAAATAACAATAATGACCCTGGATATGACTCTTTGCCTACTCAGTGGCCAAACGGAAATCGCTCTTCGACGACAAAGCAGTGGAGATAGAGGAGCTGACTTACATCATCAGGCAGGTAAGGAATCGGCAGCCGATTCGGACAGTAAGGAGGGTTGGGGAGGAACCTGGGCCGGTCCTGGAGTCTGGGGAAGGCTCTGAGGAGGGCTCTGTGTCAGAGGCAGAGAGGGGGCCAGGGCCCTCTGACAGTCATCAGCTGCCTTCAGATTCAGACATCAGTGAGGCAGAAGAACAGCTGGAGCCTGTTCCCAGTGGGCGCATGCACAGAGTTGTCAGACGAAGGGAACAGCTAAAGAACAGGGGTCGACTTGGGAGGAAGGCCACAGGTGGGCGATGAAGGGCCCCTCCCAGAGGGAATAAAAGAGGAGCGACAGGGGAGTGGAGTTTGCAGGAGACCATTAGTTCATTGGTTCCTGACTCTCTGAGACTCCTGGCCAAGTTCTGCAGAGATCGGCCTGGCAGCTGTCCAAGCCAGATAAGGTCTGTGACCGTAAATCCTCCCTCGAAAGTCTTTGCTGGAGGTGAATGAGCAGAATTCACGGTTAATTAATAAAAGGGGTTTGCCAGGACCAGGAGTTTGATTCAGGCTCTCGGGAAGCCTCGCTCAGAACAAGGAAGGCGGAAGTCCGGAGCCCGCAGGGTGAAAAAAACAGGCAGCCGTCCCGTCAGCTTCTCGCTGCCTGCTTCCCTCAACCCTTTCTAAACCTCCCGCAGGACATCAACAGCCTGAACAAACAGATCGCGCAGCTCCAGGAGTTCGTCAAAGCCAAAGGCAGCCTGACCGGCCGACACATACAGACGCACTCCAACACGGTGGTCGTTTCTCTGCAGGTGAGGCTTCGGAAGCCCCAGAAAATGAAGCAAAACCCAGTTATAAATTTTGGGGCGAGCGGGGAGGAGATTGGGGGGCGGGGAGGTGTGAGGAAGAAAAGGCTGCGTGGTGCCCTTCTTGCAGGATTGAACTGGTGGCTTGCTTTTTCCCGGGCGCCCTGAGGCTTCACGTACCCTGAGCTCACCCTTGGGCGCATCGAAAACGCGCCTCCTGTAGAATGTTTACCCCGCCAGTGTTCACATTCTGCGCGGCACCAACAACGGGCAACACGGTGGGGCGTTTTCTCCGCTTTCTCCGTTTTCTCAGGAAGGCTGAATGTTTGTCTTCACTCCCTCCTTCTTCCTCCTCTTGTTGTAGTCCAAGTTGGCTTCCATGTCTAATGATTTCAAGTCGGTCTTGGAGGTGCGGACGGAGGTGAGTGACTGGCCAGGCGTGGCTTTTGTGCTTTGTGCCCCCCCTGGGTTGGGGTGGGGGGAAGATGCTGTGCCCGTAGCTCACTGTTGGGAAGGGAGGGGAGGGAAGAGATGGGAAGGGGGGGGAGAGAGGGAGGAAGGAAGGAAAGAGCTGAAGGAAAGGAGAAAGGAAGGGAAGGTGTAAGGAAAGGATAGAAAAGGGAAGGGAAAAAGAAAGGAAAGGAAGATCAAAGAAAGGAAGGGAAGGAATGGAGAAAGGAAGGGAAGGGAAGATCGAAGAAAGGAAGGGAAGATAGAAAAGGAAGGGGTGGGAAAGAGAAAGGAAAGAAGAGAGGAAGGGAAGATAGAAAAGGAAGGGGTGGGAAAGAGAAAGGAAAGAAGAGAGGAAGGGAAGCAAAAAGGAAAGGAAAGAAGAGGAGAAGAAAGGAGAGGAAGATAGAAGAAAGGAAAGGAAGGGAAGGAATAAGGAAGGGAAGATAGAAGAAAGGAAAGAGAAGAAAGGAAAGGAAGATAGAAGAAAGGAAGGGATAAGGAAAGGATAGAAAAGTGAAGGAAAAAGAAAAGGAAGGAAAAATAGAAGAAAGAAAAGGAATGGAAGATAGAAGAAGGGAAGGGAAGGAAAAAGGAAGGGAAGGGATGAGGTAAAGAAGGGAAATGGATAAGGAAAGGAAAGGAAACAGTGTAGTAGCCCTTTTCATTTACTTAGCTGTTGGGGGGGAGGAGGGGAAGGAAGGAAGGAGATTGAGAGGGAGGAAGAAAGAGAGTGAAGGGAAGGCGGAAGAGAGAGGGGAGGAAGGAAGGAAGGAGATGAAGATGGAAAGGAAGGGAAAGAGAAGGAGGGAGAGCAGAAGGAAGGAAAAAAGACGATAATGATAGATAACATACAGCGTACATACAGGGGAGGAGAGAGAAGTTTATACAGCTAGAAAGCTACCTGGTGGGATAGAATAACATCAACAGGGAAGAGGTCAAGAGAGCCATAGAATTGAGAGGGGCTCATCCCGGTGGCCTACCTGGCCCGTCTCTCATCCCTGCCTTTCTCCCCCTCAACCCCTCCCCACATTTCCCTTCCCCAGAATCTCAAGCAGCAGAAAAGTCGGCGGGAGCAATTTTCCCGCCCTCCGGTGGCCACCATGCCCCTCCCCGCAAACAACCTAGGTGAGTCCTCCCCCTCCCCTCTGTCAAGGGGGGGGGAGGGCAAAATCGGGGCGGATGCTGGGATGCCTTCGGGCAGGTGAAGGGGGAGGGGCTGTGTGTGGGTGAAACCTTTGGCCGTCCCTGGAAATGGGAGGCTTCGGAGGGGCCGCTTCTGACCTTGCCTCCTCCTCACAGGGGGGTCCAGCGTGCTTCAGGACGAACGCCGGTACTCGGGAGATGTGGCCATTGACATGGACAACAGGACGAGTCAGCAGTTGCAACTAATCAATGAACAGGTGCCTTGGAGAGTGGGAGGGGGGGGGGACACGCAAAGGAGGGAGTGGAATGTTGCCCTGTCTATCCGTTCATCCATCATCTGCCTGTCTATCCTTCCTTATATCCCTTTCTGTCATTTATCTATCTCTATCATCTGTCTGTCCATCCATCCATCTACTTATCTGTCTATCTGTGTGTGTGTGTCTGTCGGTCCGTCTATCTATCTATCTATCTATCTATCTATCTATCTATCTATCTATCTATCTATCTATCATCTATCTATCTATCTATCTATCTATCTATCATCTATGTCTATTATCTATGCACCCATCCACCCACCCACTTATCTATTCCTACCTCCCTTTCCATCATTTTTCTATCTACTGTATCTATCTATAGTTTTTATCTGTCTACCCATCTATATATGCACCCAGCCACATCTGCCTGCCCATCCATCTATCCATCCATCCATCTAATCTATCTATTTATCTATCATTTATCCACCTCTGTCTATCTATTCATTCTCTCTCTCTCTCTCATTCCATCCCTATCTCCTATTCTTCTTCCTCTTCTGATAGATAAATGATAGAATCTTCTTTCTGTCATTTATCTATCTCTGTCTATCATATTTCTATCATCTGTTTATGTATGTATCTATGTATCTATCTGTCTATTCGTCCAGCCATCCTCTCTCTCTCTCTCTCTCTCTCTCTCTCTCTCTCTCTCTCTCTCTCTCTCTCTCTCTCTCTCTCTCTCTCTCTCTCTGTCTGTCTGTCTGTCTATCTATCTATCTATCTATCTATCTATCTATCTATCTATCTATCTATCTATCTATCTATCTAATCTATCTAATCTATCTCAGTCTGTTTGCTCACCCCCTGGGCTTGCGTTAGTATTTGTAAACCTGATCCCGTGGGTTTAGAGGAGGCCATTTTAAAGCTTTGCAGCCTATGCTTAATGTTTCAGAACTACGATTTGGGAAAAACCCACACCCCCGTTTGAAAAAAAAAAACCCCAAAAAATTACACCGACTTGACTTTTTGCCCTCTTTTGCAGGATTCGTACATCCAGAGCCGGGCGGACACGATGCAGAACATCGAATCGACCATCGTAGAGCTGGGCTCCATATTTCAGCAACTGGCACACATGGTCAAAGAACAGGAAGAGACGATCCAGAGGTCAGAGGTCCCCCCAGCTGCCTTCCCACATGCTTCTCACCAAGCCCAGCAGCGGCTCCTTAGGCAGCCACGACCTTAGAGGGCTGATTATGTCTTTGGTGAATCGGCCACGAGGCCTGGTGGCCCCATCTGTGATGAAGGGACCACAAGTCCTCGACTTACGGCTGCCCTCGCTTAGCAATGGAAATTTCGCGGTGTTGAGAATTAACTAGTCCTCCACCTGCGACCGTAATGGGCCTGCTCCTTAAAATGGGATGCCTTCGCTAAATGATCCCCCGCTCCATGCTCTCCTTGATGCGGCTATTAAACAGACGAGCAGAAGGGGAGGGCTGCCATGATTGTGTGTGTGTGTGTGGGGGGGGAGGCCCTGGAAGTGCCCTTCCCCAGCATGAGGCTCAGAGATCTTGAGAAGGTTAAGCGGGCAACGAGTGAAAGTGTGGGCAGCAAGCCCCATCCTAAGCTCGTGGGGACCGGGATTGGAGTAGTTTTTTTTTCTTTTGAAGTCGTTTCGCTTCTCACCCAAGAAGCTTCTTCAGCTCTGACTGGATAGTGGGGAATGGAAGGGTTGATGCCCCTTGCAGGAAGCTGGTCATTTGCATCCTTTGAGAGGGTCGTTGAGGCCACTTGGAGGTTAATCTGTGTCTCCTTTCAAGACGTTTCACTTACATCCAAGAAGCTTCTTCAGCTCTGACAGGATGGTGGGGAATGGAAGGGTTGATGCTCCTTGCAGGCAGCTGGTCATTTGCGTCCTTTTAGAAGGTCATTGAGGCCACTTGGAGATTGATCTGTATCCCCAGGAGGGTCACCAGAGTGGAATGGATTTCCAGAGGAACAAAATTGCAGACTATAGGAACCATTTGCACCACTCAGGAGACCCTCCTGAGGACACAGATCAACTTCCAAGTGGCCTCGACGACCCTCTAAAAAGGATGCAGATGACCAGCTGCCTGCAAGGAGGCTCAATCCTTCCATTCCCCACCATCCAGTCAGAGCTGGAGAAGCTTCTTGGATGAGAAGCGAAACGTCTTCGAAGAAAAGGTAGCTTAGGGTGTGGCCAAGCAACTAGGGGGAGGGTGGGGGGGAAGCCTCTCCTGCTATGGAAGCCCACTCCTCAATTTCCCCTCCTACTTCTGCCCCCCGAATGCAGAATTGACGAAAACGTGGAGGACACCCAGCTGAACGTGGAAGGCGCCCACATGGAGATCCTGAAGTACTTCCAGTCGGTCTCCTCCAACCGGTGGCTGATGGTCAAGATCTTCCTCATTCTGATCGTCTTCTTCATCATCTTCGTGGTCTTCTTCGCCTGACGGGAGGAGGGGGCTCGACCTCCCGTCCCCCCTCTTTCTTTTCCGCGTCGTCCTCCTCCCTGAGCCGCGACGGACACTGGACACTGCCACGTTTTCGCCGGAGAGAGGGGGCAGGGCCGCCCGCGGCCGGAGACCCGCCCCGCCTTCCCTTCGCTTGCGGTTCCTTCGGCCCGAAAAAAACGAGGCTGCCCCCCCCCCTCCCCGCCCTCCGTTGGGAGCGCGAGAGCATTTGAGAACGAGGCTGCGGACGGACACCGCCGCCTCGTCGAACGGGACTCGGCCCGCGGAGCGCACGTCAGCGCCGCGTTTCTCAACCTGCCGAGATTTTCAGACGGGGTGTTTGTGTGGACCTCAACGCCCAGGATCCCCCCAGCCGGCAGCCCTTTTAAAGAAGGTGGGAGGGACTTCCCCTTTGCTGGCTGGGGGAATTCTGGGAGTTGGAAGTCCTCCCGCCTTCCAGCTGCCAGGCTGAGCAACTGTGGGGTAGTGGGACCAGTATCCTCTTCCTTCCTTCCTTTCTTTTTTTTTTTTTTTTTGGTATGTGTGTATGTGTGTGTTTGTGTATTTCCCCCCAACCTCGGATGTGCTACCCGCAGCTCTCTCTTATTTTATTTTTCATTTTTTAAAAGAAATATGAGTATTTCGGGAGGGAATCCCCATTTTCCACACCTGGCAGGGTGAGAGAGAGAGAGAGAGAGAGAGAGAGATGGGTTTTCAGGGTCAGGAGGATGGTAGCCTTCCCCCCCCCCCCCTTTCCTTCTCCTCCAGGAAGGGGGGGGGGCTACCATCCTCCTGACCCTCCTGACCCCCCTCCTCCAGGAGGCTGGGTTCTCCCTCTGTTTTTAACGTATTTAAGTTGTTTTTTCTCCTCCTCCTCCTTCCTTCCTTTCTTTTTGGGGACTAGTTCATCCCTAGCACGAGGAGTAGACCAGACCCTTGGCCCTGCTGCTCTTTCTTTCTCTCTCTCCCTCGGAAGATACCCCCCCCCTCGCACCCACCCACCCACCCACCCAGTAGGCAGGTTTTTGTAGCACGTTTGAGCCTTGCTGGCCAAGGGTGTCTTCTTTAAGCTAAACTGGAATGGCAGAGCGGTACTCGCTCAGCGTTGGGAAGGAGCTCCAGGTCTTCGGCCAGTTTGACAGCTTCCCTCCCTCCTTTCCTCCTCTTTTCCTCTTCCCCCTTCTTCTCCTGCTCCCCTACCCCTCCTCTTCCTCAGTCTCTCCTCCTCCTCTCCTTCGCTGTTTGTTCCTTCCCTTCTCCTTTTCTCCTCCTCCTCCTCCTCTTCTTGCCTCCTCCTCTTCCTCCTATCCTCCTTCTCTTCCGCCTTTCCTCCTCCATCTCTTCCTCCTCCTCCATCTCTTCTTCCCTTCCCCTTTTCCTCCTCCTCCCCTCCTCCTTTTTTTCTCCCCCTCCTCTTCTCCTCCTCTTCCTCCTTCCCTCCTCCTCCTCCTCCCCTCCTTTTTTTCTCCCCCTCTTCTTCTCCATCTCTCCTCCTCCTCTTCCTCCTTCCCTCCTCCTCCCCTTTTCTTCCCCCTCCTCTTCTCCTTCTCTCCCTCCTTTCTTCCTCCCCCCCTTTTCACCATCCCCAATCCGATTTGCTCCTCTAGTGCCTGGAGCTTCTCCCGTGCCTGTCATTTTCTCCTGTTCTCAAAACTCTGGGGCGCTTGAGTTCTGCAGCCTTAGGCCAGGCGAGGGTTCTGCTGTCCCTCAGGACGTCTGTTTGTGCCACTTTGTGATTCATTTCGGCTCCCAACGGTTCATCCCTGCTTCCCCCCCCCCCACACACACACCTTAATTTTTTTATTACACTACGGGATAATAATGCAATTTATCCTTTAATCTCCTTCTTTTTTTATTTTATTTAAAAGGACAAAAGAAGCCTATGCTGGAGCCATAACATCCCTTTCTTGGCCCAGTTATGGTGGCTGAGCCGTGGACTTCCTTCCCCCACCTTTCTTTCTTTCTTTCTTTCTTTCTTTCTTTCTTTCTTTCTTTCTTTCTTTCTTTCTCTCTCTCTCTCTCTCTCTCTCTCTCTCTCTCTCTCTCTCTCTCTTTCTCTCTTTCTTTCTCTTAAATAGGGAGCCGGAGGGGTCTTTTCCTCTTCTCTGCACACTTTGCAACGGTCCTTAAATGCCCCACTCGTTGTTCCTCCCTTTTTTGCGCTCCCTTCTGAAAAAAGGGACGGTGCCAGTAACCCCCCCCCCCCCCGGGGGGAAGGGGAAGGGAGGGGAGCGATTTCTCCGCTGCAGTTTGAGTGGACAGATGGACGAGCTGTTTTTCTCTGCCGAACTCCAGCCGCGAGTGGTGCCAGCTCTTCCTTGTGCTCTGAAAACTATTAAACGGAAAAAGAAAAAGAAAATCTACTTTAAACCTACCATCCCTTCCCTTTCTGCGCCTGGTATGCCGGCCTCGATCTGGAGGCTTCTTTTAACTATCGGGCCGTCCAGATTTTGGCTCATGGGGAGTTTCACAACCGGCCAGGTACGGGGTCGTGCCGGAAAAAAAATCGCTTTTTCCCAAAGGCAACTGGACTTCGGGGTTCTATTTTCCCCCTCCCTGAAGACGTTTTCACTCCTCATCCTGGGCAGCTTCCCCCCCTTCTGCAGAACGGAAGAGGCTTCTCGGATGAGGAGCGAAACGCCTTCCAGGAAAAAATAAAAAGCCCAGTTGCCTTTCGAAAAAAGCACTTTTGGGGGCATCCTCTTTTGTTTTGGCTTACCCAGGGATGTTGTGTGAATCTGTGGGGTGAACGGAGCTTTGCTTTGGTCTGCAAATCCAGAAGATTTGGCTTCATCTGTTGAGGATTTGTTAAAAGAAGGTGGCTGAGGGGCTAAGATGCTGAGCTTGTCGATCAGAAAGGTCAGCAGTTGGGCGGTTCGAATCCCTAGCGCTGCGTAACGGAGGGAGCTCCTGTTCCTTGTGCCAGTTTCTGCCAACCTAGCAGTTCAAAAGCAGGTAAAAAATGCAAGTAGAAAAATAGGAGCCACCTTTGGTGGGAAGGGAACAGCGTTCTGTGCTCCTTTGGCCTCCCAGCGACATGACTATGGAGACATCTTCGGACAGCGCTGGCTCTTCGGCTTTGAAACAGGGATGAGCACCGCCCCCTAGAGTCAGGAATGACTAGCGCCATGTGCAAGGGGAACCTTTACCTTTACTAGTCCTATATAGTGCTAATATTCAGATGCTTCACAACTGTCTCATATTTATGTGATCCCCTTTTACGACCTTCTGGCCACAGAGACGTCTTCGGCCAGCGCTGGCTCTTCGGCTTTGGAACGGAGATGAGCAGCGTCCCCTAGAGTCAGGAACGACTAGCACATCTGTGCGAGGGGAACCTTGACCTTTAATCTGTGTAGGATGTGTTAAAACAGGTATGTTTAGTGTGCCATGAGGTCACTTCCTTAAGGGTGCAATAATAGCCACAACCAAAATCACACCTTACATTTACAAGCATTCACAATGGTTCACTTAATCACCATGTTAAAAAAAGGTCGTAAAATCAGGCGTGACTCATAACAGCCATTGTGCTTAGCAACGGAGGTTGTGGTCCTAATTATTGTACATTGAGGACTATTTGTACAGCACCTCAGGGTAGTGTAACGTAAAGGTTCCCCTCATACATAAATGTGCTAGTTGTTCCTGACTCTAGGGGGCGCTGCTCCTCTCCGTTTCAAAGCCAAAGAGCCAGCGCTGTCCGAAGACGTCTCCGTGGTCATGTGGCCGGCATGACTCAACTCCCAAAGGCGCACGGAACGCTGTTCCCTTCCCACCAAAGGTGGCTCCTATTTTTCTACTTGCATTTTTACGTGCTTTTGAAGTGCTAGGTGGGCAGAAGCTGGGACAAGTCACGGGAGCTCCCTCCGTTACGCGGCGCTGGGGATTCGATCCGCCGAACTGTCGGTCTTTCTGATCGACAAGCTCAGCATCTTAGCCCCTGAGCCACCGCATCCCCATAGCGCCCTTCTCGTCATGTCAATTCACCGGTCTTTGGATATAAATTACATTTTAAAATGTTCAGATACAATGCCAGCTTTATTTGCATGCCACGTGGCCGTTGAAATTTCCCAAGTGTAGGAACATTTTTTTCCTGACTTTTGGTAAATCATAGGATTTAAAAGCATTTCCCTTCTTGGGGCATGTTAAAGCATTTTTGCAGTTCCTGTAAGTCAGCAATTCATTAACAGGCAGTCCTCGACTTACGACTACAATTGAGCCCCTGTTTTCCTTTGCTCAGGACAGGTAGGGGACTTTTGGCTCACGTTGACCCTTCTTCCTGTTAAGGGAATCATTCTACTTATGTTAGTAAAACGGTTCTTAAGTGAATTGATGTTGTTAGATGGTCGCAAAGGGGGATGACATCACCCCTGGAGCACTGCAACCGTCGTAAGTACATGCCGGTTGCCAAGCGGCCGAATTTTGGTCATGTGACCCACAGGGATTCTGCAACGGTCATTAGTGTGAAAAACGGTCATAAGTCACGGTTTTTCAGTGTAACTTCAACCAGCCATTAAATGAAGCACTCTCAAAAAAAAACCAAAAAAACCTTCCATAAGACAGTTTAGCAGCCCACCGACAACAGGTACAGGGCAAAGCATCCTTCCAAACCACCATTCAGGGCCAATCCTAACAAACAACGTTTGAAAGCTTGGCCACTTTAAAAAATAAAATAAAAGCATTCTCCTGCTAAATCTATGGTCGCAAACTTGGGCTAGAAGGGCCAAGCGGGAGAAGTGCGCCTGCGCGGCCGGCTGCCCGGAAGCCGCGCCGCCCTCGCCGGAAACCCCTCGCGGCGGCGGCGGCGGCGGCTACGCGTTGGCCGCCGCGCCTGCGCAGTCGGGCGACTCGCCTCCTGCGTTCGAGCGCGACCCGCTGAGGGGAGACGGGGGAGAAGGAGAAAGGCCGGCGGGCTAAGGACCCTTCCGAAGCCTCCTTCCGCTCGTGTGTGCCGGGGAGTCGCTTCTCTGAGGTGCCCGCCAACGGGGCTCCCTTCATGGCCGACGGCGGGAAAGGCGGATACAGCGGTGAGGGGAGCTTGAGGGCTCGTGGGAGGCTGAGGGGACGGCCGGGGCTAAGGGAGGCAGCGCTGAGGGGATGGAGGGGGGGCTATCCCGGAGTGTCCTCGGCCGCCCTGGCCTACCTCGCAGGGTCGTTGTACAGCAGAGAGGGGGGACCTGAGGGAGTGGGGGAACTCTTCCCAGAGTCTTTGGTCGACAAGGCCTACCTGGCAGGGTCGTTGTGCATAGGAAGGAAGGAGGGGCCAAGGCGAATACAGCAGCGAGGGGGGCCTCAGAAGGCATTGAGGGGGGCTTCCCGGATGGTTCTCTGCCGCCCTGGC
This sequence comes from Rhabdophis nuchalis, assembly GCA_039707465.1. NCBI lineage: Eukaryota > Metazoa > Chordata > Lepidosauria > Squamata > Natricidae > Rhabdophis > Rhabdophis nuchalis. The sequence goes on from CM077662.1 coordinate 4,463,035, forward strand.
CTGCCTGTCAGGGTCGTTGCCTCTAGGAAGGAAGGTGGGGGGGAAGCAGATACAGGGGTGAGGGGAGCCTGAGAGGGATGGAAGCCCCTTCCCAGAGAGTCTTCTGCCTACGAGGCCTACCTGGCAGGGTCGTTGTGCATAGGAAGGAAGGAGGGGGGAAGGCAGATAAGCAGTGAGGGGAGGGGCTTCCTACAGTCCTGGGCAATCCCAGCCTACCTCACAAGGTCGTTTTTCATAGGAAGAGGGGGAGGGCAAGGCAGAGGGGCCTCAGAGGGCAAGGGGTGGGGGCTTCTCTGCCGCCCTGGCCTACCTGACAGGGCCGTTGTGCATGGGAAGGAGAGGAGGGAGGCAGATACAGCGGTGAGGGAAGCCTGAGAGGGGACCTGAGGGGACGGGGGTATCCCAGAGAGTCCTCGGTGGTCCCGGCCTACCTCACAGGGTCCTTGTGCAGTAGTGAGGGACATCAGGGGGAGGGGGCTTTGAACATCATCAGTGCTAGAAGGGAAGGGGGCTTGCAGAGGAGAGGGAGGTGGGGGGGGGGGAAGAAAAGGAGGATGAGGAAGAGGGCAACTGTTGCAGACCTTGGTGCTTTCTGAGCTGGATGGTTTTCTTCCAGACCCAAGCAGGTAACATCGTCAGTGCATCTCCAGTAGTGATGTTGTTACCTAGTTTGGTAATGAAACGTCTCCAGGGAAACAACCAAGCCCATTCATTCCTATCCATTTCGGAGCCTAAGCTTGACCCAATCGTCTTCTCTCCAAACTGATGTTCCTCAACCCTAAGCAATATGCAGGCTGGGGAAATGCCGGGAGTCGAAGTCCGCCGAGATTAAAGTTGGCAAAGACTTGAGGAAGGATCCCCTCTGAACCCCTCGCGCTGCAGCCCTCTTGTACAACCTCGGGACCCACCGACTGATGCTTCCGTGCGTTCTCCTTTTCCTCAGAACATGACGACCGCGTGGGCTCCAGCGCCAGGAACTATGCGCGGAGGAGAAAAGGCCGCGTTCCCTTCCGAGGGAAAATGTACAGCGAGATGGGCCACCACCAGCGCGGTTGGAACAGTTCCGGCTCCAGTTCTCGTGGCTGGCCGGACGAAGACGACGGGGACGTCCTCATGAGCGATGCCCACGAAGTGCTCCGAACGCGCTAGTGAGAAATAGATCCTGTGGGGTAGTCGGGGGGGGGAGGAGGGAGAGATACTGTCTGCTTGTGGGAGAAACCCTTGTTTTAAAGCTTTGGCATGCCTTCTGAGCCCTGTTTTGCTTGAATGCGTTAGCCAATAGGTGGAAGCAACATGAAGAGTAGGCACTGGAGAGAGAGAGAAAAGGCCAGCCTTTCCTGCCTAACCAGAGTTAATTCATTGCTTAGAAATTCTGGGGTTTGCATAGTCCACAAATGGCTTCCAAGTCTTCCAAAAGATATCTTTTTTATAAACCCCCTCTCTGAATTTAATATCACACGTCATTTTATCATTTAAGGCTAATTTCCACATTTCACAGAACCATTCTTCTATTTTAATATTTACCTCTATTTTCCAATATCTTGCTATTACAATCCTACCCATTATAATCATAATTCTAATCAATTCTTTCTCATGTTTTGTTAACTCAGGTTCATTAATTATCAATAACAATATATTTTCTGATCTCAATATTATTATTCTTTTCATCATTTCACCCATAATTTTTTCTAATTGCTGCCAAAACTTTTTAATTTTCACACATTTATACCACATATGTTCATAAGTTCCCACTTCCATATTACATCTCCAACATTTATCGCTCATTTTTTTATCTATCAATGATAATCTTAATGGGGTCCAATACCATTTCCAAACAACCTTAAAATTATGCTCTTTAATCCTTACAGACAAAGTCCTCATGATTCGACTCTTCCAGTTCTCATTCCAATCCAAATCCAATATTTTAATCTTAAGGTCTTCCTCCCAGTTCCTTTTCATTACCATTTGTGGATTTCCATCAAAATTTATAATCTTATATATCTTACTAACGAGTCCTTTTAACCCAATTTCATCTTTAATAATTAAAGCCATTTGTGGACTATGCACTTGGAACTTTGGATGCCTTGACGCCTGTACCTAGAGAACGTGGATTTTGGAGATCTTAAAGATAACAGAAGACACTTGAAACCAACTCTTCCTTTTGTTTTGTATAGCACTGGGTGAAATATAAAAAAAAAAAGTTTAAAAAAAAAAAGAAATTCTGGGGTTTGCTTCTAGGAAGCTGTGGAATTGAGGTCATCTGATTCATTTGTCATCCTAGTCATTAGACAAAAGAGCCATGAAGTTCAAAGGCAGCAACTGGAAACCTAGTAATTGGAACCTGTTCATGATTTAGGAGTTAATTAGGGCTAGTTTTCTAGATGGCCTGGTTTATTAAAGTATAATTGTGACTTTGAGAAGAGGGATGCGGTGGCTCAGTGGCTAAGATGATGAGCTTGTCGATCAGAAAGGTCGGCAGTTCGGCGGTTCGAATCCCTAGCGTCACATAACCGAGGGAGCTCCCGTGACTTGTCCCAGCTTCTGCCCACCCAGCAGTTTGAAAGCAGGTAAAAAACGCAAGTAGAAAAATAGGAGCCACCTTTGGTGGGAAGGGAACACCGTGTGCCTTCAGTGTTGAGTCCTGCCCGGCCACATGACCACGGAGTCGTCTTTAGACAGTGCTGGCTCTTCGACTTTGAAACGGAGATGAGCACCGCCCCCTAGAGTCTGGAACTTTATTCATAGAGATATAGGTTGTCCTTGATTTACAATTCATTTAACAACCGTATGAAGTCACAACAGCATTGCAAAAACAGACTATGACCAGTCCCCTCAAATCCTCATGGTCACATGTTAAAAATGTCAGGCACTTGGCAACTGGCATGTATTTACAACGCCAGTCCCAGGGTCATATGATCCCAGATTACCTCTGACGTGCAATCCGTGGGGGAAGCCAGATTCGCTTAACGACCGTGTGATTCCCTTAACAGTTGCACTCGCCCACCGTGGCGGAAAGGTCGTTAAATCAGGCGCGACTGGTTTAACCACCACCTTGTTTTAGCTACGGAAATTCTGGTGTCTATTGCGGTCATAAATCGAGGACTACCTGCAGTGCAGTGTAACCTTTTTCCAAACGATGGTCCACACTGCCTGTGGCATTTCCTACAATCTGAATTTCATTGTGGGTGTTCTCCGCCAACGAATTTAATGATGTCTCTCCGATCCATAGTAAAATATTTATTTATTTTATTTATTTTATTAAATTTATACCCCGCCCTTCTCCTTGTTAGGACCCAGGGCGGCGCACAGGCATCTTAAAAACACAAAATACAATAAATGTCAATTAAAATATAATTAAATTCATTAACCCGTGCTAAAAAACCCAATATTAAAAACCCTACCAAATTACAAATTTCCTTAAAAAGTCAGAAACGGGGGGCTATCCTAGGCCGGCTTGTTGGAATAAGTACGTCTTAAGACGTTGGCGGAAGAGGCGGAGGTCCAAGATTGTGCGAAGGTCGGGGGGTAGGTCGTTCCAGAGGGCCGGGCCCGCCACAGAGAAGGCCCTTCCTCTGAATGTCGCCAACCGGCATTGCCCGGCCGACGGCACCCGAAGAAGACCCTCTCTGTGGGAGCGGATCGGGCGAAGGGATGTATGGGGCAGGAAACAAAACCTTTTGTTTCTCTCTTAGCGCCCCTTACGGGTCACGTCCGCATCGACCAGACCGAGGGAGCCCGAGCCTTATGAACGCCACTGTGAGACGGAACCTGAATATTGGGGACCGTGCTCCTTCTCAGAAAGGAGGGTTTGCGAACAAGAAGAGTTGGTTCAGGATTACGGTGAGCCACTCAGCGGGAAACCAGGGACGTGGGCGTTCAGAAGGAGCCTGGTCCATTGGAGGGCATCTGCTTTCCCCAAGACCAGCAACCCGTGGCTTCGGAGCTGCATGTGGCTCTTTTCATCCCTCTGCTGCGGCTCTCTCTCGCCGGTCGGCACCACAGGGGCCCTTTCGGCATGAAGAGGCTTGGGCAGCTGTTGCCTTAAAGGGCCATTAGGCAGAGCAGATGAGAGAGGAAGAATTGTGGGTTAGAAATCCTGGTTTTTGACTGCCTCTTGTGTTCTTTTTTTAAAAAATCAGATTCCTTACGGAAGAAAATACGAAAAGAGCTGGCTGATGAACGCCATACGGGAAACCTGCAGCGTCCCCTTCAACCCTGTGGAGGTAAGAGAGCCCCCCCACCTCCCTCGAAACTACAGGGAGTCCTCTCTCTCTCTCTCTCTCTCTCTCTCTCTCTCTCTCTCTCTCTCTCTCTCAGGTTTTAGCTTTTTTTTTCCTACGAAGAGGTAGTTAAAAAATGCTTTTAAAAAAGTAAGCAGAAGTTCCCACAGCTGATCATCAGAATTATTATTTTTTTAAAAACTTTTTTAAAGCATTTTTTTTTTTTAACTACCAGTTCTGGCAAGCCGGCTGGAACCCGTAAACATTTCATCCCCTGCCACAAGGAATGATGGGGTCATTAAATGAGGATTGTCAGATGAATCTGGGTTTCCCCGTTGACTCGGCTCATCAGAAAGTTGCCAATTCTCGAGAACGTTAGCTGCATTTTAATTATAAAATTGAAAGAAAAAAAAAATGGAAGAGCTCTTTGATCCCAAGATCAAACGTTTCCCTCCCACTTGTAGTACCACTGCGTGAATAATCGAGTGGTGTTCTACGTAGAAGACACTTCCGTGGCCAACGCCCTTAAGCAGACCTCTCGGAAGATTTCTTCTCCGGATGGATACAAGGTTGGTTCATCCTTTCCTGGGAAATGCTGGGGGAGAGAGGGGGTGGGGGTGGGGGTGAAGCAGTTCCTGGCTGGGGAACAACGCCCGTAAGAACCGACCTGTGGCTGATTTCACTTCCCACAAGCCATTTCCCTAATCCAGGTTCTGCTTCCTCTCAGGTGGCGATACTTATAAACACATGCAACGCGCCGCCAATCACCGTTCAGCATGACCTGAAACCAGAAGACATTGAGCAGCTGAAGGTATAAACAAAAAAATAAACCACCCAGTTAAAATGTTTATTCAAACTTCTTCCCACTAGCTTCTTTCTTTCTTTCTTTCTTTCTTTCTTTCTTTCTTTCTTTCTTTCTTTCTTTCTTTCTTTCTTTCTTTCTTTCTTTCTTTCTTTCTTTCTTTCTTTCTTTCTTTCTTTCTTTCTTTCTTTCTTTCTTCTTCCTTCCTTCCTTCCTTCCTTCCTTCCTTCCTTCCTTCCTTCCTTCCTTCCTATCACTCACTCCTCCCCTTCCTTCCTTCCTCCCACATTCACTCACTCACTCCAGTTTTTTAAGAAGAGATTGGACAGCCCTTTGTCTGAAATGGGAGAGGGTCTCCTGCTTGAGCAGAGGGTTGGACTAGAAGACCTCTAAGGCCCCTTCCAGCTCTGTTATTCTGATAGAGAGAGAAGGGAGGGAGAAGCGGCTGGATGCTGAAACAGCAGAAAGGAAACAGACGAATGAGCTATAAGGGAGCAGCCTGGAGGCAGAACAAGCTTCCTGCTGCTGTTGGGCTCCCTCTGACCCATTTGGCCCTCAGCCTGCAGATCAGGTCTGCTTTCTCCAGCAGCCTCATCTCAGATAACCCTCTCCTTCTGCTTTCAGCAATGTATGAGCAAAAGGTACGATAGCGCCAATCAAGCTTTGAATATGAAAAATATCCACACGGATACTGGTGAGTCATTCTCCCCCCTCTCCCTTTTCTTCCACCGACAACACACACACACACACACAGGTGTGTTTTTTTTGTTCAACAAAGTCCATTCTTGAGGCTAGGCGTCCTTCGCTTCGGAAGTGAAATCAATCCCGTTTCGTTCTCTCTCTCTCTCTCTCCCCACCCCACTCCACCCCACCCCACCCAGATCTGATAGCCCAGAATATCGACATCGTGTTGAACCGCCGAAACTGCATGTTAGCCGTGCTGCAAATCATCAACGACAATATCCCTGAGGTCAGCCGTCTCCTGTGAATTCTGCCCATTTCCACCTGGGTTGGGGGTGTTCAGAAATGGACGTGGGCCTCTTTGGAGAACTCTAGCTGGTCGGATGGGCCTCCTTTGGGGAAAAGGGCCACGGGCCGATCCTCGGAATCAGCATTTCTAGAGTTTCGTTCTGCAACTTAATTCCAGATTGTATTTTTGGAGGCTTCGGTCTTTGTTTACTTATATAATGTCCTGCCTATATAAAGGTGGTATTCAGACTGTTCTTTCTGCTGTTTTTCCCACAACGGCAACAACCCTGTGAGGTGGGTTGGGCCATGAGAGCAGGCCTGTCCTAATGTCACCCAGCTGGCTTTCATGCCTAAGGTAGAACTAGAACTCACCGTCTCCTGGTGATTGACCCAAAGTCACCCAGGTGACTTTCATGCCTTTGGCAGGACTAGAACTCCCAGTCTCCTGGCAATTGGCCCAAAGTCACTCAGCTGGCTTTCATGCCTAAGGTAGAACTAGAACTCACCGTCTCCTGGTGATTGACCCAAAGTCACCCAGGTGACTTTCATGCCTTTGGCAGGACTAGAACTCCCAGTCTCCTGGCAATTGGCCCAAAGTCACTCAGCTGGCTTTCATGCAGAAAAGTTGGTTGGGCCAATCACTAGGAGACTGGAAGTTCTAGTCCTGCTTTGGTATGAAAGCCGGCTGGGTGACTTTGGGCCAATGGCCATGGGATATGCGTAATGTTTTAACCTTTTAAATTTTAGCACAGGGATAACTTATTTAATTTGGTTTTAACTATTTATATTGTGATACTGTTGTGTTTTTTAACTTCCTGTGCACCGCCCCGGGTCCCTTTGGGGAGAGGGTGCGGTTATATAAATCCGAAATAAACTAAACTAATGGTTATGTGGTGAGAGCTGAATGCAAGGGAAATTTCATTTTAATGTAGGCTGATACGTGTGCATTGAAAGCGACAATCAGTTGACACACTGTATGTAAATGGAGGATGGTTTTTATGTTGTGTGTCTGTTTATGTTTGTTTAAAAATAAAATAGATTGTTATTTTTTAAAAAAAGGAGAGAAAGTGACAATCAAATTTCCATCCTGCTCTCTGCAGCTCCACTCCCTCAACCTAAGTGACAACAAACTCTATCGCCTTGACGACATGAACGAGCTGCATCAGAAAGCTCCCAACCTGAAGATCCTCAATTTGTCTTGTAACCAGGTAATATCTCAGCCGTCCCCCCCCCCCCTCCTTCCCACCCCCCAAAACCCCTGGATCTGTGCTTAGCCAACTCGTCCCCTGCCTGACTCCACCTCCTCCCCTCTCGACTCTCCCCAGCTGAAGACCGAACACGACCTGGACAAGGTGAAAGGCTTAAAGCTGGACGAGCTCTGGTTGGACGGCAACCCCATGTGCGATGGCTTTCGGGACCGCTCTGCTTACATCAGGTGAGCCGCAGCCATGTCCCCCCCCCTCCCCTTCACCTCGGCTCACCGGAGGAGAGTCGCCCTTCCCATGGCCCCGTCTCCCCGGACTGCGATGGGGTGAGAAACACCCCCCCCCCCTGTTTTCGCACAAGAGGCCTTTCTCTTTTTGCCTGGTTGAGGCTTGCCTTCCCAGCTGGCGCCCCAAACTCCCAGAGGGGGCCCTTCTGCCTTCTCTCAACTTGGTTTGCGATGTGTTCTGACCATGGTTTTATTGCAGCTAGATTGGAGCACTGCCTGGCGGGGGTTTCCTTCTCCGCCTTCTCAACCTTACAAAGCAATTTAAAAAGTGTTTTTGTTTTGTTTTGAGCAAGTGCCCCTAAGCCCATCCTTCCCTCTCTTCCTTCCTCTTCCTCCCCTTTGTTAATACATTCCTGTTCCCCTCCAGGCACCTCTTGCCTCTCCTAATGTTCCCCCTCCCCTCAATCTTCTCTCCTTCGGGGACCCCCCAAGACTCCTGAGCGCACAGCCTTCGCCTTCCTCTGCTGCTTCCCTCTGTGGCTCGCCCACCTCCCTTGGCCCGAGCCTGCCATTCCTGGGTCTTCCTTCTCTGTTTGGAAGGCCAGGGATTTTTTTGGGGGGGGCGCCTCCTTGGCTTTCACGTTGGCACGAGAGCTGCCAAACGGCGAGGATTCCCTGGTGACCGGAAAGGAAAAAAAAACCCTAAACCGTGGCCCCTACAGACGGCTGGTTAGCCAATGACGGGTAAGATTCCTCGGTGGAAGGAACAACCTAAGACAGGCACAGTCAAAGTGGCGGCCGGAACGAGCCCTCCCGATGGCGAGGGAGGGCGATGGAGCGAGAGAGAGAGAGCGAGAGAGCCCAGGGAACCTCATTCGCGCGCCCCACGCGCTTTTCTGCAGGAAACAGCTCAAGGAGGGAGATGTCCTCGCTTTCTCCCGAGCTGGAACGGCCGCACGGAGCTTGTGGCGAGCAAATTGGCGAAACGCCCCCTTCCTCTCCCTGCAGGAGGAGGATTCGGACACGGCGGCAGGCAGGCAGGCAGGACCTTGGCGGTGGGAAGGGAGTGCCCAAAGGGGCTTTTGAGGATGGAGGAGGCTGTGCACCAGAGCGGGCGGGCTTCTGAATCACACGCACCCACCCACCCCATTTTTTTTCTGGGGTTCCCTTGCTTCTCAACCCAAACTCCCCCCCACCCCCCACCCCGGTCCCTTGCACAAATTATAAATTAGATTTAGACCCTGATACAGGAATGTTTTTTTTAAAAAAAAGAGAGTTTTTAAAGATTGGTGGCCCAGGAAGTTGCTTCTGGCATCTCCAGGACCGATGGGACACCTTAGCCATTCCCCCTCCCTTCCCCCCCCTCTCCCCCCCCCCCCCGAAGGACCGTTTCTCCTATAAATGGCCCAACCAGGTGAGTACCCCCCTCAGGTAAGTGCGGAGACCCTTCCAGTTTACGCAGCCTCCTTTTGTTCTTTAATAAAATGAACACCTCTGTCTCTCCTGCCTGCATGTGTAAAACTGCCACAGGGCCCCATTTTACAGGGTGTTCGACTGAGGCTTGCGTTTTGGGGGAGCCAGAACCGTGGCGTGCTGTCTCCTAGCATCAAGCCAATGGTTCCCCCCCCCTCCCCCCTGTTTCACGCAGTAGTAATAACCAGATGCAGCCGCTTCTCTTAAAAGCCAGAAGCATCTGGCAAATGAAAACTGATGGCGACCTTTTCTCCTTAAGAGAGGTCATTGTATTCCAGTACCGAACTGGTCAGTGGCTGAGCAATGGCAGAAGGGACTCAGCTTCGTTTTAAGAGGTGCTGTGTCTTTTCACAGCCTTTTAACGTGCTCCTTTAGCACCTGGCCTAAGAGACTGGGCCCGAGTTCAAACCGTAAGCGCACCCTTCGTTTGGCAGCTCTTGTTTTAAAGCCTGGGTAAATCCACCCCAAAAAATCTTATCGAGTATCTCGCAGCTCCTTATTTAAAAGATTCTGGCGAGCAGCATCCCGGTTTCTTACCCTCGGGAGCAATTGCTCCAAGACTCAATCCAGCCGAACGAAATTCCTTTTCTGTTCTTTGCAAAATGCTGACCCAGCGCACGTTTTAAAGAGGACTAGCTGCTTCGTAATTTTAAACACCGGATTGGCAGCTAAGAGAAGTTCCTTGAACTTCCGTCCACCGGAGCCGTTTAGGCGCCGTCCTTTATTTCTTGGCCGCGCGGCCCATCAGCACCATGCTGCGGGAGTTAAACGCACACCCACCCCGCTGAAGCCTGGCCGCCGTTCCTAAGATGGACGAAGCGGGCTCACTAGGCAGGGCGAGGGTCCACTGAGGGTAGGCTATTTAGAGGGAGGGGTCGGCTGCGCCAACAGGACCTGCTGCGTACTCATTCTTCTTCTGTTTCCGACAGCGCCATCCGAGAACGATTCCCCAAGCTTCTGCGGCTGGTGAGTTACCCAAAGCTGGCAGGTCCGTGTGTGTGTGTGTGTGTGACGTTTGACAAAGCTTCCCTCTTCTTTTCCCTCTGCAGGACGGTCACGAGCTGCCCCCACCGATCTCGTTTGACGTTGAAACGCCGACCACTTTGCCTCCGTGCAAGGTAGAGAAAAACCTGGGGGAAGGGGCAGATAGAAATGGGGGGGGGGAGGAACGACACCTATTATGGACCACATGAGGGTCTCCCGAGTTGGGCCGTCCTCCCTGTTCCGCTTGGACACCGCCTCCTTCAAACCCGCCTCCCGGTCTTCCTTTCTGCAGGGCAGTTATTTTGCCTCCGAAGGCTTGAAAATGCTGATCGTCCGCTTTTTACAACAGTGAGTATCACTTTTATTCACAACTAGCCGTTGACCCAGCGTTGCCCGGCGAATTTATTTATAGAGGGGAAATGTTCGGGCCAAACGGCCAGTTGGCAAGTGTCCAAATTTTGATCACATGACCATGGGGAAGCTGTGAAGGCCGCAAGAGTGAAAAACAGTCATAAGTCCCTTTATTCAGTGCCGTCATAGCTTGGAATGGTCACTAAATGAACAGTTGTAAGTGGACCTGTAATGAGAACAACCAGTCAGTGGAATGGCTTCCCTCCAGAAATTGTGGGTGCTTCAACACGAGATTTTTAACAAAGGAACTGGACAGTCACTTGTCTGGAATGGTATAGGGTCTGCTGGTAGAGCAGGGGGTTGGACTAGAAGACCTCCAAGGTCCCTTCCAACCCTATGGCTGTAAATTCTATAAAACTAAACTGCCTAATTGAGAGCATTTGACCAGTGGAACAGCCTGCCCCCAGAAGTTGTGGGAACTCCAACACTGGAGGTTTTCAAGAAGAGTGTCAGGTTTCCGAAAGATGCCCTAATTGATTCACGAGTCTCGAGCCAAGTTTCAAAAGAAAACTAATCATTGATTTGGAGCACCATTTTGGCAAGATCTTTTGGCAGTCAGATCTGAGCCTAGTTTGAGTTATGACTGTACTTTACCCCTGTTCCTTCCCTCCCCTCAGTCTGTGTCATAAATCACATTCCCCAATGAGGTGCACCCCTCCGAAGCCTGCTACGGTAATCTGAGATCCGACTCTAGCCGAAAGTATACGTGGAATGTACTCCCCCCCCCCTTTCTCACCGTGGCAACTTTAGGAGTTGAACTGCCATTTGTCTGAAATGCTATAGAGACTCCTGCTTGAGCAGGGGGTTGGACTAGATGACCTCCCAGGTCCCTTCCAACTCTGTGATTCTATGAAAGAAGAGTGGCATCCTGCTCTTTTATGGTTGATGCACAAATGTCCATTCCCTTCCAGATATTACGCCATCTACGACTCCGGAGACCGACAAGGCCTACTAGACGCTTATCATGAGGGGGCATGCTGTTCCCTAAGCATCCCATTCTCCACGAATCACCCTCACAGGTCTGTTTGGGGGGTGGGGTTTCCACTGCTTGGCTTTTGGGGGTGGGGTGGGGTTCGGCCTGTTTCACTTTACCATGTGGTGGGAAATATTTAAAGCTCCACATTCACCCTGCACTTGTTGGACCAGGCCGACGAGTTAAGCTGGATTTCTTTGCATCTGCTTCCGCTTTTCTTCCTGTGACTTCGGGGTACAAACCCGCTTACTGAAAACGAGCGGATTTCCAGGGGTGTTTGACACCCCTGGAAAACAGCCGCAATGAAGAAGGGAGCATGTGGGGAGAACCCAATCAGAAAACCGGCAGTCAGCCTTTCATCCTTTTTTTCTTTATAATATTACATTTTTATTGTACAAATTTCTTAGTTATGGATAAAATTTCTATATTCACGATAACAGTATCCCGTCTGGGTGCAACCTCTATTGAATACAGATAGTAAATCAGTAGTGTTACTATTATTCTCAGTACCTATTCACCTTCATTTATCCTTGTTGAAAACTTTGTGTTCTTTGATTAAGCCCTCTGTTCAGTTTTATCTATAATCTATTAATAATATCAAACATTATAAGCATCAGGTGAACATTACATGCATAACCATTAATTTCCAAATAATTATACGGTTTGCTTATCATTCAAAGTTCATTATCGTATCTATTCCAACAAGCCGGCCTAGCATAGCCCCCCGTTTCTGACTTTTATCTATAAATTGTTAATTTGCAGGGTTTTAAATGGGTTTTTTAGCACGGGATTTATAATTTAATATATTTTTAATAATGTATACTGTTCTTTTGTTATGGTTTTAATAATGCCTGTGCGCCACCCTGGGTCCTAACGAGAAGGGCGGGGTATAAATCCGGAAAAATAAATAAATAAATAAATTATGTAATTGCACAAATTACCGTATTTTTCAGAGTATAAGACGCAGCAAGATTTGGAAGAGGCAAATTAAAAAAATTGTTTTTGCACTCTGCAGACCTTCCAAAAATTGCCCATTTTTCACGAAAACGGGCCTGTTTTTTGTCAAAAAAGGGCATGCATAGCCTTTAGGAGGCTTATACTCCTGGGGGCTGGAGGGGGCAAAAACGAGCAAAAAACCAGCCTGTTTTTCGCTCATTTCTGCCCTCCCCAGCCCCCAGGAGCACTCTAAAGTCTACGCACAGCCATTTTGCAAAGGAGGCAGAGTTTTGGGTATCCAAAAATGCTGTAGTCAGTGTAAAAGACGCACTCAGATTTCCACCTTCTTTTTTGAGGGAGAAAGGTGCATCTTAAACTCTGAAAAATACGGTACTACTTTGTTTACAAATGTAGATTGCTAACTTCTGCTATTATTTTACACCCATTAATAGAAGAATTCCCAGATTGAAAAAAAGTAATCTTTTCCCCTGCTTCTGATTTCTATCTTTATACCTTCCATCCTTCTGAGGTCGGAGGACCCAGATTGTTGGGGGCTGGCCCTTGAGTTTGAAAAGTTTTTGGTCAGCTCAGGGGCACCCGATTCCAGAGACTGCCTCTTCTGGTACAGCCAAGGATAAACGATAAGAGTTTTAATGAGATTTATAGCAAGATAGGCCTCTTGTTGCTCAAGGGATAGAGTTTTAATGAGATTTATAGCAAGATAGGCCTCTTGTTGCTCAAGGGATAGAGTTTTAATGAGATTTATAGCAAGATAGGCCTCTTGTTGCTCAAGGGAAGGTCTAGGAAGTGTTCTTAACTTCTCCTTCCCCCCCTCCAACTGCCCCAGTTTTCATTATTTAATAATGTGTGGCTGAAGTCTTTTTGTTTATTTATTTATGTGTTTGTTTGTTTTCCCCGGCAGGAATTCTTTGGCTGAATACTTCAAAAACAGCCGGAATGTGAAGCGGCTAAAGGATCCTTGTAAGCAAACGAGGATAAAAGGGGGGTTGGGGGTTTCGGGGCGACCTTTGCGGCCTAGCGTGAAAGAGCGTCGGGTGCAAAGCGGAATCCTTGGGAATCCTTAATGCGGAATGTTTCCATACCTTCCCTTCATTCGTTCCTTGCTTAAATTCCTTAACCAAACAATCAGTTAACTAGCGCTAAGACCAGTTTGTTCTAGTAGTGAAGGCACTTGTTAGGAACCAGGAGACGGTGAGTTCTAGTCTCACTTTAGGCATGAAAACCAGCTGGGTGACTTTACGCCAATTACCAGGTGACAGTGAGTCCTAGTCCTGCCTTAGGCATGTAAGCCGGCTGGGTGACTTTGGGCTAATCACTAGGAGATGGTGAGTTCAAGTCCTGCTTTAGGTAGGAAGGAAAGCCAGCTGAGTGACTTTGGGCCAATCACCGGGAGGTGGTGAGTTCTAGTCCTGCCTTAAGCATGAAAGTCGTCCGGTGACTTTGGACAAATCACCAGGAGAGTTCTAGTCCCACTTTAGGCATGAAAACCAGCTGGATGACTTTGGGTCAATCACCAGGAGACAGGGAGTTCTAGTCCCACCTTAGGCACTAAACCAGCTAGGTGACTGGGCCAGTCCCTCCCTCTCTCAGCTCTCCCCACCTCACAGGGTTGTCCTGGGGAAAAGAGGAGGAAGGAATATGTATGTTCACTACCTTGAGCTACTTATGACATATAATAAAAGGTGGGGAAAATTAAATAACTTCTTTATGCACTCCAACCGTCTTTTGGGCCTTAGGGTCACAGATTGACACCCTTCCCCAACTCCTGATCCTGGATCCCTTTACTTGGGGAGACCAGTGTAAGGACTGGGGTTTTTTTGCATAGAAGTTGTACCCCCAGTGCCCCCCAAGTCCCTCTTTTTACCTTCTGGTTCCTAGATCCCAACTTCTTTCCCTTTGAAGTGTTTTAATATCCAGGCTTTCTTTTGATCACGTTCCCACCATCCTTCTTGGCCACCTTTTCTGTGTTTGTTTCTGTTCCTCGTTCCTTTTGAGGCAGGAAGCCATTCGCAGCCCCTGCTTCCCCTTCTGGGTTCCAGGTTTGGGGTTTTAAAAAGCCCCGATTACTTCCCAGAAACCCCTCTTGCCTTTTTGATTTGAGTGAATGCCCCAACCCTGCAAGTCTTCAAGAAGATGTTGGACAGCCATTTGTCTGAAATGGTAATAGGGCCTCCTGACTAGGCAGGGGGTTGGACTAGATGACCCCCAAGGTCCCTTCCAACTCTGCTATTGTATTGTATTGTACTTTTCTCCCCCCCCCCCCCCCTCCAGCCCTGCGCTTCCGACTCCTCAAACACACCAAGTTGAACGTCGTGGCTTTCCTCAGCGAACTTCCCAAGACTCAGCACGACGTGAATTCTTTCGTGGTGGACGTCTCCGCGCAAACAGTGAGTAAGGAGAAAGGACCGGCCAGGTCGTAGGTCGAGGCTTAGCTGTATTTTGAGATCAAAATTCTGGCAGATTCACGTCACGACCGCCTGGCTAGTTGAACCGCCACAGCGATTGCCTTAAGAATCGCGGCAAGCAAAGGCGTCAATTTCTCCCCTCACCGGAACCTGGTGCTTTGGGTTATTTCCCTGCGGAGTGTCGATGTTGTGGCTTTTTTTAGTGGTGTGTGAGTGTGTGTGTCTCGGCGGCCTGGCTCCCTTCCCTTTTGAACGCTGCTCCTTTCTCCTTTCAGAACACGCTGCTGTGTTTCACCCTGAACGGGGTCTTTAAGGAAGGTGAGTGCGTGGTCCAAAGGCCCTCGTCCTACAACGCAGGGGTGGGGGTGTCAGGCCTCATCATGCAGAGCGCCCCCCCCCCCCAACTGACCCCCTCCTCTCTCTCGTTTCCTTCTCACTCTGCAGTCGACAGCCGGTCTCGGGACACGGTGAGAGCCTTCACCCGCATCTTCATTGCCGTCCCCGTGGGCCACAGCGGGTAAGCGGCGCCAGGGGGTCAGCAGACAGGCAGGAGTGTCTGCCTGGCGGGGATTGTGGGAGACCCCTGTTCGAATCACTCCCTCAGGCCCTTGGAGTCGCTCCCTGCCTTGTCTGTCTCATCTCCAGCCCTTCCCCTTAAATGTATCGCGTCGCCTCCAGAAGTCAAAAGACGTGCAAAAGACGTTTGGGTTTATAAGCCCAGCACCCCTCTTGTGTATCCCTGATGAGGTTACCTAGTTGGGTAATGAAACGTCTGCAAGGAAACAGCCACCAAGCTCAGAGAGCACCCCAACAGTCCACCTCCTCTGCACTATCCCCACTCCTTTCTAGCACTGATGGCGTTACCTAGAAGGGTAACGAAACGTCTGCAACAGAAAACCGGTCCGAAGTCCCGCTGTTAACGTCGCGCGGTCCCAAAATGAGCTGTTGTAAATGGAGGACTTTCCTGAGCATCCGGCTGCAGCTCTTCCTTTCTTTTCATCAGGCTGAGCATCGTGAACGACCAGATCTTCGTCCGCAAAGCCAACAACACGGAACTCCGCAAAGCCTTCGTCATGCCGGCCCCCACCCCGTCCTCCAGCCCCGTGCCCACCCCTTCCACCGAGCCCATGCCCCCCTCGAGCCTCGGGCCCATCCTGACCGCTGAGCAGCAGGAAATGTTGCAGAATTTCTCCCTGCAGTCGGGCATGAACCTGGAGTGGTCTCAGAAGTGAGTGCCGGCCGGCGGGGGAGCGAGGGCAGGAAGGGGTAGTGGGTAGAGGCCAAGATGGCGTCAGACCAGCGTCAGGTCTCTCCCGTGGTTTAAGGACCTCCCCTCTCTCTCTTTCTCTCTCTCTCTGTCTATCCCTCCCTCCCTCTCAATCTCTTCTCTTTCAATCTCTATTCTTTCTCTCTTTCAACCTCTTCTTTCAATCTCTATTCTTTCTCTCAATCTCTCTCTTTTACAATCCCTCTCTCAATCCCTCTCTCAATCCCTCTCTCAATCCCTCTCTCAATCTCTCTTTCAATCTCTTTTCTTTCAATCTTTCAATCTCTCTCTTCTTTCTCTCTCTCCTCTTTCAATCTCTCTCTTTTACAATCCCTCTCTCAATCTCTCCTCTCTCTTTCAATCTCCCTCTCTTCTCTTTCTCTCAATCTCTCCATTCTCTTCCTCTGTCTTTCAATCTCTTATTTTCTTTCACTCAATCTCTATTCTTTCTTTCAATCAATATCTTTTCGATCTCTCTATTCTCCTTCAATCTCTCTCTCTCTTCTCTTTCTCTCCATCTCTTTCAATCTCTCTCTCTCTTTCCCCGTCCCTTTCCAGGTGCCTCATGGACAATGATTGGAACTACGCGAAAGCAGCTCACGCCTTCACCCAGCTGAAGGTGAGTTAGACCGCCTCTGCGTTAGGAAATCCAACCTGATTCCTGTTTGTGCTCAGGGCGAGCCAGTGGTGCCCTCCACTTACAGCAGTTCACTCAGTGGCCGAAAGCCCCAATGGGCACTGGAAAAAAAAGCAATTTAACGGCCATTTCGACCCCTGTTCTTTAGCTGTTCCCTTGCGCATATGCACACTGGGAACAGGCTCCAGCTGTTCTTCTGCCTCACTGATGTCCGACTCCGAAGGCAGCTGATAACTGTCAGAGGGCCCTGGTCCCCTCTCTGCCTCCGACACAGAGCCCTCAGAGCCTTCCCCAGACTCCAGGACTGGCCCAGGTTCCTCCCCAACCCTCCCCACTGTCCGAATCTGCTGCCAGCTCCACCGGCGGGGCTGTAACAGGAGAAGCTGTAAGGGTCATAAGTGAAAAACGGTCTTAAGTCCGTTAACTTTGAATGGGGAATGAAAGAATGGTAAATCGAGGACTCCCTGCACCATAGTCCAGGACATCCCGCAAAAGACACCTCGCGGGCGTTTGCCGACAACCCAGGCACCGAGAAAGCTGCGATTTCTCACTTTCTCCTCTCCCCCCCCTCTTCCTTTTTCCGCTTCTCCTAGGCTGAGCAGAAGATCCCCGAAGTGGCCTTTATCCACTGAGCGGAACGACCAAAGCCGAGCGGAGCAGCGTTTTTACTGTCGAGATCCCTGGTTTTTTTTTGTAAATAAAAGTTTCTCCGTTGTAAATTAAAAAGAGACTCCTGCCCTGCTCCTCCCATCCGGGAACGCAGTGCCTCTTAAAAAAAAAAACCTTTGGCCGCTGGGGTGGAGGTAGAAAAACTCCCGAGTTGCACTGCGGTCGAAGACGCAGTTGCCGTCGGCCGTTGCAAGAGACGCTGAGAGAGAGAGAGGCGCCGGGGGCTCAGTAGTCAAATTCACAAGCGGGAGAGAAAATACAAAGAAAGAAATCTTTCCTCCATCCCTTTCCATTTGGAAACATGAACTTTTTAATGGATTGTTTTCAGCCGATTCTTAGATCTCCCCCCCCCCCCCCCTTAAACCCTGTCGAAAGCTACATTTCGGACGGGCTGCGACAGGCCAGCAGTTCGAAACACAAAGACGATGCCGCGAGAACTCTTTCAACTTTCAAATTGGGAAAGAGAACTTCCCAAACCCTGGGGGTTTCCCCCCCCCCCCCAGGCGTTACGTTTCCTCGTTCCTAGGTGCGCTCTGTCTCTCAAATCGTAGCGTCTGGTTCTACTTCGAGGTGTTCCTTGTTGTTTTCCTTTTAAGCGAGAAAAGGCTTGGAGGCCGTTCGGTCCAGCAAAGCTCTAGTTTTCCTTCCGGTTCTTGGAAACACTCTTGCCTAGTAAAGTTATTATTAAAATCTTGGACTTTGTGCATCACGTTCTTGGGCCTACAAGGATTGGATTTTCTCTTCCGTAAATCCGGGGGGAAATGCCTCGATTCCGCCTTCTGGGGAAAAAAGAACTTCTCGATCAAGACATTTATAAAGAACTAGCTGAATAAATTGCCCAGGTATTTATTTATAGCAGGAAAATATCTGGACCAAACGTAATTTCTAATGTTGGATTTTCCCCGCTTACCAGAGGGAGCCCTCTTTTGGCATACTGTGAAGCTATTACCATGGCAAATCCACTGCACTGTACAGTAGAAATCATTTTGCGGCACAACAGGCTGTTTCTTAACAAAGCATACATACACCCCGAGGGGTGTTGGGGGTGTCTTACCCCCAGAGTATTTGTTTCCAGAGAGTAAGTCATCTGTACCAAGTTTGGTTGAAATTGTTCCAGGCGGTCCAGAGTTATGCTGGAGCATACACAGGCATACAGCCGTTTGGATGGATGGATGGATGGATGGATGTAGTTATAGATGGATGTAGGGAGGAAGGGATGGATGGATAGATAGATGTAGGGAGGTAGGGAGGGAGGGATAGATGTAGGGAGGTAGTTACGGAGGGAGGGAGGGATAGGTGGAGGGAGGGAGGGAGGGAGGGAGGGATAGATGGAGGTAGTTATGGATGGATGTAGGGAGGAAGGGATGGATGGATAGATGGAGGGAGGGAGGAATAGATGGAGGGAGGTAGTTAGGGATGGAGGGAGGGATGTAAGGAGGTAGTTATAGATGGATGGATGATGTAGGGAGGTATGAATGGATAGATAGATGGATGGAGGGAGGTAGTTATGGAGGGAGGTAATGATAGATGTAAATAACTTGATTTTTCCCTCAAGCAGGGAAATATCCCTGGGATATTTGTAAATTTTGCTTAGTGCGCAAAGCATTAAACCTAACCTAACCACCTATTGGCCAGTGTGATAGGACCCGATGCACAAAACGGTAAATGATGAATCCTTAAGAGGCAATCCTAAATCGTAAGATACTACAATGATAAACGATAAAGGATTCTCTATGGATTTGTTTGTGTGGTTGCAGCTTAAAACTCCAAGCCCCGTAATTTTCCAAAACGACCCATTTTTTAATCCATCCTATTAACTGCAAATGATGAAACTGGTTAATTGAATGCAAACAAAATATTGGGTCAATTCATTTATTATGTGCCACGCGAGACCCTAAGCTGGGCAGATCTGAAAAGATGGTTAAGGTTCTCCTCACACAGAGGTGCTAGTCGTTCCCGACTCTAGGGGGCGGTGCCCATCTCTGTTTCAAAGCCGGAGAGCCAGCGCTGTCCGAAGACGTCTCCGTGGTCATGTGGCCGGTGTGGCTCAACGCCGAAGGTGCACGGAACGCTGTTTTTCTGCTTGCACTCTTTACATGCTTTCGAACTGCTAATTTGGCAGAAGCTGGGAGAAGTCACGGGAGCTCACTCCATTACGCGGCGCTGGGGATTCGAACCCCCGACCTTTCTGATCGTCTTAGCCCCTGATCCAGAGCATCCCACTCTGAAAAGGGGTCACACACACCCCAAATCTTGTGGCGGGGTGGGAGATTTGCACCTTACTCTCTCCTATTTACTCCCTGGGGCCAAAACCAGCAACTCCCCTTAAGTGGTTCCAGACCCCAGGGCAACTTCCGGGTTTGCACGTGTGGACTCCAACTCCCAGAGGTCCACCGCCTGCGTGGCCCCTGAGCATGCTGGGAGTGGAAGTCTTCCGATCTGGAATTGCAAAGGAGGGAAACCAGCCGCGAGTAACCGGTATTTAGTTACTCTCCGCTTCCCCCCTCCCGCCCCCAGGCGCTTCTGAATCGTGCAGGCTGGAGAGCCCCGGGACACGCATCTAGGGGTGCAAACGACCTCCTCCGGGCGGCTAAGAAAGGAAAACCGAAACTCCCTTTAACTTTCTGCTCCTCTTCCCACGACCTTGCAAGCCCCTCCAGGACAAAGGCGGTCCCTCCCTCCCTTCCTAATTTCCTTCCTTCCTACCTTCTTTCCTTCCTTTCCTCCTTCCTGCATTCTTTCCTTTTCTTCCTTCTTTCCTTCCCTCCTAAGTTCCTATCTCTTTCCCTCCTCCCTATCTTACCTGCTTTCTTTTCTTTCTTTCTTTCCTTCCTCCTTCCCTTCCCTCCTTCTATCTTCCTTTTCTTTCCTTCCTGCCTTTTATCTTCCTCCCCTCCCTATTTTACTTTCCTTAACCTTTGCTTTCATTTTCCTTTCTTCTTCCCTCCTTCCTTCCTTTCCTCCCCTTCTGTCTTCCTCCCCTTCCTCCCTTTCTCTTCCATCCTTCCATCTTTCCTTCCCTCTCCTATCTTCCTCCCCTTCCTCTTCCTTCCTTCCTTCCTTCCTTCCCTCCTTCTATCTTCCTTCCTTTCCCTTCCTTCCATATTTTCCTTTCCTTCTTCCCTCCTTCCTTCCTTTCCTCCCCTTCTATCTTCCTCCCCTTCCTCCCTTTCTCTTCCATCCTTCCTTCCTTCCTTCCTTCCCTCCTTCTATCTTCCTTCCTTTCCCTTCCTTCCATATTTTCCTTTCCTTTCTTCTTCCCTCCTTCCCTCTCCTCCTTTTATCTTCCTCCTCCCTTTTACCTTCCTTCCCTTCCCCTCTGCTTTCATTTCCCTTTCTTTCCCCCTTCCTTCCCTTCTCTTCCTCCTTTCCCTTCCCTTCTTCCTTTCCCCTTCCGCCCATGCGGCTCCCCTGATCCGGCTCCGCGATGCTGCTGTTGCTGCTGCCGGCGGCGGCGGCTCCTCGTGGCTCCTGGGCTTCCCGGTGGGCGCGCCTGGGCTTTTCCTCCCTCCTACGCGCGGGCTTGCCCAGCGCCCGCCTCGGGATCCCGCCGTCGGCCAAGCGCCTCTGGAGCTCCTCCGGCCGGCCAGCCCAGGAGGCCTTCCCGCTGGACGGCTTCGTCAACCGAGACGTGGAGCTGTTCCACCACCAGCGACCGCGCTTCTTCCGCAACGTCGGGCTCTTTTGCATCAGCCAGCTGGCCTTCTGGCTCTACCTGGCCCACCTCGCCTTTACGACCCTGCGGGAAGCGCCCGTCGCCCCGCAGGGACCGAGCCCCGAGAGCCCCGAGCGGCCGCCCCAGCCGGCCCGGCCCTGGCTGGGCAACCTCTTCAACCTGACCTCGGGCTCCACCAAGTGGCGCTACGGCTTCTCCGCCACCTGCGTGGCCGTCGGTAAGCGAGGCAGGGCGTTGCATTGGGGACAAGGTTTTGTTTTTTTTGTTTTGTTTTGCAAAAATGGGATAAAAACCTAAATGCCAGGCTCAACTTTGGGAAGTATTAAGGAACATGCGTGTACACGTGTGTTTGTGTGTACACTTGGCTGCATTGTTGAAGCTGCTCCAGGTAAAAAGTGGGACAATTCTTTATAATTGTTCTTAATTCTTGATAACTGCATAACAATTCTCCTCCTCCTTCCCCCTCCGAGCACTGATGATGTTCCCTAGTTGGGTCATGAAACGTCTGCGAGAAAGCCACCAAAAGTTCAGAGGCCACCCAAGGACCTTACAGCTCTTGCAAATTATTCCCTTCTGTTAAAATCGATCGATTGGCTTATTTGTTTCCCCCTCTTTGCAGGTACGCTGATCTTCATGGCAGGCTTCGTCTTCGCCCGACGGTCGGTCAGCCGGGTCCTCCTCCTCCGTGGCAGTCAGGAGGTGACTTTTACCACCTACTACCTCTTCGGCTACACTTCGTCCTTCACGGTGCCCCTTCGCCACATCCGCTGCATGTCCCACCGTTCGGAAGTGGCCGCAATCATCCCGGTCAAGATCAAAGGGAAGCCTTTTTATTTCTTGCTGGACAAGCAGGGATCCATCGCCAGGAACCCGCTATTTGACATCACCGTGGGGGCCTATCGCGAATGGTGAAGTCCGCGTCCGGGAGTGTCCGGCGGCGGCTGGAAGGGAGAAGAGGACAAATGCAGACATTCAAATGCAGAATTCACCGCTCCTTCCCTGTGGGAGCTTTCGAATGCTATCCTCAACCTTCTGCTTTAAATTAAATTTAATTTTTTTTTTAAAAAGGAAGACCTTAAAAAGAGACAGTGAAGGCGATTTAGAGGGTGAGATTTTATTAAAAATAAAATCTTTTATTCGAATTGCCTGGGTGTTAAACATATAGAAAGTCTCTGGTTTCAAATGCGTGTCGTCTGGTCCCCCAAGGATGGTAGGGACTCCTAATGTGAATTTAAATATGGATATCTATACATTTGGCCAAGGGTGGTGAGCGCTCATATATGAACTGAATGTGAATTGATGTATCAATATCTTATCTATTTGGCCCAGCAATGTCGATACTGGGTGTAAAAAAATATAGAAAACATCTTTTTTTTTCAAATATGTGTCTTGTCACCAAGTGGGGTGGGGATTGCCCGTCTTCTATCTCCTCCATCCATCTATCTATCCCTCCTTATCTGTCTAGGCTCTCTATCTCTCTATCTGTCCATCTCATTCTATCATCTATTTCATTCTATCTAAGGTATCCCTATCTATCTTATCTATCTATCTATCTATCTATCTATCTCATGTCTATAATCTATCTGTCTGTCTCTATCTCATGTCTGTCTATAACCTATATCTGTCTATCATCTGTCTGTCTATCATGTCTGTCTATAATCTATATCATCTCTCATGTCTATCTCTGTCTGTCTGTCATCCATCTGCCTGTCTGTCTATCTCATGTCTGTATAATCTATTTATATCTGTCTGTTTATATCTATATCTCGTCTATAATCTATCTATATATCTCATGTCTGTCTATAATATATCTATCTCTCTATATCTTATCTTATCTATCTATCTATCTATCTATCTATCTATCTATCTATCTATCTATCTATCTATCTATATCTACCTGTCTGTGTGTCATTATCTTATCTAATCCTATCTATCTATCATCTATCTATCTATCTATCTATCTATCTATCTATCTATCTATCTATCTATCTATCTATCTATCTATCTATCTCTACCTGTCTGTGTCATTATCTATCTAATCTATCTATCTATATCTATCTATCTATCTATCTATCTATCTATCTATCTATCTATCTATCTATCTATCTATCTATCTATCTCTACCTGTCTGTGTGTCATTATCTTATCTAATCCTATCTATCTATCTATCTATCTATCTATCTATCTATCTATCTATCTATATCTACCCGTCTGTGTGTCATTATCTTATCTAATCCTATCTATCTATCTATCTATCTATCTATCTATCTATCTATCTATCTATCTATCTATCTATCTATCTATCTATCTAATCTACCTGTCTGTGTGTCATTATCTTATCTAATCCTATCTATCTATCTATCTATCTATCTATCTATCTATCTATCTATCTATCTATCTATCTATCTATCTATCTATCTATCTCTACCTGTCTGTGTCATTATCTATCTAATCTATATCTATCTATCTATCTATCTATCTATCTATCTATCTATCTATCTATCTATCTATCTATCTATCTATCTATCTATCTATCTATCTATCTATCTCTACCTGTCTGTGTCATTATCTATCTAATCCTATCTATCTATCTATCTATCTATCTATCTATCTATCTATCTATCTATCTATCTATCTATCTATCTATCTATCTATCTATCCATCTAATCTTTTAATTTTAAATTTTGCCAACCGATGTCATTAAGTCACTCTGTCCCAAAATATGGGTGGTTTTTTTAGCACTTTGAAAGCCATATTTAAACTTAATTCTTCTGATCATCCAATGCCAGCAATTTGGAGGAGCTTTTGAGCACACGCCGAAATACCTCCCAATTTTTGTAATTGAAGAGAGGGAGAGAAAAAATACCCCACTGCTCTGCTATCAGCAAAAGTGGATTATTTTGGAATAATAGGGGGGGGGGGGGAGGCCCTGTCCCCAACCCATCCTCTGAGTGAAAAGAAAGAGAAGGGATCTGCTTTAATCCTCCTCTTCCTCCTCCCCCTCCCCTTGAGCATCCTTGCTTGCAGCTGCGGTTGCCACGGCAACCGCAGCCTCTGCAGTGAGAGGGAACCAAAATGGCGGCTCCAGGGAGCGGGGAGCTGGGTGGCGGGGAGACCCCAACCATGGTTCCCGAGAGAGCGGAGCCCGAAAGGGAGACGGGGCAGCAGGGAAGCGGAGGTAAGCCGGTTCAGGCTTTTTTTGCAACCGTTAACAGCCTTCTGCAGGCACATTTTAAACTGCCTCTGTCTCTCTACCTACATCTATCTCTATGTCTGTCTGTCTGTCTGTCTATATTTATCCCCCCCTCCCCCCCCCCTCTCTCTCTCTCTCTCTCTATATATATATATATACATACATATATATATATATATATATATATATATATATATATATATATATATATATATATATAAACATCTATGTCTGCCTATCTCTATATTCTCTATATCACTATCATCTCTCTATACACACACACACACCTATGTCTATCTCTTATCTATCTATCCCTATACCTCTGTCTATCCATCTATGTCTTCCCATATTTATCATCTATCTATCTACATCTCTCTTATCTCTCTCTCTCTCTCTCTATCTATCTATCATCTCTATACACACACACACACTTATATGTCTGTCTGTCTGTCTATTTCCTATATCTATCTATCTGTCCATCTATCTGTCTCTCCATATTTATCATCTACATCTCTCTATCTTATCTATCTGTCTATCTACTATCTACCATCTATCTATCCACGTACTCTTCTTTCTATCTATCTATCTATCTATCTATCTATCTATCTATCTATCTATCTATCTATCTATCTATCTTATCTATCTATCTTTATCTATTTATCTACCTACCTACCTACCTACCTACCTACCTACCTACCTACCTACCTACCTACCTACCTACCTACCTACCTATCTATCTATCTATCTATCTATCTATCTATCTATCTATCTATCTATCATCTCTATACACACACACACACTTATATGTCTCTGTCAATCTCTTATCTATCTATCTATCTATCTATCTATCTATCTATCTATCTATCTATCTATCTTATCTATCTATCTTTATCTATTTATCTACCTACCTACCTACCTACCTACCTACCTACCTATCTATCTATCTATCTATCTCTATACACACACACACACTTATATGTCTCTGTCAATCTCTTATCTATCTATCTATCTATCTATCTATCTATCTATCTATCTATCTATCTATCTATTTATCTATCTAATTCTTGAGGATGGGGAGGATGGGCAATGCAGTCCAGAGGGCTGGGATGGGTTGGGGAATCCAAGGTCAGAAATGCTCTGGCTTCTTTCTATTCACTGATTGATTGTGGTTGCCCCATCACAATTTAAAAGGCTTGATTTAAATCGACCTGATTTCAATCATCATTTTTAAAGAGTCATCTCTGCCCCGCAGCGGCTGTTCCCCCCTGACCGGCCATTGACTGACCGAGAGTCCCCATATTGCAGAATAGACAGCCTCATAGGCCACATAGCTAAGCTCCCTTTCATGCTGAATAAACTCAATTATGAATGCATCTTAAATAGAAAATTAGATAGGTTTTTTTTTTTACTCCAAAAGCATTTTTAGTAAAATAAATTTGATTTTTTCAAAAACCCGATTTAAAATTTTAAAATCCATTAAAAAAAAATTAATCCTTTTAGCCACCCTGCTTAATCCATTTCATAAATATTTTCTGGCGCTTTTGGGGCTACGCTCAAGATTTTGAGGGGACCCAGTTCTTTTGCCTTTTTGATAACCTCTGATCTTTTTTTTTTTTTTGCATGGGCCTGAAATCTACTTTTCTTTTTATCTTAACTTTCTTTCTCCGCCTATTTGTCTTCCCCTGGCTCTCCCTTATCCATTGTTTCTATCTCTTTTTTTTATCCCCTTTCACATATCTCTTGTTTTTCTCTGGATTTGCTGAGGGTTTGTTTTCCTTATCTGAAAGGTGAGCTTTGGCAGGACTCGGAGTTCCTTAAGAGATATCACCTTTGTCGAAGGGCAGAGGTCTGGCGTCATTCGGTCTTGGCTGGTGGAAGATTTTTTAAAAGGAGATTAAAAAGTAATGCAAGTTAAGAGGAGAAAGAGAAGGGACAGAAAGGGGAGGGAGGGAAGGAAGGAAGGAAGGAAGGAAGGAAGGAAGGAAGGAAGGAAGGAAGGAAGGAGAGGATAACGAAGGGGAGAGAAATGGAAAGAGGGAGGGAAGGAGAGGATAATGAAGGAGATGGATGGATGGATGGAAGGAAGGAAGGAAGGAAGGAAGGAAGGAGAGGATAATGAAGGGGAGAGAACTGGAAGGAGGGAAGGAGCAGGAGAGGATAATGAAGGAGAGGGAAGGAAGGAAGGAGAGGATAATGAAGGGGAGAGAAATGGAAAGAGGGAGGGAAGGAGAGGATAATGAAGGAGATGGATGGAAGGAAGGAAGGAGAGGATAATGAAGGGGAGAGAACTGGAAGGAGGGAAGGAGCAGGAGAGGATAATGGAGAGAAATGGTAGGCAGGAGGGAGAGGAGGAGCAGGAGAGGATAACGAAGGAGAGGGAAGAAAGAAGAAAATGAAGGGGAGGGAAGGAGCAGGAGAGGAAAGGAAGGAAGGAAGGATAATGAAAGGGAGAGAAATGGAAGGAAGGAGAGAATAATGAAGGGGCTAAGAATGGAGGGAGAGGGGGAGGAAGGGAAGGAAGGAAGGAGCAGGAGAGGATAATGAAGAAATGGAAGGAAGGCGAGGATAATGAAGGACAAATGGAAAGGAGAGGACAATGAAGAAATGGAGGCAAGGAGCAGGAGAGGATAATGAAAGAGGGAAGGAAGTAGATGCTAATGAAGGAGAGAAATGGAGGGAAGGAAGGAGAGGATAATGAAAGAGAAATGGAAGGAAGGAGAGGAGGGAGGGAAGGAAGAAAACAGGAGGGAGGGAGGGAATTGAGATGATGAAAAAGGGAAGGGAAGAGTTGAAAAAAGACACAGCAAGTACTCTGTGAGAGAGGAAACACGAAGGATGGAAGGAAGGAGAGACTAAAAATTAAGCAAGCAAAATATATATATCAGGAAAAAAAGAGGTTATTTTCTTTACAGCAGTTCTAAGTACAATTATACCTTTATGTCCCTGACATAACCTGCCTCCTTTCCATAATCTATCCAGTTTAATTATCAGAACCATAAATTGTAAGTTGATTTTTTCCCCCCTCCTGTTTTATGGAAAGCCTTCAAGGCGTTGGCAATCGGCTTATCAAGGCCAATCACTGTCTTATCAAAGAAGTCCATTTAAGTCGTCTCAGCAAATCTGGTCACTTCAGGAACCTTTCCTCCATTGTATGTCGTGCCAAATCTTCACACCCTTGTTCCTTACTGTGGTGTCTGTCAGTGAGCCCAGCTCAGCTGCCTGTGCTTGCTTGGCAGACAGACAGGTCTGGATTTGGCCTTTTAAAAAAAAGATCCCAGAAAGATCACCCTGGGGGGAATCCAGCCAGCTCCCTTGCGTAAATAAATCTTGTGCTATTCCATGCTAAGAAACCGGATCTGCTGGTGGTCTTCAATTTACAACCGTTCGTTTAAGCAAGCAGAGTTACACCACCACGGGGGTGGGGTGGGGGGAAGTGACTTAACCACCAGTCCTCAGGCTTACGACCGTCACCAGATGCCAGAGTCACGTGATCAAAATCTGGCCCGCTTGCCAAGCAGCGTGTCTATGCGGGTTGCATCCAGGATCACCTGATGACCATTTGTGACCACCGACAAGGAAAATCCATGGGGAAAGTCAGATTCGCTTAATGTCCATGTGACTCGGTTAACAACTGCAGTGTTTCCCTGGCAAAAAATCAGTTGAAAAATCAGTGTGACTCAGAACGGCCTCACATAGCAATGTAAGCTCTCGTCTTGAATGGTGGTCGTATCTACAATTCTATAGCTATCAAATCTGAACATCCAAAAATTTGTTGTTGTTAGTTGCAAAGTTGTGTCAGACTCATCACAACCCCGTGGGCCACGTTCTTCCAGGCCTTCCTGTCCTCTCCCATCCTCTGGAGTCCATTGAAGCTCACAGTGACTCCCTCCAGCCCCCTCCTTCTCTGCCGTCCCCTTCTTCTTCTCTTGCCCTCCATCGTTCCCAGCATGAGGCTCTTCTCCAGGGAGTCCTTCTTCCTTCTCATCAGGTGGCCAAAGTCTTTGAGTTTCCTCTCCAGGATCTGGCCTTCTAAAGAGCAGCCAGGGTGGATCTCCTCTAGGACTGACCGCTTGGATGGCCTTGTGGTCCAAGGGACTCAATGCAGGAGTCTTCTTCTCCAGCCCCAGAGTTCAAAGGCCTCCATTCTTTGGCGCTCAGCCTTCCTTACGGTCCAACCTTCACAGCCGTCCGTTGCAACTGGGAAAACCATCGCCTTGACTAGACGCGCTTTTGATTGGCAGGGGGATGTCTCTGCTTTTTACGATGCTGTCTAGCTTTGCCATCGCTTCCCTTCCCATCTGTGGTGACCTTGGAGCCCAGGAAAGTAAAAGCTGTCCCTGGCTCCATTTCTTCCCCATCTCTTTGCCAGGAATTGAGAGAGCCGGATGCCATGATCTTAGTTTCCTTAATGTTGACTTTCAAGCCAACGCTTGCAGCCTCCTTATCCATCAATACCGATCCTACTAAAAAACCATTTTGTGCGGTTTCCCAATTTTCCTCAAAGTAATCTCTCCCGAGTAATCTTTCCCGAATCTCCCCTCAAAAAGGATCTCCTCCAGCCCTCCGTGGTGTTTACGTCTGGGTGGCAGGCTGTGATCCCTGCGTGATCTTTCCAAGCTTCCTGGAAATGTGAGAGATTTATTTTGGGTCATCTGGGTGCAAAGAGAACGGGTGACCTTTTCCTGTGAATTTGATTTAGCCCAGCCAGTAAAAAAACAAATCCAGTCGGTAAATATAGACCCTGCTTTGCTTGCCAGTTGAATCCACCGCCGCTGTTCATATTCAGGAAATATTATACAGGTTAGTCCTCAACCTACGGCCATAATGGGCCCCTGAATCTCTGTGGTTAAGCGAAACCCATTTCCGCAACCTTCCTTGCCACCGTCCTTAAGTGAATCCCTGTTGTTGATAAGTCAGCAACCCAGTCGTTAAACAAATCGGATTCCCCCATTGCTTTGTCAGAAGGTCACATAAGCAGAGCACATGACCCCGGGGCACTGCGACCGTCATAAATGTGAGCCACTTGCCCACCGTCTGAATTTTGATCAGTGCCCTCGTAACTTAAAATGGTAATAAATCAAGCACTACCTGTAATATATGCAAAGGAGATACATACATACATGCATGCATAAATACATGGCTGATAACCCAGCGTTGTCCAAGTATTTATTTATAGTGGCAAAATGTCCGGACTGAACATAATTTCTAATGTTGGATTTCCCCCCCTTACCAGAGGGAGCGGCCTTGTGGAGTACTGTGGAGCCGTTACCATAGCAACTCCACTGCGCTGCACAGTAGAAGCCATTTTACGGCAGTACGGTAGAAGCCATTTTAAGACACAACAGGCTGTATCTTAACAGAACACACACCCCGAGGGGTGTTAGGGGTGTCTCAACCTCACAGTATTTTTCTCCAGAGAGTAACTCCTCTGAGCTGTTTTTATATAGAGAGATAGATGAACTTTTAAAGAAAAAAGAATTGAGTTTTAAATAGTTTTCCTTGCCTCAAAACGCCGTTTGTGATAAGCAAACTCTGTAACAAATCTATTAAGTCTGCACTTAAAACAGGATTAAATGTATCCCTTTCGGAGGCAAAAAATACATTGTTACCGTGATTTTAATTTAAAAAAAAGTAAAGGGAAAACAAAGTCATTTCGGAGGGTTGCAAAAAGAAAGTGAGCTTTTAATATAAACAGCCCAACAAACCACTTCAAAGGGAAGGGGTTGAAAAAAAAACCTCCCAAAAGCTATTTATAAACAAGGATTAAGGTTCTAAGCACATCACGTGCTTCCTTCTGGCTCGTCCATCTAACTCTGATTTAATCAGATGGTGGCTTGAAGGGAGTGTGCAAACCGGTTTGTTCAATCCATCTCCCTTTCCGATCTCTTTGATGAGTCTGGAGCCCTCGCTAGAGTTTTTTCCCCCCCAGCCGTAGAGACCGACCGATCCTTTAATCTTTTCTGTCCCGCTGAGCGTTTTGTGTTTTTCATCACGCGGATCTGTTTGTGTCTCGTTTTTCCAACCCCTGGAGCTTTTCCAGATGGGAGACGGGAGTTTGGACAGATGTCCTGATTGTTTTTCGTTTTTGTTTTTTTAATATTTTCGATTCTGAGAACTAGTCTCGTGTTTTGGCTGGATGGAAAGTTTCAGGAGGCTGTTTGTTTGGTGAGAATCCCATGCTCCCTGCTGGGAGGCGATCCATGGAGGGATCTGTAAGGAAGACAGCCTGCAAATATGAAATTTACCCTGTTAGTACAAGATTTAATACAACAGCAGAGTCGGAAGGGACCTTGTAGGTCTTCTAGTCCAACCCTCTGCGTGGGCAGGAACCTTATACCATTTCAGACAAATGGCTGTCTAACATCTTCTTAAAGACTTCCAGGGTTCTTGCCCTTGGCAATTTTAAGATAGGTGGATTTCAAGTCCCAGAATTCCTCAACTAACATGCTGGCTGGGGGATTCTGGGAGTTGAACCACACCTATCTTAAAGCATGCTGGCTGGGAGATTCTGAGAGTTGAACAGGGAGTAAAAGAGCCATTAACTAAACCTTCTCTTTGATCTCTCGAAATCTTAGCCCCACCCCCCCACCCCCCGTTTCAAGCTTATCCCTCCTGTGTTGAGGACTAGGAACTTGTTTTGTTTATGCGGATGGAAGGAAGGGAGAGAGAGAGAGAGAGAGAGAGAGAGAGAGAGAGAGAGAGAGTTAAAGGAAAGAAAGATGAAGGAAAGAAAAAGGAAGAAAAAGGTAAAGGAAAGAAAAAGAAAGAGAGAGAAAATAAAGAAAAAGGAAAGGAAGGAATAGAAAGGAAATGGGGATGAAGGAAAGGAAGGAAGAAAAAGGCAAAAGAAAGAAGGAAAACAGAAAAAAAGAAAGGAAGGAAAGAAAGAAAGAAAGAAAGAAAGAAAGAAAGAAAGAAATGTTAAAATGGTTGTCACTGTAATATTAACTTCTCTTTTGCTTGGAATAATTGATTCATATTGTTTAAACCAGGGGTCTCCAACCTTTGCAACTTTTAAGTCTGAAGGACTACAGCTCCCAGAATTCTCCAGCCAGAAGTCTGGGAGCTGAAATCCTTCAGACTTAAAAGTTGCAAAGGTTGGAGACCCCTGGTTTAAAATCCCTGAAACACATATTTCTCAATGGTCCTCTTGCCAGGGAAAAACAGTGGGAAAACTACAGATTCCTGACCCAGAGGAAAACTCCAAAGTCCACACATGTTTTCACCTGCAGTTTGGTTCCCAGACCCACGCAGATGTGGGGCGGGAGGGGGGGGGGGCAGGTTTAGGAGGCTGTTGACAACTTTTCCCGGGGAGTTTTGGTCGAATTCCAGCCACCCCAACTGTGGGGATGTTATCTTCCCTGGGAGGCAGATAAACACTGAAACTGCAATGTCAGTTAATTTCTGTCCCCTCCTCAGCCTGGCTGAGATCCAGCTGAGTAACAGGGGCCGGCGGCTTTTAATTTCACGAGGAAAGGGATTCTTGGAATCCGATGCGAGCACATGTTGTAAACACGAGCGAGCGAGCAAGCGAGAGGCCTCCGGTGTTTGGGGAAAGCATATTTTCTGGGAGGGGGGGCGCCGAATAAACCTGAACCCTTGTTTAATCCCCCTTCCGGCTCTGTTTGTTAGAAATCAGACATTGCCCGGGTAAACATTGCCATTAAATGTGACTTCTCAGCCAATTCTCAAGCGCTGGTCAGTTGAGAAATTGAGGGGATGGGGGAGGACAAAAAAATCAGATTTAAGGATTTCAATTCCACGGCTTTGATTTCAGATTAAAACGGGGTACATTTTTCTCAGCGTTAACATCCTCGGTTCTCCCGCTCTGCCGTACCGAACTTGGTACCTCACTGAGAAGGCGCATACAGGTAGTTCTCGAGTTATGACCAAAATAGGGGCCGGGACGTCCATCGCTAAGTGAAGCGCATAAGCGAGCTGCAGATGTTTTTACAACCTTCCACTGGTTTTTCCCAGTCGCCATGGATGGCTGTGAAGGTTGGAGCATAAGGAAGGCTGAGCACCAAAGAATGGAGGCCTTTGAACTCTGGTGCTGGAGAAGAAGACTCCTGCATTGAGTCCCTTGGACTGCAAGGCCATCCAAGCAGTCAGTCCTAGAGGAGATCCACCTTGGCTGCTCTTTAGAAGGCCAGATCCTGAAGATGAAACTCAAAGACTTTGGCCACCTAAGGAGAAGGAAGAAGGACTCCCTGGAGAAGAGCCTCATGCTGGGAACGATGGAGGGAAGAAGAAGAAGAAGGGGACGGCAGAGAAGGAGGGGGCTGGATGGAGTCACCGAAGCAGCTGGTGTGAGCTTGAATGGACTCCAGAGGATGGGAGAGGACAGGAAGGCCTGGAGGAACACGGTCCATGGGGTTGCGATGGGACGGACACGACTTCGCAACTAACAACAACATAATTGGACATTTCTCTGCTCCAGTATTTCTTCAACAGAAATTTGATGAATCAGGCTGGTGTGCAAACTGTGGCCCATAAATCAAGGCAACCCATGTGCGTGTCACACGTTACACAAATTTCCACCTACGCTTCAGAGGGTGGCCCAAACCTTAAAAATAGGGCCAGTTGAATAAATAAACCAGGATTCAAGTCATCCGCACAATGGGATGTTTTTTAAAACTATAGTCTTGGTCAACTCAACGCTAGTTGATCAGAAACGTGGGGCAAAGCCTTTGAAAGTAAGGGAGTTTGTTGATCCAGATCAGACAGGAATTAGCTGGCCAGATGTTTTGGGGAAGTCAAAACAGTTCAGTCCCCTCTTTGTTTGTCTAAAAAGTTGTTTATCTGCCTTGCAGCAGAGAAGGGGGAAAGGGAGGGGTGGGTGGGAGGTTTTTGGCTAGCAAAGTCCAGGCTGCTTAAGGTGGAGGAATCCAATTTTTAAAAAAATTTTGGCTAAGAGAAGTCGAGGGTTTTTACCGAAGCTCATTTCACCAGATGGAAGGACGTCTTTGCAAAGACTTAAGGGAGAAAAGAGAGAGGGAGGGGAAAGGAAGAGGAAGGAAGGAAGGAAGGAAAGACAGAAAGAGAAGGAAGAGAGAGAAGGAGAAAGAAAGGAATAGAATAGAACAGAAGATAATAGATATTGGAATGGAATAGAGGAGAGATAGAGGAAAAGAGATACAGAGTAGAAGAGGAATGGAATAGGATAGGAAAATAGGAATAGAAGAGAAGAGAATAGAATAGAAGCAGGATAGGAGCAGAATAGAATTCTTTATTGGCCAAATGGGATTGGACATATAAGGAATTTGTCTTTTGTGCAGATGCTCTCAGTGGACATAAAAAGACAAGATACATTCGTCACGAATCATAAGGTGCAACACTTCATGATAGTCATAGGCACTCAGGAAACAATATCAATACAAATCATAAGAACACAAGCAGCAAAGTTACAGTCCTGCAGTTGTAAGTGGGAGGAGATGGAGGAGAGGAACGATGAGAAGACTAATAGGAATAGTAATGCAGCCTTAGTGAATACTTCGACAGTGTTGAGGGAATTATTTGTTTAGCGGAGGGATGGTGTTCAGAAAAGAAAGAAAGGAGAAAGAAAGAGAGAGAGAAAGAAAGAAAAAGAAAGAAAGAAAAAGAAAGAAAAGAAAAAGAAAGAAAGAAAAGTGCAAAGAGGCATAGTGAATATTACTGCCAATTTACAAGGCCACACTTGGAATCCTGCATCCAGTTTTGGTGGCCATGATATAAACAAAGAGGTGGAGACTCTAGAAAGAGTGCAGAGAAGAGCAACCAAGAGGACTAGGGGACTGGAGGATAAAACATACGAAGAACGGTTGCAGGAACTGGGCATGTCTTTGATGAGAAGAAGGACCAGGGGAGACATAATAGCAGTCTTCCAATGTCTCAGGGGCTGCCACAAAGAGGAAGGGGTCAAGTTATTTTCCAAAGCTCCTGAAGGAACAATTCACCGGTGGAACAGAAATTGCCTCCAGAAGCTGTGAATGCTCCAATACTGGAAGTTTTTAAGAAGATGTTGGATAGCCATTTGTCTGGAATGCTATGCAATCCCCCCCCCCCCCCCCCCCCCCCCGCAGAGCTGGCAAGGCCGGCCATTCAAAGCCGAGAACAATTGATCATTTCTTGCAATTGTCCAAAGGGGGATGTTGGCTCCTTTGATGCCCCCCTCCCAGGCCGGTGGATTGTGCAGTCCTGTCACACGCACAATGACAACACACCCATTTCTGGTGTGTTTCTAAAATTAAAAACTTGTGGCCCAACAGCAAGAATAGAAGCGCTGCAATCCTGTGATGGTATTAAGGCTTGTTTTCTTTTTAACCGTGTGTATCTCAACCTTGGCAACTTTAAGAGGGGTGGACTACTTCATACACACCCCTAATTCCCCATCCAGCATGCTTTAGATGGGTGGGCTTCAACTCCCAGAATCCCCCAGTCAGAATGCTTTAAGATGGGTGGGCTTCAACTCCCATAATCTCCCAGCCAGCATGTTTTAGATGGGTGGGCTTCAACTCCCATAATTCCCCATCCAGCATGCTTTAGATGGGTGGGCTTCAACTCCCAGAATCCCCCAGTCAGAATGCTTTAAGATAGGTGGACTTCAACTCCCATAATCTCCCAGCCAGCACGCTTTAAGATGGGAGAACTTCAACTCCCAGAAACCCCCAGCGCCCACCCATCTTAAAGTTGCAAAGGTTGAGAAGCTTTGCTCTACTCCAGAGCTGATCTGCAGGGTATCTGGTGTCTCACGCAAGACTTTCTTGGCTGCCAATCATTAAACGCTGGCTTAACCATGAAACCAGAGTTCCCAAGGCTTTCGAAGTGGCCCCCAGCCCATCCATCTTCAAGCTTGACGGAGCTGTCATTTTGAATGTGGCAGAAGAGGGAAATTCCTAAATACTTGCCGAAAAGTTCTCCCCTGCTCATTAAAGGCAATTAAAGCGACATTTAAGTTAGCTTTTATCCAAGGGTAAAAAAAAAAAGAAAGACTCCTTTTCTTTTTCCTTTTCTTTTTTTTAAGGATCCCCAATCCGCACAGCTTAGAAAAATAAAGTAGGATATTTATTTTTAAACAACCGAAATGGCTCCATATTATGAATAATCAGAATTAAGAGAAAAGCAGGTTAAAGCATTTGACAAAACTAGGACTTTCCAAACTTGGCAACTTTTTCAAGACTTGCGGACTTCAATTCCCAGAATTCTGGGTATTGAAGTCCCGCAAGTCTTTAAAAAGTTGCCAAGTTGACTGAGGAATTCTGGGTATTGAAGTCCCACAAGTCTTTTAAAAGTTGCCAAGTTGACTGGGGAATTCTGGGTCCCGCGAGTCTTTAAAAGGTTGTCAAATTGACTCGGGCATTCTGGGAGTTGAAGTCTGTAAGTCGCCAAGTTTGGAGACTCCCCTGTTTTCAACCCTTAAAACCCACTCCCCACCCCATCGATGGCCCCTGGGGACTACAATTCCCAAAATGCCCAGCTATGGCACTGGTGTGTGTGTGTGTGTGTGTATTATTCTCTGCCATGGGTAGAAGTTATGAACAGGTAATTCTCACACACACACACATACACACCAAGAATGGAAGTTGTTCCTATGGGGCTAGATCTCATCTCCTGAGATAAAGCCTCCACGTCTAAGAGCAGTCTACCTCTGACCAGGTAACCCATTGCAACCTATTGCAACCGGTTGCAATTGCCCCCGCCACCCGCGATCCCCTGGTCTCTTTGGGCCGGTGGGGGGGTCTGGAAGAACCTTCCCATCTAATGGCAGTCTACCTGGAAATCTACTGGCTCCCGGCCCTACCTGGCCTGCTAGCTGCGATCCACCTTAAGGGAGCCCGGGAGGCGGATCCGTGGGGGCGGGCAGGGGGGGCGGAGGCTCCGGCTGCCTCTACTTGAGGTGCCGGCCGGCGCGATCGGGTTCTCAAATCGGATCTAACCGGATTCCCCACGCGGATCTCCAGCTCGGAGCTGCTCGGCGCCCGCTTTGTTCCCAGGTAGATCGCTTGGAAACGGGCTGGCCTCTCTCTTCCTTGGTGTGTGTGTGTGTGTGTGTTTGGGGATGATGGGTGGTGTAGTAGGGCGACCCTCGATCCCTTCTGGCAAAAGGGATCAAATTCACCTAATATTTTTTTTAAATCCACCCAAGATCCCTTTGAAACCCGCACCGGGGCTGGGAGAGCCCACGTGGGGTTCCCCAGCCCATCTTCCCCAGCCCCTTTGAGGATGGGGTTTGTGGTCAAGGTACCAGCTTTTGGGGGCAAGATACCAGCTCTGGAAAGGTTTAGACCAGCCTTGTTTCCACCTTTCCTTCATATAAAGTCTCTGCCCGCAGTGAGAAGTCTAGTTTTTAAGGCTCTCCCCGCACTCAGAAAACTAGCTTCTCAGGCTTCCTTCCCCGGGAGGAAAATATCAGGCTCTGAAAAGGTCTTGAGACAGACATGGCTCCACCTCTCCTTCGCATGAGGTCTTCCCTCAGCGAGGAGTCTTAAGGCTCTCCCCGCACTCAGAAAATTAGCTTCTCAGGGTCTTCCCTGCAAGGAGAAGACTAGCTTCTTCTCAGGCTCTGGGAAGGTCGAGACGGACATTGCCCCATTTCTCCTTAGCATGAGGTCTTCCCTCAGTGAGACATGAGTTTGAAGGCTCTCCCCGCACTCAGAAAACTAGCTTCTTGGGGTCTTCCCCGCAGGGAGAAGTCTAGCTTCTCAGGCTCTCCAAAAAAGGTTTAACTTCTTGGTCTCCTTTCCGCAGGTGACACCATGAGCTCCCCCGGCGTGACCCCAGAACTGGACATGAAGGACGTGGAGCTGAACGAGATGGACCCCGAGAAGCAGCCCATGAACGCCTCCTCGCCCCTGGCCGGCTCGCCAGGCAGCCTGGGCGAGAAGAACGGCGTGGTGAAGGTGAAGATGGAGGAAGAGGAGGAGGAGGCCGAGCTGGGCGCCAAGTTCACCGGCCTGTCGAAGGAGCAGCTGCTGCAGGTAGCCGGCACCCCCGCCTGGGTCCGGACCCGCTGGGCCCTCCTCATCCTCTTCTGGCTGGGCTGGCTGGGCATGTTGGCCGGCGCCGTGGTCATCATCGTTCAAGCCCCCCGCTGCAAGGATCTCCCCAAGCAGGACTGGTGGCAGAAAGGAGGGATCTACCGGATCCTGCAGGTGGAAGGCTTCCAAGATTCGGGCAGCGATGGCGTCGGCGACCTGATAGGTGAGTTTGGGGCTGAGGCTGATGGTCTCTGTAGTGCCAAGGAGTCTCGGACTCTCTCTCCCTCTCCTTCTCTGTCTGTCTGTCTGTCTTGCGTATCTCTCTCTCCCTCTCTCTCTCTCTCTCTCTCTCTCTGTCTCCCCTTCTCTCCTTCCTGAGGGTGGGTAGGTGGGGATCCACCCAGGTTATAGCAGAAGGGATCTCCTTACTTGGAAGTCATGAAAGACCCTGGGATCTTTTTTCCAAAGGGCCTTTCTAAGAATGGCTAATCAAACCAGATTCTGCTGGATTGATTGGGGCTGGAGAGCTGGAGAGCTCTCCCTAACCTTAAATGGCAGTTTAGGATTGGGGTTACTATTTGGGGTGCTTCCTTTTCCCCTGTCCTGACGATCGATAGATAGATAGATAGATAGATAGATAGATAGATAGATAGATAGATAGATAGATAGATAGATAGATAGATAGATAGATAAGATATAAATCCACATATAAAGTGGGATTGTTAAAAATCCACCATATGACTTGCTCCTAGATTCTGGAGCAGATTGGTTTCCCTATATAAATCCACATATCAAATCCACTTGATTTCTCTCGCTCTTAGATTCTCTCGCAGGCTGGTTTTTATATATAAATCCACAGATAAAGTGGATTTTAAAAAAAGCCACTTCATTTGTCTCTCTCTTAGATTCTGGAGCAGGCTGGTTTTTTATATATAGATCCATATATAAAGTAGGTTATTAAAAAAACCCACTTGATTTTGCTCTTAGATTCTGAAGCAGGCTGGTTTTCATATATAAATCTACAGATAAAGTATTTTTTTTTTTAAACCCACTTGATTTATTTCACTCTTAGATTCTGGAGCAGGCTGGTTTATATATATATAGATCCACATCTAAAGTAGATTTTTTTTTTAAACCCACTTGATTCGTGTCCCTCCTAGATTCTGGAGCAGGCTGGTTTTTTATATATGTTTATATATATAACCAGTCTGCTCCAGAATCTAAGAGCGAGAAAAACCAAGTGGATTTTTAAAAAGTGAACCTTGGAGACCCTCCAGAGGGACTGGGCAGTCTCCATGGGTCATTTGGAGACTGGCCACTGCTGGTGGGGGGGGTATGGGTGGGGGGGATCGCCCTGTTCCAGCTGAAAGGGAAGCCATGCCGGCTGGGGCCACCCTGTGCCAAAAGCCAGTTTGAGCCGGTTTGAGCTTCCTGAGTAATTGCTGACTGGAGTTTCATCAGCTCTTGACGTCAGCCGAATAGCTGACTCAACTCCCGGCTAGTTGGGTTGAAGGACTCGAAGTATTTTTTTCTCCTTCTTTCCTTCCCTTTTTTTTCCTTTCCTTTCTTCCTTTTGTCTCATTCCTTCCTTTCTTTTTCTTTCTTTCCTGTTGGTTGGTTTTTCTGCCTTCCTTCTTTTTTCTCCCTCCTTTCTTCTTTTGTCTTTCGTTCTTCCTTTCTTTTCTTTCTTTCGTTGCTTTCTTTTTCTTTCTCTCCCGATCATTGGCTTTCTGCCTTCCCTCTTTTTCTCCTCATGGCTTCCGTTCCTTTTCTTTCTCTCCCGTTCATTGGCTTCCTGCCTTTCCTCTCATTTTTCATCCCTTTTTTTTCTTCCGTTCTTTCTCTCCCTTCCATCTCTTTTTCTTTCTTTCATCCACTTCTTTCTTTCTCCCATTGCCTTTGTCTGTCTGCCTGTCTTTCTATTTTGGCTTTCTCTCTTCTATTGTCTTTCTTTGTTTCGTAGTCTTTCTCTTTCATCTTTCTTTCTGTCTTTCATTCCACATGGTCTTATTCCTTCCTTCCTTCCTTCCTTCCTTCCTTCCTTCCTTCCTTCCTTCCTTCCTTCCTTCCTTCCTTCCTTCCTTCCTTCCTTCCTTCCTTCCTTCCTTCCTGGAATTTTTCAGACTCTTTTCTGCTGGATTGGTGTCCCTTTGACCCTTGGCCCAAACTTTTGGGAGAATTTGCTGTGAAGTTACGAAACTCCACAAGCAGTTGTTGATTCTGTGCACGGACCAGTCAGTTTCTCTGGAGTTTGTAGAGTTTCAACCATCCAAAAGAGAAATATTCCACAATAAGGAGGTTCCAAGCAGCAAAAAATAAAACAATTACTCACTAAGCCTTGACAAGCTTATATACTTAGCTTCAACTCCACAGTAAAAGCAATTCATTGCCCGCATATTTTTTTTCCCCTAGCCTGTCTTGAGGACCAGAAACCTGAGTTGTTGTTTTGAATTAAGCTCCTTTGCAACATCCTTGTAAAGTAGAGCAGCCTCGTTGCCGGGGTTGCAAAGGTTGGCGTTAGACGTTCACAACACAAACAAGGAAACCGGATGCCCCTTGTCCCCATTGGACGGCCGCAAACAACAACCTTGCAAAGTAGGGCGGGGCTGAGAAGAAGGAACGGTTGATGCTCTTCCCACGCATTTTGCCCCGAGCTCCTTAACCACTGACCTGGATT
Source organism: Rhabdophis nuchalis (assembly GCA_039707465.1). NCBI lineage: Eukaryota > Metazoa > Chordata > Lepidosauria > Squamata > Natricidae > Rhabdophis > Rhabdophis nuchalis. The sequence continues at coordinate 4,502,736 of CM077662.1, forward strand.
GGGTCAGGACTTGTGGGTTTTGAAGCGGAGGCGTTTTGGGATGATGGGTGCCACCGCGCCCAAACGCCGAATGCCAAATTCAAACCAGTCCAAACTTGATGATCGCCCCAGTCAAAGAACAAGATATCATGACTTGGAGGATGGGAAAGGAAGAGGGCTGAGATTTGAGACACCGGAATTGGATTGATGCATTTCTCAGGAAAGGGGCCAATTGTAAAAAATTAAGGTCGGTGGGGTTCTGGGAGGTCATCTAGTCCAACCTCCCCTACTCAAGGGTGCAAATTCACCCTTCGATGAGCCTTCAAAAGGATGTAATTTGCAGCTGGATTTCTTCTGTCTTTGAAAAAGTTCCCCACAGTGTCATTGTGCGATGTACACTCAGTAGAATAGCTATTCTATTCTATTCTATTCTATTCTTTATTTTATTCCATTCCATTTTCTTATTCTATTCTATTCTTTATTCTATTCCATTCCATTTTCTTATTCTATTCTATTCTATTCTCTATTCTATTCTCTATTCTATTCTATTCTCTATTCTATTCTCTATTCTATTCCATTCCATTATTTCTTTTATTTGATTCCTTCATTCTTTATTCCATTCATTCCATTCCATTCTATTATTTAATATTTCTATTCTATTCTATTCTTTATTCTATTCTATTCTATTCCATTATTTCTTATTCTATTCTATTCTTTCATTCTTTATTCCATTCATTCCATTCTATTATTTTTTATTTCTATTCTATTCTTTATTCTATTCCATTCCAGTATTTCTTATTCTATTCTATTCTATATTCTATTCTTTATTCTATTCCTATTCTATTTTCCATCCTATCCTATCCCACTCCAGCCTTTTCTCCCCATTACAAATTTAATTCCGCCCCTCTCCGGTTTAACAAATCCTTGATGGACCCAAAGTTCAGCACCCTCCACCATTCCTCCCAGACAGTTGCTGCAATCCATTAGGGGCAGGTTTTCCCAGGGAACGCCAAGGGAGGAGGGCAAAAATTTCCAGAGAGAGAAAGAAAGAAAGAAAGAAAGAAAGAAAAAGAAAGAACACAAGACAACTCTTCCTTTTGTGCCGTTGAAGCCAACACCGGTCGGCTCGCTGAATAAATTCTCCGCCTCGTTACTTTTTGGATTAAGTGCGGATCACGGCAGCCAGAAAACGGTTCAATGGAGCAAGTGAAAGGATTAAAAAAAAAAAAAAAAAGGAGGTGGGGGAGAACCAACAATTGCTCACTCAGGACTGGCAATGGGTAACCTTGAGCCAAGAGTCAGACGGTGTTCGGCACGGATGTTTTGCACGCACAGTTTGTACAGCCGCAATCTGGGATGCTGGCCAGAACAAACTAAGATTTCTTCTCGGCCAGCTCTGGATGAGACGCAGTTTACACAGGCCTCTTATGACTTACGACCACAACCGAGCCCAAATATTTCCGTTAAGTGAGACATTTTGTTAATAGCACGAGCAATAGCCCTTAGGCTTATATACCGCTTCACGGTGCTTAGACAGGCCTCTCTAAGCGGTTTACAGAGTCGGCCTCTTGCACCCCCCCCCAAACAATCTGGGTCCGACTTCAGAAGGACGGAAGGCTGAGTCAACCTTGAGCTGGTCAGGATCGAACTGCTGGCAGTGGGCAGAGTTTGTCTGCAATACTGCCTTCTAACAGGAAGGAAGGAAGAAAAAGAAAAGGAAGATAGATGATAGATGATAGATAGATAGATAGATAGATAGATAGATAGATAGATAGATAGGAAGGAAGGAAGGAAGGAAGGAAGGAAGGAAGGAAGGAAGGAAGGAAGGAAGGAAGGAAGGAAGGACAGACTAGCAATAGCACTTAGACTTATATACCGCTTTGTGGTGCTTTTCCATCCCTCTCTAAGCGGTTTACAGAGTCAGCCTCTTGACCCCCAACAATCTGGGTCCTCATTTTACTGATCTCGGAAGGACAGAAGGCTGAGTCAACCTGCAGCTGTTGGGATTCGAACTGCCAAACTGCAGCTAGCAGTCATCTGAAGTAGCCTGCAGTGCTGCACTCTAACCACTGCGCCACCTCGGCTCTCTTTAAGTGAGTTTTGCCTCACTTTACGACTTTTCTTGCCCTATATGTGAAGTAAATCACCGCAGTCATTAAAGGAGTCACACGGTTGTTAAGTGAATCCGGCTTCCCCATTGACATCAGAAGGTCGGCAAAAGTCCCCATGTGACACTTCCCACTCCCCCACCCCCGGGACCCTGCGACTGTCATAAATACGAGTCAGTTGCCAAGAGTCTGCATTTTGATCATGCGAGCATTGCTGCGACGGTCGCAAGTACGAGGATCAATCGTAAGTCCCTTTTTTTCCCCCTCAGTGCCATGGTCACTTTCGGCGGTCACTAAACGGAACGGTTGTAAGTCAAGTTGTAAGACCGCCTGCATTGACTCCTCCCGTTGAATCTCACCTGTTGTTTTTTGGAAAATGGCGCACGGGGGTCTTATTACAGATTTGCAGGAAATTTGCTTTTGAGATGTGATTTTGTTTTCCCCTCTTGCATTTGGGTAAACCTGGTTTTTTCCCCTCCTCTTTCTGTTTTTTTAGGAGTGAAAGACAGGATGCAGTATTTGAGTTCTCTGAAGGTGAAAGGTTTTGTCATCGGGCCTCTCCACGTGAATCCCGTGGACCAGCCGCACCACACCAACCTCCAGGACATCGACCCAGCACTGGGCACCTTAGAAGACTTCCAGCTTGTTTTAGACGCTGCCAAGAAGAAGAGTAAGTGGCGAAAAAGATCTTTTAAATGTAGACGTTTAATAATAAAGGATATATGTATTGAATAATGGCTCAGGGGCGAAGACGCTGAGCTTGTCGATCAGAACGGTCGGCCGTTCGGCGGTTCGAATCCCTAGCGCCGCATAACGGAGTGAGCTTCTGTTCCTTGTCCCGGCTTCCGCCAACCTAGCAGTTGGAAAGCAGGTTAAAAAATGCAAGTAGAAAAATAGGAGCCACCTTTGGTGGGAAGGGAACAGCGTTCCGTGCGCCTTCGGCAGGGTTGAGTCATGCCGGCCACATGACCCCGGAGACGTCTTCGGACAGCACTGGCTCTTGGGCTTTGAAACGGAGATGAGCACCGCCCCCTAGAGTCGGGAACGACCAGCACCCATGTGCAAGGGGAATCTTTACTTTTACCTTTAAGGGGGCCTAAATATTTACCAAATATTGCAAACTTTGTTACTCTTGTAAGCAACAAGTAACACTAGCGGAGCTTAATATCAAGTAAAGCAAAAACTGTTATTGTGTAATGAAATATTTTAACAGTCCCAGACTGTGAATCAAATTGAAGATTAAATCAATAATAATAATAATAGTAACAACAACCTTAACAGTTCCTAGATCCTTGGTTAGGACTCGAGCTGTTGAGCTACCAACCACCCCCAAAGGCTGTGAATCTCACCAAAGATTAACCACAGAATAATAATAATAGTAGTAGTAGTAGTAATAATAATAATATCTACGATGTCTAAACATTGGCTATGTGTGCAAGAAACTGTAATAAGGATAACAATCTCCACTTAATACTGTTGATGTACCACTGTGCCCAAATAACATTTGTTTTGCACCTTAAAATACAATAAAGCAATTTATTTATCTTTTGTGCCAAAAGAAGGAAGGCTATTTTGGGGGTGGCACTTGTTACGTAATTCCCTGGAAAATATTCCTCTTTAATTCCCTTCCCGTTGTCTGTATTGTTTCTCAATCCGCCTCAGATGTAGTAAGTGAACCAACAAGGAAGTGCAGGGCCGATATATTTCACAACTAAGGCTGTGTAAATATTAATTTAATTTAATTTAGACACCCTTCACACAATGCTTTGTTGATTGGCTCATCCTACTATTATGTAGGTTAGATTTTCAACCTGGAATCTTATTTCTGTTTTCGGCTCTTTGGGCCCGCCCCAAAAATCTAATGGAAATAAAAGTTAAAACAACAAGGTGTGACTTTTGTTTATGACCCAGGCTTTGGACCTGGGGCTGTTTAGAAGTAGAATACAATAGAATACAATAGAATAGAATAAAATAGGAATAGAATGGAATTAGAATAGAATAGAATAATAGAATTAGAATTAGAATAGCAGAATTGGAAGGGACCTTGGAGGTCTTCTAGTCCAACCCCCTGCTCGGGCAGGAAACCCCCCACCACTTCAGACAAATGCTTATCCAACATCGTTTTAAAAACATCCAGCATTCACAACTTCTAACTGTCGGGAAGTTTCTCCTCAGTTCTAAGTTGCTTCTCTCCTTGATTAGCCTCTCCTTATATGTTGTCCTGCAATATGCTTCTCTTTTCAGATTTGAAGGTTATCTTGGACCTGACCCCTAACTATCATGGCCAGTTACCCTGGTTTAGCCAAGATGTATGGCTTCAGGGGGATTTCCAGAACAGAATGAAAGTAAGTGAAGGAAAGTATGCATGAGGGGTATTTTGCTTAGAGAGATAAATATGAGAGATAGATAGATATGAGATAGATAGATAGATAGAGAGAGAGAGAGAGTGAGAGAGGGAGGGAGAGATAGAGATAGAGATATGATATATATAGAGAGAGAGAGATAGGATATAGATATGATATAGATATGAGATAAATATGAGAGATAGATAGATATGAGATAGAATAAGTTTTTTTTAAATTTTATATGTTTTATATGTGTTTTAACATCCCTGTGCGCCGCCCTGGGTCCGTTTGGAGAAGGGCGGGGTATAAATTTAATAAAATAAATAAAATAAATAAATAAATAGATAGATAGATAGATAGATAGATAGATAGATAGATAGATAGATAGATAGATAGATAGATAGATAGAATATAGATAGATACGATATGGATGGATGGATGGATAGAGAGGGAGAGATGATATATATATATAGAGAGAGATAGGATATAGATATAGATATTAAATAGATATGAGATAGATATGAGATAGATATGAGATAGAGAGAGAGAGAGAGAGAGAGAGAGAGAGAGAGGATATAGATATATAGATATGAGATAGAGAGAGAGAGAGAGAGATTCTGTATTTGCTGGTGGTGTGTGATGAAAACCGATTTTATTATTATTATTAATTGGCCAAGATTCATGGGGAAGTAACACCAACTGTCACGGCTAGGGTCGTGGGAACGTCTTGGCGGGGAATCACTGAGGACTATTAACTTGTCTCCTTCTCTTCTTGCCCTTCCACCTTACAGGAAGCCATCCAGTTTTGGCTGAGGAAAGGCGTCTCTGGAATCCAGATCGGAAGCATCGAGCATTTGAATGTAAGCAGATTGCCCCTCCTGAGGCCTCCCCCCCTCCATTCAGCATCAGGCTATAGCAAGGGGTATTGGGGGGGGGTGTTATTTAGCCTAGACCTGACTGCTGTCCCTTTTAATTTCTTTTTTTGGGGGTGGGGGTGGGGAGAGGGGGGGCTTGCACGGAGAAGAAAGCAGGGGTGCTAAAACCTGGGGAGGAGGCCCTCCAGTGTCAACCAACACCTGTCAATCTTGTTTATTCGACAGGATTCCCAACTCTTGAGCGAATGGAAGAACGTAACGGAACAAGAGGCTGTGGACGATCAGGTTGGGTGAGTAAAAAGAGAAGCCTTTCTTAACAAATCTCTTTCTTTCTTTTTCTTTCTTTCTTTCTCTCTTTCCTTCCCACCCTCCTTTCCTTCCATCTTCTTTCTTTCATTCAATCTTTCCTTTCCTTTTTCTTTTATCTTTCCTTCTTTCTTTCCCTCCTCCTCTCCTCTCCTTTTATCTTCTCTTCCTTCCTTACTTCCCTTCCCTTCCTTTCCCTTCCCTTCCATCTTCCTTCTTTCTTTTGTTCCATCTTTTGTTTTCTTTTTCTTTTCTTCTTCCTTCCTTTTTCCCCCCCTCCTCCTCTCCTCTCCTTTTATCCTTCCTTCCTTCCTTCTTCTTTTCTTCCCTTCCTTCTTCCCTTCCTCCTCTCCTTTCCTTCCATCTTTTCTTCCATTTTTCTTTAATCTTTCCTTTCTTCCCTTCTTCTTTCCCTTCTCCCCTCCTTTACTTTAATCTTTCTTCCTTCCTTTCCCTCCCTCCCTCTCTCTCTCTTTTTCTTTCTTTCTTTCTTCCTTCTTTCCTTCCCCCTTGGCTTTCCTTTCCTTCCTCTCTTCCCCTTCCCTTCCCTTCCTCTTTCTTTCTTTTCCTTCCCTTCCTCCTTTTTTTCTTTTTCCTTCCTTCCTTCTTTCCTTCTTTCCTTCCTTCTTTCCTTCCTTCCTTCCATCTTTCATTCTTTCCCACTTAGGAATGGAAATTCTCCTCCCGGTTGTGGGCGTAAGTCGAGGGCCGCCTGGAGACATCCCCCTTCTTGCTTCTTCCTTTCCAGGGTGCTGATTGCCATGACCAGCCGTAAGGACCCTCGAGGGATTTTCTCGCTTCTGAACGAAACCACGGGCGTGGACATGCTAACCAGCCAGTATCTTCAGGAGCTGGTGAAGCCCGAAGAGCAGGACACCTCCACGCTGGGACTCACGGCCCAGAAACTGATCCAAGATTATATCCAAGAAGCAGGAAGCCGATGGCCCAGCTGGAGCGTAAGTGTCCATCTTTACGATCCAGTTGAGAGATTTAAAGGAGAATATTTGTAGCCCAGAGCTGAAAAGTGGAGTGCTTTGGTGCTTTGTGAGCTTGGGGGGGTTTCCTTGCAGACGTTTCATGACCCAACTAGGTAACATCATCAGTGCTAGAAAGGAGTGGGTTTTGGGAGGGGCAGGAGGAGGAGGGAGAAGAAGAGGAGGAGGACTGTGGGAGTCCTTGGTGCTCTCTGAGCTTGGCCGTTTTCTTGAAGACGTTTCATGACCCAGTCAGGCATCATCATCAGTGCTACCGTAGGAAAGAGTGGGGTTTGTAGGAGAGAAGGAGGAGGAAGAGCAGGAGGAGGACTGTGGGAGTCCTTGGTGCTCTCTGAGCTGGGTGGGATTTCTTGCAGACGTTTCGTGACCCAACTAGGGAACGTCATCAGTAGTACAAGGGAATGGGGATTGTGGGGAGGAGGAGGAGGAGGAGGAGGAGGAATAATAATAATAATAATAATACTAATACTAATACTAATACTAATAATAATAATAATAATAATAATAATAATAATAATAATAATAATAATAATAATAATAATATTGTGAGCTTGGTTGTTTTCTTCCAAATGTTTCATGACCCAACTAGGTTATATTATCAGTGATAGAAGGGAATGGGAATTGTGGAGAGGATGGGGGAGGAGGAGGAGGAGGAGGAGAGCAACTGTGGGGTCCTTAATGCTCTCTGAGCTGGATGGGTTTTCTTGAAGACGTTTCGTGACCCAACTAGGGAACGTCATCAGTAGTACAAGGGAATGGGGATTGTGGGGAGGAGGAGGAGGAGGAGGAGGAGGAGGAATAATAATAATAATAATAATAATATTGTGAGCTTGGTTGTTTTCTTCCAAACGTTTCATGACCCAACTAGGTTATATTATCAGTGATAGAAGGGAATGGGAATTGTGCAGAGGATGATGGGGGAGGAGGAGGAGGAGGAGAGCAACTGTGGGGTCCTTAATGCTCTCTGAGCTGGGTGGGTTTTTTTGCAGACGTTTCGTGACCCAACTAGGGAACGTCATCAGCGCTCTGTCCCTCTTGCAAAAGTTACACAAACTTTCGGAACACTTAACTTGGTTTTCTCCACTGGGAAGCTAACCGTGTCTCTCTCTCTCGCTCTCTCTTTTTCTTCTTCTGCAGATGGGTAGACCCGAGTTTGGACACTTGGCCCAATCGATGGGGGAACAGCTGCTTCGCCTCCACCACCTCCTCTTCTACACCCTGCCCGGGACCCCCTTCACCGATTACGGAGATGAGATCGGCCTGCGGGACCTGCCGGGACAGGTAAGCTCAGCCAGGTTTGGCCGTTTAACTCCGGGTGTTCAATGACGGAGGGGAGGGAGGGGGATATTTTGATGGGCTTCTACCGGCAACCACCCTCTTTCCTTTCTCCTCCAGCCTGCGGCATCCAACCTCACACGCATGCAGTGGGACAACTCGGCCAATTACGGATTCTCCCGAGGGGGGCAACAGCTGGCGGAAGCCGAGGACAGCAACGTCACTGTGCAGGTAAGAAGAAGAAGAAGAAAAAGTGTGGGAGAGAAGCTAATTTTTCGGGGGGAAAGGAAGGCCAAAAATGTGGAGCTGAGATTCAGGGCCAAGAGGGTAGAAAGCGGGCGTTGTAGTTCCCCCTTAGGGGTGAAAGCCAGCTGGGTGACTTGGGACCAGTCACCAGGAGACAGGGAGTTCTAGTCCTGCTTTAACTAGGAAAGCCGGCTGGGTGACTTTGGGCCAATCACCAGGAGATGGAGAGTTCTAGTCCCGCTTTAACTAGGAAAGCCAGCTGGGTGACTTTGGGCCAATCACCAGGAGATGGAAAGTTCTAGTCTCGCCTCAACTAGGAAAGCCAGCTGGGTGACTTTGGGCCAATCACCAGGAGATGGAGAGTTCTAGTCCCGCTTTAACTAGGAAAGCCAGCTGGGTGACTTTGGGCCAATCACCAGGAGATGGGGAGTTCTAGTCTCGCCTCAACTAGGAAAGCCAGCTGGGTGACTTTGGGCCAATCACCAGGAGATGGAAAGTTCTAGTCTCGCCTCAACTAGGAAAGCCAGCTGGGTGACTTTGGGCCAATCACCAGGAGATGGAGAGTTCTAGTGCCACCTTAGGCATGAAAGCCAGCTGGGTGACTTGGGACCAAGCAAAAATAATCCCTATAGCAATAGGTGCTTTGAGTGAATCGCAAATCATCTGAAGCACCTCTTAAAAACTCCATTGGTGTTGTGGCAGTTGATTCAGACAGTGGGGAGGGTTGGGGAGGAACCTGGGCCAGTCCTGGAGTCTGGGGAAGGCTCTGAGGAGGGCTGTGTGTGGGAGGCAGAGAGGGGGCCAGAGCCGTATGCCAGTTATCAGCTGCTTTCGGAGTCAGACATCAGGGAGGCAGAAGAACAGCTGGAGCCTGTTCCCAGGGTGCGCATGCACAGAGTTGCCAGATGAAGGGGACTGCTAAAGAACAGGGGCCGACTTGGGAGGAAGGCCACAGGGGGACGATGAAGGGCCCCTCCCAGAGGAAACAAAAGAGGAGCGACAGGGGAGTGGAGTTTGCAGGAGACCATTAGTTCGTTTCATTGATTCGTGACTCTCCGAGGCTCCTGGCCAAGTTTTGCAGAGATCGGCCTGGCATCTCTCCAAGCCAGATGAGGTCTGTGACCGTAAATCCTCCCTCGAAAGACTTCGCTGGAGGTGAAGGAGCAGAATTCACAGTCAATGAATAAAAGGGGTTTTTGTCGGGACCAGGAGTTGGTTTCCGGCTCTCGGGAAGCTTCGGTCAGAACCATCCCCCTCGGTCAATTGCAAAATGTCTCCGAACAGCTTCTAGGCGACAACACTAGGTGCGAGAAAGCTAGAAAAATATTATAATCCTGCCACCCTGCTCTTGTTTGTCTTTTCCAGGCGCAGCAGGGCCACCCAGGGTCCCTCCTGAGCTTCTTCCAAGAGCTGAGCGAGCTTCGGACCAAGGAGCGCTCCCTCCTGCACGGCGACTTTGCCCTGGTGCAAAGCTCGAGCCCGTCCGTCTTCTCCTACCTCCGGGTCTGGGACCAGAACAAGCGGTTCTTGGTGGCGTTCAACTTCGCCCCGCACGAGAGAACCGTCTCCCTCGTCCACCCTCACCTCCTGCCCCAAGTAGACGTGGAGCTCAGCACCCATCCCAGCCGGCAGAAGGCGACGCTGGATCTGCAGAACCTGAAGCTGCTCCCTTCGGAAGGCCTCCTCCTCAGCTTCCCCTACGTGGCCCCCTAGGCGGTCTTCTCCTGACCACTTTTCCCCAAGGAGGAGGTGTGCCTTGAAATCCCTCAAATGAAGACACTCCAGCCGAGGAGGTCTCTCCTGAACTCGCTAACGTCCTTCTTCTCTATCTCCCTGCCTTCGTGACCCTGTAGCTCAGCCCTCCCTAGACCCCCGGACCCCCAATTCCCACAACCAGCTGGCCAAAAGAAGGTCGACCTGTCTCCTCACCACCTTAAGAGCCTGAAGTTGGCCAAGATCACCTCTGTTGCATGAACATTCCTAGATCTGCTGATACATTTCCCTAAACAAAATTGATGTTGGCAGGTTATTCTCTGAGACAGAGGGAGGCCTGAACCTCCGTTCCCTCCAGCTGTAGGGGATGATGGAGTTCAGGGAAACGATGGGCTTCTCAATCTTGGCAACTTCCAACTCTCAGAATTCCCCGGCCAGGAGTTGCCATGGTTGAAATACTCTTAATTCCAGAGTGAAACCTTTGTGTCAGGTCTGGTGCTAGCACAAACACACACAAAGACACACACAAATCCCGTTTTCAGTTGTGGTTCTGCAGTTTTCAGTTCTACGATCTCTTCCGGATCCCTAGTATGGATTTTTCCCCCTGTCTGTGTCTTCTTGAAAGATATTCTGTCCGCCTAACTTCCTAACCAAGTGTGCAAACTTCCTGGGTTTTGCTGCGTGGAACCAGTTTTAATAAACGTCTCTCTTCGCTTCCAGGCTCATCTGGTTTCTGTTGAGTAGGGGGGAATCTAAGGATGCGTGTCCGTCATTTTTAAATTCCCCTTGTGGTTTGGTTCAGATCCTATCTGGGGGAAAGGAAGGGAACCATAATCCCTTCCTTCCTTCCTTCCTTCCTTCCTTCCTTCCTTCCTTCCTTCCTTCTTTCCCTCCCTCTCTCCCTCCTTCCTTCCTTCCCTCCCTTATGTCCCTTTCCTTCTTACTTTTCTTCCTTCCTTCCTCCTCCCTTCCCTTTCCCTCCCTCTCCCTCCTTTCCATCACTTTCCTTTTTTCCCTCCCTCCTCCCTCCCTTTCTTTCTTTCCTTCCCGCCCTCCTCCTTCCTTCCGTCCCTTTCCTCCCTCCCCTCGCTTCCCTTTCATTCCTTTTCTTCCTTCCCTGCTTCCTTCCTTCTTACTCCCTTCCCTCCTTCCTTCCTTCCTTCTTTCCCCCCTCTCTCCCTCCTTCCTTCCTTCCCTCCCTTATGTCCCTTTCCTTCTTACTTTTCTTCCTTCCTTCCTCCTCCCTTCCCTTTCCCTCCCTCTCCCTCCTTTCCATCACTTTCCTTTTTTCCCTCCCTCCTCCCTCCCCTTCTTTCTTTCCTTCCCGCCCTCCTTCCTTCCGTCCCTTTCCTCCCTCCCCTCGCTTCCCTTTCATTCCTTTTCTTCCTTCCCTGTTTCCTTCCTTCTTACTCCCTTCCCTCCTTCCTTCCTTCCTTCCTTCTGAAAGGATTTTGGGTATGGTCATTGCAATGGACAAATATACGCGGTATATGTGTTCAGCCATATGGATCCTAATATCAATCTGCTTTTGAAGTAGATATTCTTTTAGATCAGCACCTTCCCAGAAGGCTCTGGATTTGCAACAGATGGGAGTTGTAGTCCGATGCATCCCACAACTCTCCCATCCTGAAATAGTGCAGTATCTCTCAACTTTCAATCATTATAAGCTGAGTGGACTTCAACTCCCAGAATTCCCCAGCCTGCCTGCATGCGTGAAGTCCACCCGTTTTAATTACTGAGATGGCGAAACACTGCCCAGTCATTCTCAAGGTCCCTTTGCATAAACTAATGTTTGCTTCAATGGCTATTTTAAATTCTTAATTGAATTATTGCTAAACATTTAAAAAAAAATATTCATCAACAAAGGAGTGTTATTGGCTGGCTGTCTTCTTTAGGAAAAAATATTATTTCAAATTTATTAAAATTTATATTTTGCAAGTTTTAAGATTGAGGGATTGAAACAATTGGCTGGGGAATTCTGGGAAATGAAGTTACGACCTTAAATATACTCCTCCCCTTTAATTCTTTGGGCGGCTTCCCCTTTAAATCTCCCTCTGTTCATTGACAGCCGACAGTATTTCCTTCCGGTTGAGGCTTCCTCTTGACTCCGCCCCCTTTTCCCCTTCCTTCCCTCGGTCTGTCATGACGGCTTCTCCTTTAAGCAGCCCCCTCGACGCAATGCAGGGGAGGCTGGCCCAATAGGGGCACGCTCAGCGGGCCACGTGAGGGAAGGGAGGCGGGGCTATAAGGACAAGAGCCCGGATGTGAAAAGGCGGGTGGGGGGGCGTCGCCCATACAGCCGGGTTGCTCGCCGGGACTCGTTGGCGGAGCGATTCGTTTGGCGCGGCGAAGCGGCCGAGCAACGGTCGCCGCCGGCCGTTGGGGTAGGGGAGCGCCAGGGCGCATGCGCGGGAGAGGCAGCGGCAGTAGCACCGGCGGCGGCTTCTCGGCCCGCGGCGGAGGGAGACGGGCGGGAATCCCAAAGCTGAGAGGACGCGGCGCCGGTCACCATGGTGAGGGGAGGGGGCAATTTTGAGGCGGGGGGACGACGACACGGGACAGCGTGAAGAACCCCTCCCGGCCCGCGCGTGATCCCCAAAAGGGGCGGGGCAGGAAAGGGGAGGGGCCAGACTTGGAGAGGGGCGCTCCTGAAGACCCTCTAGCTCACCCTCTATTTAGAGCTTCCAACAAGAGGGGGGGTCCCCCGAGGCAATAGAGGGGCTTTGACTTGAGGGGGATGAACCCCCTCTACTCCTCTGAATTGGGGGGGGGAATAACCTCACGGGGGGAGGGGCTTTGAGGAGAGGGGAGGTCAGCACCAGGGGAGGGGCGGAGCTATATCAGGCCCCGCCCCCTGGGATATTGGGGTCGCGGCGGGGGGGGCAAGAATGGAGGGAGGATTTACAAATGTCAATCATTGTTAGTTTGGAAAACAAAGATGTGTAAAATATGGATATAATGTGGGGAAAAAATTGTATATAGGCTAATATAAGCAGAAAATTAGTTAATTTTTTCTTTTGGTCCTATTACTGTCATTTCTATTTTAATATAGCACTGTTATACAGGAGTGGCCAAAATTGTGGAAACCTTTTGGGAAAAGTGGGCAGGTTTATTTTTCAGGTTTCAGATTCACAAGAGTTGGAAGGGACCTTGCAGGTCATCTAGTCCAACCCCCTGCTCAAGCAGGAGGTCTTACATCTGCCTAGGATTGAACTCGCAACCTCCTGATTGTGAGGTGGAGAGATCCACCTCTTGGCCACAGCAGCAGGTTTGATGGCGAATAACAGCGCTTTTTTTAGCAGTACCATAAAATTATATATCAATGGAAAGATAATTTAATTGAGAATGCAATGCAATAACTTTTGTGAAGGATTTGCCATTAAAATAGCAGTTATAAAGAAGAAAAGGGAAAGAAGTAGAAAAAAACGAGACTTGGCTTGTCGCCAAAGGGGATCACGCGACCCCAGGACACTGTGACCATCATAAAAAGGAGTCAGCGTAGATTAAATAATGAATATGATTGTAAATTTTAATTGTACCCAGGCGACGCACTGTTTAATGGAAGACGGGTGACTTATATTAAAACAAAATAAAAACTTTATAATAAATAAATATGAGTCAGCTGTTGAGCATCTGAATTCTGTTCACCAGACTGTGAGGAGACCACAGGGGTTGTAAGTGTGAAAAATGGTCGTCAGTCCCTTTTTACAGTGCCGTTGTAACTTTGAACGGTCACTAAATTGAGGACTGCCCGTAGATGTATCGGAGATATAGAGATAATAGGTACAGCGATACTGTGCAAATGTTTGAGGCAGTTGTGCAAAAGAATGCTGCAAACTAAGAATGTCAAGACATATTTATATATTAATCTTATCAGTTTACAGGTAATCCTCGAGATAACAACCGATCGTTGAGCGACCACAATTACAAATGGCACTGCCGAAAGGGACTTAACGACTGTGTGTTTCACACTTACGACCAGGGCGACAACATCCCAGGGCTCATGGGATCACAATTTGCACGCTTGGCAACTGGCTCACCGATATGACCTTTTTCACTCTTTTGGAACTCATCTCCAAGCCTCCGAATGTACATTCTGTGGGGATGGTGTCGCTTTTTGGCAGTGCCGTTGTAACTTTGAACGCTCTCTCCACGGACTGTTGTAAGTCGAGGACTACCTGCATACGATGAGAAGGAAGCTGGCCCGATTTAGAAAGGGAGTCCTGACACTTTTATTTTCTTGTTGACTTTCTCAGGCTGACCAACTGACCGAGGAGCAGATCGCAGGTAAGAATTGGAGGTGTCCCTGGAAGAGTTGCAGAATTGATTCGGATAGCTGGAAAACAGGCATCCCAATCCTGGAAACTCAGCTGTCATTTAGACAAAGAGGCTGCATTTTCATAATCAGCTACTCTTCCTCTGAAAAATGAATCTATCTATCTATCTATCTATCTATCTATCTATCTATCTATCTATCTATCTATCTATCTATCTATCTATCTATCTATCATCTATGATCTATCTCATCTATCTACTTGCATGCATGCATGATCTAATCTATCCATCCATCCATCTAATATATTTTATCTATCTAATTTACCATCCATCCATCCATCCATCCATCTATCCTATGATTTCTATCTACTATCTATGATCGATCTGTCTACTATCATCCATCCATCCATCTATCTATCTATTTTCTATCTGCTATCTGTCCTTCTAGCTGTCTTCTATCATCCATCCATCTCTGTCTGTCTATCTCGTTTGCTTTGTAAAAAGTTTGGCTCGAGGGGGTGATTGTGGACCTGACCTTGCCCTCTCTCCTGTTCCTTTCAGAGTTCAAGGAAGCCTTCTCTCTCTTTGACAAAGATGGCGATGGCACCATCACCACCAAGGAGCTGGGCACCGTGATGCGCTCCCTGGGTCAGAACCCCACCGAGGCAGAGTTACAAGACATGATCAACGAAGTGGATGCAGATGGTGAGCAGGGCCCTTACTTTTGGGGGAGAATAACTGAAGAATTTAGAATTGGAAGGGATTTGGAGGTCTTCTAGACCAACCCCATGCTCAAGCAGAAGACTTTATATTGTTTCAGACAAATGGCTGCCCAATCTCTTCTTGAAAACCTCCAGTGTTGGCTCAACGTCTGGAGGCAAAATGTTCCATTGGTTAATTGTTCTCATGTCAGGAAATTTCTCCTTACTTCTAGGTTGCTTCTCTCCTTGATTTGCTTCCATCCATTGTTTCTTGTCCTGCCTTCCGGTCCTTTGGAAAATAGCTTGACCCCCTTCCTCCTCTCTGGGGCAGCCCCTCAAATATTGGAAGACTGCTCTCCTGTCTCCTCTGGTCCTTCTCTTCACTAGACTAGCCAGGCCCAGTTCCTGCAACCGTTCTTCACACATGTTTTAGCCTCCAGTCCCCTCATCATCTTGGTTGCTCCTCTCTGCACTCTTTCTAGAGTTTCCACACCTTTTTTATAGTGTAGCGACCAAAACTGGATGCCGTATTCCAAATGTGGCCTTACCAAGGCATCATAAAGTGGTATTAACCCTTCAGGTGATCTTGATTCTATCCATCTGTTGATGCAGCCTAGAACTGTGTTGGCTTTTTTGGCAGTTGCACTCCATCACTGGCTTATATTTAAGTGATTGTCCACTAGCACTAGAGAGATTAAAAGGGGCTAAAGTAGGCCTTGATTTTTCCAGAGTTTCAGCTTAGGGGGTTGCGGAATGGAGAAGAATCTAAATTTCTTTGGTGGCGAATCTAGCATTTTGTGTGCGCGTTCTCGTGATTGGGTAGCAAAGAGCTGTCTTTTATTTCGTTTTTTTTTTAGTCAGTTGATCTGACTGATCCTTTTCCCAGGCAACGGCACAATCGATTTCCCAGAATTCCTCACCATGATGGCCCGGAAAATGAAAGACACCGACAGTGAAGAAGAGATCCGCGAGGCCTTCCGAGTTTTTGACAAGGTGAGTTTTGCTTAATTGGGGAGGCCTCGAGTTACGATCACCGTTGAGCCCCAAGTTTTGCTGGAGGCATTTGTTAAGCGAGTTTTGCCCAATTTACGACTTTTCTTGCCACCGTTGTTAAGTGAAGCGCTGCCTTCGTTAAGTTGGTCGCACGGTTGTGAAGTGAACCTGCCTTCCCCATAACCATAGCGCAGGAGGCCAGATTCTGCACAGCAGCCCTGGGGATTCATCCCAAACATCTGTCTTCTCCACCATAGTGATGTTATACAACTGTGGCAAGCCTTTTGCACTACTTAGTCACTTCCTTCTTAGCTTTGAATCTACAATGGGCCACGCAGTTTAGGGATTGCAACTATTGTGTAGTCAGACCATGCGTAAATTGACACTGGATTTTATTACAGATTTTAGTTATTTATTATTTTATACTAGAAGTTTTAAGTGTATATATATGGAGTGCTTTTATTTGTTCTGGTCGCTGGTCTAAGACTGTAATAACAAATTATTTGATTCGGCTTTTAGGGGGTTCCAGGGAGGTGGGAGGGATCAGGCAATATACGGTTAGGAATATGGACAGGCCAGCTGGCGGAGATGGGAAGGGAGCGAATGGGTCCTATATGGTGGGGGGAACACAGGTTGGTTCTACAGAGGGTTTTTCAATCAGAACGGTCGTAGAGAGGGGTAGGGGCGATGGGAGACAGGAACATGGTCAGCGGAAGGAGGCGCGTGACCGCTGGTTACGGGCGGTACCGCGCCCCAGTCCCCTGTTCTCCCCCCGCGATCTAGGTGGTCAGGCCTTAGTTATTAGAGAAATGTTTATATTGGGTTTTATGGTAATTTTAACGGGAAGATTTTAGCATAGGAGTTAGTTTAATATAGTTTTAAATATTTGTGTAATTTATTGTGATATATTGTGTTTTTTATATTTCCTGTGCACCGCCCCGAGTCCCTTCGGGGAGAGGGGGCGGTTAATAAGTCGAAGTAAAGTAAAGTAAAGTAATAATAAACTCTTGTTGTTGGTCCTAAGTTACTTTTTCAGTGCTGCCGTAACTTTGAACGGCCACTAAATGAACGGTTGTAAGTCGGGGCCCATCTGTCCCTCTTTCCTTCTCTCTCCAGGATGGCAACGGGTACATCAGCGCCGCCGAGCTGCGCCACGTGATGACCAACTTGGGCGAGAAGCTGACGGACGAGGAGGTGGACGAAATGATCCGAGAAGCAGACATAGATGGGGACGGGCAAGTCAATTACGAAGGTAAGGGGCTAAAGACCCTCGGGGGGGTGTCGAAAGTGAGAACACGCCCCTCTTATGCAGGTGGCATTTATTCCAGGTGAACGGTTTAGTATATTCCCCCCCCCCCCCCCCCGCAAGCAGATCTCTTGAGAACCATGAGGACTAGAAACGGGGGAAGGAAAAGTGGGTTCAGATTCCCCCTTTTACAAACCGCATCAAAGGACTTCGCTTTGTGAGTGCACCCCCCCCCCCACTGTTTCCCCGAAAATAAGACCTTCCCCCGGATAATAAGCCCAATCGGGCTTTTGAGCGCATGCGCTGAAATGAGCCCTCCCAAAAAATATTGCAACACAGCAGCAGCCATGAGGGGACCCCGCTCACTGCCTCCTGCACCTCAGGAAATAATAAGACCTCCCTGAAAATAAGGCCAAGCGCTTATTTTTTTGGGGGGGGGGGTCCAAAATAGAATAAGGCCCTGTCTTATTTTCGGGGAAACAGTGTAGTTTTCTTTCCATTTTGGTGCATCAGCCTTGGCCAATTTGAAAGCGGCTGGCTGGGGAATTCTGGGAGTTGAAGTCCATCCTTCTTCAAAGTGGCCAAGGTTTCAGAGACACTCACCTATAGATGGATACAGATTAAGAGTTGGAAGGGACCTTGTAGGTCATCTAGTCCCGCCCAAGCAGACCCTACACAGTAGTTTCAGGGCCAAATTTTAATCTTTATCTGCCTCTTTTGCTAATGAGGATGCCCTCTCTGTCAAGGTGGCCAGGGAATTCTGGGAGTTGAAGTCCACCTTTCTTCAAAGTGGCCGAGGGTTGAAAGACACTGATCTACAGTAATTTCGGGGCCAATTTTAAAATCTTTTTATCTGCATCTTTAGCTAATGAGTATCCCGTCTCCGTCAAGGGGGCCAGGGAATTCTGGGAGTTGAAGTCGACCCTTCTTAAAAGTGGCTGGGGGATGGGGGTAGTTGAGAGACACAGATCTAGCACTGTTCAGTAGGGGCCTAAATTATGGAAACCTTTTGGGAAAAGTGTATTTTTTGAAGTTTGGTGGCTAATAAGACCACCTTTTTTGGAGTAGGACCATACAATTATATATCAATGGAAAGGTAATTGAATCAAGAACATAACGCAACAAAGTTTGTTCAATTATCTGTATTCTATGAAAAGTTATAGCCAGCAATAAAACCCAGTTAATAGAAGCAATCATTCAATCTTGGCTTCACATTATAACAGCTGCAGAACTAAAAGACTTGGTTCACTCCATGGGAAGACATTGTAAGATCATGCTAAAGGTTATCCAACAAAGTCCCTTTGTGGTGAGATGGGTGCGGGTTACAAATGTGAATAATAATTTTTGTATATCATTGTTTCAATTTTTATATAGCTTGTTTTTTCTGTGTGTTTCACTTCTCTTCTTTATAACTGCTATTCTGATAGCAAACCCTTCATAAAAAGTTGTGGCATTACATTCTTGATTAAATTATCTTTCCGTTGATATGTAATTTTATGGAACTACTGCAAAAAAAAAAGTGGTTATTTGCCATCAAACCTGAAAAATACTGTACACTTTTCCCAAAAGGTTTCCACAATTTTGGCCACCACGGTATGTTCTCGGAACAATTGCTCGTCTAAACAGATTCATTAATGGGTGGGAGGGGTCGTCCTTTTGGGAGCCCCTTCCTCCACGGCCCCTGACGCCCTTCTCCATCCTCTCTCCTTGCTCCGTAGAGTTTGTACAGATGATGACCGCCAAATAGGACAAGCCGCTGCCTCCCCCCTGCCCTCCCCTCGCCCGCCCGCCTCCCCACCTGTTCAGGATGGAAGGATGGCCTGCTTCCTGGCTGGGATCTTTCTGGCCCCCTCCTGTCTTTCTGTCTGTGTACAACTCATGCCTCATTGGCGCTTTTAGCAGTTTGTGGCTGTACCCTGCTCTGCCTCCCTTTGCCCGCCCTCCTCGTGGCCCAGGGTGGACGCGGTGGTGGCCAGGGGTGGAACGGCGCCTCGAAGCCCTTGCGGAGAGCGATGGGGCCGGAATACGGGATGCCTTTGGACAAGAGGTGGGTAGGAAGATGAGCCCCCCCCCTCTCCCCCTGGTTCAACCCCTGCCTTGCATCCCAAAATCTCTCTCTCCCACCCCCCGCGCATTCATGGACTGTTGTCGTATGCAGTTGCATACTTCCGCCATCGACCCGTTGTCTTCCTAGGACCATCTGCATTATCTTGGATATATTGTAATTGTTAAACCTAATCAATACCATCCACTCCACCACCCCTACCCCTCTCCAGACCCTCTCCACAGCTTCAGGGAATGCTTCTCTTCCATTCCAGTTGGTGTAAAGGTTTCCTTTTTATTATTATTTTTCCTTATCTTTTATTTTTCTTCTTCTTCTTTTCAATAAACTTTGTGTTTCAAACTGGTGGAGCCGATCTGCTGATGTTAAAAAAAAACAAAATGTGAC
Organism: Rhabdophis nuchalis; assembly: GCA_039707465.1. Taxonomy (NCBI): domain Eukaryota; kingdom Metazoa; phylum Chordata; class Lepidosauria; order Squamata; family Natricidae; genus Rhabdophis; species Rhabdophis nuchalis. Next base: position 4,522,242 of record CM077662.1, read on the forward strand.
CTGAAGCCTTGCTGCTTTTTGGGGGGGTGCGTTTGGGGTGCTTGGGTTTTGCAGGCGCTGAGAAATCAGCGTTCTGAATTTCCCACTTCATAGATTCCATTTCCACCCCACAAGACTGCAGCAGATTCCTCAAAAGCGCCATTCCTGGGTTTTCCCTTGGATCTGCCAGCTCCCACATCAGGAAACCCTGCATTTTTTTCAAGGCAGCGTATCCTCCTTTGGCAGCGATAGGAATTGCAGCCCCACTGAAGGAGGTCACTTAAAAAAGGAAATATTTTAATTTCTCTAAATTGCAGAGTCGAGAATGAAAAACCGGCTCTGGCCATTTATTTGGGAAGATTGGCCGGGGGTGGGGTGGGGAGATACTATTGGTATAACTAGTGAAGCTTTGAGATTCCCATCAAAAGAAGGGAACCTTATCTGGCTTGGAGAGCTGCCAGGCTGATATCTGCAGAACATGGCCAGGAGCCTTGGAGAGTCCCGAACCAATGAAGCGAACTCATGGTCTCCTGCAAGCTCCACTCCCCTTTCGCTCCTCTTTTGTTTCCTCTGGGAGGGGCCATTCACCATCCACCTGTGGCCTTCCTCCCAAGTCGACCCCTGTTCTTTAGCTGTTCCTTTTGTGTCTGGCCACTCTGTGCATGCGCACACTGGGAACAGGCTCCAGCTCTTCTTCTGCCTCCCTGATGTTTGACTCCGAAGGCAGCTGATAACTGTCAGAGGGCCCTGGCCCCCTCTCTGCCTCCAACACAGAGCCTTCCCCAGACTCCAGGACTGGCCCACATTCCTCCCCAACCCTCCTCACTGTCAGAGTCTTCCTCCAGGTCTTTGGAATTAAATCTTGCCCGAAAGAATCCGAGAAAGAGCGATTTGGCTTCAGAGGCAATTTTTTATTTTCAAATAAAAAATACACATGGTTTGGTTGCATGGGCCAGGAGACCCCACTCCCACCCCCAAATGGGTGGCCCCCAGCCTCTTGTGCTACTGAAAAGGATGTTAAAAGGATGCCCTCCACTCACTCGTCTCCTCCTTGGCACAGAGCGGAGGGCATTATGGCAGTTAAGACATACACACGTATGTACAGGCGCGCGCACACGGATGTCCCTCGCCCCATGGAAAGGAGGAGCGTCTTAGCTCCCTGCGGGAAACAGCTGCCAAGTGCAAACCAACAGGAGGCAGGAAGCAGCTGGCCAAATCGTTGATTTGGGTACCACAACTAGTCCTCGACTTACGGCCCCGATTGAGGCCAACGTTTCGGTCAGTTAGTGAGACACGAGCGAGTTTTGCCCCGCTTTTACGTCCTTCCTTGCCACCATCCTTAAGTGAATCTGGCTTCCCCGTTCGACTTTGCTCGTCGCAAAAATGGGCAATTGTGTGACCTTGGGACACAGCAACGGTTGTAAGTATGAACCAATTGCCAAAGCGTCTAGAATTGTGCCCACGTGATCACCGAGAGGCTGCAACCGTCGTAAGGGTGAGGTTTTTTTCACGGCTGTTCTAACTTCGGACGGTCACTAAACGAACCGTGGTAAATCAAGGACTGCCTGCCTTTTAAACAGACTTAGAAATGGGGCGAAATTAGCACAGGCCACTTTCCAAATAGGAAAGATATTTTTTTTTAATCCTTTTAAAAAATATAGATATCTAAGCGTTCAGAAAAAATATCCTGATTTAAATCTTAAGTCTTGGCAGCTTCTAAAAGATATTTAAAAGGGAGTCCGTGGAAAGGATAAAGATTTGGAACCACTGGCCTAAAGTAACTAGCTTTAAGATTGAGTAGGACTTTGACTCCCAGAATTCCCCAGCCAAGGAGCAACAACCCTGCCTGGGGAATTCTGGGAATTGAAGTCCGCCCGCCTTAAAAGCCGCCAAGGGTGAGAAACACGGATCTCGCGATCTGTAGCGGCCCAGATTTCGTCAGAAAATCAAATTTTCCCAGGCTGTAAGTTTTTTTTCTCTCCCTCTAAAGTGCCCAATCTATTGCTGTTTCCCTTGACGGTATAAAAATAATCCATTTTAAATGTTGGCAGATGCAGATTCTTTTAAGGGAACCCCAAATGCTTCAAGTAGCAATCATCTTCTCATTTAACGACGATCAATCTTGGGGGGGGGGGGAATACTGAACCCGTTCTTATTTTTCCCATGCTGGGCATTACTCTTTCTCCATTTTTTCCCTCGTTCCCCAAATCGGAATACGTTGCTAATTGCACTTCCCTTATCCATTAAGGTATCTAGGTTTTTTATTTATTTATTCTGGTTCCTCTCTCTCCATCTCCCTCTCTCTTTCAATCTCTTTCTTACCATCTCTCTCTCTCACACACACAATCTCGGCCTCACAATCTTTCTTTCTCCTTCTCTCACAATCTCTTTCCTCTCTCAATGTCTCTCAATCTCTCTCAATCTACATTTCTCTCAATCTCATTTTCTCTCACCATCTATCTTTCTCTCAATCTCGCTCTCACAATTTCTCTCTCTCTCTTTCTCACTCTCTCTTTCCACCAATTTCTCTCAGTGTCTTTCTCTCAATCTACCCTTTTCTCTCAATCTCTCTCTCTCTCTCCCTCCCTCCTTTTTCTCAAAGTTCCAGAGATCATTATGTCGGTTTCTTTTATAACTATACCTGGAAATCACATTTTATATATATAGTCTTAGATTCAAGAATGGGAAAGAGCCCACTCTTTTATTCATACCACTTAACACCCATTTACAGCTTCGGTTGTTTCGGATCAAAATACTCCTTAACGTACTACCACCCGGTCTTAAAAATTTATAATAATAATAATAATAATAACAATAATAATAATCACCGTGTAAAAATCCCCAGCCACAAGTCCAGCAACTTAACAGCCCCGACTTTCCTGAAAAAACCCATTATTTTTTTCTCCCCTACATAAAAATACAGTCCTCAAAACACTTTAGGCAACGTTATCTTTTTAAGTTTCCAATGATTGCAATAAATTTCTCTTTTGAGACACTCGAGACATATCACGTTTATAGAGAATAAAAATTCAAACAGGACTGGGGTTGTTTTTTTTTTTGTCCTTTTCCTTTCCCCCCCCGGTACCTTAAGCAATAGAGAATTTAAAAATAATAATGACAATTAATACTGCAGTAGGACGATTGGTACAACCTTCAAACGCTGATAATCATCCAAGTCTTAAGAATTCAACGTCTTTGCTGACATTAAATTAAAGGAGGACCCAAGTAGAATTCTGTGGGGTTCTTTTTTTTTTTGTTTAAAGGTAGTTCTTCCTATAAATAAGAGTGTAAATAAAAATCTAATCTCTGTAAGCAAGCCGGCGAACAGAATAATTCTTAAGGATGTGATGCTCTTTTTTTCCCCTGTTCTATATTTCAACGCTTGTTTTTTTAAATCTCCTACTGAATTGGACTTCTGTCCACTCTCGCACACGTACAAAATTCTAAACTGTGAAAGGTGCTGCCTGGCACAACCATTCGCTCCAATGCTTGCCTTTTCCATATATATATATATAGATATATATTTAAACAGACAGACAGGAATTGCTTTCTTAAAAATATAACTCTCTCTCCCTTCCCGCCCCCCTTGAGCTTATTGGATTCACCCAGAAAAATAGATCCGACTGGATCCTAAGGCATCTCCCTCCCCAACCCCGTAAAGAATCTCTCAAGATTCAATTCTATAATTCTATGATTTATGGGGGAAGGGGCTTGTCCTTCAAGACTCTCTTGCTTCCTCCCCCCACTCCTCCAAAACCAAACAAAATACATTTTCCTACAAATTTCCTATTTGGCTTCTTTCTCCCAGACACAGAAACAGATCGATGCGTCTTATTCTTAGGTTGCTGGATTTGGTTTTTTTCTTACGCATATATACATACATATATACATACATACATACACACAGGTAGTCCTCGACTTACGACCACAGTGCAGGCCGGAATTTTCACAGCGAAGCAGTGTTTTTTTTTGGGGGGGGCCGCAATTCTTCAGTGGTTTGTTGCGGTCGTTAAAACAAATCATGTCATTAAGCGAATCTGGGAGCCAGCTGGGGGCGTCGCCAATGGAATTTTTGCGTTCCCGAGACGCTGCACCCAGTCATAAATAGACAGACGCTCATTGCCAAGCGGCCGAATTTTGAACACGGGAGCGTAGAGGTGCTAAAGAAAAACAGTCATAAGCGTGAGGACTGATCACACGTGGCTTTTTTTGCAGCGTCGTCGTAACTCCGGTCACTAAACGAACGGTTGTAAGGCCAGGACTGCCTGCCTATCCCTTAAAAACCCTAGCATTCTGCTCAGAATGAGTTTTAGAGTTTTATCTGTTTTTAAAAAAAACCATTGTGTTTTTGTTTTATACAAAAGGTTTGAGGTTCAGGAGTCCCCCAGCGAGAAGCTGTAGCCCCGGATATAAGCCTTGTGCCAACCATCATGTAACCCGGTTGGTTTTCCCTTAGTGTGACACGCAAACTAACCCCTATTCATAGTTGGAATGGCTTAGCGTAACATCTGAGCCCAAACGTATCTTGGCGGTAAGCTTTGACGTGAAAAAGTTCTGCGTCGGATACAGGAGTGTACGGGAATTTATTTTAAAAAGAAGATAAAATACAGCTAGTCCTCGACTTACGGCTACAATTGAGCCCAACATTTCTGTTGCTAAGCGAGAAGTTCCCATTTGACGACCTTTCTCGCCACAGTCTTCAAGGGAATCACTGCCGTTTTTAAATTGCAAACGTGGTTTTTAAGTGAATCCAGCGTTTCCCCGTGGACTGATCAGAAGGTCGCAAAATGTGACCCAGGGACACTACAACTGTCATAAATATGAGTCAGTTGCCAAGCGTCTGAATTGCTATGTGACTGAAGATGCCACAATTGTCACAAGTGTGAAAAACAGTCGTAAATCATTTTTCTCAGTGTGTTGTAACTTCAAACGGTCACAGAATGAACTGTGTTGTAAGTCGAGGACTACCTGTAAAGCAGGAGAAAATATTCCCCTTCTCCAGAATGCAGTTTTGGCCTCGGAAAGAGCAAATCCCTTCTTATTAACAGCTTATCAAAATAAAAATAAAAAATTAAAATTAAATGCTACCCATCCTGAATTAAAAAAAAACAACCCCATCAGCTGAAGTCTGCCTTAAAATAATCCCAGGTTTGGATTTGCAAAAACGCAGCTCACCACCAGGGGGACGGATGAGAGGACCGCTGCCCTCTGCTGGTCGTTTGGAAAAAGGCAGCCTGTATCCGCACACAGCCTTAAATTTCCTTTGCAATGGACGGCTGGGGAATTAGGGCTCAAGCCAAGCCCCCTTTGCATGCAGAAAAGCACCAGACTGGTTAGGAAACAAAACGGCGACGCTCCCCACGTTAAAAACAGCTCAAAGTAGCAAACTCCCCCTTGGCTGCGTCCTCGCGGCAATCAAGCCCCCTGCCCCATTTCTGAATGAAAGTATCACATCATGGCGGGTGGGTGGGCCGGAAATGGGGGCGGGGGAGTGGATGCCGGGCTCCCCGACGCTCCCCAGGCAGCAACATAGACAATAAATACCCCTTTCCCCATCCAGCGTTTCAGTGCTCGGCCTCTTCCCGCCCCTTCCCCCCCTCCGGCTGCTACGAAGGGGGGTCATGGCGAATGGTGGGGATCTTGGCTTTGGGGGGACGGGAGGAGGATCCCGAGGAAGAGGAGGAAGAGGAGGAGCTGCTGCTTCGGCGACCCTCAGCACCGGTGCTGGACATCTTCAGCTTGCGCCGTTTGGCCAGGGGGGCGTTTTCTACGCTTTTCAGAAAAAACCCTTCACGCTTGCCCTTGTTGAAGGCCTAAACGACAAGAGAGAGAACAAAATGTTATTTTAATTGTTTTATAGAGGTCCAAAAAAAAAAAGGATTTCCTTCTATCTCCTTTTTTTAAATAGTTTATTTATATAGTTTCACATTACATTCCCCGTTTCCCCCCCCCAACGTAAGACCCAACTGGAAAATAAGCCCTAGCGTGATTTTTTTCAGGATTCTTGTAATATAAGGCCTACCCCAAAAGTAAGCCCCAGTTAAGATTGTCAATCAGATGGATGCATTTGGAACCGTATTTCCCTGAATGCACCTTTTGGAGCAAAAATTAATATAGGTAAAGGTCACTCCCGACTCTAGGGGGTGGTGCTCAATTCCATTTCAAAGCCGAAGAGCCAGCGCTGTCCGAAGACGTCTCCGTGGTCATGTGGCCGGCATGACTCAAAGCCAAAGGCTCACGGAACGCTGTTCCCTTCCCACCAAAGGTGGCTCCTATTTTTCTACTTGCATTTTTTTACCTGCTTTCGAACGGCTAGGTTGGCAGAAGCCGGGACAAGGCATGGGGGCTCACTCCATTACGCAGCACTAGGGATTCGAACTGCTGAACTTTCTGATCGACAAGCTCAGTGTCTTAGCCACGTCATTCTATAGGACACTGAGCCATAGATATAGGACACCTATCTATCTATCTATCTATCTATCTATCTATCTATCTATCTATCTATCTATCTATCTATCTATCTATCTATCTATCTTATATCATCTAGCTAGATCGATCGATATATCTATGATATGATTTATCATAGATATAGGACACTGAGTTATATATAGACAGGAGCTAAGCCTATTTTAAGACACGGCTGATAATTTTTGCTTCCTCCAAAGGCTAAGAAATCACATTTTTTCCAATCCAGTGCAGCACTGCGGCCTTCTCCCATACAATCACACTTCGTCCCCTCCCATCCGTCCCCTCGGGGGGGGGGGGGGGAACCCCGAATCCCCCAGCCTCCAAACTGATATATCTTACCATAAACGTCACATTGACGCCCGTTCGCACGGCGGGCCCGGAGCTCTCGAGGATGTCCGGCGTCATGAGTGGCGTGGACGAGAGGGCGCTGCCATCTTGGAGCCACTCGCTGTAGCGTAAGTTGGACATTTTCAACCGCTTGGCGGGGTCGACTGTCAGGAGACCTGGCGAAAGGCGGACAGATGAGATTTAAGTCACAAAAGCTACCCTCTCGGTAAACGCAGCGGTGTCTTTCCCCCTCTCCTATTTTACTACCCTGTTTCCCCCAGAATAAGCCCTACCCTGAAAATACTGCAATGCAGCCGCAGCCATGAGGTGACCACGCTCGCCACCTCCTGCACCTCAAAAATAATAAGACCCCCGAAAATAAGGCCAAGCGCTTATTTCAGGGGTCAAAAGAAAATAAAACCCTGTTTTATTTTCGGGAAAACACAGTACAGGTAGTCCTTGACTTACAAACGTCCATTTAGTGATCGATCGAAGTTACGAAGTGAGCTAGGGTCGGTTTTTCACACTTGCGACGCTTGCAGGCTCTTCCCCCCCCCTCCCCCCAATGGTCAAATGATCCAAATTCAGGTGCTTGCCTCCAACTTATGACTGTTGCCATGTCCCAAAGTCACACAATTCCCCCTTGGTGACCTCCTGACAAGGCAAGTCGACGGGGACACCGGATGGGCTGAACAACCTTTTCCCGGGGACGCCGCCACGTCGAACGGCCACTAAAGGGACGTCTGTAAGCCGAGGAGTAAAATTGAAAACCCTCGTAGCTTTGCGCCCCCCCCCCAAAAAAAAGAAAGTTGGAAAAACACGGTTGCTGGAATGCAGAAGTTGATCAGCGGGTGAAACTTCAGCTTCCTTCTTCGGCGTGCGATGGAGGGGTTTTCCACCAACCGACGGGCGGTTTTGCACAACACGCCTGAACCCACGTAACCTCCTCTCTACATCTCAACCGCGCATTGAATCCTCAAGTTACCCAAACAGGCTGGGTTTGCCCAGCAAATGCCATGGGGGCGCAGTGGTTAGAGCAGCGGTACTGCAGGCTACTTCAGCTGCCAGCCGGCTGCCTGCAATTTGGCAGTTCAAATGCAACCAGGCTCTAGGTTGACTCAGCCTTCTGAGGTGGGTCAAATGAGGACCCAGATTGTTGGGGGCAAAAGGCTGACTCTGTAAACCGCTTAGAGAGGGCTGTAAAAGCACTATGAAGCGGGATATAAGTCTAAGGGCTATTGCTAGCTTCCTTCCTTCCCTTCCTTCCTTCCTGTTAGAATGCAGTATTTCAGGCGAACTGTGCCCGAAACCAGCAGTTCAGTCCTGACCAGCTCAAGGTTGACTCAGCCTTTCATCCTTCCAAGGTTGGTAAAACGAGGACTCAGATTGTTGGGGGCAAAAGGGTGACTCTGCAAACCGCTTAGAGAGGGGCTGTAAAGCACTGCGAAGTGGCATATAAGTCTAAGGGCTATGGCTATTTTCCTTCCTTCTTTCCTCCCAAAGGTTGACTCAGCCTTCCGTCCTTCCGAGGTGGGTCAAATGAGGACCCAGATCGTTGCGGGGTCAAGAGCTTGACTCTGTAAACCGCTTAGAGAGGGGCTGTAAAGCAGCATATAAATCTTAAGTGCTATGGCTGTTGCATCAAACCCTTAACTGAGGTTAGCCTGGGGCATTAGGCCAATGCAATCGCCTGATTGACCTGACCCGATGTTGTTGTGTGAACATAGGACCCCCACAATAGAAAAAAAAAAACACGTTGCTGTCCCCTGGAAGGTCTCCCCATTCCCACACCCGGCTGTCCATCCCCCTCACCTCGAACCAGCTCCTTGGCCTCTTCGGACACGTTCTTCCAAGCTTCGCTCTCCAGGGAGAACTGCCCTTCCTTGATTTTGTGCATGATGTCCGCCGCGTGGCTGACCGCGCTGCCTTCCTGGCTACTGTGGAAGGGGACCTGGCCAGACAGCATGGTGTACTGGGAGGGGAGGAGAAGGCAAGTGAGCCGAAGGGGACACACACAGCGACGTCTCGTTTCCCCTGGAGCCAGCCTCGTGTCGTCTCCCAGGATGCCAGTACAAGCCAGGAGGGACACGGGTCCAATAAATATGTGGTGGCCCTAAGTCTCTTTGACAACTTGTCCATATCCTCGGTAGTAACAAAATCAAACTCCTCCCATGATGGTGTCACAAGAACAGCCTCGGCCCGCTCGACTGGACCACTGTCGATGGAGGGTAACTCGCTCCGGATCCGAGTGACAGACTTGCAGCCTGTCCTACCTTGAAGGGTGATGGTGAAAGGGATGCCCACCAAGAAAATTAAATAGGGAGATTTCCCGCTTTGGCTGAATGGTGCCTTCAGCCCATTGACAGTCCTGACCCCCTGGTTCCCCTCAATGCCCCCCCCCCTCCAAAACTATTACAAAATCTGTAGGGTCCTTTGAGCTTGGTGGTTTTCTTGCCGATGTTTCATGACCCAACTAGGGAACATCATCAGTGCTAAAAGGGAGCGGGGTTGGCTCTCTTGATCTTTTAGTTACCGATGATGTTACCTAGTTGGGTAATGAAACATCTGCAAACACCCCCACCCCCCCAAGCTCAGAGAGCACCAAGGACCCCCTCATTTATAACCTATCTCCCGTACGCAAACGGCTTGGTCGAACGACTGTCCCCATCCCTTTTGGCGAGTTCAACCTACCAAGATCACCCCCAGGCTCCAGAGGTCACACGATTCATCGTAGCCTCCGTCCTGCAAAAGTTCGGGCGCCGCGTACTGGAGGGTGAAGCAGGGGGTCTGCATGGGCTGCGAATTCTGTGGGCAGAGACGGGCAAAGCCGAAGTCGATCACCTTCACGGGGGCGCCCTCCGACTCGTCTGCGTAGAGAATATTCTAGGAATAAAATCACAACAGAATTACAGGTAGTCCTCGACGTGCGACCTTCCACTTAGCGACCGTTCAAAGTGTCAACAGCGCTGAAGAAAGGGACCTAGGGCCATTTTCAGGTGCTTGGCAACCGACTCGCGTTTATGACGGTTGCTGCATCCCCGGGGTAACAGCATCCTCTCTTGCGACCTTCTGACAAGCCAGGTCAACAAGGAAGCCAGATTCACCTAGCAACCGGGTTGCTAACTTAACGACGACGGGGATTCACTTAACCCACATGGCGAGAAAAGTCGTAAAAAGGGGACAAAACTCACTTAAGAACTTTCTCACTTAGCAACATAAAGCTGTCAAGGTTCCAAGGAATAACATCCCCAACAAGTGTAATCCTCAAAGTTAGGGAACTTCGCTTTCATGGCCTGCCCTATGGATCTAACATGATTTGTTGCAAGATGGTTAATTGATTCAGGCATAGTTAGGTTGAGGTCCGTCAAATGAGGACCCAGATTGTTGGGCAAGAGGCTGATTCTGTAAACCGCTTAGAGAGGGCTGTAAAAGCATTGTGAAGCAGTATATGTCTAAGTGCCACTGCCCTTCCTTCCTTCCTTCCTTCCTTCCTTCCTTCCTTCCTTCCTTCCTTCCGGGCTCAAGGTTGACTCAGCCTTCTGTCCTTCCAAGGTCGGTAAAACGAGGACCCAGATTGTTGGGGGGCAAGAGGCTGACTGTAAATCACTTAGGACTGTTAAGCACTGTGAAGCGGTATATAAGTCTAAGGGCTATTGCTATCTTATAATTTAATTTTAAAGCAAAAAAAAGGTGTTGGTTTAAAAACAGAAAACCTCTTTAAATGCAATTTTGGGCTCCTTCGCCAACTAGCTTCCCCCGGGAGCCGAGCCTCCCCTTTTCCTAGCGTACCTCGGGCTTGAGGTCCCGATGCACCACTCCCGAGTCGTGCATGAAGCTGACGGCGGAAACCAAGCTGCGCATGATCTGGCTGGCTTCCGACTCGCTGAAGTGCTGCTTCTTCTTGATGCGGTCCAGGAGTTCCCCGCCCTTCAGCAATTCCATCACCAGGTACGTGTGATACTACGGGACAAAAGAAGGACGAAAAGGGGCGTGCATAATCTCGGGATGCAACCCCTCCGTCCTTAACCAGGTTGGGTTTCTCGAATGGCTTCCTCTCCAAGGACGAGGATCCTCACCTGGTCGTGATGAACGTCGTGAAGCTTGACGATGTTGGGGTGGGTTTCGCAGATCTGCAGAGCCGCCACCTCTCGCTGGGTGTTGACTTCCATCCTGCACGGGGGGGGGGGGGAAACGAGGAGAAAGATGCCACTGTCCATCGCAGCCGATGGAAGGTAAAGGTTCTCCTCGCACATATGTGCCAGTCGTTCCCGACTCTAGGGGGCAGTGTCCATCTCTGTTTCAAAGCCGAAGAGCCAGCGCTGGCCGAAGACGTCTCCGTGGTCATGTGGCCGGCATGACTCAACCCTGCCGAAGGCGCACGGAGTGCTGTTCCTTTCCCACCAAAGGTGGCTCCTATTTTTCTACTCACATTTTTACCTGCTTTCGGACTGCTAGGTGGGCAGGAGCTGAGACAAGTCACGGGAGCTCACTCCGTTACGCGGCCCTAGGGATTCAAACCGCCCAGCTGCTGACCTTTCTGATCGACAAGCGCAGTGTTTTAACCAGTGTTTGCACCCCATCATTCTTCCCTCCATTTTTCGCGGAGCGCCAGTTTTAACCTGGTGACAGCCTCTTCAGCTAGCTTAGTGGCACCGCTGACCTCGCCAAAGGGAGAATTCTTAATTTCAGGGATTCGAACACGATCCCCATCAGGAGCTAGAAAGTTTTCTCGGTCTTCCCACGCCATGCGTCGTGTTCTCTTTGACGCGGGGGAGCAACAGGACTGAAAATGGATTTTTTCCTTGCTGGCTGATATTAATAGCTGAGGCCACCCACTTAAATCTGGCTCAAGATTTGACTGAGTTCTTCGCGGTAAAGTTGAATTTCAGCTGTTGCAGGCTCGAATAGGGACAAAGTCCCCTTTAAAAGGCGGAGCATTAGAAGGCATTTCCGATTGGCTGCTTCCATCGGTCGCTCCTGATTGGCTGTGGCCATGTGTATAAATGCCCCTGCTCACAGACTCCCTGAGGCATTTCGCCAGCTGCATCCGAACAGGAGCTTCTGGGTCAGAAATCCAAGTTCGACTCGGCATAAAAAGAACCAAAAATAATTTAAAATAAAATATAATAAAATAATAAAATAAAAGATAATAAAATAAAATAATAACATGATAAAATAAAATATAACAAAATAATGAAATAAAATATAATAAAATAAAATATAATGAAATAATAAAATAAAATGTAATAAAATAAGAAAATAAAAGATAAGAAAATATAAGAAAATAAAAATAAAACAAAATAAATAAAATAATACAATATAAAATAAAACAAAATAAAAAATAAATATAATATTAAATAAATATAAAATGAAATATAAAGTAAGTATAAAACATAAAATATGAAATATATAAAATGAAATGTAAAATAAATATAAAATATATAAATAAAAATAAATATGAGATATATAAATATATAAAATATAATAAAATGTAATATAAAACAATAAAACATGGAATAAATCTGAAATGGGAAATATAAAAAATATGAAATATATATAAAACAAAGTATGAAATAAATGTAAAATATGAAATAAATATATAAAATAAAATGCAAAATAAATATAAAATGTATAAAATAATAAAGTAGAACCTTTCTGGATGGATGAGGCTAGCGACTGGCAAAAAGCCCTTTGGTGAAAGGAAATAAAATAACAATTTACTACCTTTTGCTGATGATTTTGACCGCAAATTCCGTCCCGTTTTGTCGATGTCGGCAACGGCGGCAGACCGAGAAGCTTCCCTCCCCCAGTGGGGGCTCCACCAAATCCATCTCATATTTTTGGAAGAACGAAGAATCCTGAGTGAGAGAGAAAAACGAGAGAGAGAGAAGCAGCAGAGAGTTAGTAAGTGAGATGGGTGATTCTTGCTCTTAGCATTGCTAGTAGAATCGCTTAATTTGCCTTCTAAATGACCTCGGATGCTTACAAACTCGGTGGATCCTATTAATACCTGGACTATCGTGAAAACCTTTGACTTTCAACTTCCTGGAAGGATGGCGCCCTGGCCCCCTCTCTGCCTCCGACACAGGGACCTCATCAGAGTCTTCCTCAGACTCCAGGATCCTCCCCAACCCTCCTCACTGTCCGACTCTCCCCACTCTCCTACGTCTTCCTGCTTCTCCTTCTGAGGACAATTCCCCCCCTTACCTTCATCATGGCGCTGCGGGCCACCGCAGACCTTCCGGGACGCTCCCCGTCGTAGGCTGCCTCAAGTACGTCAGCGGTCACAGCGTTACGGTTGAAGAGGATTGACGGGGCGATGAAGGAATATCCCTTTTGGAGAGACAAAACCAGAAACAGCCTTGGAGAGAAATGCATTTGTGGGAATTTGGTACGTTTAGTCTAATGAAGAGAAGGATTTGGGGGTACACGAGAACCACCTTCCCAATATCTCAGGAGCTGCCCCAAAGAAGAGGGCACCTATTCCACCTATTCTCCAAAGCACCAAAAGGCAGGGCAAGAAGCAATTTGATGGAAACTAATGAAGGAGAGAAGCAACCTGGGAGTAAGGAGGAATTCCCTGCCTAAGCCCAGGGGTTGGACTAGAAGACCTCCAAGGTCCCTTCCAACTCTCTTTCTCTGTGTTCTGATTTGCACAAATCAGCAAGCAGAACCACAAGGTTGACACAATTTGTTGTTTCTGTTAGTTTTGCCGCAAACCTTACTAAGCTCTGGGGATTTATAAAAAAAAAATCATAACATGAGGTCTGCCATCTCCAACACCTATGGAAAGTAGGACATTTGGGCGGAACGCACCTGGAAGACACGGTCTAGGCTGGGAGGGGTCCCCGCCGGAGAGTAGATGGGCTCCAAGCTGGTGAATTCTTCGGCAAAGTTTCGCACGTCCAACTCGTGACGAATGAGGGGTTTAAACGGCGGCCTGATCCGGCGTGCTGCTAATTCCACCCAGTCCAAGACCTGGAAGGGGAGAAAAAAATAATTGGGGAGAAGATATAACTAGGCTGCAGAGATAAACCAGCTCAGTGTTGGTCAATCTCAGCAATTTCAAGAGGGTGGACTTCCACTCCCAGAATCCCCCAGCCAGCACGCATTAAAAGGGGTGGACTTCCACTCCCAGAATCCCCCAGCCAGCACGCATTAAAAGGGGTGGACTTCCACTCCCATAATTCCCCAGACAGCACGCATTAAAAGGGGTGGACTTCCACTCCCAGAATCCCCCAGCCAGCACGCATTAAAAGGGGTGGACTTCCACTCCCAGAATCCCCCAGCCAGCACGCATTAAAAGGGGTGGACTTCCACTCCCAGAATCCCCCAGCCAGCACGCATTAAAAGGGGTGGACTTCCACTCCCAGAATCCCCCAGCCAGCACGCATTAAAAGGGGTGGACTTCCACTCCCAGAATCCCCCAGCCAGCATGCTATAAGATGAGTGAATGTCGACTCCCAAAATCTTGGCTAGAGGATTCTGGGAGTTAAAGTCCACACATCTTAAAAACCACTGAGGTTAAAGATCCCTGCTCGAAACAAAGATAAAACCCCCCACAAAGCAGAATAAAACCAGGCGGCGTGCAGGGATAATCGGTTCTCCCAATCTTTGCGCGCACAATTCCCTGGGAAAAGGACCCAGGAGGGAAAGGCTGGCTAGGAATCCACCCTGCCCAACATCTCCAAGGCGGGCGCAGGACTCGCAAACCTTACCCTGAAGAAGGGGTGATCTTTAATCTCCTGGGCCCCCATCGGGCCAGACCCCAAGCGTTTCTTGGGGTCTTTGCACAGGAGCTTCTGGAGGAGGTCGCGAGCGTCGTGGCCGATGAGCGACGGGAAGGGTGGGCTGCATTTCAGGATCCGTCTAGAATAGCAATAGCACTTATATACCGCTTCACAGTGCTTTACAGCCCCTCTCTAAGCGGTTTACAGAGTCAGCCTCTCCCCCCTCCCCCCACACACACAATCAGGGCCCTCATTTTAATGACCTCAGAAGGACGGAAAGCTGAGTCAACATTAAGCTGGTCAGGATCAAACTTCCTGGCTGTGGGCAGAGTTAGCCTGCAATTCTGCATTCTAACCACAAGGAAGGAAGGAGGGAGGGAGAGAGGGAAGGAAGGGTAATAGCCCTTAGACTTATATACTGCTTTGTAGTGCTTTACAACCTTCTCTAGGCGGTTAACAGAGTCAGCCTCTTGCCCCTAACAATCTGGGTCCTCATTTTAATGACTTCAGAAGGCTGAATCAACATTGGGCCGGTCAGGATTGAACTGTTGGCAGTGGGCAACCAGCAATGCTGCATTCTAACCACAA
This sequence comes from Rhabdophis nuchalis, assembly GCA_039707465.1. Taxonomy (NCBI): domain Eukaryota; kingdom Metazoa; phylum Chordata; class Lepidosauria; order Squamata; family Natricidae; genus Rhabdophis; species Rhabdophis nuchalis. The sequence goes on from CM077662.1 coordinate 4,537,334, forward strand.
GGAAGGAAGGAAGGAAGGAAGGAAGGAAGGAAGGAAGGAAGGAAGGAAGGAAGGAAGGAAGGAAGGAAGGAAGGAAGGAAGGGCTAATAGCACTTACACATATACCACTTTACAGTGCTTTTACGGCTCTCTCTAAGCAGTTTACAGAGTCGACCTCTTGCCCCCAACCATCTGCGTCCTCATTTGACCCACCTCGGAAGGATGGAAGGCTGAGTCAACCTTGAACCTGGTGGGATTTGAACTGCCAAATTGCAGGCAGCCGGCAGAAAATAGCCTGCAGTACCGCCGTCTAACCACTGCGCCACCGAGGCTCGAGAAGTTGGAAGCAGCAGGGACAAATTCCTTTTTAAGAGCTTCCATCGCTCTTCTATCTAGATTGGTTTTGCCCCTCGTTTTTCATCGACTACCTGCCCCTCCCCGTCTCCCCAAATCTTCCAGTTCGCCCCCCGCCTCACCTGGAGACCTCCGCCTGCGAGTTCTTCTCCCCTTCGAGCGTAAAAGGAGAAGCGCCAGTCAGGAGCTCAAACACCAGGATTCCTAAACTCCACCAGTCCACAGACTGCAAAGGGGAGAGAGAGAGAGGAACCAGTACCATTCAGGGGGCCCTTGACTTACGACCGTCTGTTTAGCGACTGCTTGAAGGTCTAACGGCATTGAAAAAAAGAGACGGACAGCCGGTCCTCGTGCTTAACGACTGGCAGGCCATCCTGATGGTCACGGGATGAAAATTCGGGCGCTAGGCAAATTCAGCATGTACGGTTGGAGTGATCTCCGTTTGTGACCATCCTGCTGGCTTCCAACACTCAAAATTAACGGGGGAGGGGAAAGGGGGATCTGGGTTCACTTAACAACCGAATGATTCACTTAGCTGCGTGGTACGTTTAACAACTGGCAAAAACAAGGTCAGAAGTTTGCGACGATACGCTTAACACCCGTGTTGCTTAGCCATGGAAATGCTGGTCCCAATTTTGGTCGTAAGGTCGAGGATTACCTACTTTTCTGTCTCCCACTCTACTAGAAAAAGCTTTGCTTTCCCCACACTGACTTTTATCCAAAGCTTCTACGCAGATCATTAATGCTGCCTCCTCCCCCCCCCCCCCCCAATACGTGTGAAATTTGCTTTCTGGCCCGTTGCAGAGAATTTTACGCCAACCTTCTCACCTTGCCATGCCCACTTTTGCTGCGTACAATCTCGGGGGCCATGTATTCGATTGTGCCACAAAATGAGAAGGTCCGTTCTTTCTGTGGCAAGGGGAAAGAAAAAAGGGACGGAAGGAAGGAGATAGAAGGAAGGAAGGAAAGAGAAAGAAAAGAAAAAATGAAAGAAAGAAAGGAAGAAGAAAGAAAAAAGGGAAAGAAAGAAAGAAGAAAGAAAGAAAGGGATGAAAAGAGGAAGAAAGAAAGTAAAAAAGGAAGAGGAAAGAAGGAAAAAGATTAAAGAAAAAGAAAGAAAAAAGGAATGCATGAAAAGGGATAGAAGGAAGGGAAAGAAAGACAAAAAGGAAGGAAGGAAGGAAGGAAAGAAAAAGAAAAATAGGTTGTAAGGAAGAAAGGAAAGAAAAAGAAGAAGGAAAGAGAAAGAAAGTAAAGAGAAAGAAAAAGGAAGGAAAAAATGAGTTTTGGTGACAATCAATAAAGAGGCACAGAAGACTGAAGAAGGGAGGAAACCAGCAACCAATCAGAACGGAGGATTATACAATACAATACAATAGCAGAGTTGGAAGGGACCTTGGAGGTCATCTAGTCCAACTCCCTGCCTAGGCAGGAAGCCCTATACCATTTCAGACAAATGGCTCATCCAGGGCTCTCCAAATTTGGGAACTTGTGGATTTCACCTCCCAGAATCCCTCAGCCAGCCATGGGGGAATTCTGGGAGTTGAAGTCCACACGTCTTCTAAATTGCTGCCTAGAGCTGGTCTTCATTTCCTGATGCCCCACCCCCTACAAAGACTCATCCCCACCCCCCATTACTACTCCGTTCTGTCTAAACCTCCATTCCCAGCAACCAGACAACCACGGATGGCGTTCAGGGGGAAGAAAGGAGCTTTTTCGGACAATCCGAACTCACGTCCTCCGTCACAAATTCTTTGCTCAGGCCGAAGTCGGTCAGCACCACGTGACCCTCGTTGTCCAGCAGGATGTTCTCCAGCTTCACGTCCCGATAAATGATGCCAAGCTGAGGAACGAGAAAGGCATCTCTTTGGCCCCTTGAGCCAACAAAAACCACAATCATCTGGCACAGGAGTGGTATTGCCTTCCCTAAGGTAAAAGGTAAAGGTTCCCCTCGCACATCTGTGCTAGTCGTTCCTGACTCTAGGGGGCAGTGCTCATCTCTGTTTCAAAGCTGAGGAGCCAGCGCTGTCCGAAGACGTCTCCGTGGTCATGTGGCCGGCATGACTCAACGCCAAAGGGCGCACGGAACGCTGTTTGCCTCCCACCAAAGGTGGCTCCTATTTTTCTACTTGCATTTTCTTACGTGCTTTCGAACGGCTAGGTTGGCAGAAGCTGGGACATGCATTTTATTCTACTTCTATTTCTATTCTATTCTGTATTATTTTATTCTATTCTATTTTTATTCCAAAGTTCTATTCTATTCATATTCTATTTCTATTTCTATTCCAAAATTCTATTCTATTCATATTCTATTTCTATTCCAAAATTCTATTCTATTCCTATTTCTATTCTATTTTTATTCCAAAGTTCTATTCTATTCATATTCTATTTCTATTTCTATTCCAAAATTCTATTCTATTCCTATTTCTATTCTATTTTTTCCCCAAAATTCTATTCTATTCTCCATATTTCTATTTCTATTCCAAAATTCTATTCTATTTCTATTTTATTTCTATTCCAAAATTCTATTCTATTCATATTCTATTTTTATTCCAAAATTCTATTCTATTCTATTCATATTCTATTTCTAATTCTATTCCAAAATTCTATTCTATTCTATTCTATTCTATTCTATGTTCTATGCTTTAGCTCAAGGGAGACGGGCGGCCTAGAAGATTTAAGCCATGGGCAAAATGAAAGAGACCTCACCTTGTGGAGGTGTTCGAGCGCCAAAATGATCTCCCCGCTGTAAAACCGTACTTCCTCCTCCGTGAAATGGTCCCGCTGGTACAAGTGAGTGAAGAGCTCCCCTCCGCTCACGTAATCTGGGAAGGAAGCCACGGGGGAGTCCCGGATCGAACCCTTAGCACTGGCCAACGTCCCCCACCCTCACCCCCTCCAATCCCACCCTCCCTTTTCTCCTTCCGCCCCGATTTTCCCCGCCTTACCGAGAATCAGGTGGAGCTTGGAGTCCGTCTGGAAGGCGTAGTGCAGCGTCACGAGGAAAGGCGACTGGCGGACGTGCTCCAGGACGGTCCGCTCGGTCCGCGTGTGCTCGGTCGTCTTGGCTTTGGCGACGATGGCCGCTTTGCGGAGGACTTTCATGGCGTACAGCTTGTTGGCATCGTGGCCGGTTAGTTTACGGACCAGGAACACCTTCCCGTAGGCTGCAGCGCAGAAGGAAAAGTCCTAAGTGAGGTTGGACACTTAGTCGGTGGTCCTCGCTTTCCAATGGTTCGTTGAGTGACCGAAGTTACGACGGCACTGAAACGAGTGACTTACGACCAGTGTCTCACACTGACGGCCATAGCGTCATCCCCAGGATTGAAATGCTTGGCACTTGGCTCCTATTTATGAAGGCCGCAGTGTTCCTGGGGTGTGTGTGTGTCTCGTGATCCCCTTTTGTGACTGTCTGACATGCACAGACTCACTTAATGACTGTGTGACTAACCTAGCACAGGGATTCAACTTCACAACAGTGGCAAGAAAGATCGTAAAATGGGGCACAATTGACTTTTTAACCAACGTCTCGGTTACCAACGGAAATTTGGGGGCTCAGTGGCGGTCGTAATTTGAGGACTGTCTTGTATTTCCGTTCCCTTCCAACTCCACATTTCAATCCCTCCCCCTGAATCAAGAGTGAAAATTAGCTGCAATTTCAAGATTCTTAATGGTTTTTTTTTTAACCAAAGGGGGAAAATGCTCTGTCTATCATTAGGCAGAGCGAGGGAGGGAAGGAGAGGCAGAGAGAGAGAGGAGAGAAAGAAAGACAGAGACAGAGAGGAGAGAAAGAAAGACAGATAGAGACAGAGAGGAGAGAAAGAAAGACAGCGACAGAGAAAGAGAGGAAAGAAAGACAGGAGAGAGAGAGAGACAGAAAGACAGAAACACACAGAAAGAGACAGAGAAAGACAGAGGAGAGAAAGAAAGACAAAGAGAGACAGAGAGGAGAGAAAGAAAGAGACAGAGAGGAGAGAAAGAAAGACAGATAGAGACAGAGAGGAGAGAAAGAAAGACAGAGAGACAGGAGAGAAAGAAAGACAGCGACAGAGAGAGGAAAGAAAGACAGGAGAGAGACAGAAAGACAGAGAGACAGAAACACACAGAAAGAGACAGAGAGGAGAGAAAGAAAGACAGACAGATAAAGAGAAAGAGAGAAAGACAGAGAGAGAGAAACAGAGGCAAACAGAGAGAGACAGAGGGGAATGCTAGCTAAAAACCTTATAAACCTGGTTTGTACTTACCTCCGGTCCCCAAAACTTTGAGCAGTTCGAAATTTTCCATCCCCACTTTCTCCTCATCGTGCCCGGTTAAATTTGCTACGCAGGGAAAGAGAGAGAAAAATGCAGGTGTTATCCCACTGATAAAAGAATCCGAAATCCAGACTTTTTAAAATCCCAGCCCGAGAATTTAAACCCAAATTATATTCCACGCACAAAATCCTAGCCTTGGAAGGACACACAGAGGTCACATAGCCCAACCCTCTCCCGTTTTTCAAGGCAAGATCGCCTCTGAACTCTCAGCCTGTGTTTGAGGACTAGAATCTTTGCCAAATGTTATTTGGACCCAGCTTCTTTTTCAGCCTGGGAGCAGTTCCAGAATTTGTAGTCTCAAGAAAGAAAGAAACATCGATTTGACCATTCAGGAGACAAGAGAACAAGTAGAAGAATAGAATAACAGAGTTGGAAGGGACCTTGGAGGTCTTCTAGTCCAACCCCCTGCTTAGGCAGGAAACCCTACACCACTCTAGTCCTCAAGGCTTTTGGGGAGCTCAGAGAAATCAAAATAACCAATTGCAAGAAGAGGGGGAAAAGAAGATATTTAAGGCGGGGGCAACAATGTTATCCCCTTTTATCCCCCTAAGCACAAAGATTGGTTTGGATGATTTGAAAAGATGCCTTCAAGAGAATTGCAAAACATTTTTTTTTTAAAGCAACATTTTATTTATTTATGTATCAAAGCAGGAGAAATAGTAAGCTTTCTAAAGTAAGGGAAACAAAGTTTCCTTAAAAACAATTATGAAAACAAGCAGTAGAGAAGAGAAGTGAAGAGAAGAGAAGAGAGAATATAATAGAATATAGAATACAGAATAGAACAGAATAGAATCGAATTTAATTCTTTATTGGCCAAGTGTGATTGGACACACAAGGAATTTGTCTTTGGTGCAGATGCTCTCAGTTGACATGCAAACAACAAAATGACAGGTCATAGATCATAAATCATAGCTACAATCATCGTAAGATGCAAACAACGCCCTGGGTCCGTTTGGAGAAGGGCGGGGTATAAATTCAATAAAATCAAAATCAAACAAGTGATAAAGATCACTTTACCAACAACATCTAGTACAGGCCTCTTGAAAAAAATAATCAAAAGAATGGATCTTCAGCAATAACGATCGCCACAAATAATAACAGTGCTATATAATACTAACACGTTCCTGATATTCACGCCATTCCTAGTGAACGCGGATCAGAGCGGCCTATAAGTTCTGTCAATCAACTAAATATAAATAAATATATTTGGTGCCCCCCTGCATTACTATTCCTATTAGTCTTCTCATCGTTCCCATCACCCATCTCCTCCCACTTACGCCTGCTGGACTGTAACGTTGCCGCTTGTATCTTTACGATTTATATTGATATTGTTTGCTTCCTGATTGCTTATTTGTACCCTGTGACTATCATGAAGTGTTTGTACCTTCGGATTCTTGACGAAAGACAAGCCAAAAAGACAAGATACATTATCTTGTCTTTTTATGTACGCTGAGAGCATCTGCGTACAAAAGGCAAATTCCTTGTGTGTCCAATCACACTTGGCCAATAAAGAAGAAAGGAAAGGAAAGAAGGAAGGGAGAGAGAGAGAGAGAGAGAGAGAAAGCTCCCAGAATTCCCCAGCCAGCACACTTCAAATTATCTGCCTGGTGAATTCTGGGAATTGAAGTCCACCCATCTTAAAAGTTGCTGAGTGTGAGAAACATTGGGGTAAGTTGAGCCAGGACATCCCAAGGGATCCGAGGGGCAACCTTGACCCTCTCACTGCCTCCTTACCACTGCAACCTTTGCTCACGCACAAGTCACACCTCCCCACCCAATTCCCTGGGAGTTACCCCATTTCTGGGCAGGTGAATCACAGGTTAGCCAACAGGCAGTCGAGCGAGCCCACGCTTGCCCGGGACTACCACCCCAAAGGGCTTCCTTTTTTTCCCGACCACACATACGAAGCACAACCCCTCCTTCAATCTTCCTCGGCTGATGATCTCTCCACATTTTCTTCCATCGCACATCGGGCAATTCAGATCAACTTCCCTGCACGCCACGTGCTTCAAATTAATTTAAAAAACAAATCAATAAAACCATAGGGCCATTTTAAAACCATTCCCTTCTCCTTCGGGGTCTCTAGAGCGAAGTCATCCCTCCACGCTAAAAGCAATCAAGACCCACGCATGCACATTAGACACCCCTTCTGTGTGAGTGTGTGTGCGTGCGTGGGGCATAATAATCTTTTGAGAGCGGAATGCAATGAGAATTTCATTTTAATGCATGCCAATTTGCATACATTTAACACAACAATAAAGTTTTTTTATTCTATTCCATCCTACCTCGGCTGCTCTTTTCTCATTGCGATCAGCAGCAATAGATTTATTTATTTTTTAAATGATTCCATCGAGGCAGCCGAAAGGGAAAAAAAAAAACCAAAATCCTAAAGAAATCACTTTACTGGCCCGTTTCGTGACCCACAAATCCATCTCTCCTACCAAACCCTCAGCAAACACTTCCCACAAAGCAGGCTCCTGTGTCCTTACGTCTTCCTGGTGTCCTCAAAGGTAGACTGCCCTGCTAGCTGGAGGCTCCATTTCTGAAATCTTGACTGACAAAGGCGAACAGCCCGTATCCTTGTCTTAAAGGGCACGTTAAAGCTCATTCAGGTCACACTTATCACTCTTATGACCCAGATTTACGGTAATTAAGGAGCGGAAAGGACAATCCTGGTGTGGGGGGTGTTGATTGACAAGCGAGGCAAATGGGGAGGTTGGGGCTATGCATTGTATACACCTACATTCCGGGTTCAGGCAACCTACTCAACCAGGCCACCCAACGATAAAGGAACCGCATTCACACATGCATCACACATGCATCAATTTTAACTAGGCTTTTGACAGCTGCGGGCAGATTCCGTGGCTTCCTTCCACGGCCAGTTGTGCTCTCGGTCCCTGTTTTTCACAACTTGGCAACTTCGGGAGGTGTGTAGACTCCAACTCCCAGAACCCCCCCAGCCGGCAAATCCACACCCACCTCGAAAGTTGCCAAGTTTTGGGGGAAAACCATGGATCTATAAGGTGATCCCAAGATCGCCCAGGTTTATGCAGAGGAGCCTTTAGGTTTTCCAACCAGAAAATGGACAAAGGCGACCACATTAATCTGCACCCCTTGGCAGCCAAAGGCTTTGCCTTAAGGCTTGACCCCCCAGTCCAGTGAGGGTAGAGGGGGGCTCCTTCCTTGTTTGCACCAGTTCACCCACCCACCTCCAATTTAAAAGCTGGGCCTTGCTCCCACTTTCCAAACAATTAAACTATTGGGGCATTGTCTTCAGAAGAGACTGGGCAGCCCTTTGGTCTGGAATGGGATGGGACTGTGATTGCGAACCGGTGGCATGCGTGGCAGAGGTGGCACGCAGCGCCCTCTCTGAGGGCACGCGAGCCGTTGCCTGATTTCAGCTCTGCCACACACGCGCGTGCCTTCTTTCGGCCAGCTGGTCTTCTGAGTTTCTGCTACTTGGGGGCAGGGGGTGTGTAGGTGGTCCATGGATGCATGCGCAGGAACTGGTGTGTGCACACTGTAGGTGCACATTGCATTTGGGGGGTTCGGGCACACACGCTTTGGCCACTCCCTCCAGAAAAGGTTAGTCATTCCTGGTATAGGCTCTGCTGCTTGAGCAGAGGGCTGGACTAGAAGACCTCCAAGATCCCTTTTCCAGCTCGATTCTGATTAAACTGAAATACCTACCATACAGTTCAATACTGTAAAGATGCTGAAGGCAGAGGGGGGGGGCGTTAAGCCGTGAAGCACCCCCACCCCTACCCGAGCAACAGCCTTCTGCGCCCCCTCCCACCACCCACCTGCCGCCGCCTGCAGGCGCAGCGGCTGCTCGCTGGCTTGCGCCCCCAGCCCGCCCCCACGTGCCAATCCCAGCGGGGGTGGGCTGGTGATTCAGAGGCACACATTACCCCCCACCACACACACACACACACACACACGCGCGAGAGCCCCGGTTCCAGCTGGGCAGAGAGGGCGGGGCTTGCTTCCATTCAGAGGCGGGGCTTCCCCCACTTTGAAAAATAACACTCGGCACAGGCCTGGCCAGCTCCAGCCTTTGCAAAGAAGGGGGGGGGGTCGTCTAGCTGGGCTTTGGGGGTCCCGACGAGCCCCGGGTTGGCACTGCCAGGCAGGCACCCCCCTGTTTTCGCCCAGGCTCTGCGTTCCACTCCAAAGCTAGAAGGGGGGGGGGAGGAGAGGCAGGGTTTGGAGAAGCAACTGGTGGTGGCTCGCCTTCCGGATATGGGGAGAGGGTCCCCCGAGCTCTTAGCTCGGTAGGACCCTCTCCCCATAGCTTCCCGAGAGACGATGCCCGCGCGCCCTGCCTTCCTTCTCTGAAACACCCCCCCCTCCCCAATATCTCTCTTCTGCTACTGGGGCAGCCAGGGACCCCCTTCCCGATAAGGCGCCCCCCACCCAACTCGCCCCTACCCCAAAGGCTGTCCCCTCCGATCCCACTGGCGCCCCCCCCCCCCGCGTCTCGGCCCCAACTCCGCGGGGCCTCCGCGCGCGGCCGCCTCCCCGCCCTCCAAGTATGGGGAGGGGGAGATCCGGCTGTCCCCCTGACATTTCAACCCACCCACCCCTCAGCCGCACTGGGGACCCCCCCCCCTCTCCTCCACCATTCCCGGCATGGAGAGGCTTGGAGAGGCTCCCAGGGCGCGCGGTGCGCCCTAGGCGCGGCTGGCGTCTCCAAGGTCCCCTTGCGCTCCCGCTGGGTGGGGGACCCCCTCCGCTGGGGGGATCCGGGGGGAGCCTGGCTCTCGGGGGTTACCGTTGGTCAGGGGCAGCTCCACCGTCTCCTCCTCGGTGCCGTCCTCCATGGCCGAGCCGTCTCCCTCCTCTTCCTCCTCCTCCTCCTCCTCCTCCTTCCTTCCCTCTCGCCTGTCTAGCGCTGCCTCCGCTCGCCTTACATGCTGCGGGCCGCGCACACACGGCTTCCTGGTGCAGCCAGCGAGCGCTCGCCGCCGCCGCCGCCTTCTCCTTCTCCAGGCCTGAGTCAAGAGGCAGGAATGCGCGAGAGGAGGAGGAGGAGGAAGAGAGGAAGCGCAAGGCACAAAATCTGGGGACCCGCCCCGGGGAGGGCGACGGGACCCCCTTCCTGGCACCCGCTTCCCGAAAGTTGCCTGCAGTTGTCACCCGCCGGAGAGGGGAAGGGGGGGGGGGGAAGCGCAGCGCCTTTTCCTACAACCTCCCCCCCTTTTGCAGGTTTTGGGGGGCAATCGAAGCGCTTCTTCCGTCTGCAGCCCCCCCCCTCTCCTTCCTGGGTGGGGAGGGAGCGGTTTTGAGCCGCCGAGGGTCTGCTTCGCCCCTTGAAACAGGCCGAAAAGACAGGTACTTTAAGACACTTACAAAATGACAGACTAACGAAGAGCTGGAAAGGGACCTTGGGAGGTCTTCTAGTCCAACCCCCTGCTCAGGCAGGAGAGCCTGTACAATTTCAGACAAACGGTTCTCTAATCTCTTCTTAAAAACCAATCAATCCGAATAGAGCTGAAAGGGACCTTGGAGGTCATCTAGTCCAACCCCCTCCTCGAGCAGGAGATCCTTACAAAATTACAGAATAACAGAGCCAAAAGGGAGTTTAGAGGTCTTCTAGTCCAACCCCCTACTTGAAGCAAGAGACCTTTACAAAAAGACAGAATAACAGAGCCAAAAGGGACCTTAGAGGTCTTCTAGTCCAGCCCCTTGCTTGAAGCCTTCAGGGAAGGAGCAGCCACAACTTCTGGAAGCAAGCCATTGGTCAGAGAAGGTTGGGTGTGTGTGTCCGGATTTGGAGAAGGGGCTGCTCCCCCCCCCCCTGAATCCTCCTCTTTCCGTTCAAAGTGGGAATTGAGGAGGGTGCGAAATAATCTGTTTCAATCTCCAGTGCCCCTAACCCTTCCCACATTCACGTACCAGAAAATCTGGTTTCGTTAGAACTTGGGAAAATGACAGCAAGCCCACTAAACCATTAAGCCATGAAAGTAGCAGGCCAGAGAAGAGGGAGGGGAGGGGGCATCACTGAGAGGTGGGGAGAAGCTGGGAGCTCAAATGAAATTAATCCATCGTTTGATCCCAGTGGGTTTCCAGAGCTGCAGAAAGCTTCGTTGGTCTAGCGGTGACTCTGTTCCCCATCCAAAAACATTACGATAAATAATTATTGCTGTGCTGATAAAACGTTTTGTATAGCCTCTCTGAGCTTGGTGGTTTTCTTACAGACGTTTCGTGACCCAACTAGGTAACATCATCAGTGCTAGTGGGGTTGGCTGCAAATGTTTCCTGTAGCACTGATGATGTTTGGGTAACAAAAAAAAAAAATCTGCAAGAAAACAACCAAATTCTAATCCTGCCTTTGTCATGAAATTCAGCTGGATGAGTTTTGGGCCAATCGCCGGAAGACGATGAGTTCTAATCCCACCTTCATCATGAAAGCCACCTGGGTTACTTTGGACCAATCACCAGGGGACTCTGAGTTCTAGTCCCGCCTTCGCCAGGAAAGCTGGCCAGGTGACTTTGGGCCAATTACTAGGAGACTGGGAGTTCTAGTCCCGCCTTAGGCATGAAAGCTAATTGGGTGACTTTGGGCCAATCCCTTTCTCAGCCCAATCCAACTTCCCAAAGGGCAAATAGGAGAAGGAAGTTGTGTTGGATATGTTTGTTATTTGTGGAAATAATAAAGGTTGGATACAAATAAACAATAAGGTAAAATAAATTTCCAACAGTCACCCTACTGAAAGTTTGGGAAGAATATCACTGTCAAACCCCAGCCGCTGGACAATTTGATCATCTCGCTTCCAGGGCAAAATGAAGAATAAATAGAATAAATAAATAAAATACAGAATAGGAATAGAATAGAATAAGAAATAATGGCCATGCTCACTTTGCGCCAATCTGGATTCTCAGCTGGTTTCACTCAAACGCCAGGTGTCAAATCCAATCCAAAATCTAGTAATTTTTTTCTAAAAAATATGAACAGGATCCTTATTGGAAAGGTGTCTTCGGCGGCCGAAGATTGCTAAAGTCACAGTGGAGCAGGATAGAAGCCGCGTATAATGTTGTGACTTTCTTCCATTTTTTGAGAAGTGGGGAATAGAAATAATAGGATAGGATAGGATAGAATAAAGAATACATAGAATAGAAATAGAAAAATAGAAAAAGAATAGAATAGAAATAGAATAGAATATAAAATAGAATAAAATAAAGAGTAGAGTATAGAAATAGAATATACATAGAATAGAATAGAAAAATTAAAATAGAATAGAGAAACCAATTTCTTTGTATTTAAGTACAATGACAATAAAGATTATACTTATTAAAAAGAAAGAATAGAATAGAATAGAGAATTAGAATAAAGATTTAGAATAGAAATAATAATAGAATAGAATAGAGAGAATAGAATAGAGAAATTAAAAGAATAGAGAATTAGAATAGAGATATAGACTAGAGCAATAAAACACTAACGCATATTTAGTATTATTATTGTATTTTTATTATAAGATGTGTTATGAAGGAAATGAAGAGTTACATATAATTGTTCAATGTATATAATTTGTGGAAGGATTTTGCGTGGAAATATTTGTACCCCAGATGAGACACTGCTTAAGGAGAGATGAAATGTTTATATTTTTTAAAATGAAAAATAAATTTTAAAAACTTTTAAAAAAGAGAACAGAATAGAGAATAAATTATAGAATAGAAAAGGGAATAAAATATAGAATGGATTGGAGAATAAAATAGAGGAAAGGAGAGGAGAGAAGAAAAGAGAAGAGAGAGAATGGAATAGGAATAGAACAGAATAAAGAATAAAATAGAGAATGGAATGGAATGGAAAAGAGAATAAAATAGAGAAGAGAAGAGAAGAGAGAATGGAATAGGAATAGAAAAGGAATAGAATAGAATAGAACAGAATAGAGAATAAAATAGAGAATGGAATGGAATGGAAAAGGGAATAAAATAGAGAAGAGAAGAGAAGAGAGAATGGAATAGGAATAGAAAAGGAATAGAATAGAATAGAACAGAATAAAGAATAAAATAGAGAATGGAATCGAATGGAAAAGAGAATAAAATAGAGAAGAGAAGAGAGAATGGAATAGGAATAGAAAAGGAATAGAATAGAATAGAACAGAATAGAGAATAAAATAGAGAATGGAATGGAATGGAAAAGGGAATAAAATAGAGAAGAGAAGAGAAGAGAAGAGAGAATGGAATAGGAATAGAAAAGGAATAGAATAGAATAGAACAGAATAAAGAATAAAATAGAGAATGGAATCGAATGGAAAAGAGAATAAAATAGAGAAGAGAAGAGAGAATGGAATAGGAATAGAAAAGGAATAGAATAGAATAGAACAGAATAAAGAATAAAATAGAGAATGGAATGGAATATAGAGAATAAAGAAGACATCACCATCTCCACATTGTTAACATTACAGGAATTTAAAGTCACTTCAAAAGAGATTCATCCCTTAAGTGCAAAGTTGACTTCTGAAAAAAAAGAAGTGATTCTCTCCTCCTCCCCCCCCCCCCCCCCCGAGAAAACGAAGCTGCCTTGCTTTGCACCCCCTTCTCTTCTCTGGGGTTGCAAATGCCAGGGAGAAATTTGCAGAGTGGCTGCAGGGATCCTCCGAACTGCAATGCTTCTTAAAAACAGGAAGGAAGTTATTTGTGCAAGAAAAGAAAAAAAAAGACACAAAAAAAGAGCAGAGACTTCTAAGGTCCCTGATGGAAAGCGGCTCAGAGAAGGACACTCTGCAATTCAAGGAGAGTGACTTCGAAAGTTACTTTCCTTCTTCTTCTTCTTCTTCTTCTTCTTCTCACGCTTCCTCTTTCCTGGACTTCAGAAAAATCTTATTTAAGACCTTCGTCCCTTCACTGATTTGCTTTCCCCTAAGTCTTCAGGCACAGCAACTTAAGAGAGGAAACGGGTGCAGCTTTAGATAAACATCTCCTGTCAATCAAAGTGGGCTCAGAGCCACATCTGTGCCTTTTCCTGAATTGCACTTGTCAGATGAGGGATTTGCACCCAGCCCCCCTACATCTGTAGCCCCCCAGCTGCATAAACTGGCAGGATTCTCAGACAGAAGGGCGGCTGCAAGGTTTGAAATTCTAAGAAGATCCACCAGGTAGGGAAGGTAATCGGGTTGAATAGAACAGAGAGTGCACAGGTAGTCCTCGACTTACAACAAGTTCACTTAGTTAGTGGTTGTTCAAACTCACAGGCGTTCCAGAGTTATGCTGGAATACACACACAGAGACACACACAAACACACACACACACACATGTGCCAGGGGTGTCTCCCCTTCCACCACCAGTATTTCTTTCCAGAGGCGAAGTGTACCAGGTTTTGTTGAAATTGCTCGAGGGGCTCCAGAGTTATGCTGGATCAAACATACAGTACATAAGACGGCCATATATAAATATATATATATATAAGATAAAGATTTATGTATTACATTCATTTGCGTCGTTTCTTCCCCACACCCCAAACTTGCCACAGGTACTATTTGCACTGATCACAAAAAAAAGCTGGTTGATTGCCAGACTTTGAAACTCCTTGCCACAAGAAGAAAGCCCCAAATAGCTGGGAGGTGGGGGAGTCTCAGAAGGGGGTTGAAAGTCCACAGGGGTTTGGTTGGTTGGTTGGTTGCGAGAGTCAAAAGGATCCAGTGGTTGTGTCCCACCATCGGCAGCTGATTCGGACAGTGAGGAGGGTCGGGGAGGAACCTGGGCCAGTCCTGGAGGCTGGGGAAGGCTCAGAGGAGGGCTCTGTGTCGGAGGCAAGAGAGGGGGCCAGGGCCGTCCGACAGTTCTCAGCTGCCTTCGGAGTCAGACATCAGTGAGGCAGAAGAACAGCTGGAGCCTGTTCCCAGTGTGCGCATGCACAGAGTGGCCAGACACGAAGGGAACAGCTAAAGAACAGGGGTCGACTTGGGAGTTAAGGCCACAGATGGAGGATGAATGGCCCCTCCCAGAGGAAATAAAAGAGGAGCGACAGGGGAGTGGAGTTCGCTTCATTGATTCGTGACTCTCCGAGACTCCTGGCCAAGTTTTGCAGAGATCGGTCTGGCCGCTCTCCAAGCCAGATAAGGTCTGTGACCGTAAATCCTCCCTCGAAAGACCAGAAGCCTCGGTCAGAACACCAGTTGATTCCAGCAACTCATGGGCATCACCCCAGACTGGACGGCCTTGTCGTTTTCATGCAGAGTTGCTGCATATCTTTCAGGAAACGGGACTTCCCTTGTGTGGTAGCTTGTGTGTCTTTGTGAGCCGGGTTGTGGCTTTGGCATTGGCGGCTTGTAGGTGGGAAGGGAACATCAGAATATCACAAGAGGCAGTTTGAAGTCGGATCTTCCTCGCCCGGCGGCCGTCCTAAAAGGAAAGCACGCTCGTGGGTGATTCAGAATAAACAGCGTTGGAAGGGACCTTGGAGGTCTTCTAGTCCGACCCCCTGCTCAGGCAGGAGACCCTACACCACTGGCAACTAATCAAGGAGAGAAGCAACCTGGAACTAAGGAGAAATTTCCTAACAGTGAGGACAATTAACCAGGCAGAGAGGGAGGCAGAGCCGTATGCCAGTTATCAGCTGCCTTGAGAGTCAGACATCAGTGAGGCAGAAGAACAGCTGGAGCCTGTTCCCAGTGGGCGCATGCACAGAGTTGCCAAGCGAAGGGAACAGCTAAAGAACAGGGGTCGACTTGGGAGTAAGGAGGTGGACGGTGAATGGCCCCTCCCAGAGGAAATAAAAGAGGAGCGACAGGGGAGTGGAGCTTGCAGGAGGCCATTAGTTCCTTCCTGCATTCTTGCCTAACATTGCGGGTTCTGAAAGATATCGGCCTGGCCAATCTCCAAGCCAGTAATTGTGAACTCTTTCGAAAGACTGTGGGAGAGGAAAGACTTTGCTGGAGAGCAATTCACTGCCCATTCAATAAAAAGGGGTTTATCGTGACGAGGACTTGGCTTCGTGCTGCTGGGGAAGCCTAGATCAGAACTCAATCAATCAACCCATCCTCACCTCTTTCCTCCTCGCTGGTTGTGGACAATTGGCTTGGGGGCCTTGACTCTCCCGCAGGGGCCCCAGACTCTTCCAGGGACCCCCACAAGACGCCCAGTCGGCGTTGCCGGAAACGCTGTCTGGGGGTATCCTGGCCCCCTTCTTCGTCCCCGGACCCGGAAGCTTCCGTTAGGGGCATGCGGGAACTGAGACGGCAACGGCGGAAGTGGACTGGCGGGCTCTCCGGGAGGCTGGCGATGCTGCTTGCTTTGCGGAGAAGAGACGGTGAGCTGGGCGTGCTGGAGACTTTCGGGGGAGATTAAAAAAAAACACACACAATTTGGAAGATGCACAGCTGGAAGAATGGCATCTGTGAATGGCGGAGATTGCAAATATTTAACCCTGGGAAGTAAACTATGGGTGGTTTAGAAGGCAGGAGAGGTGGAATACCAAGGGAGTCCGCATAATAGACTATTACAGAGTTGGAAGGGACCTTGGAGGTCTTCTAGCCCAGCCCCCTGCTCGAGCAGAAGTCCCAATAGGATTTCAGTCAAACGGTTGTCCACTCTGTTCTTGAAAGTGATGGAGAAGGAAGGAAGGAAGGAAGGAAGGAAGGAAGGAAGGAAGGAAGGAAGGAAGGAAGGAGAAAGAAGGCAGGGGGGAAGGAAGGATTAGAGGGAAAGGAAGGAAGAGAGGGAAGGAAGGAAGGAAGGAAGGAAGGCAGGGGGGAAGGAAGGATTAGAGGGAAAGGAAGGAAGAGAGGGAAGGAAGGAAGGAAGGAGAAAGAAGGCAGGGGGGAAGGAAGGATTAGAGGGAAAGGAAGGAAGGAAGGAAGGAGAGAAGGAAGGAAGGAAGGAAGGAGAAAGAAGGCAGGGGGAAAGGAAGGATTAGAGGGAAAGGAAGGAGGGAAGGAAGGAAGGAAGGAGAAAGAAGGCAGGGGGGAAGGAAGGATTAGAGGGAAAGGAAGGGAGGGAGGGAAGGAAGGAACGAACAAACAAACAAACGAACGAACGAACAACAGAGTTGGAAGGGGCCTTGGAGGTCTTCTAGTCCAACCCCCTACTTGAGCAGAAGTCCCAATACGATTTCAGACAAACAGTTGTCCAAAATTTCTTTAAAAACCTCCCATGATGGAGAACCCACAACTTCTGGAGGCGAGTTCTTGCGTCATCTGGGTGACAAATAAATCTGCACCAAGGAAATAAGATTGGGTCACCAGACACACAACTAAACCGCCTGTATTCAGTCCTAGACTTAACAAAGGGACACAGTGGCTCAGTGGCTAAAGATGCTGAGCTTGTTAATCAGAAAGTTTGGTGGTTTGAATCCCCAGCACCGCATAATGGAGTGAGCTCCCGTTCCTTGTCCCGGCTTCTGCCAACCTAGCAGTTCGAAAGCACATTTAAAAAATGCGAGTAGAAAAATAGGAGCCACCTTTGGTGGGAAGGAAACAAGCGTTCCGTGCGCCTTCGGCGTTGAGTCATGCCGGCCACATGACCCCAGAGACGTCTTCGGACAGCGCTGGCTCTTCGGCTTTGGAACGGAGATGAGCAGCGCCCCCTAGAGTCGGGAACGACTAGCACATCTGTGCGAGGGGAACCTTTACCTTTAGACTTAACAACTCGTTTGTTTAGTGACTGTTCATAGCTGCCACAGTGACCTATGACCATTTTCACACTTCCGATCTGTTGGGACCTCACCTCTACTCTCGAGCCCCTGTTCCTCGGGCCCTGCCAGGCTCTCGCTGCTGCTGCCGGCTCCCTCCGCCATGGGACGCGGCTGCTCCCGTCGAAGTTTCATTAGTCTCCTGATCTTGCCAGCAATCCAGTTGCTCTTCCTAGCCCACGAGGATAAGAGGAGGAAAAAATAATGAGAAGCCCTTTCCAAGTTTCCAAAGAGAACTGAATGGACACAGCCAGGTGTGTTGTTGTGACCTCAGAAAGAGGACCAGTTGGCTGGTATCTTGGTCTAGGATGGACCTTTATGTTTTTAATAATGTCCCAAGGGTTCTCTGCAAGTGTCCTAAATAACTGAACACCAGAACAACTGGACACAAGGACAGTTTTTCCCCGAATGCCATCACTCTGCTAAACAATTAATTCCCACAACGCTGTCAAATTATCTGCTAAGACTGTATTACTATTATTATTATTATTCTCTTCCTTCCTAATACCTCTCTCCCCCGACTTATGGCTATAACCATGTTGCTTGTATCTTTAAAATTTATATTGTTTTATTTGTTTCCTAGTATGATCTGGTAGCTTATGAGTGACCTATGGCTGACACTGAGTGCTGTATCTTATGATTCTTGAAGAATGTATTCTCTTTTATTTTTCTTTATGTACACGGAGGGCATCTGCACCAAAGACAAATTCCTTGTGTGTCCAATCACACTTGGCCAATAAAGAATTCTATTCGATTCTATTCTGAATCCTATTCTGAATCCTGTTCTCTTTTATTCCTTATTCTCTTCTCTTCTCTTCTCTTCTATTCCTTGTTCTGTTCTATATTCTCTTTTCTTTCCTTCTATTCTTTATTCTATTTTTCTCATCTCTATTCGATTCTATTCTGAATCCTCTTCTCTTCTCTTCAATTTCCATTCCATATTCTATTCTATTCTATTCTATTCTATTCTATTCTATTCTATTCTATTCTATTCTATTCTATTCTATTCTATTGCATTCTATTGCATTCTATTGCATTCTATTGCATTCTATTCTATTGCATTCAGTTCAGTTCTGTTCTAGTCCATTCTCATTTCCATTTCCATTTCCGTTCCGTTCCATCCCATCCTATCCTATCCTATCCTTTTCTTCTATTTAAACCTGGTTTTGTGGTCTGTAAAAAAATGGTGTTAAGGAGCATCGTCCTGTTCTGCTTGTCCGTCTGTTGGAGCTTGGCTAAGATTCGAGGCTTTTCTTCTGGTGTCCTCCAAGGAAGCCACGGTTGCTCCTGTGCTCAGGATGCCTCAAAGCTATCGGGGCCAGGAGTTCCGCATGTCACACTTACTTGCCACGGGGAATTGCCGGTTCCAGCACCCGGTACTGGTCCATGATTTTCTCAACCAGTTTCTGCTTCTCTCGACGCAGTTCACCTAACTTGTCTCTGTGGGAGAGAGAATGGTGTGTGTGTGTGTGTGTGTGTGTGTGTTTGGGTTATGAACTGGATAATCAGGCAGCGGAAAGAAGCCCCCTAGCCCAAGATTCTGGATTGGGCGGCTCTCTACCGAACTGTAGAGTCCGAAGGGGCTCGCAAGGTCATCCAGTCTAACCCCCGTTTGAGCAGGAAATCAGCTTTGCCTGATTGTCAGGTTGGACGAAAACTGCCTTATTTGGGGGTGAAACACAGATAGTCCTCGACTTACGACCACAGCGGATTGTGTCACACACACACACACACACACACACACACACACACACTCACACACACAGGGACACCACAACCGTCATAAATATGAACCAGTTGCCAAATGTCCAAATTTGGATCATTTGCTGCCCGAAGTCATAAGTGTGAAAAACGCAGATTTGGACAGCGAGGAGGATTGGGGAGGAACATGGGCCAGTCCTGGAGCCTGGGGAAGGCTCTGAGGAGGGCTCTGCGTCTGTGAGTTCGATCCCAGGTAGAGCCAGATTTTTCTCTCTCTGGGCTCGATGAGAATATTATCTGCTGAACAAAACTCCGTACTGGCGACAGGGAAAGGCATCTGGCCAGTAAAAACACTCAGCTAGCTCCATTCGGTAGCCCTGACTCCACCCCGCAAGGGATTATTATGGGGTCGTTAAAAGAAGATGACGACGAATCTTGAGCATTTAACCGGATAACCCTCGGAGGAAGGTTATGCACAGAAGTTTTTTTTGCAAGCAATCTCAAACACACACACACACACACACACACACACACACACACTATCACGGAGGGAACCAAGGGTTGAACTGAATTGCTGCTTTGTTGCTCGAGCGGCAGCCAATTCGGCGAAACTCACTGGTACTGGCGCTGCTCCTCCTGAAAATGTTCTCGGTTTTCCATGCTGCGCTCCAACAGCTGCCTGTTCTCCCTGCTCAACAGCTGGATCTCCAGAAGAAGGTGTCGGTTCTCTTCCTCCTGCTTGCCCTTCAACTGGACTAGGAGCTGCAGAGAAGAACGGAGGTCCCGTCACGCAAAGGCCTGCCAGTGGCCAGTACAGCTGGCAGTGGATTCGGACAGTGAGGAGGTTGGGGAGGAAGATGGGCCAGTCCTGGAGTCTGGGGAAGGCTCAGAGGAGGGCTCTGTGTCGGAGGCAGAGAGGGGGCCAAGGCCGTCTGACAGTTCTCAGCTGCCTTCGGAGTCAGACATCAGTGAGGCAGAGGAACAGCTGCAGCCTGTTCCCAATGTGTGCATGCGCAGAGTTGCTAGACAAAGGGAACAGCTAAAGAACAGGGGTTGACTTGAGAGTTAAGGCCACAGGTGGGCGATGAAGGGCCCCTCCCAGAGGAAATAAAAGAGGAGCGACAGGGGAGTGGAGTTTGCAGGAGACCATTCGTTCGCTTCATTGGTTCGTGACTCTCCGAGGCTCCTGGCCAAGTTCTACAGATATCAGTCTGGCAGCTCTCCAAGCCAGTTGAGGTCTGTGACCATAAATCCTCCCTCGAAAGACTTTGCTGGAGGCAAAGAAGCAGAATTCACAGTCAATGAATAAAAGATGTTTTTGTTGGGACCAGGAATTTCCTTCAGGCTCTCGGCCAGCCTCAGTCAGAACACTCTGATCTACCTTCTTTCTCTCTCTCTCTCTCTCTCTCTCTCACACACACACACACACACCCCAAATTGGGCCAAATTGGTCATTTTTACCTCACATTGGGTGCTCAGGCGCCCCAAGGCCGTGTCCAGCTGCTGGTTCTGCTCTTTCAAGGTGGCGTTTTCGGCTTCCAGCTTTGCCTGCTCCAATTGCAGGCCGGTCAGCCGGTTCTGCGTCCCTTGCAGCTCGCCCTGGAGGTCATCGTGGCCTCGTTCGGTCTGGACCAATGCTTGCTGGAGCCTGCAGTATTTGGGGAAGGACCATCCCGTTACCAAAAGCGAATTTCCCAGCCTTTCTGCTGTTCCTACTTCGCAACTCAAATCCATCTCAATTATCACACACACACATCCCACACAGAGTATAATAATACGAAGAAGAGAACAAAGGTAGTACCAATCAGAGTAACAGAAAGAGAATAAGAGAGTTGGAAAGGGACCTTGGAGATAATCTAGTCCAATCCCCTGCTCAAGCTGGAGACCCCACGCCATTTCTGACAGAGGGAAGTCCAGTCTCTTCTTGAAAGCCTCCAGGGATGAAGCTCCTGTGAACGTCCATGGGTTGATGGTTCTCACTGTCAGGAAATTCCTCCTTATTCCCAGGTTGAATCTCTCCTTGGTCGGTTTCCATCCATTCTTCCTTCTCTGGCCTTCAGAGGTCTTTTGGAGAACAGCTTGACCCTCTTCCTCCTCTCTGGGGCAGACCCTCCAATATTGGAAGATGCTCTCCTGTCTCCCCTGGTCCTTCTCTTCCCTAGACCAGCCATGCCCAGTTCCTGCAACCGTTCATCGTCGGCTTTAGCCTCCAAGCCTTTGATCATCTTAGATAGATTCAGATGAACAGAGATGGAAGGGATCTTGTAGGTCATCTAGTCCAACCCCCCTCCTGCCAAGCAGGAGACCCTACCTACACCGTTTCTGACATAGGGCAGTCCAGTCTCTTCTTGAAAGCCTCTAGGGATGAAGCTCCTGTGAACTTCCATGGGTTGACTGTTCTCACTGTCAGAAAATTCATCCTTGTTTCAATACAATACAATAGCAGAGTTGGAAGGGACCTTGTAGGTCTTCTAGTCCAACCCCCTGCGTGGGCAGGAACCATATACCATTTCAGACAAATGGCTATCTAACATCTTTTTAAAGGCTTCCAGGGTTGGGGCATTCACAACTTCTGGAGGCAAGCTGTTCCAGAGGTTAATTGTTCTAACTGTCAGGAAATTTCTCCTTAGTTCTAAGTTGCTTCTCTCCTTGATTAGTTTCCACCCATTGTTTCTTGTCCTACCCCCAGGTGCCTTGGAGAATAGTTTGGCTCCCTCTTCTTTGTGGCACCCTCTGAGATATCGGAACACTGCTATCATGTCTCCCCTGGTCCTTCTCTTCATCAAACTAGACATACCCAGCTCCTGCAACCGTTCTTCATATGTCTTAGTCTCCAGTCCCCTAATCATCTTGGTTGCTCTTCTCTGCACTCTTTCCAGAGTCTCCACGTCTTTTCTACATCGTGGCGACCAAAACTGTATGCAGTATTCCAAGTGTGGCCTTACCAAGGCACTATACAGTGGCATTAACACTTCACGTGATCTAGATTCTATCCCTCTGTTTATGCAGCCTAGAACTGTGTTGGCTTTTTTGGCAGTTTCTAGGTTGACTCTCTCCTTGTTTGGTTCCCATCCATTCTTCCTTGTCTGGCCTTCGGGTGCTTTGGAGAATAGCTTGGCCCCTTTCCTCCTCTCTGGGGCAGCCCCTCAAATTTTGGGAACAATGCTATCCTGTCTCCCCTGGTCCTTCTCTTCCCTGGGCTAGCCAAGCCCAGTTCCTGTAAGCCTCAGACGGTTTAAAAATGGTTTGATAAACCTGGCATTCTCGAGGTAAATTTCCCCGGCCTTACCGCTCATGTTCTTCTTTTACTTTGGCGTATTGCTCAGTCAAATCCTGGTGCCGCCGCTCGGCGAGCTCGAGCCGTTCCTTCTGGGCTTGCAATGCCACTTCTTGTAGCTCCAGGCTGGTCTTCTGTCCCAGCAGTTGGTTGTGCCTGTAGGCAGAAAAGGTGAGCTTCAGAAAATCATCCATCTTATTTTAATGACCCCATAATAATCCCTTGCAGGGGGTGGAGTCTGGGCAACTGAATGGAGCGAAGTGTTTACTGGCCAGATGCCATTCCTGTCACCAGTACGCAGTTTTGTTCAGAGGATATATTCTTATTGCGCCCGGGAGAGAGAAATATCTGCCGCTACCTAGGATCGAACTCCCAGCCTCTGGATTGTGAAGCAAGACCTCTACATCTAGGCCACCGCTCTCTTCTAGACTAGAAGACCTCCAAGGTCCCTTCTAGCTCTATTCTGATTGATTCATCTCCTTTTAACGAACCCATAATCCCTTGTGGGGTAGAGTCTTGGGCAACTGAATGGAGCTGAGTTTTTACTGGCCAGATGCCGTCCCTGTCACCAGAGCTGAGTTTTTTTTCCAGCAGATAATATTCTCATCGAGCCCAGAGAGAGAAATATCTGCTTCTGCCTAGGATCGAACTTGCAGCTTCCTGATTGTGAGGCGAGAGTTCTACCTCTGGGCTTCAGCTGATCAACGCATCGTTACATTTAGTCCTTGACTTACAACCACATTGGAGCCCCCAAATGCCTGCTGCTAATGGAGACATTGGTTAAGTGAAGTTCGCCCTGTTTGACGGACTTCCTTGCTCAGTTATGGTCATAAGTCAAGGACTGCCTATCATGGCTTAATTCAACTGCCGGCCATCCGCAATGGGCAAGGGCAATGCTGGCATGGCCCGGTTGTGATTTCCCACAATCCCCTGGCTTCAGCGGCACCTGCCCTCCAGTTCGCGCTGTTCCTTCTCCAGGCCGCGCAGCGCCGCCTTCAGGCCGGCTTGCTCGCTTAGCGTCCTCTCCAGCTCGTCCCCCTGCTGTCGGTGCAGCAGCATCAAGCGGTCGTGATCCAGCCGGAGCTGCTCGTAGCGTCTCCGCCATCCCTCCGCCTCCAGCCGGACCGCCTGAACTTCGGCCTCGTGGCGCCCCGACCTCTGTCGGACGTCGGACAGCTGCCTTAGCAGGAGAGGCCGCTGGGAACGTAGGGATAGGAAGGCAGGTCAGAAAAGTCAAAGGTTTAAGATTAAAAATCTTGGCGCAGAGTGAAAGAGACGGAGCAGCCTCAAATGTAGGCAGTCCTCGATAGAATGGGGACCAAAATTTTGGTCGCTAAGCAAGGTAGTTGTAACAAGAAGATGAGCAACATATAAACTTTCTTTCTTTCTTTCCTTCTTTCTTTCTTTCTTTTTTCTTTCTTTCTTTCTTTCTTTTTCTTTCTTTCCTATATAGCCATCCATTTATATATCTACATATCATCTATTTCTCTATTCTATCACCTATCTATTTTAACTCTAATCTCTCTCTCTCTCTCTCTCTCTCTCTCTCTCTCTCTCTCTCTCTCTCTCTCTCTCTCTATCTATCTATCTCTCTATCATCTCTCTCTCTCTCTCTCTCTCTATCTATCTATCTATCTATCTATCTCTCTCTCTCTCTCTCTATCTATCTATCTATCTATCTATCTATCTATCTATCTATCTATCTATCTATCTATCTATCTATCTATCTATCTATCTCAACTATCTATCTAACTATCCTCTCCATCATCTATCTGTCTGTCTATCTATCTATTTACCTCTGTATCTCTCTATTCTGTCTATCACTTATTTTATCTCTAATCTCTCTCTTCTGTCTGTCTGTCTGTCTGAATCCTGCTCCCAAATGTGGCCATAAGTCACGGACCACCTCAAATTTATCCACAAGGTCGTTAAGTGAGTCACACTCAATTGAACAAGCTTTTCCTAGCTCCGGTTGTTAAGCAAAATATTAGTGTGGTGGTTAAGTGAATTGTGCAGTCATTAAGCGAATAAAACTGCCCCCCCCCCCGTTGAGTTTGCTCGTCAGGACCTCACCTGCGAGGTGCTGTTTTGAGGCTGGGGTCTCCCGTTTCCTTCCTTGCCTTCTGCCTGTTGCCGCGACAGGCCCGACAGCACCGTCTGGAGGCTGCTGGCCAGCGACTCCAGTTGGGTCAGGCGTCCAGTGAGCGCCGAATTCTCAGCCTGGAGAACCGCCTCCTGGCAGGAAAGACAATTCTTTTTTTTAAAAAATAATATATTTTTAATTTTTTTAACATAAACCGGAAAGACAAGTCAGCGTGGCAAATTTTTGAAAAGCTCTCCTGCCATTTAAGGGAAAGGGTGTTGCAGGATTTAGATTAGGATAAGAGCTGGAAGGGACCTTGGAGGTCTTCTAGTCCAACCCGCTGCTCAAGCAGGAGATCCTATGTGTACCATTTCAGACAAAAGGTTGTCCGATCTATTCTGGAAAACCTGCAGCGGTGCAGAAAGAAGGAAGGATTAGAGGGAAGGAAAGAAGGAAGGAGATAGAAGGGAGGGAGGGAAGGATTAGAGGGAAGGAAAGAAGGAAGGAGATAGAAGGGAGGGAGGGAAGGATTAGAGGGAAGGAAAGAAGGAAGGAGAAGGGAGGGAGGGAAGGATTAGAGGGAAGGAAAAAAGGAAGGAGATAGAAGGGAGGGAGGGAAGGATTAGAGGGAAGGAAAGAAGGAAGGAGATAGAAGGGAGGGAGGGAAGGATTAGAGGGAAGGAAAGAAGGAAGGAGAAGGGAGGGAGGGAAGGATTAGAGGGAAGGAAAGAAGGAAGGAGATAGAAGGGAGGGAGGGAAGGATTAGAGGGAAGGAAAGAAGGAAGGAGATAGAAGGGAGGGAGGGAAGGATTAGAGGGAAGGAAAGAAGGAAGGAGATAGAAGGGAGGGAGGGAAGGAAAGGAAGGAAAGAAGGAGATAGAAGGGAGGGAGGGCTGGATTAGAGGGAAGGAAAGGAAGGAAGAGTAGAGAAGAGAAGGAGGGAAAGGAGGAAGGATTAGAGGGAAAAGAAGGGAAGGAAGGAAGGCGAGAAGGGAGGAAGGGAAGGATTAGAGGGAAGGGAAGGATGGGGCAAAATGGGGGCAAAGCTGCCTTTAGCCAAGGTCTCGCTTAGCAGCAAGGGCTCCCTTGTGGTCGTAAGTCGGGGACTACCCGTGTTCCCCTGCAGGGCTGAAAGGAAACTCACCTGAGTTTGGAGGGGTTGCTCCTTGGGGAGGTGCAGTTCCTCGAACCGCCCGACGAGGGCGCCCTCAGGCTGGCCTTTGCAACTGCTCCTTGCCTTTGCTTGGCTGCCAACACAGGAACCCATCAGCAGAGAGAATGGGGCAATTTGGGGGGCATTTTTGGGGGCATCTCTCTCTCTCTCTCTCACACACACACACACACACACACACACACAATTGAGGGTGGGGATTGGCCGCCTGGGCTGAAGGTGGATCCAACTCCTCCTTCGGCCACTGCTTTGCCCAGGAATCTATTCAGGGTGGATCGAATTATTAGAGCCGTTTTGTTGATGTGCCACTTATAACGGTCTGTAAATGTGGATATGGGCTTTGGGTCCCCGTGGGGAGAGGGAGCGGTCTATAAATTAAAATTTATTATTATTATTATTATTCCCCTCCCTGCCCTCCCTCGTTCTCTCCTTCCCACTCTTCTTAGCCTCCCTCCTCCCTTTCCTTCTCCCCTTCCTTCCTTCCTCTCTGTTCTCCCTCTTCCTTTCCTTTCCCTCTGTCTTTTCTTTCTTTCCTTCCTTCCCTCCCTCCCTCTATGTCTCTTTCTTTCTCTTTCTCTCTTCCTTTCTTTCCCTCTGCCTTTTCCTTCCTTCTTTCCCCTTCCCTCCCTTCTTTCCTCTCCTTCTTAGCCCCCCTCCTCCCTTCTTTTCTTACCTTCTTTCCTTCGTCTCTCTCTGTTCTCTTTCTTCCTTTCCTTTACCTCTGTCTTTCCTTTCTTTCCTTCCTTCCTTACCTCCGCCCTCCCCGTGTCTCTCTCTCTTTCTCTTCCTTTATTTCCCTCTGCCTTTTCCTTCCTTCTTTCCTTCCTCCCTCCCTCCCTTCCTCTCTCTTTTCTTCCTTCCTTTCCCTTCCCTGTCTTTTCCTTCTTTCTTTCCTCCCTCCTTCCCTCTGTCTCTCTCTTTCTCTTTCTCTCTTCCTTTCTTTCCCTCTGCCTTTTCCTTCCTTCCTTCTTTCCTTCCTTCCTTCGTCTCTCTCTGTTCTCTTTCTTCCTTTCCTTTCCCTCTGTCTTTTCCTCCCTCCCTCTGATATGGCTGCCCAATTAAAGGCATGACACCACCATCACCCCCAAGCCATAAAACCAGGACAAAACCTCCCCAGACCCCTATATACCCCCTTAGAGTTGCCCTGGGTCAGGGGTCTGCAAAGTCGGCTCTTTTAAGACTGGTGGACTTCAACTCCCAGAGTTCCCCAGCCAGCATAGCTGGCTGGGGAATTCTGGGAGTTGAAGTCCACCAGTCTTAAAAGAGCCGACTTTGCAGACCCCTGCCCTGGGTCAAGCCTCAGCTGCCCCATGCCCACCCCCCTCATTGCCAGCAATTGGCAATGCCCTCCACCCCTCCTGTGAGCAGCCCAGCCTGACCTGCTGTCCGTCTCTGGCTGAGGTTTTTGCTGCTCCTTCGTTGGGGGGCCTTGGGACTCAGCTGCATTGTCTTTGGAGGGCCCAGCCTTTTCCCTCGCCAGCTCCTGCAGCACAATCGGACATCCTGTGAGTGAAAGGCCTGGCCTACCATTTACTCTCCCGCAACTCCATAACCGGGAGTTCTCGACTTACAGTCCATTCAGCGACTTACAACTGCACTGACAACAGACTGTTTTTCAGACTTACGACCGTCTGTGGCCACGCAATTGGAATTCAGACTCATATTTACGACGGTTGCGGGATCCCTGGGTCCCGCGATCCCCTTTTGCTAACCTCCGTCAATGGGGCAAGCCAGATCCACTTAACAACCAAGTTGTTACTCACTTAACAACAGCAGTGATTGGTCAAACAACCGTTGCAAGAAGGAAGATCATTACATGGGGCCGAATTTACTTAAAACCTATCTCGCTTAGCAACAGAAAGTTTGGGACTCAGTTGTGGTCGTAAGCTGAGGACTAGTGTTGTGGCCCGCCAGTGGAGCTGGCAGCCGATTCGGACAGTGAGGAGGGTCGGGGAGGAACCTGGGCCAATCCTGGAGTCTGGGGAAGGCTCAGAGGAGGGCTCTGTGTCGGAGGCAGAGAGGGGGCCAGAACCGTATGCCAGTTATCAGCTGCCTTCGGAATCAGACATCAGTGAAGCAGAAGAACACCTGGAACCTGTCCCTAGTGTGCGCAATCGCAGAGCTGCCAGAAGAACAGCTCAGAAATCAGGGTCGGTTTGGGAGTAAAGCCACAGGTGGATGGTGAATGGCCCCTCCCAGAGGACGTAAAAGAGGAGCAAAAGGGAAGGGGGCTTTTGCAGGAGACAATTTGTTTGTCTGGTCATTAGATTCGTTTCAGGAGTGTGAAGATCTGTCCATGAATCTCAGAGACTCTGTGCCCGGCCTTTCCTTGCCCACCACCTCATTAGGGAAAATATTGACATGGCAGCTTTCCAAGCTAGATAAGGTCTGTGGTCATAAATACTCCTTTGAAAGACTGTTTGCCAGGCCTTTGCTGAATATGAATGAGAGGAATTCACATTCGGTGAATTAAAGGGGTTTTGTCGGGACCAGGAATCGGCTTCGTACTTTTTGTAAGGAAGCCTAGATCAGAAAAACGACCTACAGCCCCACTTACCTGTTCCAACATGGTGGCTGCTTTCTCCTTGTCCTCCAGTTGCTTTCTCAAGTTCGCGTTCTCCTCTTCCAGCTCCCCGAGACTTTGGAGAACCCCTTGCAGACTGGCGTGATCTGCGGCCTGCTGGCGTGTTTGAGCCTCCAGGAGGGCCAGGTGGCGTCCCTGCTCGGCCAGCGCCTCCTCCTGCGCCTGAGTTTTGGCCCTCAGCCGCCAGCCGTCCTTGTCCGCTTGCCGCCGGCCGCTCTCGGCTCGGCTCAGCGCCTCTTCCAAAGCCCCCTTCTCGACCTCCAGCTGAGCCACGGTGACCCTGTGCTGTTCTGCGCTCCGTTGCAGGTTCTGGAGCTCCTGTTGAGCTTCGGCCAAATCTTCGTCCTTTTGTTGGAGCGTCTGGCCTAACTGGGCGCCCCGAAGACGCTCCTTCTGAAGGCTTTGCTGCGCCTGGTTGAGGTCGACCTCAGCCTGGGTGGCTGCCTCTTGCAAAACCCGCGACCCGGCTTTTAACGCCTCCTTCTCCCGCTCAAACGCCTGGATCTCTTCAACCAGGCGCCCCGCCTCCGCGTGCCACCGCTCGCATTCCTGCTGGGCTTCGGCGTACGCGCCTCGGATGCTCCTCAGCGTCTCCTCGAGGCTGGCGGCGTGTCTCGATTCGGCCTCCCGAGCCTGCTCGGCCTCGCGCAGTCGAGCCTGAGCTGTGGACAAGGCAGCCTTCATTTCAGTTACCGAGGTCTCCGATTCCTGCTTCGGGGCCTGGCCTTCCTCCGTTTCGGTCTTTCGGTGCGCCGAAATCCCTGGTGTGTGTTCTTGATCATCTAACTTCTCTTCTTCTGCCAAGCCGGGCTGCCGTTCTGGCTAAGTGGGACAGAAATGAGAGTTGGAATCGCTGCTTAATGTATTGCCCCCCAAAATATGCCTTTCCAAAAAGATAAAATAATAGATTTGCAAAGGGAAGCTGGATTGGTCCTTTGCATCCTTTTAGAGAGGCGTTTGAGGCCACTTGGAGGTTTATCTGTATCCTCAGGGTCAGCTGAACCTTCTCCATACACATTTGCACTTCTCAGGACACAGATAAACCTCCAAGTGGCCTCAATGACCCTCTAAAAGGATGCAAATGACCAGCTGTCTGCAAGGAATATAAATCTTTCCATTCCCCACACCCCATTTGCACCACTCAGGTGACTCTGAGAACACAGATCAACCTCCAAGTGGCCTCAACGACCCTCTAAAAGGATGCAAATGACCAGCTGTCTGCAAGGAGTATCAATCCTTCTGTCTCCCACTATCCTGCCAGAGCTGAAGAAGCTCCTGTTGTGGTCAGCTGGCAGCCAGCGGATCTGGCATCTGAGTCGGACAGTGAGGAGGTTGGGAAGGAACATGGGACAGTCCCGGGGGCTGAGGAAAGCTCAGACGAGGGCTCTGCGTCGGAGGCAGAGTGGGAGCTAAACAACAGTAAGGCAGAGGAACAGCTGGAGCCTGTTCCCAGTGTGCGCATGCGCAGAGCTGCCAGAAGACAAGAACAACTAAAAAAGCAGAGTCGACTTGGGAGTAAATCCACACCTTGGAGGTGATAGGCCCCTCCCATAGGAAACAAAAGAGGAGCGAATGGGGAGGGGGCTTTTGCAGGAAACAATTAATCCCTTCGGTCGTTTCAAGAGTGGAAAGTTCTGTTTGTGACTATAAGAAACTCTGTGCCAAGTTTGGCCTTGCCCTGCATTTGGAAACTAGTTATCTGGCAGCTCTCCGAGTGAGATAAGGTTCATGTTGATAAATATTCCTCTGAAAGACTGTTTGCTAAAGCCTTGTTGACTGTAAATAAAAGGGGTTTTGTCAGGGCCAAGACTGATTCATGCTTTTTAAGGAAGCCTGGGTGAGAACAGCTTCTGGGATGAAAAGCAAAACGTCTTTAAAAGAAAAAAACAAGAAAGTCCAGTGTCCTCCTGAAAAAAGGACCCTTGGGACACCTTTCTTCTCCCTGTATTTGAGAACCAGGTCAAAATCTGAGATGCTTCCTCAAATTACATTTCTGCTCCGGGCTCAGATTTCTCTCTATCCGTCGGCTGTTTTGATTGCAGCTCTTCCTTCCGTCCCTCAAGGTTATTCCCACCACCCATAACACCCGTTCCCTAATGATGGGACCAGGTCCAACAGCTCTCTCTCTCTCTCTCGCTTCCCTACCAGCCCATCAAGGTTGGCGTCCTTCAGCTCTGCTTCCATATTCTTTGATCCCAACGCAAGCTGCATCCTACGCCGTTCCTGGTTTTCCTTTTCCACAGCTAGCAATCGTTCGGCCTCCTTCATCTCACAATCCAGCAAAAGGGGAACTTCGGGGAAGTCTGTAACCAGGAGGGAGAAAAAAAATGTACCGTATTCTTCGGAGTATAAGATGCACTTCCCCCTTCCCTAAAAGAGGGTGAGAATTTGGGTGCATCTTATATACCAAATGTAGCCCCACCCACCCACCGGCCGCAACACTTTGGCCTCTGCCTCCCAGCAATTTGCCTCCTTGTAGCAAACAGCAAACAGCCTGTTTCAGTTTCAGCACAGCTCGATTAGCACAAGCAGCTGATTGTCGGTTGGATCAGCTGTTTCAGGCTGCAGGGACTGCCATTGCCTATTGCCGCCTATCGGGGCAGGTAAAACTCACCATTTGCACCCAGGTGAGAATACTCAGACCACGATTCTCTCGGGGCATTCCTCGAAGTTTCTCCCAGCTGCTTTTTCAGGAGGAAATTCTCTCTCAAAAGCTCCTCTGATTGGTAAGAAAGCTGCTCCCGTTCCTGAGGAATTGAAATGTTAACCACGACGTTGAGTATCGTTCCCCATTTGGGTCTCATCTCAAAGGAT
Organism: Rhabdophis nuchalis; assembly: GCA_039707465.1. Lineage (NCBI taxonomy): Eukaryota > Metazoa > Chordata > Lepidosauria > Squamata > Natricidae > Rhabdophis > Rhabdophis nuchalis. The sequence continues at coordinate 4,568,245 of CM077662.1, forward strand.
CTAAGCCACAGAGCTCCCTGGAACAGCATTGCCAAAAAGGCATTAAGAGTTGTCAACCTAATTTGGCGAAGCTTCTTCTCTGATAACATTGCATCGCTAACTAAGGCATGCAAAACCTTTGCCAGACCAATCCTCGAATGCAGCTCGTCTGCCTGGAATCCACACTGCATATCGGACATTAATACGACTGAGTGGGCCCAGGGGAATTTCACGGGTAAGAGTATTCTGTCAATTCCTAAAGTTGCCAAAGTGAGAGAAGAGGGGAGGGGGCGCATTCCACGGTATACTGTTGGCTAAAGTCGGATCTCAGATTGCCGCAGCAGGCTTGGGAGGGGTGCACCTCATTGGGGAATGTGATTTATGACACAGATTGAGGGGAGGGAAGGAACAGGGGTAAAGTTCAGCTATAATTCAAATGAGGCTCAGATCTGACTGCTAAAAGGCCTTGCCAAAATGGTGCTCCTACTAAATGACTAGTTTTCTTTTGAAATTTGGCTCGAGACTCATGAATCAATTAGGGCATTTTTGGGAAACCTGACATATTCCACTCCTCTGCTCACAATAGAATCCCTTTTGCCACCAGGCTTGAAATTTTGGGCTTGGACAACTTGGAACTACGCCGACTATGGTCTGACCTAAGCGTAGTACACAAAATTGTCTGCTATAACGTCCTACCTGCCAACGACGACTTCAGCTTCAACCTCAATAACACACGGGCGAACAATAGATCCTTGTTCAACCATACCTCTTGGATCTGGTTTAAGTGGTTCTGCAGATGCAGGTTTTCTTTCTCTGCTAGACTCAGGCACTGGCCTCGGGCGTAAACAGCGCCTAGTTCTTCCTCCATCATAGCTTTTGCCTCCAACAAGGCCTTGGAGAAGTCACGCTCTTCCTGAGAATCAAAAGGACCTATTTAAGCGCAGGGGCGGGATTGAAAAATATTAGCAACTGCTTCTCTGCCCGGTTGCTGGGTGGGCGTGGCCATGGTGGGCGTGACCTACTCAGCCTCCTGCACCACGGCTTCACCAGAGCCTCCAGGAGGGCGAAAACTCCGATCTCCGTTTCAAAGCCGAAGAGCCAGCACTGTCCGAAGACGTCTCCGTGGTCATGTGGCTGGCATGACTCAACATCGAAGGCACATGGAACTCTTGTTCCGTTCCCACCAAAGGTGGTTCCTATTCTTCTACTTGCATTTTTTACGTGCTTTCGAACTGCTAGTTGGGCAGAAGCTGGGATGAGTAACGGGAGCTCACTCCGTTACGGGGCGCTTGGGATTCGAACCGCCGACCTTTCTGATCGACAAGCTCAGCGTCTTAGCCACTGAGCCACCGCGTCCCTATATAGACCATTACAGGGTCGGAATTTTGCAAATCTCAAAAGTCCCTCCCCTCCCTCCTCTTGTCTTTATACCGCGAGAAACTAGGGAGGGTCCCTCCGGAGAGATTTCTTCTGAGGGCTCAGCCGTCTCTTATCTGTCTCCCGCCTGGTCTGCAGCCCTCCCACCTGTCTCTCAAAGAGTCGTTCTCACATACCAGACCCAAAGCCCAAATGAAATGGTCACCTTGAGCTGCGCCCGGCATCGTTCCAAAGCTGGTATCCTTTCCCGCAAGGCCGTCAGCTCCGACTGAAGCCGGTCTGCCCGGAACGCCTTCTCTCTCAAGGCGTCCAATTCGTCCTGGTACAACCTGGCTTGGCGCGCCTCCCCTGCCAACGTGCGGTTCTGGGTAAGAAGGAGCAAAACTAGAGATGACATCATCCCGACGATGTCATACTTGCCAATGATGTCAGGACACGTCCTGCCATTCTGACATCATCTTGGTTCTTTGCAAACTCCAGCTTCATCCTTTTCTCTATCCCATAGATAGCTGAACTGGTCTTTGAAGATACAGTTGGTCCTCGACTTACGGCCAAAATTGGGCCCAGAATTTCTGTGGCTAAGCAGGACCGTTGTTAAGTGAGTTTTGCCCCACTTTGCAACCTTTCTTGCTGCAGTGAAGGGAATTTACAGCCTGAGAAACTAGGGAGGGTCCCTTCTGAGCCTCTTTCTCCATCCATTGTGCACCCGAAGGCTAAGCTGCCTCTTATCTGCCTGTTGCCTAAAGCTACACTAATAGTATCTAGCACATCTGAAAGTCCAAATCTCCCACTGTCTCCTTTACAGCCTGAGAAACTAGGGAGGGTCCCTTCTGAGCCTCTTTCTCCATCCATTGTGCAGCTGAGGGCTAAGCTGCCTCTTATCTGCCTGTTGCCTAAAGCTACACTAATAGTATCTAGCACATCTGAAATTCCAAATCTCCCACTGTCTCCTTTACAGCCTGAGAAACTAGGGAGGGTCCCTTCTGAGCCTCTTTCTCCATCCGTTGTGCAGCTGAGGGCTAAGCTGCCTCTTATCTGCCTGTTGCCTAAAGCTACACTAATAGTATCTAGCACATCTGAAAGTCCAAATCTCCCACTGTCTCCTTTACAGCCTGAGAAACTAGGGAGGGTCCCTTCTGAGCCTCTTTCTCCATCCATTGTGCAGCTGAGGGCTAAGCTGCCTCTTATCTGCCTGTTGCCTAAAGCTACACTAATAGTATCTAGCACATCTGAAATTCCAAATCTCCCACTGTCTCCTTTACAGCCTGAGAAACTAGGGAGGGTCCCTTCTGAGCCTCTTTCTCCATCCGTTGTGCAGCTGAGGGCTAAGATGCCTTTTATCCAATTTTTCTCATGGCGTTTGAGTGTTCTTCATCTCCCAAGGTCTATTTCTACACACCAGAGGTGCGTTGCTGCTGGTTCAGCCGAACCGCTAGTGGAATTCGGGCAGTAACGCCGGCAGCGTCCCTCCCCTGCTTCAGACCAGGTCCTCCACAACTTACAAACCAATCATTTAAATCCAGAGATTCCAAAGCCAGGCCTACGAGGCCCGGGAGGTTTTGCTGTAGAGAAAAGCACCTCTTGTTGACTCTTTCGCAGCTGCTGCTCCAAATTCCTGGATTCCTCTTGTTCATCCAGCAGCTCCTCCATCTTCCTCTCCCTGAAACGAGAGACCCGGAAAGTCAGGTCTGAGGAAGGGGACGATGGGCGTCACAGAGACTCAAAAAGGAGATGAAAGAAAGAAGGGAAGGAAGAATGGAGGCAGGGAGGGAATTTGCGTGGGAAAGAAGGGGAGGAGGGGAGGGGAGAAGAAGGAAGGAAGGAAGGAAGGAAGGAAGGAATTTGTGTGAGGAAGGAAGGAAGGGAATTTGTGTGAGAAAAAGGAAAAAAGGAAGGAAGAAAAAGAAAGAAAGAAAGAAAGAAAGAAAAATTTGTGTGAGAAGGGAGGGAGGGAGGGAAGGAAGGAAGGGAATTTGTGTGAGAAAAAGGAAAAAAGAAGGAAGAAAAAGAAAGAAAGAGAAAGAAAAAAAGAAAGAAATTTGTGTGAGGAAGGGAGGGAGGGAGGGAAGGAGAAATGGAATGTGTGTGAGAAAAAGGAAAGAAGGAAGGAAGGAAGAAAGAAAAAGAAAGAAAGGAATTTGTGTGAGGGAGGGAGGAAGGAAGGAAGGGGAATATTTCAGGGACTTCTGAATTGTTCCCCCCAAGCCCTCCACGTCCTCAGAGTGTCTCCATTCCCCACCTGACACCCCCCCCCCCATAACTCACAGCTCGCCTTGTAGACGCCGCACATGGGCCTGACGTTCGGCAAGCTGAATCCCAAGGTGGGCCTGGTGGCTCTCCAGCTGGGCCCCCAAGGGGGCTCCCTCTTTCTGCTGCAGCTCCCACAGTTGCTGTGCAGGAAGGAAGGATGAAAGGGTTGAAGGTGCAGAGAGGACCACCATGAACGAGGAGAATCCTTCCCTACGAGACGAAGGCCTTCACCTCCAATCCTGCATCTCGCTCGGCAACCAGCTTTTGAACTCGGGCCCCCAGATCCCACAGGAGCTGTTGCATGCTGGATGGGTCCATCTCTCTCCACTGCAGCCCCAGGACATTTTCCGGTTCCTGGCTCACCTGGAAGGACAAAGCGGGGAGTTTGTTTTCCCTCTCTCTCTCTTAGAAACCCATTATCTGCCCTTCTGTTTGTTGACGTTGCAAAACCCTGGAGCCAAGGGTGAAATCCAGCCGGTTCTGACAGGTTCTGGAGAACCGGTAACGGAAATGTTGAGTCGTTCGGAGAACCGGCAAATGCCACCTCTGGCTGGTCCCAGGTGTGGGGTGGGAAGGGGGATTTTGCAGTGGTTTATGGTTTATGGTTTATTTAATTTATATATCGCACCCTTTCCCAAAAGGGACTCGGGGCGGTGCACAGGCAATTTAAAAACATATATAAACAACAATATACAAAATATAAAACCAAATTAAATTAATATCCCTGTGCTAAAAATTTAAATATATTAAAACAATATCCCTAAAACCAATGTAAAACATTTTAACTGCAGACTGTGGGTTAGGTGATGTAAGTGTCCTTCCCCTGCCACACACACCACATCTTTAATGAAGATGATTACATTTGACAAGTTTAATGAAAAGAAGGACCAGGGGAGACATGATAGCAGTCTTCCGATATCTCAGGGGTTGCCCCAAAGAAGAGGGAGTCAAGCTATTCTCCAAGGCACCTGAGGGCAGGACAAGAAGCAACTTCTTGTGGAAACTAATCAAGGAGAGAAGCAACTTAGAACTAAGGAGAAATTTTCTGACAGTTAGAACAATTAATCCGTGGAACAGAAGTTGCCTCCAGAAGTTGTGAATGCCCCAACCCTGCAAGTCTTTAAGAAGATGTTGGAGAGCCATTTGTCTGAAATGATATATGTAGGTTCTCCTGCTTGAACTGGCGGGTGGACTAGAAGACCTCCATGGTCCCTTCCAACTATTCTATTCTATTTTATTCTATTTCTATTTCTAATTCCATTCCATTCCATTTTCTATATAGTCTTTATTTTCTATTCTATATTCTATTTTATTCTATGTTCTGTTCTGTTCCTTTGGGACCTGGAACCTCAATGTTCTCTTTTGCATCTCAGCCGGTAATTTTGGCTTTCCAACTGCAGCAAAGTCACTTTGAGCTGCAGGGGAGGAATAATTAACAGGATGCGCAGGGAGAGAGAGAGCCTGCTTCTCTCCCCTTTTTTTGCTGCAGTGAAGAATAGGAGATTGTATGAAGCAGTCGGCCGCGATTCACGCTACAACCAAGCAGCTGCAGTTCCCACAATTCGACAATCTTAATTCTTGCCTGTTGAGCGCCTCTGCCTGGAATCCACACTGCATATCGGACATTAATGCAATCGAGCGAGTCCAGAGGTATTTCACGAGAAGAGCCCTCCGCTCCTCTGCTCACAACAGGATCCCTTAGGCCACCAGGCTCCCAATTCTGGCCTTGGACAACCTGGAACTACGCCACCTTCGGTCTGAGCTAAGCGTAGTACACAAAATTGTCTGCTACAACGTCCTACCTGTCAACAACTTCTTCAGCTTCAACCTCAACAACACACGGGCAAACAATGGATACCAACTCAAGGTAAACCACTCCAAACTCGATTGCAGAAAATACGACTTCAGCAACAGAGGGGTCAACGCCTGGGATGCTCTACCTGACTCCCTTGTTACATCTTCAAACTCTATAATTTTAACCTCAAACTGTCTACTATGGACTCACCCTCATTCCTAAGAGGTCTTTAAGGGGCGCGCATAAGCGCACCAGCGTGCCTTCCATCCCTGCCCTACTGTCCCCATTTATTTGCACTCATTTCCTTTGTTCATGTTTATACTTATACCCGTTATCTTGTCCATGTTTGACAAAACAAATACACAAGTAAACAAATAAATAAACACATCAACAAACAAACAAACTCCATCTCAACGTCTTCACCTTGTCCAGCTGAGGGATTTTTAATCGGTTCACCTTAGAGGTCTTACTATTATTTTTAGTGCTTGCCTGTATCTTGTTTTTTGTAGAGGAACGCAGAGATAATGGAATGCAAGGACTCCTAAGTGAGAAGCAACAGTCCGCCAGATGTTCAGGCTGGGTCTGGCGTTTTGAGCCATCCCATGCGCTGATGTGGTGGTTGGAGGCCGAAGGTCTTGCAGGATTTCAGCTGTCCCCAATCAAACTGCCTTTTGCAATTGACCGATGGGGATTTGGTCAATGCCGATCACGTTCAATTGCTATTACAATTATTTTTTCATGCAGTCATCCAGGTGTTCAGACCGGATATGGCGTTTTATCCACCAATTGAGTGGATAAGCAGATGTGGATGTTTGGTAATGTTAAAAGTCCCTTTTGGGGGTTTACGTTGTTCTGACTCCAGCTGCCTTTTGCAATTGACCAATGGGGATTTTGTCAATGACGACGGTGTTCAAGTGATCCTTTTATGATTATTATTACTATTTGCATTCCATCTCACTCCCAGGAACTCTGGACAGTTTTACACACAGAACATTAAAAAAATTTAGGAGTGTCCAGGCCTTTTCACACCTCCCCTTGGAGATGGAAATATTTCCATTTCTGAATTGTCTTCATCGTTTACCTCTTTGATAGCAGATGCCAAAGTAGCTTGCACACTGATGTCCAGCGACTGGATTCGGCCAATGAACACGTCTCGCTGTTCACACTATTGAAAGTTCAAGGGGAAAAATCAACAACTAAAAAAATAATAATAATCACAAAATATCGCGACCTGGCCATCAAAACTACACAGCTATTTATTTATTTTTATTTTTTCTTTTATTCACATTTGTAACCCGCACCCATCTCACCACAAAGGGACTCAGGGCGGCGAACAGAGATTTAAAATAAATATACAAAAATACAAAATATTATTAAATAATAACTAAATTAAATCAATACCCTGCTTAAAATAAATTTAAATTAAAAAACCCATAAATTAAAATTTTGATTTATTATAAAAACAATGGGTGTGGAGTAGATCATGCTAGGTCGGCCAGGTGAAAATAGTAAGTTTTTAAGTGCCGGCGAAACAAGCGGAGGTCTGTGATGGAACGGAGATCGGGAGGTAGGCCATTCCAGAGGGTAGGGCCCACCACAGAGAAGGCCCTTCCCTTGGGAGCCGCCAACCGGCATTGCCCGGTCGACGGCACCCGGAGAAGACCCTCTCCCTGGGAGCAAGTCGGTCGAAGGGATGTGGATGAAACATGTGAGAGCGATACCCATTGTCATCGGGGCACTTGGCACCATGTCCAAGAATTTTGCAAAACACCTCAAGAAATTGCAGCTTCCTGCAATAACAAAAAAAAACAAAAACTGTGCTACTCGGAGCATCATACATCTTAAGAAGGTACTTGCACCAGTGCGATGCATTTTTGAGTGGTCAGTTGACTGAGTTGCCTGTTTAATGAATAAAAGAAATAGTAATAATAATAATCTTAAGAAGGTACTTGGTTGATATCTAGGATGCTGGCAGCGACCTGTATCAACCACTAGCACCAGTCAATGGTATTTGCCATGCATTTTTGAGTGTTCGGTTGACTAACTTGCATGTTTAAAGAGTAAAGTATCATAATAATAATAATAATAATAATAATAATAATAATAATAATAATAATAATAATAATAATAATAATAATAATAATAATAATAATAATAATAATATTCCTCCAAATCACAATACATCCACTGCCACTGAGATTCTTACTCGAGGAGCCGACAAGTCTGGGAAAACCACTCTGCACACGCTTGGGAAATACACACAAGGGGATCCACCCAGCCCTGCAAACCGATGAAAGATCTCCTCCCCTCTTGCTGGATTCCCACAACCTACCTGAACGGCACTTCCAAGCAAGAGTTGCATCAACCTCTTCATCTCCTGAACGGCCTGCGCTGAATCGGGAAAGCCAAGATTAAAACCCTGGTTGCAAATATATCTTTTTTCCCTCCCTCCTTTTCAAATTGCTACCCTTTTCTCCCCTAGCCAAATGGGTTTTGCAGCCCAGATTTTAATGAAAAGGAGGTCTTGTGTGTGTGTGGGGGGGGGGGGGGGAGACACGGGACAGGATAGCAGGGTTGCAATATTTCTCATTAACAGATGAACAGAGTTGGAAGGGACCTTGCAGGTCATCTGCCCAAGCAGGAGACCCTACATCTGCCTCTACCTAGGATCGAACTCACCACCTCCTGCTTGTGAGGCAAGAGCGCCACCTCTAGGCCACAGCAGCCGGTGCATTTGAGGGGCTCCCCCAAAGAAGAAGGGGTCAGCCTGCTCTCCAAAGCACCCAAAGGCAGGACAAGACGCAACGGATGGAAACTAATCAAGGAGAGAAGCAACTTAGAACTAAGGAGGAATTTCCTGACAGCAGGAACAATTAACCAGGGGAACGACTTGCCACCAGAACTTGTGGGTGCTCCAATGTTGGAGGTTTTCAAGAAGAGATTGGACAGCCATTTGTCCAGAATGGGGTAGGGTTTCCTGCTTGAGCAGGGGGTTGGACTAGAAGACCTCCAAGGTCCCTTCCAGCCCTGTTATTCTGTCTTCTGAGCAGGGGGTTGGACTAGAAGACCTCCAAGGTCCCTTCCAGCTTTGTTATTCTGTCTTCTGAGCAGGGAGTTGGACTAGAAGACCTCCAAGGTCCCTTCCAGCCCGGTTATTCTGTCTTCTGAGCAGGGGGTTGGACTAGAAGACCTCCAAGGTCCCTTCCAACCCTGTTTATTCTGTCTTCTGAGCAGGGAGTTGGACTAGAAGACCTCCAAGGTCCCTTCCAACCCTGTTTATTCTGTCTTCTGAGCAGGGGGTTGGACTAGAAGACCTTCCAAAGTTGGAAGGAGGTCTCCTCTGACTGGCAGCCATAAAACCAGGCTGAGGGATGTGGCTTGTGAGTTTTTCAAGAAAGGGAACACAACATCTATCTATCTGACTATCAATCACAGCTTTAATTCCTCCCCAGAGTTTCCCAGCTACCATTACCTGTGAAGGGTTCTCTGACCATAACATGAAGATTTGGAGGTGGGGAAAGGATCACCTGGTGGAGCTCATCCTGGGATTAAAAAAAAGAAAGAACAAGCAACATGCAGAGAATCCTAAACCATTCATTTAGTGGCTGTTCCAAGTTAAAGGTCATGGGGGGGAAAGTGAGTTATGACCATTTTTCCCATGAAAAATGGGGAAAAAATGTTTTCCAGGCATTCCCATGATCACGTGATCGAAATTCAGACTCTTGGACACTGGCTCATACTTATGATGGTCTCAACGTCCTATGGTCACATGATCCCCTTTTGCGACCCTCTGACCAGCCAACTCAAGGGGGGAAAGCCCGATTCACTTAACATCTGCCGTGATTCCCTTAACAACCGTAAGATGGGGCAACAAAGCTCATTTAATAACTGACTTGCCTAGCAACAGGAATTTGGGGTTCAGCTCTATTCTATTCTATTTTCTTTTGTGTGTTGCCACCTAGTTTAAAGTGGCCAATTTTGAAAAACACGACCCTCCATCAAACATTTTTATCCTGACCTGGTTGGAAAAAAAAGAAGAAAAGAGTCTATGCTTGGAGAGATCCTTCCAACTGCGGTGTGCCAGATCCTAAGATCCCAGTTCGACTCACCCTGTAGAAATTCTGCAGCCTTTGGAGGACTATTTGAAGCGCCTGCAATCTCTCTTCCTCTCTGGTGTCATCTCTCCAAGCAGATGGAGATCTTCTAGGAATCAGGTCGCTAGCGAATGCACAATGGAGAATTAAAGGTGGGTGGGCTTCAATTCCCAGCATCTCCCACCAGCATGCTTGAAGATAAGTGGACTTGAATGGCCAGAGTTCCCCAGCCAGCACGCTTGAAGATGGGTGGACTTCAACTCCCAGAATCCCCCTGCCAGCATGCTTGAAGATGGATGGACTTCAACTTTTATAAATATAATAAATTATTATTATTATTAACTCCCAGAATCCCCCAGCCAGCATGTCACAAATTCAATGTATACATTTGTGTTCTCTCTTTGAAATGGAAGAGAAAGAAAAAGTCTGCAAATTGCTCTCTAAATCGCTAAAAATCCGTGAATCGCCCGTCTTGAATTAAGCTATTTTTTTTCTACTGTGCGTTACAACAGATCAGACTTAAACTCTCCAGTTCTGCCGAAAACCCACAATTTCTGCAAATGCACTAAAGGACTGAACCACAAACTGGATGCACCCGGCAACCAGCCCAGCCTCTAAAGATGGCTTACAATACAATACAATAGCAGAGTTGGAAGGGACCTTGGAGGTCATCTAGTCCAACTCCCTGCCTAGGCAGGAAGCCCTATACCGTTTCTGACAAATGGCTATCCAACATCTTCTTGAAGACTTGCAGTGTTGGGGCATTCACAACTTCTGGAGGAAAGCTGTTCCACTGATTAATTGTTCTAATTGTCAGGAAATTCCTCCTCAGTTCTAAGTTGCTTCTCTCCTTGATTAGTTTCCACCCATTGCTTCTTGTCCTGCCCCCAGGTGCCTTGGAGAATAGTTTGACTCCCTCTTCTTTGTGGCACCCCCTGAGATATCGGAAGACTGCTATCATGTCTCCCCTGGTCCTTCTTTTTATTAAACTTTATTTAATACTTTGCTTTACTAATGCTTTCCTAATTTTTATTTTTACCTTGAAAATAAAAGACATTTTGTTTTTCATCCTGGCAACTCCCTCGTGCCCATTCATCGTCTTTACAAGCGGGGGAAATATCTGGTTTTATTTCGTCTTTTTTTTTTAAAAAAAGGAAATTGTTGGTCTCTGTCTGCAGAGAAATTTCTTTCAATTATGCCTTTTTTTTTTTCCTTTTTGCCATGGAAATTCTGCACAAGGCTCGAGAATTCTGTGCCATTTCTTTCCTATACTTGCCCCGCTCCTGAAACTATGAGGGTTCAACCACACAACCAGACCAAGATTTGCTGTGTTGTGTTGCGTCTTAAGCCCGACAAAAAGCATGACTCACATCATTTGCATGACCTGTTGCAGGAAGTCTCCGTTAACCAGTTTTCGGAAATATTCGCTCGGCTCTTCCTCTCCCTGGGGAAGGTGGCCGGGGCTCCAGCCCACCAGATCCTCCAGCGTCTGCATCTGTTGGGCCAAGACGTCAAGGCAAGGGTGATCCAAAGCACCAGTCTGGCCTTGGTGGCTTGCTTTACGACCGACTTGCAGAACATTGTGGCCGTAAGTGGAGGACCACCTGTGATCAGTTTGCCCATCAAACCCTCAACTGTTTAAACCACCTGGAGAAGGAGCTGCATAGAGTCAACCAGGTTTAAAAGGATCTAGGTTTTCTTGTCTTGTTTTATTTTATTATTTTATTTATTTATTTTTTATTATTCCATTCCATTCTAAATGAAAACAAGGAACAAGCAGATCCGAAACATGAATGAAGGAATTCTGACCCTTGAAAAGACACAAATCAACCCACAATTAAGAGAATTGTTAATTAAGAGAATATGGTTAGGAGATATAATTAAAAAGTCCACCCATTAAAAAGCAACTTATTATCTCCACAAGTTGAAAACAAGTGTTTGTTTATTTACGAAACAAATTTTAATACAAGGGTCCAATCTTTCAGGACTCAAGGCCCCATCCTCCACACCCTGCTTGGTCTGTTTGGAGTCCACGCATTTGGAAACCAACATAAACCTAGTTAAGGTTTAGTCTGTCACTTGGGCCTCTTGTATGGTGGGAAGTCAACATTTGGTCAGGTAAAGAGGGAAGGGAGGTCAGGGACCCAAAACAGGAGGGTGGGTGGTACATCACAGGTTGCCCAACCTTGGTGGGACTCCAGACCCCCAAACCTCCTCTGCCCCCAAAGCCCGAACCCAAAACAAGCTCCCATCAATCAAGCTGGTTGACATGGACTTAGTTTAGAATGTCATTAACCATGTTCAAGCTGAAGAGTTTTAGAAGGCCAACGTTTCTCTACCTTTGTCAACTTGAAGACGGGTGGACTTCAGCTCCCAGAATTCCCCAGCCATCTTGACGGCTCCTGAGAGATGGATGTCCGCCCATCTTCAAGCAGGCTGGCTGGGGGATTCTGGGAGTTGAAGTCCACCCGATCTTCAAGTTGACAAGACGGAGAGAGGTTGGTTTAGAATAGATGAAAAGTCCTACCAAGATCCCTCTCTCTCTCTTGAGAGATTTATCTGAACATCCCACAAGTCCAACCTTCCCTGAATACTCCCACCACCCCTGACCCCCACCCCTCCAAGCGAGGCTCACCCAGGTGGCCAAGGCCCCAGATACGAATTCCTCCATCGCTTCAAGCCCATCTCCATCCATGGTGTGGCTTGACGCGATGTCTTCTTCTCCAGGCAAGGCTCCTGGAGGCCTTAGATAGGACTGCCGTTCTTGCTTCACGCACAACGTTGGGGGTGTTTTAGCACTTCCTTCCGTAATCTGGGCTGGAGTTTTCTTTGAGGGGGGGCGGGGAGGGACAAGTAAGGAGGAAGCGGGATTGCTTCAAAGCTCTAAATTACACCCTTTGCGGTTTTCTCCTTCCAAGCGCAGTAGACAGGAAGTCCCTCAAAATGAAACCTAGCCCATTGCAACTTCTGCAAGACGCCTATATATTTTTATTTCGATGAGCATCAAAAGACAATTTGCCATTTTTCGGAGTCTGGGCTGCACTTTTCTTGACTGGCTGCTGGAAAACGACACGAGTTGCGGTCACAACCCACACGAGAACCTCCGCAGGAAGTTTTCTCCGTCACCTCCTCAAACGGTGTCATCACAACGGTGGCCTCCTGTTTTGCCAGTTTTATTGATTTAGTTTGCCTTTCCGCCCCAAACAGGGTCGGTTTGCAAATTCGAATGCTTTCTCTACGCTGCATCAAATAAGCCTTAGAATTGGGACTAGATTACATTGGGTGCAAATCCGCGTTCCAGGAAGATTTGAAACGTCCAGTTTTGGTCACCACACTATAAAAAAAGAGGTTGAGACCTCTAGAAAGAGCGCAGAGAAGAGCAACCAAGAGGATTAGGGGACTGGAGGCTAAAACCTACGATGGACGGTTGCAGGAACTGAGCCTGGCTGGTCTAGGGAAGAGGAGGACCAGGGGGGACAGGAGAGCATCTTCCAGTATTTGAGGGGCTGCCCCAGAGAGGAGGAAGGGGGTCAAGCTATTCTCCAAAGCCCCTTTGAAGGCCAGAGAAGGAACAATGGATGGAAACTGACCAAGGAGAGATTCAACCTGGGAATAAGGAGGAATTTCATGACAGGGAGAACCATCAACCCATGGAAGAGAAGTTGCCTTCGGAGGTTGTGGGAGCTTCATCCCTGGAGGCTTTCAAGGAGAGACTGGACTGCCCTCTGTCAGAAATGGTGTAGAGTCTCCTGCTTGGACCCCCAACCAGGAGGCCGAAGCAGACCCCAAGTCAGAATTTCTGCCCTCCTCTGACCCCCACAAAAAGACCCCGAAGGGGGAAGACTCTCTGCAGCAACACAAGCGTCCATTGCACGTCTCCGTCCCAGGGGCCGTAGTTTGAGGACCCCTTGATTGAGTGCAATATTAAAAAATGCAAATAATTTTTCCTGCCGACCACCAAAAGTTTATCGCTGACTACCAGTTGGTGACCGCTGATCTAACAGTGAAGGATAGAAGATTTTTTTTTCCTTCTCTCTCAGATGGAACGTGGTTAGATTTTTGTAGGGTTTATCACCTTGCTCCCAAGCCAAAGTAACCCCCCAGAAAACAGACTTGACACCTCATTTTTTTCCCCAGATGATTTATTTGCTATCAAGAGGAACAAAGAGGAAGCTAAAGCAGGGGTCTCCAACCTTTGCAACTTTAAGTCTGAAGGACTTCAGCTCCCAGAATTCTCCAGCCAGCAAAGCTGGCTGGAGAAGTCTGGGAGATGAAGTCCTTCAGACTTAAAGTTGCAAAGGTTGGAGACCCCTGAGCTAAAGGAATTACGTAAACCAACAGAAGAGACTATTTCCAGCTCAGGGTTGAACTATGGAGTCCTTGGTGCTCTCTGAGCTTGGTGGGTTTTCTTGCAGACTTTTCATAACCCAACTAGGTAACATCATCAGGGCTACGAGGGAGTGCGGGGTTTGCTCTTTTTATATCAAGGGGCTTGCCACTAATCAACTCCAACAATCAAACATTAGTCTAATCAAGGAACTACCAAGAAGAAAATAACACGAGGCAAGCCACCAGTATATAAACAGAGAGCAAAGCCCACACTCCTTCCAGCACTGATGATGTTACCTAGTTGGGTCATCAAACGTCTGCAAGGAAACCAAGCTCAGAGAGCAATCAAGGGCGCCATCATTATGTAAACAACTCCCATCTCCTGAGCCAATTTCAAAACACCTCCAGGACCATCAACCCATAGGAGCCAACTGGTGGTGTAGGATGGGTTCCCACCAGATCAGCAATGAGCCTCTGGGCCTCACAGCTGGGAGGCGATGTTGCTGGCCAGGCTGCAGGTCAGTCCTGTCCCATCTTCCTCCACGTTGAGGGACTTCACGATGCTGTCCTCCACCACCATGGAGAACCTGAAAAAAAGGAGCAGAAAGAGGGTGAAACTGGGCGGGAGAAATAATTGGTGGAAAAGATTGTGAGGGTCTTGCTTGGATAGAGGAGGAAATCAAATCTAGAGCTGAGAAGATTCAACCAGGCTTTGTCGTAATAGCTTTTTTTTTAACTGGCTCCTTTGAAGGGTGTGTAAATGTGGTTTGCCTCTATGTGTCTGTCGATGGCTAGTTTTTTTTTGTCATGGTCGCAGTTCCCAGGGTCACGTTACACCCCCCCCCCCTTTTGCTACCTTCTGACAAGCCAAGTCAATGGGGAAGCCGGATTCGCTTAGCAAGCATGTCGCTAACTGAACAACTGCAGTGACTCACTTAACCGACCCAGCAAGAAAGGTCATAAAATGGGAGAAAACTCGCTGAACAAACGTCTCACTTAGCAAACAGAAATTTGGGAGGGGGGTGGTGCTCCATTGTGGTTGTAGAGTGGTGCGGTGGCCTAGAGGGGGAGCTCTTGCCTCATAATCAGGAGGCTATGTCAGTTCGATCCTAGGTAGAGGCAGCTATTTCTCTCTCTGGGCACAATGAGAATGTATCTGCTGAAAAAAACCTCCGCTCTGGCGACAGGAAAGCATCTGGCCAGGAAACACTCAGCTCCATTCAGTTGCCCAACACTCCACTCCACAGGGATTTAAAAGAAGACGATGGTGATTGTGGTTGTAGGTCGAAAAGATGCCTGTAAAGGTTTTGGAAGAGAAGGCATCACACACACACACACACACACACACACAAAATGCAATTTCCGGCTCTCAGACCTTTTGGATCGGTTCGTCCCAAACAACTCCCGGAGAGAGTCCTTGTCAAGGAGGAGGTTCGTGGCCTGTGGGAAGAAGCAAAATTGGGGTTGACCATCAACGTCTGGGAGGTTTGAGACACTTTGGTCTAGTGGTTAAAGCACCAGACTTGAAAGCAGGAGATGGTGAGTTCTAGTCCTGCCTTAGGCATGAAAGCCAGCTGGGGGACTTTGGGCCAATCAGCAGGAGACAATGAGTTCTAGTCCCGCCTTAGGCATGGAAGCCAATTGGTTGACTTTGGGCCAATCGTCAGGAGACAGTGAGTTCTAGTCCCGCCTTAGGCATGAAAGCCAATTGGTTGACTTTGGGCCAATCGTCAGGAGACAGTGAGTTCTAGTCCCGCCTTAGGCATGAAAGCCAGCTGGGGGATTTTGGACCGGTCCAAAGTCCATAATCTCAGCACGCTGGGTCTCCCCTGTCTTAGTGCAGAGCCCGAACCCCCACACCTCGCCAGGTATTTCCGTACCTTTCCAAAAGCCCCCGTTGGATCTGCCAGCATCCTCACCTGCGAAGACAAGAAAGCAAATCCCAAATTAAAAATCAGGATATGGAGCAATTTCTTAGCCTTTCCCAACCATGGTTTAGCCCAGGGGTCGGTAACCTTAAACACTCAAAAGAGCCACAAAGGTCCTAACCGGAAGGCCCCCCCCCCCCCCCCGTTCAATTCTGGAGCCGACCAGAAGTCCAGTTCCCCCACCATAGAGTCTCCTCCTAGCACAGCATCCTTTTCCCTCTACCTGTCCTAACCCACCAAATTATTTGCAGGAAAAGTTCTAAATGTAAAAAACCCAGTAAAGAAGGGAAACACCCCAGTCCGTTTGTCTGGGCATGATTACGGCACACCGGGCAAGTTCCCCTAAGGTTGTGGTAGCTAAGGGGCAAACCACACATCATGCAGGAATTCGAAAATTGAATTATTTTGCCCCTGGGAAGGGTGGGGAGAGAAATCACTGCTGTTCAGTTGCTGAAAGGTGTTCTGGGAAACTCCCCCTGGGGTGCCAAGCAAGCAGCCACAAAAGCTGCCCCAATTATCCGTAAAAATGTCTTTTCTCCCGGGGTTCGGCCTCTGCCCAACCCTCCCGGTTCATTAACTCACATTCTTTGCATTAAGAGGCAACAAGAGCGGACCGGCTGGTTTGGAAGACGGGCCAAAGAGGCTGTTTATGTCAAAATAAGAATA
The DNA here is from genome assembly GCA_039707465.1 of Rhabdophis nuchalis. Lineage (NCBI taxonomy): Eukaryota > Metazoa > Chordata > Lepidosauria > Squamata > Natricidae > Rhabdophis > Rhabdophis nuchalis. Next base: position 4,584,663 of record CM077662.1, read on the forward strand.
GAATAGAGTAGAATAACAATAGAGTAGAATAAGTAGATAATAAAATAGGTATTAGAATAGAGAAATAGAATAGAATAAGTAGATAATAAAATAGATATTAGAATAAAGAAAGAATAGAATAAGTAGATAATAAAATAGGTATTAGAATAGAGAAATAGAATAGGTAGATAATAAAATAGATATTAGAATAGAGAAATAGAATAGAATAAGATAATAAAATAGATATTAGAATAGAGAAATAGAATAGAATAGAATAGGTAGATAATAAAATAGATATTAGAATAGAGAAATAGAATAGAATAAGTAGATAATAAAATAGATATTAGAATAGAGAAATAGAATAGAATAAGTAGATAATAAAATAGGTATTAAAATAGAGAAATAGAATAGAATAGGTAGATAATAAAATAGATATTAGAATAGAGAAATAGAATAGAATAGAATAGGTAGATAATAAAATAGATATTAGAATAGAGAAATAGAATAGAATAAGTAGATAATAAAATAGGTATTCGAATAGAGAAATAGAATAGAATAGGTAGATAATAAAATAGATATTAGAATAGAGAAATAGAATAGAATAAGAGGATAATAAAATAGATATTAGAATAGAGAAATAGAATAGAATAAGAGGATAATAAAATAGATATTAGAATAGAGAAAGAATAGAATAAGAGGATAATAAAATAGATATTAGAATAGAGAAAGAATAGAATACGAAGATAATAAAATAGATAATAGAATAGAAATGAATAGAATAGAGAAAGAATAGAATAAGAAATAGATTATAAAATAGATAATAGAATAGAGAAATAAAATAGAAATGAATAGAATAGGGAAATAGAATAGAATAAGTAGATTGTAAAATAGATAATAGAACAGAATAGAGAGATCTCCAGCGACAGAGACAAGGGTCCCACTGCAACTACTATTCTGAGAATATTGAGGTGTGGCTGCTCATCTTTGCATCCTGCTGGGGTTGTGAAGTTGTGTGTGTGTGTGTGTGTGTGTGTGTAGGAAGTGAAAGCAGGGAAAGAAAATACTTGACTCATAGCTGCCCACTTCCGACAGGACATCAGACTTACCGGGTGTTATTAAAAAGCAAAAAAAACAACAACCAACCCCCAACAACGTGAAAAGCTTCTGCCTCCAAGCCATCCGATCGGATGTTTTTGGCAGAAACGGTTATTGATTAGTTCTTCTTCTTAGTTCTTCTCTCCGGCTTGGCAGCGGCTGTGCCATCGTCAAGGGAGCGTGATTTGACTGACTTCATCTGATAAAGCTGGATGGGTGTATTTTGAGAGACTATGCTCCTTCAAAAACCGCAGAACCAACCGGTGGTTAAGGACCTCGGGGAAACTGGGCGAAGAAACACTCAGAAAGAGACAGCTGAGCCCTCAAAGGGATAATGGAGAAGGGGGGGGGGGGAAGAGTCAGGAGGACCCCTCCCTAGTTTCTCAGGCTGTAGAGGAAGACCTTGGGAGACAGATGATGCCGAGGGAACAGACAGATAAGAGACAGCCGAGCCCTCGGCTGCATAATGGCCAGGCTCCGAAGGGACCCTCCCTAGTTTCTCAGGCTGTAAAGGAGGTGGTTGTCATAGTATGTGAGAAAGACCTTGAGGGATGAATGAAAAGATGCCAATGGAAGGATCAGATAAGAGGTGGTTGAGCCCTCGGCTACATAATAGATAGAGGTAGGGGTTCCGAAGGGACCTTCCCTAGACTGTCTTGGGATGTAAAGGAAGGGAAGGAGAATTTAGATAGTCAAGGTGATGGTTTTCTCAGTTGCAGCGGATGGCTGTGAAGGTTGGACCGTAAGGAAGGCTGAGCGCCAAAGAACGGAGGCCTTTGGACTCTGGTGCTGGAGAAGAAGACTCCTGCATTGAGTCCCTTGGACTGCAAGGCCATCCAAGCGGTCAGTCCTGGAGGAGATCCACCCTGGCTGCTCTTTAGAAGGCCAGATCCTGAAGGGGAAACTCAAAGACTTTGGCCACCCAATGAGAAGGAAGAAGGACTCCCTGGAGAAGAGCCTCATGCTGGGAACGATGGAGGGCAAAAGAAGAAGAAGGGGACGGCAGAGAAGGAGGGGGCTGGATGGAGACACCGTGAGCTTCAATGGACTCCAGAGGATGGGAAGAGGACAGGAAGGCCTGGAGGAACGTGGCCCATGGGGTTACAATGAGGAGGACACGACTTCGCAACGAACAACAACGACGAAGGTGTCAGCAGAAAATTAAGACAGTTGCAGCCAACATCTCTAAAAAACATCAAGCCAATGGGGGGAAAATATTTTATTCCCTTCTCTGGCACATGAAGAATTATAATTTGGCAGCACTTTTTTGTAGGCTTCTGTTGGGTTCCTACTCTGAAGGAAGGAAATAAACCTAGTTGCAAATAAATTCCAGAATGTGTACATAAAGAGAATGAAAAGAGATGGTGGGCGGGCAGGTTGATATCCACCAAGTTGCCAAGATAGTGTTTCTCTGAATCTTCCCATCTGTGACATCTGGCGACCGCCTGATGAATTATGAATCATATTCGGTTATATAAACCTAAGGAACAAGAGGAATCTTGCATAATCTTGCAAAGAGCAAAATGAAATGGATCTGGCTGATAAGCATTTCCATTTTCAGGCTTGCTAGATCTTCCCAGGTGCTAACCACGTCTTCAAAACAAGGTGTGGCTCAAACGTGGCAACCTGAAGATGGGTGGACTTCAACTCCCAGAATCCCCCAGCCAGGATGCTTTAAGATGGGTGGACTTCAACTCCCAGAATCCCCCAGCCAGGATGCTTTAAAAGGGGTGGACCTCAACTCCCAGAATTCCCCAGCCAGCATGCTTTAAGATGGGTGGACTTCAACTCCAGCCATCAAGTTTTAAGAGGGGTGGACCTCAACTCCCAGAATCGCCCAGCCAGCCTGCTTTAAGATGAATGGACTTCAATTCCCAGAATTCCCCAGCCAGCCTGCTTTAAGAATGGTGAACTTTGACTCCCCAAATTCCCTAACCAGAATGCTTTTGAGATGGGTGGATATGAACTCCCAGAATTCCCCAGCATGCTGGCTGCAGAACTCCCAGAATTCTCAGCTGGGGAATTCTGGGAGTTGAAGTCCGCACCTCTTAAAATTCCCAAGGTTGAGAAACATTTGATGTACATTTCCCTGCCCCCAATGCTTTTGGGGCTTGGAAAAATTAAACAGGGGTGGGGGGAACCTCCTATCCTACCCCGTCCCTTCGTTTTTCACCTTTCCTTCAGCTTGGTGAGCCTTTCCCCATTCGTTCATCACAAAGATATCGTTGACTGCCAAGCAAGCAATGATCTCCACTCCTTTGCCCTTCAGTTGTCCTGCTTTCTCCACATAGCCGGGTAGATGTGTCTGCCATCGGACACAAAACAAGAAAGAATTAGAGATCGTCCTGGACTTACGACCACAACCGAGCCCAACTTTGGTCTTGCTAAGAGAGACAGCAAAGTCCAGTGAATTTTGCCCCATTTTAAGTGCCGTTCTCGCCACCGTTGTTGAGCGAAATCCCCGCAGTTGCTAATTTGGGACCACGGTTGTTAAGTGAATCTGACTTCCCCACTGACTTTGCTGGTCAGGAGGTCGCAAAAGGGGATCGTGTGACCCCGGGACGCTGCAACCATCGTAAACAAGAGGAAGTTGGCAAGTCAGTCAGTCTGAATTTTGAACACTTGACCGTGGAGAGGTTGCAACGGTCGTAAGTGTGAAAAATGGTCGCACGTCCCCGTTGTAACTTTGTAGGTCACTAAATGAACTGCTCTAAGTTGAGGACTGCCTGTAAGGCTTCTTTATGCAGCGTCCTCTTGGAGTATATTATAGCTGAAAACAGATTCAGGTAGTCCCAAATTAATGACCGCAATTGGGATGGGAACGTCTCCTGCTAAGCTATGCGGTCGTTAAGTAGTCACGCCTGGTTGTACAATCTTATTTGCTGCAATTAAACAAGTCAAGGACCACTGACTACCCTTATCAAAGATCTCAACGCTTTTGTTTCAAGGTTTATAGCGCTCCCTGAACTGCCCCCGGCTTCAAATGTTCAATTCCAGAGGACTGTAAAATAGATTCTTACTTACTTTGGAACAACCGGGGGTGAAGGCCCCAGGCACCCCAAAAAGAACGCCCTTTTTCCCCTTGAAGAGGCTGGACAGGTTCACTTTGTTGGAAGGGTCTCCTTCGTAGACCTCCACGCTGGGCAGCTTGTCTCCAACCTGTCAAAAGAAAGCAGCCCAACTTCAATTCCCAGAATTCCCCAGTTGGCAAGCCCTGCAAAGTTGTGTCCGACCCATCGCGACCCCATGGACCACGTTCCTCCAGGCCTTATTGTCCCCTCCCATCCTCTGGAGTCCATTGAAGCTCACAGCGACTCCATCCAGCCCCCTCCTTCTCTGCCGTCCCTTTCTTCTTCTCTTGCCCTCCATCGTTCCCAGCATGAGGCTCTTCTCCAGGGAGTCCTTCTTCGTTCTCATCAGGTGGCCAAAGTTTAGGAGTTTCCTCTTCAGGATCTGGCCTTCTAAAGAGCAGCCAGGGTGGATCTCCTCTAGGACTGACCGCTTGGATGGCCTTGCAGTCCAAGGGACTCAATGCAGGAGTCTTCTTCTCCAGCCCCAGAGGTCAAAGGCCTCCATTCTTTGGCGCTCAGCCTTCCTTATGCTCCAACCTTCACATCTGTCCGTTGTAACTGGGGAAACCATCGCCTTGACTATCTAGATCCTCCTTCCCTTCCTTTACATCCCAAGACAGTCTAGGGAAGGTCCCTTCGGAACCTCTTCCTCTATCTAGTATATTTTTTTCATTTTATTTTTATTAAATTTATACCCCGCCCTTCTCCTACAATATAGCTGAGGGCTCAACCATCTGATCCTTCCATTGGCATCTTTTCATCCATCCCTCAAGGTCTTTCTCACATACTATTACAGCCACCTCCTCTACAGCCCGAGAAACTAGGGAGGGTCCCTTCTGAGCCTGTGTATTACGAAGCCAAGGGCTCGGCTGTCTCTTATCTGTTTGTGCCGTTTGTTTACCTAGGTCAGGGGTCTGCAAAGTTGGCTGGGGAATTCTGGGAGTTGAAGTCCACCAGTCTTAAAAGAGCCAACTTTGCAGACCCCTGACCTAGGTCAATAAAAGAACTGTTGTTCAGTCGAGGACTGACTGTATATAAATTGCAGGTTACGATTTGAAATAGGTTGGTTCATGAGAATGGAATAAATCGTTCCATATATTAATATGTAAAGAAACGAACAAAGCTACATTCTGGCTTAGCTATGCCGAGTAGCCAACATATGGCAAGGTTTGCAACCCAGTTTATACAGCAGCCTAGCATTGCATCCAATCAAACCAAGTATGGCATGCTTGTCATTTATCACTCAATCAGTACCCTTGTTTTTTTGGGGGGGGTTGTCCCTGCACCCAGCTGTTGATAGATGAGGAGGGGGGGACCCCAAAAGGTGCAAATTGTACCATTTAGCCGTGTCCATTCCTTTGCTTGGGGGTGACTTTAACAAGAGAAGGCGCTTGCGAAGGCCAGTTCAAGGTCATTGCACGGGGGGCTCCAGCTGTTGGCACATCAGGCGGCGGACCCCCCCACCCTCCCTCCAAGCGTGCAAATGACACGATTGACAGTGTCCTTTTGCACGGATCCCTTTGCACGACGGTGACTTTGCAAAGGGAGGGTGCTTTCTAACCCATTTTGGAGGTCATTGCACGGGGTTTGCTTGGGTTTTTTTTTTGCACCCAGCTGTTTGCAAACCAGGAGGCCGACACCCACCCACCCACCCCTCAAAAATAGTCGTGCAAATTGCACGATCAGCAATGCTCCTTTGCGTTGGGTTTTTTCATTTTCTTTTCTTTTATTTCGCACTCACCTTAAGGGCCGCCATGGCCGCGGCTCCCGAAGCAAAGGCCCGCCGGGTCACCCAGCGGTTTGCAAACAGGCAAGCCGCCCCAGCTCCCCAACAGGCTCGCCCCAGCGCCCCCGTCCGGTTCCACCCCGTTGCCATGGAAATCCCGGGAGTGACAGCAGCCATGGCAACGCGCAACCTTTTGAAGTTTGCGATCCCACCCCTCCTCTCCGGCTACTCGGGGCTTCCTTGCACGCGCGCGCCCCCCCCGACCGTGCACGCGCCTTGGAGCGGGTGGGAGGTTTGGCTTCCCGGGGGGTGGGGGGGTGGAGGGGGGCGCTGGCTGGGAGGAAGGGAAAAGATTAGGAATGCAATTCTTTTATGTTATTGCATTCTTAAACAGGATTATTTATTTTTGCAAAATAATAATAATAATAATTGGGAATTGCAATCGATCAGGCTAGGCCGATTTGGGAATTGCATTGTTTGGGATATAAATAAATACATCAATCGTTGCATGATGTTTGGTCCACGTTTACTTTATTTAATTATGCTTCGCTTGGCCTCTTGTCAAATCCTCCCATTCCTAGCCTTTGCCGGGTACAGCCCGATGAGGCATGTAGTCCAAAATCACGAGAGGTCCTTGACGCTCTCTGAGCTTGGAAGTTTCCTTGCCAAAGTTTCATGACCCCCAAAGTAGGTAACATGATCAGGGCTGTTGGATAAGGATCAGCTTATCCTATTCTGTTCTGTTCTGTTCTTTTCTATTATCTATTCTATTCTGTTCAATTATCTATTTATTCCATTCTGTTCAATTATCTATTCTATTCTGTTCAATTATCCTATTCTATTCTGTTCTGTTCAATTGTCCATTCTATTCTGTTCTATTCTGTGTTATTATCTATTCTATTCTGTTCAATTATCCTATCCTATTCCATTCCATTCGGTTCAATTATCCTATCCTATTCTATTCTGTTCTGTTCAATTATCTATTCTATTCCATTCCATTCAATTCTGTTCAATTATCCATTTCTATTCTATGCCTCCTATTCTATTCTGTTCAATTATCTATTCTATTGTTCTGTTCTATTATCTATTCTATTCTATTATGTTCAATTATCTATTCTATTCTGTTCAATTATCCTATCCTATCCTATTCCATTCCATTCTGTTCAATTATCCTATCCTATTCTATTCTGTTCTGTTCAATTATCTATTCTATTCTATTCTATTCCATTCCATTTCTATTCTATGCCTCCTATTCTATTCTGTTCAATTATCTATTCTATTGTTCTGTTCTATTATCTATTCTATTCTGTTCTATTATCTATTCTATTCTGTTCAATTATCTATTCTATTCTGTTCTATTATCTATTCTATTCTGTTCAATTATCCTATCCTATTCCATTCCATTCTGTTCAATTATCCTATCCTATTCTATTCTGTTCTGTTCAATTATCTATTCTATTCTATTCCATTCCATTCCATTCTGTTCAATTATCCATTTCTATTCTATGCCTCCTATTCTATTCTGTTCAATTATCTATTCTATTGTTCTGTTCTATTATCTATTCTATTCTATTATGTTCAATTATCTATTCTATGATGTTCAATTATCTATTCTATTACGTTCCATTCCATTCTATTATTTGGGGCTTGGCAAAACGCGGAACTCCCTAGCGCCCGGAACCATGTTTCCGCGCGGGTCGCGTTTCCGGGAGGACCCAAGCGAGCGTTGCTCAAGTGCGCCGGAAATGAGCGGAAAACCCGGCGGCGTTTGTTTACACCAAAACCGGAAGCTGCCCGGAAGGGATTCCCCCCCCCACCCACCCCATGCACGTGTCCCTCCCTTTGCTCGCTCGGCGGACCGAAAAACCATGAAGCTCCTGACCCACAACATGCTCACTTCGCACGTGCGGGGCGTGCGGCCCGGAGGAGGGTTTCCCCTTCTCATACAGGTAAGCCAGGATGGCAAAGCCCCCCCCCCCAAAAAAATCCGCCTGACTCTGCAGCCCATGCTTCCCAGCAGAGGCTGGACTACATAACCCATCGTTTTAGTCCTGTTAGGGACTGCACTCTGACTATATATGAAAAACAAACAAACAAATAAATAAATAAATAAATGGTTATCCAACCTCTTCTTAAAGACTTCCAGTGTTGGGAGCATTCACAACTTCTAAAGGCAAGTTGTTCCTTTGATTAATTGTTCTCAATTAATTTGATTAATTGTTCTCAGTGCCAGGAAATTCCTCCTCAGTTCTAAGTTGCTTCTCTCCTTGGTTAGTTTCCACCCATTGCTTCTTGTCCTGCCTTCAGGTGCTTTGGAGAATAGCTTGACTCCCTATAATAATAATTTAATAATAATGTAATAATAATTTTAATTTATGGACCGCTCTCTCTCCCCAAAGGGACTCCCCTCTTCTTTAGGGCAGCCCCTGAGATATTGGAAGACTGCTATCCATGTCTCCCCTAGTCCTTCTTTTTATTAAACTTTCTTTAATACTTTGCTTTACTAATGCTTTCCCAATTTTTATTTTTACCTTGAAAATAAAAGACACGTTGTTTTTCATCCTGGCAACTCCCTCGTACCCCTTCATCGTCTTTACAAGCGGGGGAAATATCTGGTTTTGTTTGCTCTTTTTTTTTAAAAAAAAAGGAAATTGTTGGTCTCTGTCTGCAGAGAAATTTCTTTCAATTATGCCTTCCCCCCCCCTTTTTGCCATGGAAATTCTGCACAAGGGTTGAGAATTCTGTGCCATTTCTTTCCTATACTTGCCCCGCTCCTGAAACTACGAGGGTTCAACCACACAACCAGACCAAGATTTGCTGTGTTGTGTTGCGTTTTACGCCCGACAAAAATCATAACTCACATCATTTGCGTGACCTGTTGCAGGAGAATAGCTTGACTCCCTCTTCTTTGAGGCAGCCCCTGAGATATTGGAAGACTGCTAGCATGTCTCCCCTGGTCCTTCTTTTCATTAAACTAGACCTACCCAGTTCCTGCAACCGTTCTTCATATGTTTTAGCCTCCAGTCCAGCCTCCATAAGCATTGCAGCCTGCTTAATTGGACTGTAATCCTTGTTCTAAGGGTTTCCTGAGGCTGATTGTTCTCTCTTTTCCGCCCACAGGCCACAGAGGTGAAGGTGAACGATATTGATTTCAACCCCGAGTTCACGGCACGGATGGTGCCCAAAATTGAATGGGGAGCTCTGGTGGGCGCGGCTGAAAGTGTAAGTCCTCGGCAGGTATCGGGGTGCTGAAGAGAAAGGCAGAGAAAACAGCGATCCAGCTCTTCCTTCTTCCCCCAGGGGCTTATATCCCCCCTGCCTGGCATTTTTCAAACGTGGGCCTCTTTTCATATTTCCTACATTTGCCAGTAAGCCCAGGGCATGTGGGTATGCCTGGCAGTTTCAGTGGCCCTTTGGCCCTCCCAGCCAGCGGTTGGAAATGACCGGGGATCTTCCTTTCTTTTCAGTTGGGTCACCGCTCAGACCTTCCCTCCGAGCTCGTCCCCGACTACGAGAAAAATGAAGATTTTCTTCGGAAAGTGCATCATGTCTTGATGGAGGTTTGGAAGCATTTCATTCTCCCTTAATTGACGGAACAGCTCCAGGCAATTCAGGAGAATCCCGCTTGTGTCAAAATAGCAGCTTGTTCTTTTCCTTCCCTTTCCTCCCTCCCTCTCTTCCTTCCCTCTCTTCCTTCCTTCCCTCCCCCTTTCCTTTTTCCTTCCCATTCCTTTTTTCCTTCCTCTCCTCCTTTCCTCTTTTTTCTTCCCCCTTTCTTTCCTTTCTCCTTTCCATTCTTTTCCTTTTTTCTTTTTTCCTCTTTCCTTTCCCATTCCCTTTCTTTTTTCCCTTCCTTCCTCTCCTTTCCCCATCCACTCCCCTTTCCTTTTTTCTTCCCTTCCTTTCCTCCCTCCCCCTTTCTTTCTCCTTTCCTTTCCTTTTTTTCTCTTTCCTCTCTTCTCTTCTCCTCTCCCCCTTTCCTTTCCCCTCCCTTTTCTTTTTTCCTTCCTTCCTTCCCTCCCTTCCCCTTTCTTCCTTTCCTTTCTCCTTTCCATTCCTTTTTGCCCTCCTTCCTCTGCTTTGCTTTGCTTTGCCATTCCCTCCCTCACTCCCTTCCTTCCTTCTTTTTCCTTTTCTTTCTTTTTCTTCCCCACTGATTCCATTTTTTCCCTTGTTTAGGTGGAAGTGATCGAAGGCATTCTAAAATGTCCGGATACGGGGCGGGAATTCCCCATTACTAAGGGTATACCAAACATGTTGCTAAGCGAAGACGAGACATGAGCTGTTCTGCCTTCCAAAAGGCGCTAGAAGAAAGTCCAGAGGGATGGAGAACTCTTAACTTCCCTGCAACAGTTTCTGCCTTGTTGTATGTTTTGTGTTGTGTAAATAAATCTGAATGCTTAAATGCAGCCTTCCCGACATTGATAGTCTTAGGATTGGTGGTGAACAGATCTGCTGGGAAACTGGCCTCAACTTACTACTGGCCTAACTTCCGAGACTATTTTATCAACTGATTTTAAATTAAACTAAAGTTTTAACAAATGGGTTTTAAATTGATTTTAGCACAGGGTATTGTTTAATTTAATAAGATTTTATTGATTATTTATGACGTATTTATTCTTTTTGTATATGTTTATATTTGTGCTCTTAATTTCCTGTGCACCGCCCCAAGTCCCTTTTTGGTGTGAGTGGCGCGGTATAAAAGTCTAAATTAAAGTTAAAGTTCTTCCTTCAGCAACAGCAAAAAAAGGTTGTAAAACCAGCCAGAGTCATGGAATAGCTCATTTAACAGCTGCATCATTTAGCAACAGGAGTTCTGGACCCATTGCGGTCATAAATCAAGGACTTTCTGTAGCAATTTGTGGTTATTTTTTTGCAAAATTCTTCCTCTCCCTCCCTCCCATTCCTCTGCTTCTAAAACCCTCGTATATCTGGAAGCGATATTCCTATTTCTTTTGTTCAAAGTTTTTCTTTGCTTTTCTTCTGAATGTAGAAGTACCCATCCCTCCTTTGCTCCCAAAGGCTGGTCGCAAGTAGATCTGCTTTGCACACACACAAAAAAGCATCTTACTGGAATGTCAATCTCCTTTTCTTTTCAATCTTTTTTTTTTTCTTTAAAGACTCTTTAACATTTGAAAAAGTGAGGTAGGGAATCTTTGTACTAAGGCATCCAAGCGTGGCCAGGAATGACATAGGACCTCCTGTTTCAGGCTTCTAAAATACAGCTTTTTCATTATTTTTAATGACAATTTCTAATTTTCTAATCGCCTTTCCCTGCCTTGTAGTCACAACATTGAGACGGATGGCCATGTGAGATTAACAGAGGTGGAAGGGACCTTGGAGGTCATCTAATGCAACCCACTGCCCAAGCAGGAGACCCTGCAATTTCTGACCACTGACAGTCCAGTCTCTTCTGGAAAGCTTTTGATGAAGCTCCTACAACTTCCAAAAGAAACTTCTGTTCCATGGATGGATCGTTCTCCCTGTCAGGAAATTCCTCCTTATTCCCAGGTTGAATCTCTCCTTGGTCAGTTTTCATCCATTCTTCCTTCTCTGGTGCTTTGGAGAATAGCTTGACCCCCTTCCTCCTCTCTGGGGCAGCCCCCTTAACCCCTCAAATATCAGCGGAGATGATGAATAAATGAGACATAAAATTATATGGATGGACCGCTCGCTTCCCTGGCTTGCAGCGAGTTCGAATTCAGTGTGAATGGGGTGAAGCTGTTGTCAATCAAAAGGCAGGGACAGTTGTTGCCAGAGGCTGCGTTGGCCTTTTAATTCTTTCAGTAATAGAGCTCTCTATGAATGTATAACCGCCTATACACAAATCAGATTATTTATAATATGTACACACACATAATTTAATTAAAAAAAAAAATCCAGCGTCTGTTTGTATCTCCCCCCACCCTCATCTTCCTCTCCCCCCCTCCCTTCCCCAAGGAGAGAGTCACACCTGCCTTATCGGAGGGGAAGGGAGAGGTGTACCAAGATCTTTTTCCTTTTTTAAAATTTATTTTTTTCCCCCCTGCGACAAATATACAATAAAATATATTGCTATGTACACGGCTATCCCGTTTGAGCCACGGGGGGCGGGGGGTGGGGAAGAGGCCTCCCTTCCGAATTTCAGCAGGAATTGAGAGGAGGGGGGGGGGGAAATAAGGTGGGTTTTTTTTCCTTTATTGCTTTGGAGAGAGGTCAGGGGAAGGGACCGTCACCTGTTGGGAGCGAGGGGAGACAGGGCGTCACACCTGAAAATTAAAGCAAAACAATTTTTTGCCTTTTGAAGTATTGCTATGTGGAAATTCGGTGAAGGATGCAGAACGAAAGGACCGGCCTTTATTATTATTATTATTTTATTATTATTATTATTATTATTATTCTGCCTCAGAGGGAGGGGGCTTTCTCCTTCACCGCAGCCCACCGCTTTCCTGGGTTTGCGTGCGAACGAGGCAGGTTGCCCCTTCCTCGGAGACCCTCCAACTCTCCGCATCCCCCCCCCCCCCAGTTTTAAAAAAAATTCAAAGTTATTGCTTCAAAGGGATCGTCCGGGGGAAGGAGAGAAGGGGGCCGATGGTGGGAATGGGGCAGAGAAAGGTGGAGGAGTGTCCCTCCCCTGAGGTTGCGTGAAGACTGCACGCAAAGGCAAAATGAGGGGGGGGGCTTCCCGTACCCTCCCTTCTTCCCCTCCCTATTGTCTACATCCCGAAGTCCTGGAGCTGTAACCCCCCCACATTGTCTTAAGGTGCTTTGGGTTGGGGCGCACAGCCCAAGCGTGTGAACACTGGGAAGAAAACCTAGGCAGCAGGAAAGGATCCCCCTCCCCCCAAAATAGACCCACACCGATGTTCAGCTTGGACTTCGGCCCCCAGGATTCCCCACCCAAACGAGACTCTCGCCGCATCGGGGGTGGGACAGCTCCGATTTCCCCCCTCCCCATCCTGTAAGTGAAAGAGCCCCAAAATGCTAATGCTACAGGATCTACTCTGCTCTTTCTCAACCTCAAGCTGGACTACAACTCCCAGAATTCCTCAGCCTGCCTGAATTCTGGGAGCTGTAGTACTGAAAGTGTGCTTGCTAGGGAATTATACAATACAATACAATACAATAGCAGAGTTGGAAGGGACCTTGTAGGTCTTCTAGTCCAACCCCCTGCGTGGGCAGGAACCTTATACCATTTCAGACAAATGGCTGTCTAACATCTTCTTAAAGACTTCCAGGGTTGGGGCATTCACAACTTCTGGAGGCAAGCTGTTCCAGAGGTTAATCGTTCTAACTGTCAGGAAATTTCTCCTTAGTTCTAAGTTGCTTCTCTCCTTGATTAGTTTCCACCCATTGCTTCTTGTCCTGCCCCCAGGTGCCTTGGAGAATAGTTTGGCTCCCACTTCTTTGTGGCACCCTCTGAGATATCGGAAGACTGCTATCATGTCTCCCCTGGTCCTTCTCTTCATCAAACTAGACATACCCACCTCCTGCAACCGTTCTTCATATGTTTTAGTCTCCAGTCCCCTAATCATCTTGGTTGCTCTTCTCTGCACTCTTTCCAGAGTCTCCACGTCTTTTCTACATCGTGGCGACCAAAACTGTATGCAGTATTCCAAGTGTGGCCTTACCAAGGCACTATACAGTGGCATGAATTCTGGGAGTTGACGTCCCACCTAGCTTAAAGCAGGCTGGCTGGGGAATTCTGGGAATTGAAGTCCACCCGTCTTCAAGCATCTTGCTTGAGGAATTCTGGGAGTCTAAATTCCCCCCCCCCCATCTTAAAGCAGGCTGACTGGGGAATTCTGGGAACTGAAGTCCAACACACACACACCCCTTTCCTGCTGCCCCACTCTAATCTCCTTCCCTCTGCCCACCTCCCCCACTTCCCGATCAATAAATTAAAATTAAAATATGGCTTCCAAAACATTTTTGTCCCTGTCTCCACCAACCGGCCCCGGGTGTCAAATCAAAATCCGGGGAGGATTGCCGTGGCGGCTGCATTGCAGTGATGTCGTTCTTCGCGGTGCACGAAGCATGGAGGGAGGGGGGCGCGACCGCGAGGTTTGCATACGGTGAAAAATGCATATTAGTAGCGCGATAGCCATGGCGGGGATTCAGAGGGTGGCAGGAGATGCATCTGGTCCTGTGCGGCTGCTGGTCTCCGTCGCACGCTCCTTGCCCCCCACCCCGTCCTGGATGCCTGGGCTCCCCCACCCTCCTGTATCCGGACCCCAATTCTCAGCCTGCCCCACCGTCAGTCCATCATGGCTTCCAACATCTCCAGGAAGAGCTTATGCATGGGGATTTTGCCCTCCAGCTTCAGGCTGTAGAAGTGGTGCAGCACCCGGGTGGCGGTTTGGCGCAGCAGCGGGAGGGTTAGCAAGAGGCGCCCGGCTCGGCGAGGCTCCTCGGGGCGCCGCGAGGCTTCATACTCCAGCAACGCCTCGTGAAGGACATCTCGGAGGCGTTGGACGGCTGCCATGTCCTCGATATGAACGGAGTCTGGAGGCAGAAGGGAAGGCAACGGGATTACAGGGATTGATGGGATCTAGAACTCACCGTCTCCTGGTGATTGGCCCAAGTTAACCCAGTGGAGTTTCATGCCTAAAGTGGAACTAGAGCTCACTGTCTCCCGGTTTCTAGCTAGACAAGTGACCTCAGCCACTTCGCTGAGCTCACCTGAGTTGGCAAGGGCCAACGCCTTCAGCAGCACATATTCCTCGCGCTCCAAGCGCAGCGCCCGGTATTTCCGCACCAGCTGGAGGACAACGCTGCTCAGTTCCAGCAGCCCCGCCGTCCGGGCCGCCTCCTCGTCGAGCGCAAAATCCTCCGCAAACACAATCTCATCTTCACAAGGCAGCGAGCGCCAGGCGACGCCAAGGAGCAAAACCTCCAGCCAGACGCTCTGAAGGACCGACATCTGATCGGCTAAAGACAGCGCTGGGAACCCTGAGCCGGAAGAAGCAAACCAGGAATGGAGGTTTAAATTCACGGGCAAATATCAGGTAGTTCTCGACGTACGACCACAACCCAGCCCAGCATTTCTGTTCCTAAACAAGACAGTTGCTAAGGGAGTTGCTAAGTAAGGCTGTTATAAAGCCATCCTATTTCACATATACATACATACATACATACATTGTGTCATGTATGTATGTATGTATATATATGTATGTATCTATGTATGTGTATATATATATATGTTAGATTTTTAAGGGCTGATTTAATAAATAAGAGACCAGGATTTCGGGCTTTTTAGCCCTCTTCGGGCTTTTTAGCCCTCTTCAGCTGGCCATACTTCTTCTACTGGGATTTGAACCAGCACTTTCCAGCATATCAGGCAAGCCTTTCTATGCCTTGAGCTAACCGGCTTCCCCTGATTACATCAGCCTTTCTGTATGTATGTATGTATGTATGTATGTATGTATGTATGTATGTCCCAGTAAGGGTATGGCTAGCTGATGGGAGGTAAATAGCTTGAAATAGATCTATACTAGTCTCATTTATCTATCTATCTATCTATCTATCTATCTATCTATCTATCTATCTATCTATCTATCTATCTATCTATCTATCTATCTATCTATCTATCTATCTATCTATCTATCTATCTATCTATCTATCTATCTATCTATCAGCACAAAAACATATCACAAATATAACAAAGAGACCGGAAAAATAGCTTTCTGCCTGGATGGACTCCTGTGGTGAGCCGAAAGACAGAAAAGAATTCTTAAGTGAAACCCTGAAGTTGTTAAATGAATCAGGTTGTCATTATGTGAATCTTGGCATCCCTCAATGACTTTGTTTGCCCGAAGCCGGCTGAAGAGGTCACAAACTGGATGCTGAAGGGAAGCCGCCGTAACTCCGTGAGGGCCCAAACTTTGATCCCTTGTCCGTGTGGGATGGTCCTTTGTTCCCTTTTTTCAGTGCCTTTGAAAGTTCGCTAAGCGAGAAATGTCATAAGTCTGAGGACCGTCTGTGTTTGGTCCTCCTTGGAACAACAGCCCTGGGGCGGCTGGTCTAGGAAAGCAGATTACCATCGAGAAGATAGCGATGTCTTACCTGGTATATTTTTGGCCCAGCCAATGATAACCACAATTTCCCGGTCGGCCAGATCACACAACGTGCTGGCGGCTTTCGCGGGGCCCTCGGGAAGCGCCGGGTCGGGCATGGCGTAGAGTTTTTCTGGTTCGGCGACCAACAAGTGGGACACCATCGTGTTCATCGGTGCTAGAAGTGAGAAGAGAAAAGGATTGGATTAGAAAGAAAGAGGAACAAACAAACGAACAAAGGGAGGAGAAAGGAGAAAAGTCAAGGAAGAGAGAAGGATGTGGGCCACGTCCGTGTGTGTGTGTGTGTGTGTGTGTGTGTGTGTGTGTGTGTGTGAGTGAGAGAGAGAGAGAGAGAGAGAGAGAGAGAGAGAGAGAGAGAGAGAGAGAGAGAGAGAGAGAGAGAGGGAGAAAAACTGAAAATATGATAGGTGGGTTTGATAACGAGAAAAATAAAAGAAAATGAAAATTTCTTTGGTTAATTTCTTTCTTCTTCCCTTCCTTCTTTTCTCCTTAATTCCTCACTTTCTTTTTCTTTCTTTCTCTGTACCTCCCTCCCTTCTTCTTTCCTTCTTTCTTTCGTTCTCTTTCTTTCTCTTCCTTCTTTCCCTCCCTCCCTCTTTCTTCTTCCCTTCTTTTCTCCATTCTCTTTTTTCCTTCCTTCTTTCTTCTTTCCCCTTCCTTCCTTCCCTTTCTTCCTCTTTCTTCCTTCCTCCCGTCTTTTCTCCTTTCTTTCTTTTTTCCTTCTTTCTTCCTTCTTTCCTTCCCTTCCCTTTCTTCCTCTCTCTTCGTTTCCCTCCCTCCCTTTCTTCCTCTTTCTTCCTTCCTCCCGTCTTTTCTTTCTTTCTTTTTTCCTTCTTTCTTCTTTCCCCTTCCTTCCTTCCCTTTCCTTTCTTCCTCTCTATTCCTTGTTTCCCTCCCTCCCTTTCTTCCTCTTTCTTCCTCCCTTCTTTTCTCCTTTCTTTCTTTTTTCCTTCTTTCTTCTTTCCCCTTCCTTCCTTTCCTTTTTTCTAATAATAATAATAATAATTTATTAAATTTATAAACCGTCCCCTCTCCCCGAAGGGACTTCTGTCTTTCTTACTTTCTTTCTCTTCCTTCTTTCCCTCCTCCCTCCCTTCCTTTCTCTCTCCCTCTTTCCTTCCTTCCTTCTTCCTTTTAAAAGAAAGAAAAGAAAGCAAGGAACTAGCCAAAGGGGCAAAGAAACCTTGTCCAGGATCACCCTGGATCGCCGCAAACCCTGGGACGGCTAAGCAGGTCTGCCAGCCAATTCTGCCTAAACAAAACAATGGTTGGTCGGGCTGCAGCTGGACAGGAGAACAGCCAAATTCAGAACCCGGCCAGTACTTGTTATGTCCAGAGGAGGCCAATACAACTTTCCTTGCAGCGGCTCAAGATGTAGAACCTCAAAATTGAGTTTTCTGCACCCTCCAAATTATGCAGGTGATTGAGCCATCCAGGGGAACTCACCTGACTTCTTCGCGGTAGCTGTGGCGATCTGCGGGGTCACAAAAGTGCTGGGGTAGGGGGCACCCTCCACCTCTGGCCGGCGCTTATATTTCTGGCGGCCCCCACGAACCCGATCAAGGCGGACCCCTGGAAATTGGAAGAAAAGTTATGGCTCAGAGGAAAATATGTACGGTTGTAGGAACTGGGCATGTCTCGTTTAATGAAGAGAAGGACCAGAGGAGACAGGAGAGCATCTTCCAATATTTGAGGGGCTGCCCCAGAGAGGAGGAAGGGGCTCAAGCTGTTCTCCAAAGGACCTTTGAAGGCCAGAGAAGGAAGAATGGATGGAAACTGACCAAGGAGAGATTCAACCTGGGAATAAGGAGGAATTTCCTGACAGGGAGAACCATCAACCCCCATGGAACAGGAGTTGCCTTCAGAAGTTGTGGGAGCTTCATCCCTGGAAGCTTTCAAGGAGAGACTGGACTGCCCTCTGTCAGAAATGGTGAAGAGTCTCCTGCTTGGGCAAGGGGTTGGACTAGATGACCTCCAATGTACCTTCCCACTCTGTTAAAGTGAACTTTATAATGCCTTGATATGACCCCAGCTAGTACACTTCATCCAGTTTTGGTCACCACAGTATAAAAAAGATGTTGAGACTCTAGAAAGAGGGCAGAGAAGAGCAATAAAGATGATTAGGGGACTGGAGGATGAAACCTACGATGAACGGTTGCAGGAACTGGGCCTGGCTGGTCTAGGGAAGAGAAGGACCAGGGGAGACGGGAGAGCATCTTCCAATATTTGAGGGGCTGCCCCAGAGAGGAGGAAGGGGGTCCAGCTATTCTCCAAAGCCTCTTTGAAGGCCAGAGAAGGAAGAATGGATGGAAACTGACCAAGAAGAGATTCAACCTGGGAAATAAGGAGGAATTTCCTGACAGGGAGAACCATCAACCCATGGAACAGAAGTTGCCTTCGGAAGTTATGGGAGCTTCGTCCCTGGAGGCTTTCAAGGGGAGACTGGACTGCCCTCTGTCAGAAAGGGTGGAGGGTCTCCTGCTTGGGCAGAGAGTTGGACTAGATGACCTCCAAGTTCCTTCCAACTCTGTTTATCTAATTGAAACTTTTAAGGGATTGAGCAAGGCATGATTTAGCTTGCGTAGAAGACCAAACTATTATATTTAAATCATAATAACGTTTACAATAGTTATTCAGATCTTAATTCAGATTCTAATGTATCATTCAACATCGTGGTTTGGGTTTCAATAGGCCAAAAGTTAGAACTTCGTCTAAAAACAGTTTAACCCACGTACGTGAGGTGGATTAAAAATCTATCCCATTTTACAGGCAGTCCTCGTAGACCGACTGCTTCATTTAGTGACCGTTCCAAATATGGAAAAGTAGCTTTGCGACCCGTCCTCGCATTCATGCCCTTCGTAGGTCTGTAAATAGTCAAAATAAGATTGTCCACACAGTTGCAGTTTGACTTGGCAATAGCTTTGCTTAATGACCAGTTTAGCAGTTCCCAATTGTGCTCAGTAAATGAGGACAAAGGGTACAGAATAACAGAGTTGGAAGGGACCTTGAAGGTCTTCTAGTCCAACCCACTGCTCAGAGCTTCCTCCAAGAATGCATCTGGGCAGCGGACAGTACGAACTAAGTGGAACTACGATTCCCAGCATTCCTCACTCAGGACCAATCTTCCTAAGGAAGCTGGGAAATGAAGTTCAGTGATAAATGATCCATTGGTTGACCCCTTCGTTGAGATCTAAGCCCCTTCCCCCCAAAATTACCTTCCTTCAGCATGCCCACACGCAGGCACTTGGTGAAACGGCACGCCTGGCACGCTTTCCGCCGACGTTTGGTGATTTCACACTCATTGGTGGCCGGACAGCTGTACTCAATGCTTCCTGCAGGACAGAGCAAAGGCAGGTGTCAAGTTTCCTAAAGAAGCCCTAATTGATTCATAATTATCGAGCCAAGGTTTTAATACAAAACCAGTGATTTATTAGGAGCTTCATTAGGCAAGATTTGTTCGCAGTTAAGCCTGTGCTTTGTTTGATTTTCTTCTGAACTTGACCCCTGTTCCTTCGCTCCCCTCAGTCTGTGTCATAGATCACATTCCCCTGTAAGATGCACCCCTCTTTTTTAATGAGTCTTTTGAAGGGTGTGTAAATGTGCTTTACCTCTGTGCCGATGGCTAGGTTTTTAAAAAAGAATTATTTATTTAGTACAGGTAGTCCTTGACGTACAACTGTTTAATGACCGAAGTTACAACGGGGCTGAAAAAATGACTTGTGGCCATTTTTCACACTTTTCACACGACCATTGCAGGCAGCATCAAAATTCAGGCGCTTGGCAACTGACTCCTATTTATGACGGTTGCAGTGTCCCGGGTCACGCGATTTTCCCCTTTTGCAACCTTCTGACAAGCAATCGGGAAGCCAGATTCACTTAACAACCATGTGATTAACCTAACTGCAGTGATTCACTTAACAACTACGGTTGCAAAATGGGGCAAAACCCACTTAAATGACTCACTTAGCAGCAGAAATTTGGGGCTCAATTGTGGGTCGTAAATCGAGGACTGCACATAGTTTACTCAATCCATCCTACAGGCTCAAAAGCAGCATAAATTTCATTTACTGAATAAGTTGACAACAGGATAACTTGCCTGTGGGCATCTTAACTCTCCCAGTACAGGGCAAATAAAGTTTCTAGTCCAATTTTTATTGTTCCTAATTTATATCCTCCCCCTCTAGCACTATGGAACAACACCCAAAAAGATCTGGTTTTAAAGGAAGTTTTTCTTTTAGATAAATCGCTTTTAACTCCTGGAATTTCCCCCTCCCGTTTTGTGTTGCAACCGAATTTCGCATTGGGGAATTTTTGAAAAAATTCCCAGTTATTTGTCATAACTGGGCAGACAGGTGTAAAGTTAGTGAAGAGCATGGATTTAAAGCCAGGGTGTGCGCACAGAGACATATTTAATATCTTCGGTCTCAGAGAGCGTGCTTGAAGAAATAGATTTGCATTTGGTTTCCGCTTTGGGTTTTCCAGGAATCAAAGGGATTTCAAGAGATTTCCACATTTGTTTTGTTTTTTAAATATATATATATATTTATATATATATTGCTTGAGCAGGGGGTTGGACTAGAAGACCTCCGAGGTCCCTTCTAGTTCTATTCCGATTGATTTATCTCCTTTTAATGACCCTGTGGGGTGGAATCTGGGCAACTGAATGGAGCTGAGTGTTTACTGGCCAGATGCCGTCCCTGTCACCAGTACTGAGTTATATTTTGCAGATATATTCTCATTGTGCCAAGAGAGAGAAATATCTGCCGCTACCTAGGATCAAACTCACAGCCTGCTGATTGTGAGGCGAGATCTCCACCACATCACTCTCTTTTCTAGACTAGAAGACCTCCAAGGTCCCTTTCCGCCTCTGTTCTGATCGATCGATCGATCATCTTCCCTTTTCAGAACGATTTCGGGTTAAGAATTTCTATCGGTTTCAAGAAGGAAGGACCCTAGAGCCAGAAAAGGGAAGAGCTGACCTTGGATCGTCCGCTTGAAAAACGCTTTGCAGGCTTCGCAGGAGGCCACCCCATAGTGGTACCCCGAGGCGATGTCCCCGCAGACCAAGCACAGCCGTTTGGGCATCGTGTTCAGCATATACTTCCCCCGGCCGGGAGCTTCGTCGGGGTCATCGTCATGGCGTCGGCGGGAAGCCCCCGTCCCGGCTGGTAAGGTGCTGGCGGTCTCGAGTTCGGCGGGCGCTCCACTGGTGCTGGTGTCAGAAGAGCCGCTGGGACTGTGTTGGACGAGGCTGTCGGGCGAAGCCGGCTCGGTTTTGATGAAGAATTCGGTGCGGCGTTCCCGGGAGGACATGGCTGGAGAGAATTCTGCAGGAAGGAGGCGGAGATAAAATCAGGGGTGGACAGAATGGGTGAAGGGGTGCTTTTTTTCCTAATAAATTCTTTATTTTTTCCAGTGCAAACATACATATTTTGTGGATAGTGGATTGACTGGCTTAAGTCCTTTTTAAACAACATTAACAACAACAATAAGTAATAATAATAAAGCGAGATGAAAATTAAAAAAGCAAAGCTGTGCAGGGCCAATACTGGAAAAGTATCGAAGGCAAAGCTGACCAAAAGCTAACTACGATCGGGAGTACTGAAAAAAGAAACAGAAGGCTTTATTTTGGCAGCTCAAGAACAAGCCTTAGCCACAAACTGCATGAAGGCAAAAATTCAGCATGTTACCACCAAGAGCAAATGTCGCCTCTGTAATGAGAAAGACGAGACAGTCGACCACCTGATCAGTGGGTGCAGCAAAATTTTACAAACTGACTACCTACAACGCTGTAACCGAGTTGCTAAGATCATTGCTAAGTTGAGCGACTGTGGAAAAAGAAATCGTGTGTTGTCCCGATTGTAATTGGAGCCCTTGGAGCAAGACCTAAAGGGCTCCCTCGCTATTTGGAAATTCTAAATTTACTGTACTTGAACATTCTGACTCTACAAAAAAACCACCCTGCTTGGAACAGCTTCTATCCTCCGACGTTACCTTAACAGTTCCTAGGTCCTTGGTTAGGACTCGAGCTGTTGAGCTACCAATCAGCCCCAAAGGCTGTGAATCTCACCCAAGATTAACCACAAAATAATAATACCACTGACAACCATTTTGAAGAAGGTGAACTGTGGATACTAACTTGCAAAGAAAGCACTGAAAATTTCGCACTTGGTATGAATGGATGATTTGAAACTGTTTGGTAAACCAAAAGCTGAACTGAATTTATTAATTGAAAGCACCAAAAGAATTTAGCCAAGACATTGGTATGTAGTTTGGAATTGACAAATGTGCAACAATGGCAACCAAAGCAGGCAAGTTCATAGAAGATGATGGAATAGAACTTGAGAATGGATTTTAGAGGCCTCTGACTTAATGCGTAATAAAGTCAAGGAATCAACTTCAGTCAAGTACATTCAACGAATTCGCAAAATATTAAAGTCCAAATTGAGTGGAGGAAACATCATAAAAGTCATAAATACCTGGGCTATACCTGTGATCCAATGCAGGAATAATTGACTGGACCCAGATGGAGTTGGACAATTTGGACAGAAAAACGAGGAAGCTTATGACAATGAATTATGCCCTGCACCCTAAAAGTGATGTTGACTGATTATATCTAGGGAGAAGGAGAAGGAGGAGGAGGAGAAGAAAGAGGAGGAGAAGGAGGAGAAAGAGGAGGAGGAGGAGGAGGAGAAGAAGAAGAAAGGAATCACGTGACCTCCGGAGCACACCAACTGTCATAAATATGAGTTAATTGCCAAGCGTCCAAATTTTGATCAATGGCACCATGAGGGGGAGGGGGAATGCTGCAACGGTCGTAAGGGTGAGAAACGGCCACTAGTCCCCTTTTCCCAGCGCCGTTTGCAACCTCAAACGGCCACTGAACGAATCAAATGATACGTTGCAGATCGGAATCTGTATATCTGAATCCCCCAAATTGCATAGCTCATTGAATTGAGAGGTGAGGGCATATTTCGAGGTTCAAATTCAGGGATAAATTTTTTTGGGGGGTGGGGGAGGGAGAGTTAAACTCCCGCAAAACCAGGGCGACGGGCTCAGGCAACCTTGCAACAAAGCCCCCCCCTGGAAAAAAAGCTTCTGATAATTAAGCCCCCCTCCCCAAGATGCCTGTCCTTCAAAAATTAGCCGTGACTTTAATTTCCCAGGTTTCCAGACGCAACACAGCCTCTGCAGTTGGGGGGGGGGGGGGGGAGAAGGAGGAAGGGGGTGGCACGAAGCAAAGAAGCTGCAGGTTTTTTTATGGGGGGGGGAGAGGGGGCTGGAATGAGCCCCCCCACCCTTTCAGCTGACTTCTGTGCCCCTCGTTCAGCTATTGGAGGCAATCTGTAGATCCCGGCACCCAGCCAGGGGAATGAAACGGTTTCAAGGTCACTCCAGGGAGATCCTATCAGGCAAGGAGGGGAGGGTGGAGGGGAGGCAGGAATGGAAGCAGGCTGGGTCACCTTGGGTGCCCCCTCCCTTCGATCATTCCTCCCTCGACTTCCAAGGATGCAACCCCCCCTCCCCTCCTGAAAATTGAGGGATTTGATCTATGCAGGCTCTGGTTACAATCTGCCTTTCTTTCTTTCTTTCTTTCTTTCTTTCTTTCTTTCTTTCTTTCTTTCTTTCTTTCTTTCTTTCTCCTTCTTTCCCCTCCGTCCCTCTTTCTTTCTTTCTTCGTTCCCTCCTCCTCCTTTCTTTCTGTTTTCGCCCCCTCCCTCCCTCTTCCTTCCTTCTTTCCCCTCCGTCCATCTTTCTTTTCTTCCTCCTTCTCTTTCTTTCTTCCCTTCCCCTCCCTCTTCCTTCCCTCCCTCCTTCCCTCCTCCTTTCTTTCTTTCTTTCTTTCTTTCTTTCTTTCTTTCTTTCTTCCCTCCCCCTTCTTTTTTTCTCTCTTCCTTCTTTCCTTCCCCTCCCTCCTTCTTTCCTTCCTCCCCCTCCCCCTTCCTTCCTTCCTTGCCTTCAATAGCTATGAAGTGCCACCCCCCTCCAAGCCATGGTCTAAACAAACTACAGTCAGTTGCAAAAGCGTTAACTCCAATTTGGCCTGAGCTGGCCCTTTCCAGACATGTCAGCCAACTTGCTTGTGTGTGTGTCTTAGAAAGGGGGGTGTCACAGAAAGGGGGGGCTCAAAACAGAGACTGGGGAAATCCCTCTTCAGACCTAACCTGGGATTCCCCCCCCCCCCCCGCAACCACATTCCCTGAATAATATGCTCTTAAAAATCTGGAGTGGGGGGTGAGGGGAAACGCTACCAGCCATTTTGTCTGTGCTGAAAAAGCGCCGGTTCTGCGGCACGGAGGATGGGTTACGGAACTCCGGGCCGGTTCCTACAACCTATCAATCCAATTTCAGTGAACGGGTTTCGTTTTTATTTTATTATATTTTATTTGCAAGTTTTGCACTTCTGCAGCCGGGAGAGACCTTTACCCCCGTTTCAATCGCCTTTCCCCCTGCGCAATGGAGGAGGGCCAAAGTAGAAGTGACGCAAGAGGGGTTGTGTGTGTGTGTGTGTGTGTGTGTGTGTGTATGAAATTGGGTGCCCTTGGTCCACTTTCTTCCAACCCTTTAGAGGCTCCGAAATCTTTGCCAAGTCTTCAAGTACAACTTTGCGCTTAAGAGAGAGAAAGTGGCATGATGCAACCCACCCACCCTTCGGCATGCAGTCTCCAATCCATGACTCAGGAAAGCTGCAAGGCCTATGACACACACACACACACACACACACACACACACACACACACACACACACACGGAGTTCCTCCGTGGCCACGCGCAGGCTCCCCGCACCTAGAGGCCCCGTCTGATCCTTTTTTGCAGGCATGATTTCTCCTTTAAAGTCACCCCTGGCGACCTTTGACCTCCCCGGGAGTTGATTCCCGCAGGTTCCAACACAAACACACACACACACACAAGCCACAGCGCCTCTTAGCGATCCAGTGGCGGGAGGGAGAGGGGGCGGCGGCATGTGGAAATGAAATGGAATTGAATTGAAAAGGCGGCTCTCCCTGCACCCGGTCTGCATTCACACGTGTCTTGGGGGTGCCCACTGGATACCGGGCTCAGTTTGCGGGAGGGAGGGGGTGGTTAAGGGGTCACAGGTCCAGCTGTCAGAAGCAGCCGAGGGCTGGACTCCGTCCAGGTGAGGGAATCCAGGTATCCAGGCACATTGGGGTGTGGGTGGGAGGTGTTCCCCATGCACCCATGCTTTTCCACCATGTGCTTTCTAAAAAGAGCGGGCTGGGCATATGCGCCTGTGTGAATGTGTGCCTGATTCTCCCACAGGCCCCCCTTGCATCCAATGGCGCCCCCTCCTCTTGGCTGCCCCCCCCCAAAACTGCAAAGTTGCAAGTGACAGTCCATCCTCAGGCATGTTCTCTCTCTTTCTCTCTCTTTCAATCTTTCTTTCTCTCTCTCTCTATTTCTCTTTCTTTCTTCTCTCAATCTCTGTCTCTCTTTCAATCTCTCTAAATCTCTCTTTTTCTCTCTGTGTCTTTCAATCTCTTTCTCTCTCTCACTCTCTCAGTATCTCTTTCTATCTCCCTCCTTCTCTCAATCACTCTCTTTCTTTCAATCTCTCCTTCTTAATCTCTTCCTTTCAGTCTCTTTTTCTTCTAATCTCTCGCTCTCTTTCTTTCAATCTTTCAATCTCTCTCTTGCCTCCTCTCTTTCTCTCAATCTCTCTCTTTATCAATCTCGCCCTCTACTTCAATCTCTCTCCCTCTCTCTCAATCTCCCTTTCTTTCAATCTCTCTCTTTCTCTCAATCTCTCTCTCTCTCTTCCTCTCTTTCAATCTCACTCTCTCTCCCTCCCTCTCTTTCCTTGCGCCAGGGGGCGCCCACCCCCTCCGCCTCCCTACCGGCAAATCCCCACATTTGGCCACGATCTGCCGGCCGTGACATCCCAACCGGGGGCTGGTGGTGAAGGGGGGGGGCGGACCACGGAGGCGACCCCCCCCTCACACACCCCCTCTGCCCGAGCCCCGGCTTGCTGGAGACAGAAGCGGGGAGAGAAAGAGAGAAGGAAGCCGGCAAGGGGCCAGGCTGGCTCCCCTCTCTTCCTCGGCAGGCAGAGGGGCAGGGACGCCCCCACGTGTGTGTGTCCCCCCCTCGGCCCTTGGGACCCCCGTGGCCCTCCTGGGCCTGCTCCCCCCCCCCTCCAGCCGCTGATCCCGGGCCGGCACCCGCGGGGGTCGCTCCTGCAGCCCGCCCGCCCGCCTCCCCCCCTTCCCCAGCCGGAGGAGCGCACTGACCTTGGAGCGGCGGAGCAAGGGCTGGGCGCGGGGGCTGCAGGGCAGGGGCGGCCGGCGGGGTCCCGGCGCTGGGCGGCGTCCGGGCGGCTGGCCTCAGTGGCCCCGCGCGCCGGGGACCGGGCGGGCCATGAGTCGGCGGAGCTGCGCGCTGGCCCCGGGCTCTAGGACACAAAAGGACATCGCAGCCCACTTCCTACTCGGCTTCCTCCAGCTGGCGGGGGGCGGGGCGGGGGGAGGGGGCGGGGCTATGCAGAGCGAGGGGAGGGGCTCCGGACGCACGCCCCGCCCCCTCCTCTCCCCCCGGCCGGCCGCGCGCGTCCCCGCGCCTGGTGCTGCTCGAGGAGACGCGGCCCTCCCCGCTCCGGGTTGCAGTTGTATTTATAGTAGAGAGAGAGAGATAGATAGATAGATAGGAGAGAGGGGGGGGGGGGGGTAAATAGATAGATGGATGGTTGGATGGATGGGAAAGATGATAGATAGATAAAGAGAGAGATGATGGGAGGTGATAGATGAGATAGATAGAGAGATGATAGATAGATATATAGAGACAGAGATGAGAGATAGATAGATAGATAGATAGATAAATAGATAGATAGATAGATAGATAGATAGATAGATAGATGATAGATAGATAGATAGATAGATAGATAGATAGATAGATAGATAGATAGATAGATAGATAGATAGATAGATAGATAGATAGATAGGAGAGAGAGGGGGGGGATAGATAGATGGATGGTTGGATGGATGGGAAAGATGATAGAGAGATAGAGAGAAAGACAGATGATAGAGAGATAAAGAGAGATGATGGGAGATGATAGATGAGAGATAGAGAGAGAGAGAGATGAAATATAGATGATAGAGATGGATAGATGATAGATAGATATATAGAGACAGAGATGAGAGATAGATAGATAGATAGATAGATAGATAGATAGATAGATAGATATGAATAGAGAGAGAGAGATATGGCTGGAGATAGATAGATAGATAGATAGATAGATAGATAGATAGATAGATAGATAGATAGATAGATAGATAGATAGATAGATAGATAGATGATAGATAGATAGATAGATAGATGATAGAGAGGGAGATGAGATAGATATAGATAGATATAGATAGATGAAAGATAGATAGATATAGATAGAGAGAGACAGAGATGAGATAGATAGATAGATAGATAGATAGTTAGATAGATAGATAGATAGATAGATGAGAAAGATGATAGAGAGATAGCCAGATGATAGATTATAGAGAGAAAGATAAAGAGAGAGATATAGATGGGAGATGATAGATTAGATATATAGATAATAGATAGAGAGATGATATAGATAATTGCAATCTATCTATCTATCTATCTATCTATCTAGAGATTTATATTTGCAAAAAAGAGAGAGAGGGAGCAATAGATAATAACTGCAATGATATCTATATTTCTCTGTGTGTATGTTTGTGTTTGTGTATACACACAAACATGCACGCATCTACAGACATTGTTACAAAACAGGAAGAGGAAGAGATAGATGTTGCAATAAGATGTATCTATATCTATCTATATTGCATTAGAGGGACATTGTTGCAAAAACAAAGTGATAGACAGCAATAGTTGCAAGGAGATATTTATTGTAATTAGACTGAGATACATGATTGCAAAAAGGAATTCCTTCCTTCCTTCCTTCCTTTGATTCTGCTGAAATTCTGAATTTATGTGAATTTATGCGGCTTCCAAATTCTGGATCTTTTGCAAGAAATGCTAGGAAAATTTGGAAATTGCTGAGGTGGAGGCACACTAGCTTAGATGATTCAGACCGAGAGGTGGCTCTTCATTTGTTCCAGAGCAGTGCCCTCCTAGCTGAGGATGATGGGATTTGTAACCATCACCATCTGAAGATTCCTAGCCGGTTTCCGATCTCCAGGCTCCTTGCAGTCCCAAGACTGGCCAATAGAGGGCGGACTTCCACCAAAATGGACAGCTCCGTATTTCACCCAATGGCAGAATGAAAATAAAAATTAAAAATAGGAAATAAAATCATTAGCTGTTCAATCTTTCTCACAGTCTGGAATTTGGCACCTATTTCCAAATCTGAAGGGAAAAAAATCCTTTAGTTGCCTCATCGAACTGATATCTGCTGTTGTAGGTACAGGTAGTCCTTGACTTACGACCACATTTGAGCCCAGAATTTATGTCGTTAAGTGAGGAATTGGTTAAGTGAGTTTTGCCCCCTTTTATGACTCCCCTTACCACCTTTCTTAAGTGAATCTCTGCAGTTGTTAAATTAGTAATGCGATTTTTAAGTGAATACGGCTTTCCCGTCGATTTTACTTGTTCAGAAGGTTGCAAAAGCTGGGTCATGTGACCCCAGGACACTGCAATGGTCATAAATGTGAGTCAGTTGTCAAGCATCTGAATGCAAATCATGTGGACCTGGGGGAAGCTGCAGAGGTTGTAAGTGTGAAAAATAATGTTAAGTCACTATTTTTTCCAGTCGCGTTGTAACAGAATGGTCACTAAACAAACTATTGTTAAGTCAAGGACATCCTGTAGTAAATAAATAAGCAAATAAAATAAAATAAAATAAAACAAATTAAAATAATTAAATAAAATAGTTAAAATAAAGTGAAATTAAAATATAAAATAATAATAAAATTAATAAAATTAATAAAATAATAAAATAAATAATACAATAATAAAAATAAAATAATAAAATAATAATATGAAAATAAAATAAAAATAAAAACCAGCCATTGTCAGACACATAGAGGTAAATCACATTTACACAGCCTTCCAAAAAGTCAATTAAAAAAAAAGCTAAGGGGTACGTTCTTTCACCAATGGTGGACTTGTCCAAAAATTAACCAACTTTGGAAGAAAATACAAATCTGGCTGATGGAAATAGTAGGCATCAACTTCCCTCTTAAGCCTGAATCTTACTTACTTGGCATTAAACCAAACCAAACTCAGAACCAAGACTGGTACCTTTTATACACATTACAACAGCAACAAGGATGGCCATTGTGCAACAATGGAAAGATAGTAATGTACCAACAGACCACCTCGTCATATCCAAAATTTTCAACTGTGCTGAATCCGATAGGCTAACATATATCTTAAAAGATAAAACAGAGTCGATTTATGCTCAAACATGGGAAAATGGTACATATGGTACGACAAGAGAACAAAAGGATACCAAAGTGAACAACCAAATAGTATAAATGTGGAATAAATACAAGGTACAAGTGAGACGACAATGAACTTAAGATAATTATAGAGATACATAGGCAGATAGTTAAGTCAAAATGTATATAAGAATGAATAGAACAGACTGGGACAAACAAAAACTTTTGAATTTGGGGAATAACTATATCCCCGGTATGTCTACCCTTCTCTTCTCTTTCTTCTATCTCCCTCCTCCCCTCTTCCCCTACCTTCCTTTCCGCCTTAATAATGTATGTCGATTTTTCTTTATATTTGCTAAATGTTATTTTTATATTTATATTAATAAAGATTATTTAATTAAAAAAAAAAGCTAATAAGTAAACGGACACATAGAGTTAAACCACATTTACACACCCTTCAAAAAAGTCATTTGAAAAAAAGCTAAGAAGGGAACCAAAAGACCTTTGTCTTTGTGTGCATGCACATGTGTGTGTGAAGGCTGAAAGTCACAAGTAATGTGTAAAAGGCCGAGCCAAGATAGCTACTGGAAGTCTAGGGGGTGGGGAGGAGACGACGTTAAATGGGATTTGACATCGGAGGCTTTGGCTCAGCTGGACCGTCTGCTAATGGCTTGGCATTTCTGCCCCACATTAGTCCTGGATTCAGATCGATCGGTTGGCAGGCGCAAGAGAAGTTGGAGGGACGGGCAGCAGAATTTGCCAAGGGCCCACCTGCATTTGTAGCAAGCTAGATGGACCTTTTGCAACGGATGGCTGTGAAGGTTGGACCGTAAGGAAGGCTGAGCGCCAAAGAATGGTGGCCTTTGAACTCTGGGGCTGGAGAAGAAGACTCCTGCATTGAGTCCCTTGGACTGCAAGGCCATCCAACCGGTCAGTCCTAGAGGAGATCCACCCTGGCTGCTCTTGAGAAGGCCAGATCCTGAAGAGGAAACTCAAAGGCTTTGGCCACCTGATGAGAAGGAAGAAGGACTCCCTGGAGAAGAGCCTCATGCTGGGAACGATGGAGGGCAAGAGAAGAAGAAGGGGACGGCAGAGAAGGAGGGGGCTGGATGGAGTCACCAAAGCAGCCGATGTGAGCTTCAATAGACTCCAGAGGATGGGAGAGGACAGGAAGGCCTGGAGGAACGTGGTCCATGGGGTTGTGATGGGTCAGACACAACTTCACAACTAACAGCAACAATATCGAGCCTATAGAATAAAACAATCAAATCAAGAGGAACAACAAGATATCAGGGTTAGACAGCTAACCATTAACTAACCAGCTCATCTGTGCCCAAAGCAGCCACAAAATCAGCAAACCCTGGCCCAGAACTAACTTGGATCTACACATTTGGCAAACCCAGATGTGACCCGGTTGTGTGAACGAGGCGACCGAAACCACATGATTATAAGACCATATTTTGAAGGCTGAATCGTCCAGTGTGGAAACTTATGAAGGTTGCCAAGGTTTGCTAGCTTCTCTCATTCCCGGGTGAAACAGCTGGGGCTGATGGGGGGTTTGTGGTTCTGAAAACCCTTTGGGAACATGGCTTCCAGAGGAAGGCTGGCTGGCTCCGTTCGGCGTATTTGCTTATTTTCATTTCTTCCTCCAATTAAAAATTGGAGATTTGTTTTTGCCCGAAACAAACCAATGCTTGTTCTCACGTAAGTGGAAATCCCCCCAAATGGGTGGAATCCAAGGTCTAAAATTATCCAGGACTGCTTGAAAGGCTGGCAAAGAGCAGCCATCAATGGTGGCTCTGTGTGACAACATCATGTGGCAGGAAGGAGGTGGAGGTGAGCTTGGAAAGCTGAAGGGGAGATGTTTGCGAAGGTTGCTGGTGGACACGGACCAGCCTGAGGAGATTCAGAGCAGGCACGACGAAGGTCCAGGGGCCACAGAGGATCCCCAAAAGGTCCTCCAAAGTCTTGCAACTTGGCTCAAGGTTCTACAGATGGTGTTTCTAACAGAACACAGAACCGTGGGGGGGAAAACAACGTTGGAGAACTTCAAAAGGTCCTCAACTCTTGCTGAAAAGAATCAAGGAATCTGGTCATCAGACAGTGGGCAGGAATAAAGATTTTTTGGGGGGAGAACTTCAGAAGATCTCCAACTCCAACCCAAGGATTTGGATCATCAGGCAGTGGACTGAAAAAAACTTTGGAGAACTTCAGAAGGTCTCCAGCCAGGTAGAGTCAAGGATTTGGGTCATCCAACAGTGGACTGAAAAGAACCTTGGAGAATTTCAGAAGGTCCCCAATGCCAACTGGGAAGAATCAAGGAATCTGATCATTAAACAGTGGATTGAAAAAACTTTGGAGAACTTCAAAACGTTCCCACCAAAGATCAGGCAAGGAACAGATTGTGGACATCGGAAAGAACAACGAAGATCCAATACTATCTCCGAAGGGGATCTAATTAATCCAGGGCTTAGCAAGGACTCTGGAAGGACAGGAGTGGGGGGCGCGGAACCTGGCACCCCCAAACCCTGTAAGCATGTTCTTCTCCACCCTGCTGATGGCCTCATGGATCCTTGGCCCACACATGACTGACTGTGCATTTTCCATGTGCCAGAATTTGGATCTTGAGGCGGCCCGGGCCAGAAGGATTGAGGCAATCCGGGGCCAGATCCTTAGCAAGCTGCAGCTGGAGACGCCCCCCAAGCAAGAAGGGGTGCCCCATCCTTTGCCCCCCGAGGTGATGCTCCTCTACAACAGCACGCGGGAGCCGGTGAGGCGGCTGGCCCCCTGCGAGGGACGACGCACGGCTCGGCGCAAAGACGAGGAATATTACGCCAAAGAAGTCCGGCGAGTGGAAATGTTGACCTCTGGGCACGCTGACAGTAAGGGGGTGGGGGGTACTTGTAAAAAAAAGGGGAGGGAGGTTGGCTTTTGGCAAAGGGAGGGGGTTGGACTAGAAGACCTCCAAGGTCCCTTCCAACTCTGTTTTTCTATTTCTATTTCTCTTTCTATTTCTTTTTTTTATTTCTATTTCTATTCCTATTCCTATTCCTATTTCTATTATTTCTATTTGTATTCCATTCCATTCCATTCTATTCTATAGAATGGGGGTGAAAATGTAACATGTGCGAGCCTCCACAGCCAGGAGCAGTATACCAGACGACGAGGGGATCAACCAGAGGGACAAATGTTTCCCTGTTCTGCTTGGCTAGGCTTTTGATTTGGAGATAGTCCTCGACTTACGAGAGTTCATTTAGTGCCAAAACGGCACTACAGAAAAGTGACTTATTACGGCCGCTTTTCGCACTTACGACAGTTGCAGTATTCCCCCATATTCGCGCGATCAGACTCGCAGTTATGACGGTTGCAATCTCCCGTGTGTGTGTGTGTGTGTCACCGTTAATAACAACGGTTATTAACTTAACTCCTGCAGCAAATGGAGTGAAATCTTCACTTTAAAACTGTCTCGCTTAGCAGCAAATGTTTTGGGCTCAGGGGTTGTGGTCATAAGTCGAGGAATCCCTGTATCCTTATGCCACATGTGGCCTCTTTGGATTTCTGCCACAACTGACAGATCAGGGACAATGTAGATTGTAAATGGTTTGGTCATTTAAACCAGGGATCTCCAAACTTGGCCTCTTTAAGACTTGCGGACTTCAACTCCCAGAATTCCTGCGTAGGCTGGGGGATTCTGGGAGTTGAAGTCCCCAAGTCTTAAAGGGGCCAAGACTTCAATTAAATTGAAGATTTATAATGGAATAAAAATCGCCAACAGATTTTTTTTCTCACCCCACACAGATTCCATCCCTGGCCCTTTCTCTACCCCTTTCTTCCGATTCCTGCACTTTGGGGCCTCCGCTGCGCACCCAAACTTCAGCAACCTCATCCAAGCTGAGCTGAGGATCTACAAGGTCCCGAATCCTGGATCCCACGCCACTGAGCAGCGTGTGGAGCTCTCTCAGGTTAAGATTGGGAATCTTACGGCCACTGATTTGTGCGTCGATGCTAAATCTCTTGTTGGGGATATTACGCTGAGAACTGACTAGGTCAGCTGCCTGAAGAGCTTAAAACTATATATATATAGTTATATATATATTTAAAAACCCTGAACTCTGTCATCTCTAGGTGAGGCCCACAAGGGAATCTTCTCCCCAGACCCAGCGCTACGTGGGAAGCCGAGTTTTACTGCCCAGGCATCGGGCCGAGTGGGTGTCGTTTGATGTCACCGAGAGCGTCCGTCGGTGGGTGAGGAACAGGGGTAAGAAGGCTTTGCTAAGCTGGACGAGAGTCACAACGCTCAGCATTCTCAAAAGCACAGCAGCGAGAATTGTATTTGCACAACCCTGGGAAAAATGTGGACACTCCTACGAACGAAAATGAAATTTAAAAAAAATAAATAGATTGCGCAGAAATGGATAGTTTAACATTAAAGATAAAGAAGACACCGAATAATTTGAACATGGGATTTGTTTTAGCAATGGTTAGAGAATAGAGGTAGAAATTAGAAGTTGGAAGAATACTACTGTATACTACTACTACTACTACTACTAATAATAATAATGACCCAGGGGGGAGTCCTTTTTCTCTTGTGACTTTTTCTGTGTTTTTCCCACCCAATCAGGGAAGAAATTGAGCTTCAAACTGGAATTGCATTGTTCCTGCTGCAGCTCCATCCCAGCCTGGAACACAATTAATTCCCAGCACAATGAGCCTCTGGAATCTCTCTTCGCAGGTATGCGTGGCTTGCTTATACATACATACATACATACACACGTATATGTGTGTGTGTGTGTGTGTCACAACACCCTGGTAAGCCCCAATTAAGGGAGGAAGCATACTGCTTTCCTTTTCTGCCTTTCGGCTCATCACCAGAGACCATCTAGACAGAAAGCTATGAGTTCCGTTGTGTGATTTTTTTCAAAAACCTAACATATATATGTGTGTGTTAGGTTTTTGAGCTGATCAATAAATGCTTCCTCCCTTGTTGTGGAACAAGTATTTTATTATTATTATTATTTATCATATTTGTATACCGCCCTATCTCCCTCCCCGAAGGGACTCAGGGCGGCACACAGAAATATAAAAACAGTACATACAAAAACAGTTAAAATAAATTAAATTTAGAGTCTGTGCTAAAAAAATTTTTAAAGCCATTAAAATCAATTAAAACTATACCAGTTAAAACTATACCAAACCGGCCGCATGAAATAGATGTGTTTTTAGTGCCCGGCAGAAGAGGCGTAGGTCCGGATGGTACGAAGGTCGGGGGGTAGGTCGTTCCAGAGGGCAGGCCCTGCCACAGAGAAGGCCCTTCCCCTGGGGGCCACCCACCGGCATTGTCCGGCAGATGGTACCCTGGGGAGGCCCACTCTCTCTCTCTATGTATATATATATATATAAAATACAATAATACAATAGCAGAGTTGAAAGGGACCCTATATATTTATAGTTTTACAGAATAACAGAGCGGGAAGGGACCTTGGAGGTCTTCTAGTCCAACCCCCTGCTCAGGCAGGGAATCCTATATGGGTAGTTCTCAATGGGCAACCACAATTGAGCCCCAAATTTTATGTTGATAAGGGAGGAGGAGGAGGATTGTGGAATCCTTGGTGCTCTTTGAGCACTTGATGGTTTTTTTGCAGACATTTCATGACCCAACTAGGTAACATTATCAGTATTATGGTAGGGAGGACATTTGCAGCAAATAATGCAGCATTAATAGTGTTACTAGTTTGGGTAATGAAACATCTACAAGAAAACAACCAAGTATATCGCCTTGATCCTATTAATACATCTCTCCCTAAAATCCATTACGTGCTAACGTAAATTCCCAACTCACATTGTCAAATGCTTTCTGCGCATCTAGGAAGATCAACACCATTTTCTTCCCTGGATGTGGTTCGTAGTACTCCAACGTGTTTGAAATTATTCTCACATTGTCTTTAATTGGTCCCTTAGGCAAGAATCCACTTTGGTCTGGGTGTACGGATTGGTTTAAAAGTTTTTAAAGTCTTTCTTAAAATGATTGAAGTATCTATTTTATAGTCTGCCTTCAATAAAGATATCGGTCTATAATTTTTTTGTATCATACATTTGTCAGGGTTCCAAATAACGTCCAAAATTAAATCAGAGTACCGAGGCAAAGGATTCCCCAAAGTTCCAATTTATCAAGAGAGCCATGTTGGCACATCTGGGGAAAACCCGAATCTGAAAGCTTCCCGGTTTTCCCCACCCAGTTGAAAGTTCAAGATCCTGCCTCAAACATCCCCAAGCCCATCCCATGGTCCAATCTCCCACTGCCACGAAGACAGATTCCTCCCATCTAGTTCCAGCCAGGTGCGGAGACAAAGGATGACCTTGAGTTTCCAAGAAGAATGTTGTTATGGCTACATATCGCCCAGCTCCGTATAATCCCTCCTCCCATTTTCCCACAATAGAAAATGAACAGTGGAAAGCACGGCAGGCTTGAAGTCCAAAAGGAAAAGATGGCTTGTAGGTTCGACCACCTTTTGTGTGAGTGTAATATATGCGTCTCTCCATCTATACAGGTCTGGATGACAACCTCATCAAGGAGGCATGGAAAGGCTGGTCCAGACCCCCAGATCTCACCCACAAAGCCCCACACCTCCTCCTCACCTTGCTGCCCCCAACCCAGCTGGACGCTGCCCCGAAGGGTCGCCATCGCCGGGCAGCTAACACCCCCAGCTGCCCCAGGTAAGATACGCTGGTGGTTGATTTTCTCCAAAACATTCAGCAGAATGATGGACTCGGAAATCTCTCTAGGCACGAACTCAAAAAAAGTGCACAATCCCACCGGATTTACAAAAACAGGACCTGGACATATGTGTGTAGCTGGTCCTAGACTTACAGCCATTCGTTTAGCGACCGTTTGAGGTTGCAACGGCACTGAAAAGCTGATTTGTGATCATTTTTCACATTTACGACCCAGTGGTGAAATTCATTTTATTTTGCTACCGATTCTGTGGGCGTGGCAAGGATACTGCAAAATCCCCATTCCATTCCCTGAGGAATACCTGTATATCGCTCTATCTTGTGGCAATGAGTTCCACTGATTAATGCCATAGGATTTGACGCCTGAAATTCTTTTTCTGGCTCAATGCAGGAATTCGGATAAAGACTGCTGCCTTCACCCACTATATATCGATTTTCGGAAGGATCTAAAGTGGAAATGGATCCATCAGCCCAAAGGATACAAAGCCAATTTCTGCACTGGAAACTGCCAATATAGTCTAACTACCAACATGCGTCATAACATGGTGAGAATCAGCCTGCAATCGGCCGGCTGGTTGGGGGATTCTGGGAGTTGAAGTCCACCCATCTTAACGCCTGCTGGCTGGGGGATTCTGGGAGTTGAAGTCCACTCATATTAAATCAAGCTGGCTGGGGAATTCTGGGAGTTGAAACCCACAAGTCTTAAAGATTCCAAGTTTGGAGATCCCCTGTTTAAAAAAAAAAAATCTTTCCAAAAACAATTTTAACCAACAGAGTTCCCAGTTTTAAAACCATTTGAAAACCTTTGAACTTTCTAAAACAAAGGTTTTCAAATGTTTATTTTCAGACTGGGAACTCTGTTCGTTTAAATAAATAATATAAATATAAATAACATAAATATAAATAACATAAATATAAATAATATAAATATAAATATCATCTACCTACCTACCTACTATTTATCTACCTACCTATCATCCATCTGTCTACTATCTACCTACCTACCTACTTATCATCTACCTATTATCTACCTACCTACCTACCTACCTACCTGCCTGCCTACCTGCCTGCCTACCTGTCTATCTATCTATCTATCTATCTATCTATCTATCTATCTATCTATCTATCTATCTATCTATCTATCTATCTATCTATCTATCTATCTACCTACCTACCTACCTACCTACCTACCTACCTACCTACCTATCATCTATCTATCTATCTATCTATCTATCTATCTATCTATCTATCTATCTATCTATCTACCTACCTACCTACCTACCTACCTACCTACCTACCTACCTACCTACCTACCTACCAATCTATCTATCTATCTATCTATCTATCTATCTATCTATCTATCTATCTATCTATCTACCTACCTACCTACCTACCTACCTACCTACCTATCATCTACCTACCTACCTACCTACCTACCTACCTATCTATCTATCTACCTACCTATCATCTACCTACCTACCTACCTACCTACCTACCTATCATCTATCTATCTATCTATCTATCTATCTATCTATCTATCTATCTATCTATCTATCTATCTATCTATCTATATACCTACCTACCTACCTACCTACCTACCGACCGACCGACCTACCTATCATCTATCTATCTATCTATCTATCTATCTATCTATCTATCTATCTATCTATCTATCTATCTATCTATCTATCTATCTATCTATCTATCTATCTAATCTACCTACCTACCTACCTACCTACCTACCTATCATCTACCTACCTACCTACCTACCTACCTATCTATCTATCTATCTATCTATCTATCTATCTATCTATCTATCTATCTATCTACCTATCATCTATCTATCTATCTATGTAGAACTCATGATAAAAATTGGCTGCGTTTAAAATTTTTGACTTTCCTCCCTGCTTGATTGAACTCGGTTGGCAAACTCCGGTTTGAAAAGGAGGGGAGAATTTTTTTTTTTTTTTTAAAGGATTGACGAATAGTTCAGGAAGAGTTTTTATTCGGGGTGGGGGGGTGGGGGTGGGGGTCAAAGGGGCTTTGAAACCAATGACGGGCTGTACTGGAATTGGGGAGGGGGATAGTTTGGTGCCTGAAGCCTCTTCGTCTTCCTTCTGCGCCCCTCTTTCCCTGCAGGTGCTTCCTCTGCACAGTAAAGTCAACCCCGAAGGCTCGGCTGCTCCTTGTTGTGTGGCCCGCAAACTGGAACCTTTGACCATCCTGTATTATGTCGGACGTCAGCCCAAAGTCCAGCAGCTGAGTAACATGATTGTGAAATCCTGCCGTTGCCGTTAAAACGGTGTGTGTGTGTGTGTGACTGGCTCCTTCCGCTTCCCCTCCGGAAAAATTATCCGATAAGCATCCTTGTACTCCACCTCTCCCAGCTTTAAAATGAAGAAAATGTTTCCTTCGAGAGCAGAAACTTTTCTACTGTGAAGACCCAAGGGTCTAGTCCTCATGGTAGAGAAAAGTGAGAGCTGAGCTGTGCGACTGGTGATTGGGGCAAGAGGTTGGCGGTTTGCACATGATCAGAGACATTTGTTGTTCCCGAGAGCCTGAAGCCAACTCCTTGTCTTGACAAAAATCCCTTTTTATTAATTTGCTGTGAATTCTGCTCATTCACATCCAGTATTTCAAGGGAGGATTTACGGTCACGGACCTTATCTGGCTTGGAGAGATGCCAGGTCGATCTCTGCAAAACTTGCAAAGAGTCTCATAGAGTCTTGAACCAATGAAGCGAACTCATGGTCTCCTGCAAACTCCACTCCCCTTTCGCTCCTCTTTTATTCCCTCTGGGAGGGGCCATTCATCGTCCACCTGTGGCCTTCCTCCCGAGTCGACCCCTGTTCTTTAGCTCTTCCCTTTGTTTGGCCACTCTGCGCATGCGCACACTGGGAACAGGCTCCAGCTGTTCTTCTGCCTCATTGATGTCTAACTCCGAAGGCAGCTGATAACTGTCGGAGGGCCCTGGCCCCCTCGCTGCCTCCGATGCAGAGCCCTCCTGAGAGCCTTCCCCAGACTCCAGGACTGGCCCATCTTCCTCCCCAACCCTCCTCACTGTCCGAATCTGCTGCCAGCCCCACTGGGCTGCTAGTGGGCCACAATAGAGGAGGAGGAGAAAGAAGAAGAGGAGGAAGAGGAAGAGGAAGAAAAGAAGGAGGAGGAGGAGGAGGAGGAGGAGGAGGAGGAGGAGGAGGAGGAGGAGAAGAAGAAGAAGAAGAAGAAGAAGAAGAAGAAGAAGAAGAAGAAGAAGAAGAAGAAGAAGAAGAAGAAGAAGAAGAAGAAGAAGAAGAAGAAGAAGAAGAAGAAGAAGAAGAAGAACTGTGGAGTCCTTGGTGCTCTCTAACCTTGGTGGTTTCCTTGCAAACCTTTCAAGACTCAACTAGGTAACATCATCAGTGCTAGAGTTGGTTTTGTAAGGAGGGGGAGGAGTTGAAGCCCACCCATCTTAAAGCCTGCTGACTGAGGGATCCTGGGAGTTGAAGTCCACCCATCGCCAAGTGGCCCAGCTAGGATAAAACCATGAGACATTCATGGACAAAAGAGAGAACAAGGCTGAGATTTAAAAGGGAGGAAAAGCAGAATTTACTTCTTTAGGGCCCAGTTTTGAGGGAGCGCCAGCGTTGAGACCGGGAGCTCCCCGAGAAGGACGGAGAAGTGTGTGTGTGTGGGGGGGGGGTGAGCCTTCCAGGTCTGGATTTGGGGCTCAGATGATCCCCCTTCCTTGC
Source organism: Rhabdophis nuchalis (assembly GCA_039707465.1). Taxonomy (NCBI): domain Eukaryota; kingdom Metazoa; phylum Chordata; class Lepidosauria; order Squamata; family Natricidae; genus Rhabdophis; species Rhabdophis nuchalis. The sequence goes on from CM077662.1 coordinate 4,624,422, forward strand.
AACTGCAAGTGGAGTTTGTCAACTTGCTTCTCCATCTGTCCAGTGAGCGGGTGATTCGCCCCGAGATTTTTCTGATAAGCTGAGTTGAGTTGGAAAGGAGGGGAGAAAAAAACAGCAACAACAAGATTTGGAATTTCAAACTTAAACATCTTGGGGTTCAGATCCCCTCCCCCCATTTCGCAGTTCATTTGGGTTACGATTGGGACTGCTAGACTTACGGCCAGAATTTCTGTCGCTGAGCAAGAACATGCAAAGCCAGCCACCCCTGGCTTGACAAACCTTTCCCCACGGTGGTTAGCAAATCGCTGCCGTTGTTAAGTGAATCGCTTGGCCGTTAAGCAAATCTAGCTCCCTCCTCCCATGCCGGCTGGGAAGGTCAAATGCTGATCCCGTGACACACACACCCCTCCCCAAAAATGCTTCTACTGTCGGTTGTTAAGCGGACAAATTTGGATCACGCAGCTGTGGGGACGCTGCGATGGTCGTTAAGTGCAGGAGCAGTTGCTCAACTTTGGACGGACACTAAATGAATTGATTGTAAGTCAGGGACTACCCTGAGAGTAATCGCTTTTCAGTTCTTATCTTTGGCTGCAATAAAAGATAAATTGGTACATCTAGTTAACTCACCGAGTAGCGTGGCCTTTAAGATGGCCAAGACTTCCTCCTCTAATAATTCTTGCAGAGGTAAAGGTACCTGAGAGATGGCAAGAGAAAGACTTAAAAAGTCGAAATGGCAGCCTTAACACAGCCATTTTGACTTTTTTGACCTATTCCCCCTTTGCGGATACCCTATGAGGGCAGTCCCATCATCCAAGATTTGACTTGAAATCCCAAACATTTTGCAATTTCAGGTCGTTCAATTTCCAACTGAAGGTGGCAGAATTGCAATTCTGTTCGGCTGTGGGCGATGGGCCCTGTAGTTTCCCCCCCCCCCCCCCCGGGAACTTGAATGGTGCGGGGGCCCCAGAGGTGGAAGCCCCCGCCTCACAATCCGGAAGCGTGTGAGTTCGATCCTAGGTAGAGGCAGATATTTTTCTCTCTCTCTGGGCACGATGAGAATATTATCTGCTGAACAAAACTCCACGTTGGGGACAGGAAAGGCGTCTGGCCACTCAGCTAGCTCCATTCAGTTGCCCAGACTCCACCCCCCGCAAGGAATTATGGGGTTATTAAAAGATGTTGGTGAGTATTTCCCAGAAATTATATTTTGCAGGGAAAGGACGAGAAAAACAAAATGGTTGCATTGGTTTTGCGATTTGGCTGCCTTGGAAAAGAAACTTGAAATGGAATTTAAAATGGAAACGTCAATATTCCCAGGGACAGCTAAAATCCAGAGCTGGACCGAACTGCACAACTGATCCAATAACATCGAGTGTGGTGGCAGTGTGAACGAAACCAGAGGGGAAGAAAAACTCTATGGTTGGGAGGACCAAATCGATTGAACCAACCAAGCGCAGGGAATAGGAAAGGTCGCCAAGCAGAGATGCAGAAAGTAGCATGACAACCAAAAACTCACAGCCACTTTAGAGTCCCGTTCGTGTTTCACAAATTTCTGCTTGTACGATTTGTCCTAGGAAGGGGATGGGAGGAAAAAAAAGAATTTTAATTTTAATTTTGCACTTGCAAACTTATTCTTCCTAAAACACCCAAATCCATCATTTCCCCTTCTCTGGTTACATCCACCACTTTTAATGATGGATTCACTAACGCTCCTCTCTCTCGCCTTTTCAAAACACCCCATCTCCTATATTTGCGGGGGGGGAGGGGAGGGGGGGGGAGATGGAAAAATAAAAGAAAATAGTGGAAAAGGAAAACAGCACAATTTGAGTTAAGACACAGCCAGGCCATCCCATAAACAGCCAAATCAAAATCATCAGACCGATAAGGCAACCTTGGGGTGTGGATTTCCACTCCCAGAATTCCCCAGTCAGGGGGATTCTGGGAGTTGAAGTCCCCCCATCTTAAAGCATGCTGGCTGGGGGATTCTGGGAGTTGAAGTCCACCCACCTTAAAGCATGCTGGCTGGGGGATTCTGGGAGTTGAAGTCCACCCATCTTAAAGCACGCAGGCTGGGGGATTCTGGGAGTTGAAGTCCACCCATCTTAAAGCACGCAGGCTGGGGGATTCTGGGAGTTGAAGTCCACCCATCTTAAAGCATGCTGGCTGGGGAATTCTGGGAGTTGAAGTCCACCATCTTAAAGCATGCTGGCTGGGGGATTCTGGAAGTTGAAGTCCACCCATCTTAAAGCATGCTGGCTGGGGGATTCTGGGAGTTGAAGTCCACCCATCTTAAAGCCTGCTGGTTGGGGAATTCTGGGAGTCGAAATCTATCAGTCTTAAAGTTGGCAAGGTTGAGAAACACTTAACCAGACAGCCATCAGAACCTAAACTATTATAAATAAAAAATAGCTAAGATCCTTCCAGCTGGAGAGAAATCTCCAATGAGATTTTCTTTTAAAAAAAATATCAATATTTGCTACCTTTCAAGAATACTCTTCTCAAACGTGCTACCCAGTTTGCCAAAATGTTTTTTGGGGTTTTTTTTTTGAGTCAGAAGCTCTTCCTTTCCCCGTTCACAGTCACCTTAAAAATGGAGTCCGGAAACTCTCGGGAGTGGCCCGTATCCCTCTGATTGATCCGGTGTCCCATGTGGAGAAACGAACTACTAGGAGCATCTAGACAGAAGAAAGGGACGGACAATGAGGAGAAAAGCTATACAAGTCAAAGGATTCAGTACCCTTGGCAGACCAGTACCACCTCAATTATGGTCCTACGTCACGGACTACCTCAAGAAAGAGAGAGAGGAAAAGAGAGAGGAGAGAGAGAGGAGATGGGGGAGAGAGAGGAGAGAGAGGGAGAAAAAAAAGAGAGAGAGAGAGAGAGGTTCAGAAAGGACCCTCCCTAGTGTCTTGACCTGTAGAGGGGGATGTGGGGGAAGGAATTCACTTTTAGGCTTGTAAAACTCACTGTCTCCTTTAGCAACAGAAATCCTAGGCTCTATTGTGTCCATATGTCACGGACTACTCGAGGAGGTTCATAAACTACCCTTCCTAACGTCTTGGCTTGTAGAGAGGGATGGGGGGGGGGGGAAGAAATGTACTTTTAGGCTTGCAAAATTCACGAACTGTCTAGCAAAATAAATCTTGGGCTCCATTGTGGTCGTAAGTCTGGGACTACCTCAAGAAAGAGAGAGAGGTTCAGAAGGGACCCTCCCTAGTGTCTTGGCCTGTAGAGGGGGGGGGGACAGGCGGGCGTGGGAGGAAGAAATGCCCTTCCAGGCTTGCAAAATCCTGTTAATGTAGCTTTGCAATAAAGAATCATTAACTGCTTTGCTCCTGTCTGCGCTCCGCTTCACCTGGGGAGGCTTACGGGAATGCAGGCCGCGAGCTCCTTCCAGGTGAACAGCGCCTGGCTGTCTCCAGCGCATTATTCTGAGTGCAAGAAGTGAGCCAAGTTGCCATCGACTGCCTCTCTCTCTCTCTCTCTCTCTCTCTGATTGACAGCCTGGATTACCCATCTCCAAAATGACATGCAATTGGCAGATGGACCAGGAAGAAGAGGGAATCCGGGGAGCGAAGGCTAAGGAACAAGGTGGATTTTCACATTCCTAAATTTTCCGGGGTGCCAGATCGGTGACTTCACTTTTACGGCAGTTGCAAGGAGCGGATCTGCTTGGAGATCTGGAGAGAATGAGCCGAGGAGCCAACAACGGGCGAGTCCTCGACGTTACGACCACGACGGAGCCCCAAATGTCTGCCGCTGTATGAGATCATTCATCGAATTTTTTGCTCCCTTTTACGACTTTGTTAAGCGAATCGCGGCCGTGGGTTCGGTTAGCGAGCCGGTTGTTAAGTGAATCTCGCCTTGCGCCTTGACTTGGCTTGTCAGGAGGTCGCAAAAGGGAATCGCGTGACTCCAGGGCAACCGTCACAAGTACGAGTCCGTTGCCAAGCGGCTGAATTTTGATCATGTGACCACGAGGACGCTGTAACGTTCACGGGGGGGGGGGGGAGAAACGGCCGTAAGTCACTTTTTTTCAGTGCTGCTCTAACTCCAAACGGTCACTAAATGAATTGAGTAAGTCAGGGGCTGTTCGTCATTATGCAAGCAACAATTTCAGGAATATTCGAAATTCTCCAGCGTCTATTTAGAGAACTTTTCGTTACCTGGAGAGATGAAAGATTTACTCTTCTGCTTCTGGGTCTCTTCTCGACTTGGCTTCGACTCCTGGGAAAAAACGAGGAAATAGGAAAAGACACAGAACAAGCGTTAAGAACGAAAAAATAACTATATATTTTGTAGATATAATAGTTCAGGGACGCAGTGGCTCAGGGGCGAAGACGCTTGTCGATCAGAAGGTCTGCAGTTGGGTGGTTCGAATCCCTAGCGCTGCGTAACGGAGGGAGCTCCCGTGACTTGTCTCAGCTTCTGCCAACCTAGCAGTTCGAAAGCAGGTAAAAAATGCAAGTAGAAAAATAGGAACCACCTTTGGTGGGAAGGGATCAGCGTTCCGTGCGCCTTCGGCGTTGAGTCATGCTGGCCACATGACCACGGAGACGTCTCCGGACAGCGCTGGCTCTTTGGCTTTGAAATGGAGGTGAGCACTGCCCCCTAGAGTCGGGAACGACTAGCACAGATGTGCGAAGGGAACCTGGTGCGTCAAAGTCTCTTTATCATGCCCGTCGTAACTGCCAATGGTCACTAAGCAAGAACTATCTTTAGTACAATCGGGTAAAAGAAAGCCAGATGTTATTGGACAGATCATTTTGCAGTCTAAGAGCTTCGCAAAATGTTTGAAGCAACTGAAGCATTAGTTGAGCCAATAAATACTCTTTCTTTCTTTCTTTCTTTCTTTCTTTCTTTCTTTCTTTCTTTCTTTCTTTCTTTCTTTCTTTCTTCTTTCTTCTTTCTCTTTTTTCTTTTTCTTTCTTTCTGTCTTTCTTTCTTCTTTCTCTTTTTTCTTTTTCTTTCTTTCTGTCTTTTTCTTTCTTTCTTTCTTTCTTTCTTTCTTTCTTTCTTTCTTCTTTCTCTTTTTTCTTTTTCTTTCTTTCTGTCTTTCTTTCTTCTTTCTCTTTTTTCTTTTTCTTTCTTTCTGTCCTTTTCTTTCTTTCTTTCTTTCTTTCTTTCTTTCTCTCTTTCTCTCTTTCTCTCTCTTTCTTTCTCCCTCTCTCTTTCTGTCTTTCTGTCCTTCTGTCTTTTTCTTTGTCTCTTTCTTTCTTTTTTCCTTTCCTCCTCCTCCATCTCCTCCTCCTCCTCCTCCTCCTCCTCCTTCTTCTCTGTTTTTGTCTGTCTGCTCTCTCTCTCTCTCTCTCTCTCTCTCTCTCTCTCTCTCTCTCTCTCTCTCTCTCTCTCTCTCACACACACACACACACACACACACACAGGGATTGGGGGGTGTTGGCACTTCCCCTACCTCTTCATTTTGCTGTGGAACATCCTCAGGACTAGTAGAAAAAGGAAGAGGGGGGAGAAATGAGGACAAAATTAAAACAATCCCTTAGCTAATGAAAAAACAGATTAACAGAATAAGGGAGTCGGAAGGGACCTTAGAGGTCTTCTAGTCCAACCCCCAGGCAGGAAACCCTATCCCAGACAAATGGGTTCTCCAATCCCTTCTGGAAAACCTCCAGTGATTGTAGCACCCACAGCTTCTGGTGGCAAGCCGTTCCACCGGTTTAATTGTCCTCCACTGTCAGGAAATGTCTAAGTTGCAAGCAGAACCGTTTCCTTTCCCGATTAACAGAATCAGTGAATTTCATCCAAACCTGCTCGTCAGAGCAAGACGAAGGGGGGGGGGTGGTTTCTTCTCACCCACCCACCCACCCCCACCCCAAGTTCTTGGGCCAAGGCCCAGGTGTGAAGGCATCTCCATTGTTCGGCGAGAACCGTGAATACCTTTGGAGAAGGTCTTCTTCAGGGATATCTTCAGTTCCTCTCTGGAAGAACACAAAACAGAGGAGAAGGACTTTCCCTTGGCCCACCCTTGTTTGCGGGGGAGGGAATCCAGCCTCTTCCCCCCCACTCACAATCTCTTCCTGCATTGCACATTGTTTTGCACGTTGCAAATAATTTTTTGGGGTGTGCGTGAGTGTGCAAAATGCAGGGCCGAAATATTTTGATTATGGATAATCCTCAGATTTACAACCACAACAAGGAACAACCACTGCAGCGATTCACTTAATGTACAGAGCTAAAAGGTCATAACACGGGCCAACAGTTCACTCAACAGATGTCTCACTTAGCAACCCAAACATTTGGGTCTCCACTGTGGTCATAAATCAAGGACCACCAGTGACTAGATTTATCCTGGTAGGTGGCGATCGTCTTGGGATTGGATCGCCTTTCTATAGTATCTGAAATTAAGAAGAATTAAGGATATCCCAGAGGGTTGTTCTCCGAAATGGAGATCATCATCATCATCATCCTCATCCTCATCCTCATCCTCATCATCATCCTCATCCTCATCCTCATCCTCATCCTCATCATCATCATCATCATCATCAGACAAACAAGCAAATAAAGCCCACCACATACCCTATCTTGGTGCTTGAAGAAATCCTCGCTGAAGATTTTAGACAAACTGGGAAGAAGAGTTGGATCAAAGTAACTTTGAGAAAGTGGAAAATTACCCATGGAGGGGAATCTTTGCCCAATTTTTAAAAATAGATGTTGAATTTAGTTACTTGGTTAGCAGGAGCAAAAATGAAGCAGAGAGTCATTTAGTGGTACCAGTTAAAATCATGTTTTTCAACATTAGCCACCTTAAGATGGGTGGATTTCAACTCCCAGAATTCACCAGTCAGCATGCTGACTAGGGGATGCTGGGAGTTGAAGTCCACCCCTCTTAAAGCATGCTGACTGGGGGATTCTGGGAGATGAAGTCCACCCATCTTAAAGCATGCTGACTGGGGGATTCTGGGAGATGAAGTCCACCCATCTTAGAGCATGCTGACTGGGGGATTCTGGGAGATGAAGTCCACCCCTCTTAAAGCATGCAGACTGGGAGATTCTGGGAGATGAAGTCCACCCCTCTTAAAGCATGCAGACTGGGGGATTCTGGGAGATGAAGTCCACCCCTCTTAAAGCATGCAGACTGGGGGATTCTGGGAGATGAAGTCCACTCCTCTTAAAGCATGCTGACTGGGGGATTCTGGGAGATGAAGTCCACCCCTCTTAAAGCATGCAGACTGGGGGATTCTGGGAGATGAAGTCCACCCCTCTTAAAGCATGCAGACTGGGGGATTCTGGGAGATGAAGTCCACCCCTCTTAAAGCATGCAGACTGGGGGATTCTGGGAGATGAAGTCCACCCCTCTTAAAGCATGCAGACTGGGGGATTCTGGGAGATGAAGTCCACCCCTCTTAAAGCATGCTGACTGGGGGATGCTGGGAGATGAAGTCCACCCATCTTAGAGCATGCTGACTGGGGAAATCGCCAGCTTTCAGTTTTGCCTGTAGCATTAAGTGAACATTCCCTTTGGGTTAATTCCCGACTGTCTTTAAAAACAAACTTTTCTTAAGTTTTATTTTTGCTTTTCCAAAGCTGAGGGAAAAGGGGATCTGATGTTCTTTTTACTTTCCAAGAGAACCTACTCTGTCACCTGGCTGCCTTCCAGCTGCAATTTCTTCATGGATTTCTACAAAATACAAATACGCACACACAAACACACAAAGGCAACTTATATGAAAAGAACAGATAAGAAAGGCAGACCACCCCCAACTCAGCCCCTTTGTTCTCCCTCAGGCGAAGAAACTCACTTTATTCCACCATTTAGCTTTCCCCAATCCAATGTTCTCTTGGACTACAATACCAGTCACTTCTGGGGTAGAAGGGTCCTTGAGAACCCCTCAAGGACCACAAAATAAAACCACACTTTTGCAAAATTCATGCTTATGATGAGACTAGCTGAACACCCATGCTCCTCTATGAAACTATGTGATCGGGCTTGATTAATTGACACTTACAACTTGAAAATTGTAGTTACAATGGGTCTGTCCTCTCCCCTTCTCTCCCTCAGGCTGGCCCCATCGATCCTCTCCTATCCCCTTCTCTCCCTCAGTCTAACTCCTTAGCGTCAGAGCGTTTTTTCAGGTGGGCAGGGAGAGTAGAATGTCATCCAGCCCGTAGGCTGATGAGTCACACGCTTGCCACACCCACACCCAAGTGGCAATTGGAACAGAGTTCTTTTCAGGTGGGGAGGGGGAGTAGAACGTCTAACTTCTTAGCATCAGAACGTGTTAATAATACTATAAGAAATACTAATGATCCGACGGTCATTTAAAAAAAAAATCCTTTCTTAGCGAGCACCTAGAAGCCAAGAGGAACATACGTGCCAAATGTCAAGATTGTAGGCTTTACGGTTCTGGAGATTTCGTGATGATGCGTGAGGGAGTTTCAAGAAACCGGAATAAAAAAACTAAACCCAATGAAAATAAAAATATTCACAAATATTTACTCTGCGGAAGCTGGCAACCTTCTTCGGTTTGGATTTCCTCAGAAACCTTGACGAGAAAACGAAAAGAGTTTAAGACTTCAGCACAGCACGAGGCAAAGTATACAGGCCGTCCTTGATTTACGACCTACATTTTCCCCCTCTTGTTAATTCTGCGGTTTGATGGTTATTTTCTCATTTCCGAATCTTTTCTTCTTCCTTTATGGCTTTCTTATTCTTTGCATATTTTCTCTAATTTCCAATGCCCGTGGTTTCTCCAGGGGTTTGGGGAAAGGCTTCTGAAGGCCTCCCCATGAGATAACGGCCCCTCCTCCCAGCCACAAACATATTCCCAAGGAAGCACCGCATTCGCACAGGGCCCCTTTTCCGCGTGAAAAATCGCAGCACGGCCCCGTGGCCAAGCCCTTCCGTACCGTGGCATCCAGTTCCATGGCTCGGCCTCCTCGGACATTTGCTGCAATGGAATGGGACAGTTAGAAGAAAGGGATGGTGTGGAAACCCCTCTTTCTCTACTCTCCTCCCACCTGGGGGGGGCATACACTGCCCACAGCTATGGGTCTCTAAGCTAAGCAACCAGATGTGCTGGACTGCACACACACACACACGCACACACATTGCATGCTCAGATGGGCTTAGTGGTCTGGTCGTCCAATTTTCCAGCCTGGAGTTCAGTTTGCAACAGTGGTGCACTGGGGAAGAGGAGGAGGAGGAGGAGGAGGAGGAGGAGGCAAAGCAGGAGGAGGAGACCTGTGGGGTCCTTGGTGATCTCTGAGCTTGGAGGGTTTCTTGCAGACGTTTCATGACCCAACTAGGGAACGTCATCAGTGCTAGAAGGGAGTGGGGATTGTGGAGAGGAGGAGAAAGGAAAAGGGAGGAGGAGGAGGAGGAGGAGGAGGAGGAGGAGGAGGAGGAGGAGGAGGAGGAGGAGGAGGAAAAGGAAAAGCAGGAGGAGGAAGAGGAGACCTGTGGGGTCCTTGGTGATCTCTGAGCTTGGAGGGTTTCTTGGAGACGTTTCATGAACCAACTAGGGAACATCATCAGTGCTAGAAGGGAATGGGGATTATAGAGAAAAGGAGGAGGAGGAGGAGAGATGGCACATGAGGAGGGAGAGAAGAAGGAGAAAGAGAGGGGAAACAAGAAGGGGAAGGAGGGACGGTGGATGAGGAGGGTGAAAAGGGGCTAGGAAAAAGAGAAAGAGGAGAAGAAGGGGGAGAAGGAGGAGGGAGAGGAGAAGGATAGGAGAAGAAGAAAGAGAAGAACGAAGCAGAAGAAAGAGAAAGAGGAGGGCAGGAGGGATGGTGGAGGAGGAGGAGGAGGAAGAGGGTAGGAAAAGGAGAAGGAGAAAGAGGAGAAGGGATGGCGGAGGAGGAGGGAGAGGAGAAAGAGAAGGAGGTATGAACAGGAGAAGGAAAAGATGGACGAGAAGAGGAAGAGAGAAAGAAGAATACGGTGGAGAAGGAAGAAGAAGAGGAAAAAAGGAGGAAGAGAAGAACTAAAAGAAGGAGAAGAAAGGGGAGGAGGGGAGGACAAGTGCAGACGAGAAAGAGAAAAAAGCGGCGAAGAGGTAGAGAAAGAAGAGAAGGAGAAAAGAGGAGGAGGAGGAGAAAGAACAATGCAGGAACTCCAAGGCCTACCTCTTCTTTCTCAGAAGCTTCACTGCCAGAGAGGCGCTTAGACCTTTAAAGGAGAGAAAGAGAAACCCAACCAAGTCAATTAACACACAAAGATTTTGCAGGTCCATTTGACATCCTGCCTTGACTTTGGAGAATTCGGAGTTGCCCATTTCCTCTTGCTTGGAACGGACCCTGGATGGGCACCAGTTCAAGGCTACCAAAGCCGGATAAAAGAAAGAAAAAATACCTGCCACGAATAAAAACCGAGCCCTGTTTATATAATAAACTAGCCGATAATCTAGCATGTATGTGCCAGTCGTTCCTGACTCTAGGGAGCGCTGCTCCTCTCCGTTTCAAAGCCGAAGAGCCAGCGCTGTCCGAAGACGTCTCCGGGGTCACGTGGCCGGCATGACTCAACACCGAAGGCGCACGGAACGCTTGTTCCCTTCCCACCAAAGGTGGCTCCTGTTTTTCTACTTGCATTTTTTAACGTGCTTTCGAACTGCTAGGTTGGCAGAAGCCGGGACGAGTCACGGGAGCTCCCTCCGTTACGCGGCGCTGGGGATTCAAACCGCCAAACTGCTGAACTTTTCCTGATCGACAAGCTCAGCGTCTTAGCCCCTTGAGCCACCACGTCCCTAAAAAGGACGCCAAAAAAAAAAAGAACCTGCAAATTGGATTTCCTCCCAGAGTTACGAAAGCTTTTCTTTGAGCTTAGGAGCCAAGGACATCGGCTGTACTCGGTGGTCCAGGGAGGAGCAGCGCCCTTGAGCAGAACTCAATATGAAATCAGCGTTGTTGGTTTTGGGGGGGGGGGGGGGGAATATTGACATGGGATCCAAAACAAAAAAAGAAAGATTGCCAAATGGTTTTGCAGGCTGTGGAGCGGAACGGAAGCTCTTACTTGCTGAAATAGCCGAAGGGCAGGGTGGAGATGCCTTTCTTGGAGATGGAGCCCCTCATGTTTTGGAAATGCTGGGGGGGAATAAGAGAGATTGGCAAGGATTCGTGGCTGTTGGGTTCCTCTTTTCCTTTCCTTTTATCTTTCCTTTTCTTTCTTTCTTCCTTTCCTTTCTTTTCCTTTCTTCTATCTTCCTTTTCTTCCTTTCTACTTTTCCTTCCATCTTCCTTTCCTTTCCTTCTTCCTTTCCTTTTTCTTTTCTTTTATCTTCCTTTCCTTTCCTCTTTCCCCTTTCCTTCTACCTTCCTTTCCTTCCCTTCCTTTCCCTTACCCTCTCTCTCACTCTCCTTTCCTCCTTTCCATCCCATCCTATTTTTCCTTCCTTTCATTGCCTCCCCTCCCTTCCTTCCTTCCTTCCCTCCCTCTTTTTCTTGCCCTTGTTTTTTCCTTCCTTTCATCCCTCTTTGCCTCCCCCTACTTTCCCATCTCTCTTTCTTTTCCTTCCTTCCTTCCATCCATCCACCACTTTCTTTTCCTCCCCCCTCCTTTATCATCTCTCTTTCTTTGGCTGCCTGCCTTTCATCCATCACTCTTTCTTTTCCTCCCTCCCTCCATTCCTTTCTTTCCCCCTTTTACCTGGAGTTTGTGGTCAAAGATTGCTCCCATGCTGCTTCGCATCGACCTGCAAACACAGCAAAGCAGAGATAGAGAGATACAGATAGATAGATAGATAGATAGATAGATAGATAGATAGATAGATAGATAGATAGATAGATAGATAGAAAGAGAGATAGATATAGATAGAAAGAGAGATAGATAGATATAGATAGATAGTTATAGATAGATAGATAGATAGATAGATAGATAGATAGATAGATAGATAGAAAGAGAGATAGATATAGATAGAAAGAGAGATAGATAGATATAGATAGATAGTTATAGATAGATAGATAGATAGATAGAGAGATAGAGAGATAGAGAGATAGATAGATAGATAGATAGATAGAAAGAGAGATAGATATAGATAGAAAGAGAGATAGATAGATATAGATAGATAGTTATAGATAGATAGATAGATAGATAGATAGATAGATAGATAGATAGATAGATAGAGAGATAGAGAGATAGATATAGATAGAAAGAGAGATAGATAGATATAGATAGATAGTTATAGATAGATAGATAGATAGATAGATAGATAGAAAGAGAGATAGATATAGATAGAAAGAGAGATAGATAGATATAGATAGATAGTTATAGATAGATAGATAGATAGAAAGAGAGAGAGATAGATATAGATAGTTATAGATAGATAGATAGATAGATAGATAGATAGATAGAAAGAGAGATAGATATAGATAGAGAGATAGATAGATATAGATAGATAGTTATAGATAGATAGATAGATAGAAAGAGAGAGAGATAGATATAGATAGATAGTTATAGATAGATAGATAGATAGATAGATAGATAGATAGAAAGAGAGATAGATATAGATAGAGAGATAGATAGATATAGATAGATAGTTATAGATAGATAGATAGATAGATAGATAGAAAGAGAGATAGATATAGATAGAAAGAGAGATAGATAGATATAGATAGATAGTTATAGATAGATAGATAGATAGATAGAAAGAGAGATAGATATAGATAGAAAGAGAGATAGATAGATATAGATAGATAGTTATAGATAGATAGATAGATAGATAGATAGATAGATAGATGGATGGATGGATGGATGGATGGATGGATGGATGGATGGATGGATGGATGGATGGATAGATAGATAGATAGATAGATAGATAGATAGATAGATAGAAAGAGAGATAGATAGATATAGATAGATAGATATAGATAGATAGTGATAGATAGATAGATAGATAGATAGATAGATAGATAGATAGATAGATAGATAGATAGATAGATAGAGAGAGAGAGATACAGAGGGGGAGAGAGAGATTGTTTCAAATAAGCAGCATTGCAATCAGAAAAGCAGGGGGTTGGACTAGAAGACCTCCAAGGCCCCTTCCAACTCTGTTATTCTATTATAACTGTTGAAAGCCCACCTGGCTCCTTCTCACCATATACTATGCTTGGAGTCCTCCGTCAAGGGGCCGACTTCCTCGCGGTAATCCATGAAGACGGGCTTCATGAGGTGTTGACCCCCCTTGGCCGACATCTCCACGAGCTGCTCGTCCTCCTTGGCCAGAAGCTGTCCTTCTTCTTCCTTCTTCTCTTCCTCCTCTTCCAAGATGTCCCCCTCCCTCCGAGGGCCCTTCTGCTTCAGCTCCAGCATCGATTCGTCCAACAAGGATAGCTTGTCCCACTGGTCTTCCACCTCCCCCGTGACGGGGTCCCTGGGAATGTCCCATGGCTCGTCCAGCAAAGTCAGGAGGTCTTCTTCCATCCTGCTTCTCTCGAACTTGGGTTGAGGTTGCTCCACCCCAACCTTGCTCTTCTTCAGCTGAGGTCTTGGTTTCTCGCTGGTCTTGGATTCCAGGCTGGTCCTCCTCGGGAACGGCTCGGGTTTCTGGACGGTGTCCTTCTCGGCCATGAGTTTGTTGAGTTCCTCCTGGAGGAAAAGCTCCACTTCCTTCCTCATGGTGGTCTCCTCCTCAACCAGGCGGTTCGCTTCCTCCTACAAGGGGTCGGCAAGAGGGCAAAGTTACACGTTGGAGTTGCTTGCCACCAGAAGTTGTGACTACTCCAACACTGGATGTTTTCAAGAAGATGTTGGACAACCCATTTGCCTGAAAAAAGTATAGGGTTTCCTACCTGAGCAGGGGGTTGGACTAGAAGACCTCCAAGGTCCCATCCAGCTCTGTTATTCTGTCTTCTGAGCAGGGGGCTGGATTAGAAGACCTCCAAGGTCCCTTCCAACCCTGTTATTCTGTCTTCTGAGCAGGGGGCTGGATTAGAAGACCTCCAAGGTCCCTTCCAACCCTGTTATTCTGTCTTCTGAGCAGGGGGCTGAATTAGAAGACCTCCAAGGCCCTTTCCAACCCTGTTATTCTGTCTTTTGAGCAGGGGGCTGGACTAGAAGACCTCCAAGGTCCCTTCCAACCCTATTATTCTGTCTTCTGAGCAGGGGGCTGGACTAGAAGACCTCCAAGGGTCCCTTCCCACTCTGTTCTTCCCTTGATTGGATTCTGTCATCCCTTACCTGAGCTCTGATCCCATCGGAGGTAGAAGGAAGATTCACTTTACTTTTGCCTTTCTCCATTTAGAAATCACCTGAGGGGGAGACAGAAAAGGGAGTTTGCTTATTTTCCAAAGTAATCTCCCGACCTTGAAGCGGCTACGCCTCAACTTTCAGAGCCTGGCTTCGCTGAGTGGTGCTCACTCCACAAAAAGCAACTGTTTCCGTCAACATTCAACCCGTTTGGTGCCATTCCAGCGGTGTCTTTTGGTACTACTCCTATTGAGGACTACACTGCCCATTGTTTCACGGGGCGGGAGGCTGCCCTGCCCTGTCCGACTCAGCTGGCTCAGCCAGCACGGCCGCAGCCCATGGGATTTGTAGTCCTACGTGTCAGGCCGGATCTCTCGCCTCCAGATTTTCAACTGGACGGTTTCCACGGAAAACTATCCCACAGATTCTTGTGATGCTCCCGCTGCCCAGATCCTGTGAGATCACGTGATTTCCATCTGGATGCTTGACCACTGACTCACATTTATGGCGGTGGAAGCCTCCCGGGGGTCACGCGATCCCCCTCTCGCGACCTTCCGGCAAGCAAAGTCAAGGGGGAAGTCAGATTCCCTTCCCAACCGTGTTAAGGACTTAACGACCGCTGCGATTCCCTTTAACAGAAAGGTCGCAAAACAGGGCAAAACTTGCTTAATAATGGTCTCGCTTAACAACAGTAATTTGGGGCCCAATTCTGGTCGTACGTGGTGGACTATTGTGTATTATTATTATTATTATTATTATTATTATTATTATTATTATTATTATTATTATTATTATTATTATTATTATTATTTTCTGTCTTCTTATTTATAATCCCGGATTGTAACCGTAATAAAAAGAATTATTATTAACCTCTGGATGCCCCACGCTTTGAACAACGTCTTTCAACGCCACTCCTGCGGAGTAGGACAGGCTGAGGGGGCGGGCAGCGAATCAATAGCCCAACCCACAGAAAGTGCCACGGCAACAGGAATCCACAGAATTTAGAATCCTGTTCCTTTGTTTTCCTCTTCATCTCCCTGTTCTTCTGCTTTTCCCAGCTACTGAATATTGTCGTTGTTGTTATTATTATCATTATTAAAAATCAGCTGCTCTGGTTATAGCAGCAAGAGTGAATAGAATAGAATCACGGAGTGGGAAGGGACCTTGGAGGTCTTCTAGTCCAACCCCCTGCTTAAGCAGGAAACCTACATCACTTCAGACAAATGGTTGTCCAACCTCTTCTTAAAGACTTCCAGTGTTGGGGCATTCACAACTTCTGGAGGCAACTGATTAATTGTTCTCACTGTCGGGAAATTTCTCCTTAGTTCTACGTTGCTTCTCTCCTTGATTAGTTTCCACCCATTGCTTCTTGTCCTGCCTTCAAAGGTGCTTTGGAGAATAGCTGGACCCCCTTCCTCCTCTCTGGGGCAGCCCCTCCAATATTGGAAGATGCTCTCCTGTCTCCCCTGGTCCTTCTCTTCCCTAGACCAGCCAGGCCCAGTTCCTGCAACCGTCCATCGTAGGTTTGAGCCTCCAAGCCTTTGATCATCTTGGATAGATTCAGTTTAACAGAGATGGAAGGGACCTTCGAGGTCATCTAGTCCAACCCCTTGCCCAAGCAGGATACATAGCACCATTTCTGACAGATGGCAGTCCGGTCTCTTCTTGCAAGCTTCCAATAATGAAGCTCCTACAACTTTGTTCCATAGGTTGATTATTCTCACTGTTTCTCCTTATCTCCAGGTTGAATCTCTCCTTGGTCAGTTTCCATCCATTCTTCCTTTGTCTTGCCTTGGAGAATAGCTTGACCCCCTTCCTCCTCTCTGGGGCAGCCCCTCCAATATTGGAAGATGCTCTCCTGTCTCCCCTGGTCCTTCTCTTCCCTAGACCAGCCAGGCCCAGTTCCTGCAACCGTCCATCGTAGGTTTGAGCCTCCAGTCCCCTCATCATCTTTATTGCTCTTCTCTGCCCTCTTTCTAGAGTCTCCACATCTTTGTGTGAATGTGCTTAATGTGCCAATCTTTTGAGTGGCATTATTTTAGAGCCCCAAGGGAGAATTACAGGTCTAAACACCCAGAGTCCACTTGGTGGCTTCCTGGATATTCATTTTCTCTCTGCAAAACGGCCTTTGATCTATCGGCCGCCCGTATTTTTAATCGATGTGAAGCTTGGGCAAATTAAAAAGTCCACAAGGTGGACTCAGAACTTAGCAGTCTGAACAGGGCAGCCGGGCAGGGGCAGAGGAGGTAGAAGGCCGGTCATTTTTGCTTATTTAACCTCACAGATCTATAAAGGGAACACAAGGTCACTATTATTTTATCTCGGCTGAAACGGCAGGAGGTCCTATCAAATGTAGGGAAATTCTTTCTTTCTTTTCGCAGGTTTTTTTTAAAAAAATGCTAAGATAGACGTGAGATATTATTTCCATGTCTCACGACTATCTTAGCACGTTTTAGTAAATACTTATATTTACTTATAGTAAATATTTATACATATAGTAAATATTTATACAATACTAATATTTATATCATACTAAATACAATTGTATTTACATGGTGTGGATCAGAGAGCATTAAGGAAGGAAGGAAGGAAAATAAACAAAGGAGGAATGAAACAGAAATGAAAGAGAGGAAGGAAGGAAGGAAGGAAGGAAGGAAGGAAGGAAGGAAAAAGAAGGGAAATAAACAAGAGAAATGAAAAAAGAAATGAAAGAGAAAAAGGAAAGACAGGAAGAAAAGGGAAAGAAGGAAAATAAAAGAGGAATGAAAGAGAAAAAGGAAAGAAGGAAGGAAAGGGAAAGAAGAAAAATAAACAAAAGGAATGAAAGAGAAGTGAAAGAGAAAAAGGAAGGAAGGGAGGGCAGAGGAAGGAAAGAAAGTAAACGAAAGAGGAATGAAAGAAAAGAAAGAAGGAAGGAAAGAAGGACAGGAGAAAGGATTATACTAGAGTTAATTATGATTTTAAACGTTGATATTTATCAACTTAAGATTTTTTTTTCACTAGAAGCAAGAAATCCCTGCTAAAAAACTCTGGTTTCTAATTCTTGAACAAAGATCCCAACCCAAAGGGAGAGAAAAGACATTGCATAAGTAAGAAGGAGGGGTGGGAGGAGAGAGCATTTCTACCCCACAGATACAGAAAATATGGAAATGGATCCTAAATGGCGGAGATAATGTAATCATCGCCATGGAGTCTATCGATCCGTTCGGCTCTTACAGGCGAGGAGGCATAATAAAATCCAAAGATCACATTTTTTAAAAAGGAGATTTTGAAGGCCAAGGGGATGAAGATGCCATTTTGCAGGGTTTCGGGCTGGATTTAAAGAGCAAAGGAACTGGACACAAACGCACACACCAGAGTAACTGCTGAGTTGTTTTAATTTCTGTAATTTCCACCACAACCCCAGTTGATAAAATACACAAGATAAGAACAGGCACATTTGTGAAGTGAAGAATGGAAGAAGACAGGAATGAAAAAGGCATTCTTCTCTCTCTCTTTTTCTTTCTCTCTCTCTTGCTTTTTCTTTCTTTCTCTTCTCTTTCTTTTTCTTTCTTTCTCACGCTTTCCTTTTTCCCCTCTCTTGCATTCTTTCTCTTCTCTCTCTCCCTTTTCCTTTCTTTCTCTCGTTCTCTTTCTTGTTCTCTTTCCCTTTTCTCCCTCTTTTTCTTTTTCTCTCTGCTTTTTCTTTCTTTCTCTCTCTTGCTCTTTTTCTTTCTTGTTCTATCTCCCTTTTCCCCCTCTCTCTCTTCTCTTCCTTTCTCTCTTCCTCTTCCTTTCTAAACTTTCTATTTCTCTCTCTCTCCTCCTCCTCCTCCTCTCTCTCTCTCCTCCTCCTCCTCCTCTCTCTCTCTCCTCTGCAATGTGCAGTTACAGCCAAATTCTACAACTCCACCAATGGGGAGGCTCTTTGGACGTAGGACCCAATTTTATTGTTTGCGGTGTTATTATCGCTTCTGCTTCCCTTCTGCTTTTAATCATCCTGCTTCCAATTTCATTGTAATTTTTACAATGACAATAAAGATTATTATTATTATTATTCCCTCCAAATATTGAAAATCGCAAAGGGACCAATGCTTCCCAGCTGCGGTTTCTCCTTGGGACTACACGACCCAGAATCTCCTTGGGGAAGAGGGTCCAAGGGTGGAATCCCCCTAATTCCTGTCGTGGAACGACGCTCCTGAACTCGACAGCGGATGGAGGCAAGGGTTGTGTTGCACCCGAATTGGTGAAGAACATGCAAAGAAGAGACCAAGCCAACATTCAGAGCTAAATGTTGGCTTGATAGCAACGCCTATTTACCAGGACGTTCAATTCCAGAAGCCCTGGGGGGGGGGGGGGAATCATACAGCCAGTCACAGGCACATAGGTGGAGAGGGGGTGTGTGTCCCTGTAATTTTAGAATTACAAGGGAGGGGTGTCCCTCGGGGGAGGGGAGGCTGAGAAAGAGTAGCCATTGTGCAGAAAGATTTTCATAATGGGAGGCAGGAAAGGCCTTGGGAGAAGGATGAATAGATGCTGCCTAAGGAACGGTTAGATAAGACAGGAGCCTCCGACCACGGCGTCTTTAGCCTTGTGGACTTCAACTCCCAGAATTCCCCAGCGAAGTGAATTTTGTCCTCCGTTTTACGACCTTCCTTGCCACATTTGTTAACTGAATAACGGTGGTTGTTAAGTTACTCGCACCGTTGTAAAATAAATCGGGCTCCCCCATTGACTTTGTTCGTCAGGAGGTGGCCAAACCCAGTTTCTCCGACTGTGAAAGAGACGGTGTGGGGGGGACGGGACGGGGGCAGAATTTGACTTTGCAAGAGCTGGCAGCCGATTCGGACAGTGAGGAGGTTGGGGAGGAACCTGGGCCAGTCCCGGAGTCTGTTGGCTGAAGTCGGATCTCAGATTATTGCAGCCGGCTTGGGGAGGGTGCACCTCATTGGGGAATGTGATTTATGACCCAGGCTGAGGGGAGGGAAGGAACAGGGATCAAGTTCAGAAGGAAATCAAACAAAGCACAGGCTTAACCGCGAACAAATCTTGCCTAATGGAGCTCCTAATAAATCACTGGTTTTGTATTGAAACCTTGGCTCGATAATTATGAATCAATTAGGGCATCTTTAGGAAACCTAACACACACTCACTGCCTCTTGCACCACATAAAATACTAAGACCTCCCCAAAAACAAGGTCAAGCGCTTATTTCGGGGGTCAAAAGAAAATAAGACCCTGTCTTATTATAAAAGAAAATAAGACCCTGTCTTATTTTGGGGGGAAACATGGTATCGTATTAACGCCACCTCTTTTACCGCCGAAGAAACTAGGTGGGGTCCCTTCTGAGCCTGACCATTACGCAGCCGAGGACTAGGCTGCCTCTTATCTGCCCGTTCTCTAGACAGCATCTCTTCACCCCCTCTCCCGGGGTCCTTTCCCATCTACCACTCCAGAGTTGGGGTGGGTGGGAATGCCAAGAACATGGGGGGCACATCCAGATGGCTGCCTGGAGCCCCCTTATCGCTGCAAACAGGGTAGACACATGCCGGAGCCTCAACTCAGCATCTCGTGCAGAAAAAGAACAGAATGGCTTGGGATTTCAGGTCTCCGGGAGCAGGGCGGATGGGGTAGGGGGTGGGTAATGGATGGATCGGCACCGTGGGTCAGACAATCACTCCGTGTGAAGCCCGGGCCCACTCCTGTCTTTACACCGATTCCCCTTTGTCCCGAGTCCGGCTGAGAAGGATCAAAGGTAACCCCAGGGGCACGGCGGGATCCGTGCGATGCCGTGCCCGCGGATGCCAGCGGCGGGGCAGATGGGCGGAAGGGGGCCCCCCGTCGCTGAGCGTGTCGGAGCTCTCGTCGATGAAAGCCAGGTTTTCTCCCGTGTAGTCTATCGGTCGCGGGGAAAGGGCGTTGCAGGCGTTGAACGGGGCGGCGTGTGGTGGCGGGGGCGAGGCGTTTCCCGGGCAGAGCATGGGAACGGGGGGCCTCAGAGCCTGATGCTGCAAGAGGAAAGGAGGCGGCAGAGAAGACAAGGGGTTTTCCCCTTGGGGTAAGATGGCCGAAGGCGACAGCGGCTTCTCCTTTAAGGAAGGTACGCGGGGCAACTTGTCCGGGAATGGCATGTTGGGGACACGGAGCTGCGACGCCACGTTGCCAGTCCAGGAGGCGGCGTGAGCCGTGAGATCTCCCATCTGCAGAAAAAGAGGAAAAACCAGCCAACTATAATTATTCTATTCTATTCTATTCTATTCTGAATCCTATTCTATTATCTATTTTATTATCTACTTCTTATTCTATTCTATTGTATTGCATTCTATTTTAATTGCATTCTATTCTATTCGGAATCCTATTTTATTCTTATTCAATTATCTATTTTATTATCTACTTATTCTATTCTATTCTATTCAGAATCCCATTCTGTTCTTATTCTATTCTCTATTTTATTATCTACTTCTTATTCTATTCTCTATTTTATTATCTACTTATTATATTCTATTCTATTCAGAATCCTATTTCATTCTTATTCTATTCTCTATTTTATTATCTACTTATTCTATTCTATTCTATTGCATTCTATTCTAATTGCATTCTATTCTATTCAGAATCCTACTTTATTCTCATTCTATTCTATTCAGAATCCAATTCTATTCTTATTCTATTATCGATTTTATTATCCACTTCTTATTCCATTCCATTCCTATTTTCTATCCTATCCTATCCTACTTCTCTATTCCCATCCCATCCCATCCCCAATACTGTGCTAGTCAGAAATCTACAGCTAGGAGTCCAGGCCATCCCAAAGGGGGCCCTGTGAGCAAACTAGAGCCGGCTTTTGGAGGGTCTAACCGGGGTTCGCTTCTCCCCTGTCCCTTTGCCCATCAAAGGGAGAGAAACCGCTTTCCATTAAGCCCGCTGATGAACGAGCGAGCATGGGAACGCAATTATCGCCATCTGGGGCTATTCTGGAGTGGCCACATGGCTTCCTGCCCAGCCTGCCAGAGCCGTTAGAGGCGTCTATGGGCTTTGGGCGCGCGTGTCAATTCTCCCGCTAGGAAATTGCCAGCCGCAGTTTAAATTAATTCCTGCGTCTGCAACGAATTTGGGACGTCGGGCAGATGAGAAGTAACCGAGGGAAGCCATTACAGCCGTACTCTAAGCATAGAAACGCCAGGAAAGAACAGGTTGAAAGAAAACGAAAGGATTTGCAATTCCAATGGAAGAGAATATTTGTAGCTCCGGGATGGAAGGAGAGGCCAGTGATGCTCTCGGAGCGAGGGGGTGGGTGGGGGGTTCCTTGCAGACGTTTCATGACCCAACTAGGGAACGTCATCAGTGCTAAAAGGGAATGGGGATTGTGGAGAGGAGGAGGAGGAATTGGGAAACAGGAGAAGGTGGAGAGAGAAAAGAGGAAGAGGAGGAAAGTAGAATCCTTGATATTCTCTGAGCTTGGTTGTTTTTTTGCAGACGTCTCATGACCCAGCTAGGGTACGTCATCCATTCTAGTTAGCACTGATGGCATTACCTACGGGAATCAAGGATTTGCAATTTTCTATCTTTCTGTGCTTTTCCCCTGATATCTATCTATCTATCTATCTATCTATCTATCTATCTATCTATCTATCTATCTATCTATCTATCTATCTATCTATCTATCTATCTATCTATCTATCTATCTATCTATCTATCTATCTATCATCTATCTAAACAGTGGGGAGAAAGGCAAGGTCAGGATTTTGTTGGATTTGGCTCGGGAACGCCGACCACTTTAACAAGGCGAAAAGCTCCCATCGCCTTAATGAAACTATTGACTTAATAAACATTTCAGAGGCCTTTTAAGAGGTGAGCTTTCTTTGTTCCCCTTGGAGGGCCAAATGCAATTGACGTCTTCTGTGAGTTGCACATCGAAATTGGCGTCCAGAGGTTTTCCAATTTTCCGGATTTAAAAAAAAAGGGGGGTTTCAATGGGGCTTTGGAAACTCTCCTTCGCCGTTTCTATCAGGGTTTTACGAGCCTCCGGAAAGCCTCGTTTGGGGAGTGTAGTGTTGGGGTTGATCCCAGAAAAG
Source organism: Rhabdophis nuchalis (assembly GCA_039707465.1). Taxonomy (NCBI): domain Eukaryota; kingdom Metazoa; phylum Chordata; class Lepidosauria; order Squamata; family Natricidae; genus Rhabdophis; species Rhabdophis nuchalis. Next base: position 4,646,612 of record CM077662.1, read on the forward strand.
GTTCTCGAAAAAGAAGTCCCCCGCCTGCCTCACAGAGCTTCTCCTTCTCTGGGAAATAAAAGAGACAAGATTGGATGTGGGGAGATCCACTTGGTTCACGTTGGCTAACCTTTCCTGACCCAACTTGGGAACATCGTCAGTGTTAGACTGACTAGCACTGATGGCGTTCCCTAGTTGGGTCATGAAACGCCTGCAAGTAAACTTCCAAGTTCAGAGACCACCAAGGACCACATAATTATCCTCCTCCTCCTCCTCTTCTCCTCTCCTTTCTAACACTGATGGCGTTCCCTAGTTGGGTCATGAAACACCTGCAAGTAAACTTCCAAGTTCAGAGACCACCAAGGACCACATAATTATCATCCTCCTCCTCCTCCTCCTCTTCCTCCTCCTCTTCCTCCTCCTCTTCTCCTCTCCTTTCTAACACTGATGGCGTTCCCTAGTTGGGTCATGAAACACCTGCAAGTAAACTTCCAAGTTCAGAGACCACCAAGGACCACATAATTATCCTCCTCCTCCTCCTCCTCCTCCTCCTCCTCCTCCTCCTCCTCCTCCTCCTCCTCCTCTTCTCCTCTCCTTTCTAACACTGATGGCGTTCCCTAGTTGGGTCATGAAACACCTGCAAGTAAACTTCCAAGTTCAGAGACCACCAAGGACCACATAATTATCATCCTCCTCCTCCTCCTCCTCCTCCTCCTCCTCTTCCTCCTCCTCTTCTCCTCTCCTTTCTAACACTGATGGCGTTCCCTAGTTGGGTCATGAAACACCTGCAAGTAAACTTCCAAGTTCAGAGACCACCAAGGACCACATAATTATCATCCTCCTCCTCCTCCTCCTCCTCTTCCTCCTCCTCTTCTCCTCTCCTTTCTAACACTGATGGCGTTCCCTAGTTGGGTCATGAAACACCTGCAAGTAAACTTCCAAGTTCAGAGACCACCAAGGACCACATAATTATCCTCCTCCTCCTCCTCCTCCTCCTCCTCCTCCTCCTCCTCCTCCTCCTCCTCCTCCTCCTCCTCCTCCTCCTCCTCCTCCTCTCCTTTCTAACATTGATGGCGTTCCCTAGTTGGGTCATGAAACGTTTGCAAGAAAACTACCAAGTTCAGAGGCCACCAAGGACCACATAATTATCCTCCTCCCCCTCCTCCTCACAATCCCCACTCCCTTCTAGCACTGATGGCGTTCCCTAGTTAGGTCATGAAACGTCTGCAGGAAAACCACCATGCTCAGAGAGCACCAAGGACCCCCCCATTATTCCTCCCCAATCCTCCCTTTCAGTGGAAACTCGGGGGGGGGGGGGCTAGGGGGTCATTTCCAACACAGCCAGGCTGAACCCCCTCCCCCACCCTTTAAACAGCTGTGGGGAAGGGGGGGAGGGGTTGCTTGTGGCGGGCTCACCTCGGCTCTCGTGCGTCTGGACAAGACCCTCAGCCAGTTGCCAATCATGGTCAGAATGGAAGCAAAGTAGGCCATGCCCAGGAGAATCCAGACAATCACCAGCGGTTGGTACCAGAAATAGTCGCTGCTTCCCGTGGCACCTGGCAGGTAGAATGCAGTGGGAGCTGGAGGCTCACAACCTTTGCCCAACCCGCCAGAATTCCATCCAAACCGCAACTCCCAGCATCCATCCATCCTTCCTTCCTTCCTTCTTTCCATCCCTCCCTCCCTCCCTCTCTCTTTCCTTCCTTCTTCTCATTCCGATTTCCTTCCTTCCTTCTTTCCCTCCATCTTTCCTTCCTTTCTTTCTTCCTTCCCTCATTCCCATTTCCTTCTTTCTCTCATTTCCTTTCTTTCTTCCTCCTTTCTCATTCTCAATTTCTTTCTTCTTTCTTTCTTTCTTTCTTTCTTTCTTTCTTTCTTTCTTTCTTCCTTCCTTCCTTCCTTCCTTCCTTCCTTCTTTTCTCATTCTCATTTCCTTTCTTTCTTCCTTCTTTCTCATTCTCATTTCCTTCCTGCCTTCCTTCCTTCTTTTCTCCCTCCCTCTCTCCTTCCCTCACTCCCTCACTCCCTTCCTTCTTCTCATTCTCCCTTCCTTCCTTCCTTCCTTCCTTCTTTCCTTCCTTCCTTCCTTCCGCTTTTCTTGTCCCTCCTCATTCCAATTTCCTTCCTTTCTTCCTTCTTTCCCTTCCTCCCTCTTTCCTTCCTTCCTTCCTTCCCATTTCCTTCCTTCCTTTCTCCCTCTCTCCTTCTCTCCCTCCCTCTCTCCTTCTCATTCCCCTTTCCTCCCTCCCTCCCTTCCCCAACCCTGGACTCCCCCTTTGCCAAACACTTCACTTGCTCCTCCTTGGGGGGGGTCTCACCTGCCACGTAGTCCCCAAAGCCCACCGTGGTCAAGGTGATGACCACGAAGTAGATGCTCTCCAGGAGGGTCCAGCCTTCCACGTGCTGGAAAATGAGGGTGGGCAACGAGACGAAGAGCAGGCAGCCAATCAGGATGAAGAGCACGGCCGAAAGGATGCGGACGATGGTGGGGCTGACTTGCCATTTCTGTGGAGGAAGAAAGAAAGAAAGAAAGAAAGAAAGAAAGAAAGAAAGAAAGAAAGAAAGAAAGAAAGAAAGAAAGAAAGAAAGAAAGGGGGGAAGAAAAAAAACCCAGAAAGAGATGCAGCACCTATAGAGGCCGTCCTCAATTTACGACGGTTTGTTTAGTGACCGTCCGAAGTTACGACGGCGCTGGAAAAAATAACCTACGGCCGTTTTTCACCATTATGACGCTTGCACAACTGATTCGCATTTGTGACGGTCGCAGTGTCCCGTTTTGCGACCATCTGGCAAGCCAAGTCACTGCGGGAAGCCAGATTCATTTAACCACCGCGTTCCTAATTTAACCGCTGCAGCGATTCACTCAATAACCAAATAACAGAGTTGGAAGGGAGCTTAGAGGTCTTCTAGTCCAACCCCCTGCTCAGGCAGGAGGCCCTATCCCGTTTCAGACAAATGGATATCCAATCTCTTCTTAAAAACATTTTCTGGGAGGGAGGGAGGGAGGGAGGGAGGGAGGGAGGGAGGAAGGAATAACAGAGTTGGAAGGGACCTTGGAGGTCTTCTAGTCCAACCCCCTGCTTAGGCAGGAGACCCTCTCCCATTTCAGACAAATGTATATCCAATCTCTTCTTAAAAACATTTTCTGGGAGGGAGGGAGGGAGGGAGGGAGGGAGGGAGGGAGGAAGGAATAACAGAGTTGGAAGGGACCTTGGAGGTCTTCTAGTCCAACCCCCTGCTTAGGCAGGAGACCCTCTCCCATTTCAGACAAATGTATATCCAATCTCTTCTTAAAAACATTTTCTGGGAGGGAGGGAGGGAGGGAGGGAGGGAGGGAGGAAGGAAGGAAGGAAGGAAGGATGAAAGGAAGGAAGGAAGGAATAACAGAGTTGGAAGGGACCTTGGAGGTCTTCTAGTCCAACCCCCTGCTCAGGCAGGAGACCCTCTCCCATTTCAGACAAATGTATATCCAATCTCTTCTTAAAAACATTTTCTGGGAGGGAGGGAGGGAGGGAGGGAGGGAGGGAGGAAGGAAGGAAGGAAGGAAGGAAGGAAGGAAGGAAGGAAAGAAGGAATAACAGAGTTGGAAGGGACCTTGGAGGTCTTCTAGTCCAACCCCCTGCCCAGGCAGGAGACCGTATCCTGTTTCAGACTAAGGGCTGTCTACTCACTTCTTGGAAAAAACCTGCAGGGATGGAGCTCCCCACAACTTCTAGTGGCAAGCTGTTCCACGGGTGAATCGTTCTCCCTCTCGGGAAATGTCTCCTGAATTCCAGGATGTTTTGTCTCTTTGATTAGTTTCCACCCGTTGCTTCTTGTCCTGCCTTCAGGGGCTTTGGAGAAGCGCTTCACCCCCACCACCCCCTCTTCTTTGGGGCAGCCCCTAACCGTGGCAAGAAAGTTCCCCCAAAGAGGGCAAAACTCCCCACAAGCGTCTCGCTTAGCAACCTACACGCTGGGCTGGCTTGCGGCCGTAAGTCGAAAGACTGCCTCTCTATCATGCTTGTGACGACTTGCTATTAAAAATTCGAGCAAACCCAGGAAGACAAAGGTGAATGGGACTCACCAGGAAAATATCTTCGACTTTCCCGATGGCTTTCCTAAGAGAGGATCCCAGTTGATCCCCAACCCCGGCGAGCAGCATCCCAAAAAGAGGAATTCCCACCAGGGCGTAAAAGATGCAGAAAAGCTGGCCGTATCTGGTCTTGGGCGAGATGTTTCCAAACCCTGTTGGACCACCGAGAGAGTCAGAAAAGGAGAGAGAAATAAGAAACCAAGAATTGTTTGGTTGCCCTCCCAAAGAACGGTTTTCTTGTGGCCCGCAGAGTCGGACAAGTGAGGAGGGTTGGGCAGGAACCTGGGCCAGTCCTGGGGGGCTGAGGAAGGCTCAGACGAGGGCTCTGCGTCGGAGGCAGAGAGGGGAGCTAGACAGCAGCGAGGCGGAAGAACAGCCGGAGCCTGTTCCCAGGGTGCGCCTGCGGGAAGACGAGAACGAACTGAGAAAGCAGGGTCGACTTGGGAGCAAAGCCACACCTTGGAGGTGATCGGCCCCCTCCCGTGGGAAACAAAAGAGGAGCGAATGGGGAGTGGAGTTTGCAGGAGATCGTTCTTTCATTCTGACAGTGGCTCGCGTCCCGCAATCGTCGTTTTGGATCTCGCCGGCCGGCTTCGGACAAGGAAAGCCAATGGAGGAAAAGCTAAGTTCACTTCATGACCGCGTGATTCACTTAATAACCATGGGGGGGAAAGAACCATAAAAAAATCAGATGTGACTCCCTTAGCTTAAAGGTAAATGTTCCCCCCACACGTATGTGCCAGTCATTACTGACTCTAGGGGGCAGTGCTCATCTCCATTCCAAAGCCGAAGAGCCAGCGCTGTCCGAAGACGTCTCCGGGGTCATGTGACCGGCAGGACTCAATGCCGAAGGCGCACGGAAACGCTGTTCCCTTCCCACCAAAGGTGGCTCCTATTTTTCTACTTGCATGTTAACATGCTTTCGAACTGCAGAAGCTGGGACAAGTCACGGGAGCTCCCTCCGTTAGGCAGCGCTGGGGATTCGAACTGTTGAACTGCCGACCTTTCCGATCGACAAGCTGAGCGTCTTAGCCCCCTGAGCCACCGTGTCCCTTGCTAGACCCTCTTTACCCGCTTAAAAATGCCCTTTTCCATCTTGACTCTGGAACTGACCTCCTCTGCACAGCCTAAGCCACGTTCTTCAACCAGAAGCTAAGCTGAAGTGGGTTGAACTTGCGTCATCCCGCAATTAGACCCATTGCCCGGACCGTGAAACTGAGACCAGCCATTCCTCAAAGCCCCCCCCCCTCCCCCGGCCCCCTCGGACCAGCCCAACCTCCCCTCCACCCCTGGGGTACCGATTGTGGTGATGACAGTGCCGGCGAAGAAGAACGCGCTGTCCATGTCCCAGCGAGAAGTGTTGGCGTTGCTACCGTTGACCGCTGGATCTACGCCGGCCCCCGTCGCCTCGTTTATTTGCTAGGAAGACGGGACAGAGAAAGGAATTATGGACGCTTCATAGTGCAAATGTCCCACCAAGTTATTTTTTTCCCCTCCCCTGCGCAACTTCCTAGTTCAGCTAACAGGGGGTGGGTTTCCTGGTGGTGCCCCATCCAACGATTCAGTGGCTCAACGTTTACGTTTTTGAGCTCAGCCGAGGTTGGGCAGGAGAATTAGAGGTTGTTCTTGATTTACGATCGTTGGTTTAATGACCGTTTAATGAAGTTATGACGGCCCTGCAAAGAGAAGGGACTATCTGTGTAATAATCCCCCTGGCTGGGGGATTCTGGGAGTTGATGTCCACCCATCTGGAAGCTTCTAAGGGCGGGGAAAACTTATGTAGAGGCTAGAGGAATTCTGGGAGTTGAAGTCCACCCATCCGGAAGCTTCTAAGGCTGAGAAAACCAGGGGGATTCTGGGAGTTGAAGTCCACCCATCTGGAAGCTTCCAAGAGAAAACCAGGGGGATTCTGGGAGTTGAAGTCCGCCCACCTGAAAGCAGCCCACCTGCCCTCCCCTTACCTCGATCAGCTCCTCCAGGTCTTCTACCGCCACGCACTCGTGCGCCTTCAGGAAGTGCTCCAGGTACGCCTGGATCTTCACCTGTTGGATGGCCTCGTGGGGCTGTTCCAGCAGCCGGAAGACAATGGCGCCCATCACCAGGTACAGCGCGACGATGGAGACCAGGGCCAAAACCGTCGTCCGGCGCATCACCGTACCGGCTTCCGCAAGCGGCTGGCTCAAGATGGAGTCCTTGGAGACGTAGCAGACTATGGGCAGAGAGCCACCGAGGTCAGCGGCTGGCGCATAACTCACTGCCAGGGGATGGGCAAAGAAGAGCGGGTAAGCAGGACGGGTGACAGCCTCAAAAGGCTGGTTTGCCGAAAAAAGCAAAGCCCTCGGTCTCCGAAAATGGACCAATCTGCTCTTTGGCGCTGCACGGAGCTTCCTCGCTCAGGAGCAGTCTACCTTTAAAACGCAAAGATGCTAGAATGCAGATTTAGGTTGCTCTTTTTTTGGAGTTCTTTCTTGGCTGTAATTTCTCCTCTCTCTCTTGGGAGTGTGAGCGGTTTGCTAACAGGAGCAGCATTTATCCATTTATCCATCCATCCATCAGAAGAGACCTTGGAGGTCTTCTAGTCCAACCCCCCCCCCCCTACATCCATGGGAATCTAGCTGAGAAATTTGCGTACTGGAGACGGAAGTGGGTCCTTTCTCTTGGAGCCTGGAAAAGTATTCCTTCCCAGGCTGTGCGCCCCAAACTCTTAGTATCAAGTTACACCCCCCAGAAAACACTAAATAATCCTCAATTTACAACTAGAATTTCGGACCAGGATTGCTAAGCAAGGAGACTCGGAAGTGAGTTTCCCCCAACTTCACAAATTTTGCCGCCGCCGTTAAATGAACCACTGCCGTTGCTTAGCGAGTCTGATAGTCATTAAGTGAATCCATTCCCCCCTCCACCTGCCCTTTGAGTTTCCTTGGCGATCCCATGAGCCTGGCACGCTCTCACGGTCATAAATATGAGCCTTGTGCCAAGCAATTCCGATCACACGACCCTGAGGAACGCTGCCACGGCCGTAAGGGTCGTAAGTCAACTTTTCCCAGGGCCGTTGCAACTTGGAATGGTCCTTAAATGAATTCAAAGTCCAAGACTATCCGTTTATCAGCCCCCAAAAGTTTCCTTACCTCTAAATCCGTGCCGGTCCAGAGTTCAAGAATAAAGCACGGAGTTATTTTTCTGGCAAAGGTAGTTTTGCGGTTCTGTGGACATTCACCGCCGTTGCCAGGAGAATTTTGCGGCAAGGTGGGAGCCGTGCCAGACACCCCCCCCACCCCACAAAAAAAAACCCGATCAACCAAAGAGGAGGCAATTAAATGCCATCCGTCTTTCTCTCTGCCTCCCGATGAGTGGATTAAAAATATTTCTGATTTTCCCTTTGGGGAGCAGGCGGTCTTAAGACTTAAGGCTGGATGGGAAGGGGGGCTTCTCTCTCTAGAGAGCTGGCAGCCTGGCACAAAACCCACCCCTGTCCCCCCCAAAAGGAAGCTGGCTCCCTCAAAACAGGCGTCAGGGCAGGCAGCTTCTGGATGAGACCGAACGCTTCGGCTGGAAGGCAAATGCTGGGTGAAAGGAGGACATTGACTTGTCAATCAAAGCAAAACTTTTGGACCAGCGTAAGAAAAGAGAAAGGGTGAATAATTTTGAAAGGCAAATATCTGAAATATACGGTTAAAAAGTCTCTCTTTCTTTCATCTCTCTCTCTCTCTCTCTCTCCATCCCTCCCTCCCTCTGTCCACCATCCATTCGTCGTCTCTCTCTCTGTCTCTTTCTTTCTTTCTCTTTTCTTTCTTTCTTCCTTTTTTTTCTTTCTCAATCCATCCTCTATCTATCCTTCCATCCCTCCTTCCATCCACCATGCGTCATGTCTCTCCGTGCCTCTTTCTTTCCTTCCTTCTTTCTTTTTTCTTTCTCATCCTTCCTTTTTTCTTTCTTTCTCTTTTTTTCTCTTCCTTCCTTTTTTTTTCTTTCTCCATCCATCCCTTCATCTATCCTTCCATCCCTCCTTCCATTGACCATCCATCCGTCATGTCCCTCTGTGCCTTTCTTTCTTTCCTTCCTTCTCCTTTTTTTCTTTCTCTTCCTTCCTTTTCTCTCTCACCATCCATCCCTCCTTCTATCCATCATGTTTCTTTCTTTCTTTCTCTTTCTTTCTTATCCTTTTTTCCTTTTTCTTTTCCCTTCTTTCTCTTTTCTTTCTTTTTCTTTCTCGTTCTTTCTTTTTTTCTTTCTCATCCTTTTTTCCTTTTTCTTTTCCCTTCTTTCTCTTTTCCTTTCTCTTCTTTCTTTCTTCCCCCTCCCCCCCTCTGTCTTAATCCATCTCTCCATCGCTTTTAAAATTATCCTTTGCATCCCACCATTCTTATGCTGGGGTGTGTCTTTCGCCAAGACTTAATCGGATTCCAATTGGAAAGCCTGCGAGGTTGTCTCTTCTAGGCGTGAAAGCAGCGTTCTGTGTGAGCCGAAAGCTCGCTCGGTTGGGTCTCACGGACCCGAGACGGCCTTGGGAGCGTTGCTCTTTTCTGCTCCGACAGCATTCCTCATCAGAGCCCCTCAATTTGACCCCCCAGGCAGCGACACCAATTCCCATAAGCAAGAGCCGCCTGCTCCCTTCGTGTGCCATTCTGGCTTTGGGCACACCCATAAATTCTGCCTTTTCACTTCTTGTCGCACGCTCATGCACACCAATTTCTCCCCCATCCACGGGCCGCTCGCATCAGCTTGGGAGGGTCTCAGGATCGGCCGCCATTGGAGTGGGGGGGGAGAGAACCAGTTCTAATGGCCCCACACACGATGAGTTTGGCCCAGCCGCCCCCTCTTGGCCCAGCCTACCTCGCAGCGTTGTCGTTCGTAGGGGAAATTCGCGGGATGGGTTGTTGTTTTTTCCCCTTCCATCCCTTTCTAAAGACGAGGCCGACTTACAATAATACAATAGCAGAGTTGGAAGGGACCTTGGAGGTCATCTAGTCCAACTCCCTGACTAGGCAGGAAGCCCTATACCGTTTCAGACAAATGGCTATCCAACATCTTCTTAAAGACTTCTAGTGTTGGGGCATTCACAACTTCTGGAGGCAACTGATTAATTGTTCTCACTGTCAGGAAATGTCTCCTTAGTTCTAAGTTGCTTCTCTCCTTGATTAGTTTCCACCCATTGCTTCTTGTCCTGCCCTCAGGTAACTTGGAGAATAGCTTGACTCCCTCTTCTTTGTGGCACCCTCTGAGATATCGGAACACTGCTATCATGTCTCCCCTGGTCCTTCTCTTCATCAAACTAGACCTACCCAGCTCCTGCAACCGTTCTTCATACGTTTTAGCCTCCAGTCCCCTAGTCCTCTTGCTTGCTCTTCTCTGCACTCTTTCCAGAGTCTTCCTTGGGAAGCCATTGAGATGCAGGTGAGGGGCGTGAAAATTAAAAATAAACCCGCAAAACTCAAACAAGGCAACATAATGCATTATATTCACACACACACACACACACACACAGAACTGGCTCGGCCTGTTTGACGCTTCAATCCCTCTCTTGGGCTCTCCAAGCCTCCCGCAACCTTGCACTAACTTTCCTCTGGGTGCAAAGCCAAGGTTTTGATTTCACACTCATTTGCACGCTTGCAAACCGTGGGAATTTGTCTCCTTTCGGGGGGCTACCTGACTTTAAAAAAATAAAATAGGATTATTTACTTACAGAGCCTGGCTCTTTTTCCTTTACCCTGCTGGCTACCAAGTGTGTGTGTGTGTGTGTGCCCCCAAGTTGTGTTAATACACACACACACACACACACACAAACCACCTCTTTATGACCCAGAATCAAAATGCCATGTGCTTTGGGACTGGCACGTCCATCATTCTCCTTCCCCCTCCCTCCCTTTCACTGGTGTGTTTCTCACTCCCGGCGTGCAAACCAACCCAGGCAGGTGTGCTGCCTTATCCTGTCACACACACACACACACACGCACACCAACACAAGTCAGACCACGCACACCGTCGCTTCTCCGTCCCCTCCAAGGGCTCCCAAGCCCCTCGCCCTGTCTCACCTGCCTTGCCTTTTGCCCCTCCTTGTGTTACTACCCCCCTCCACACACCAAAGAGAGGAATAGAAAACACAACAACAGAGGAGAAACACACTTACCTGGAGGAGTTGGGGTGGGGTGGGGGAAAACACGACAAGCCAGGCTGTGTGGGTGAGCGATGATGGAAGGCTTTGCCCATTTAATGCTGTTTCACCATCTCGCTTGGGTTCCTACCTCCCAAAAAAATCACACAGGAGCCCCCTTTCCCAAAAGCCCCTGGGAGGGGGCAGTGGTGCCTAGCGGGTGGGGAGGGGCAGTGGGGAGAGCCCAGGAAACCCTCCCTTCCCATTGGGTGTATATATATATATATATATATATATATATACATACTCACTCGCTTGGGTTGAAGGAGCTCAAGCGGAGGGATGCTCTCGCTGGGGAGCCTCCTTTATCTGCCTTCTTCGCCCACCCCACCCCTCCTCTTCTGCCTGGACCGTCTCACCCATCACCCCCAGCCTGGACAGCCCCCAGAAACACAGCCCCACGGGGTGAGGGGGGGTGTTGGGGGGAGGGAAGGCGAGCGAGGCGTTGTGGGTTAACTCTTTGGGCGACGCCGAGCCAGGAATGACATGAAAAAAAAGCACAACTACACAATGGATGCACCTTGTATTATTCTCTCCCACCCCCCCAAAAGGGGTTTTCTCAGCTCCTTCCTCAACCAAAGAGTTGGGATAAGGTGGGGGGGGGGGTTTGGAGGGAGGGAGGGAAGGTAGCAAAACGGCACCGTGGATGGCAGAGGGAGTTGGCAGTGGGGGGTGGTGGACTGGTGTGGAGCAAGGGATGCCCACAAGCCCCCTGTGTGTGTGTGTGTGTGTGTGTGTGTGTGTGTGTGTTTGCAGGAAACCCCAGGAAGGTGGGCGAAGCAGGGAGATGCCAGGGGAGGGGGCCACGGGTGGGTCTCTTGAGCCCCTGAAATGGGGTAGGATGAATGTCTGCCCACCTTACCCCCCCCCTTGCAAAAAAGGAGGAGGAGGATGGATCAGGGAGCTCTAAGGGGGCTGCCGGATGGGCATGAAAGGCAGAGAGGGGAAAGAGGGAGAGAGAAAGGAAGGAAGGAGGAGGGAAGAAAGGAAGACAAAGGAAGGGGGAAAGAGGGAGGGAGGGAAACAAGGGGAGGGAAGGAAGAAAGAAAAAGAAAAGGAGAGGAAGGGAGGAAGGGAGGAAAGAAGGAAGGAAAAACAAGGGGAGGGAGGGAAGAAAGGAAAGAGAAAAGAAAAGGAGAGGAAGAGAGGAAGGAAAAACAAGGTGAGGGAGGGAGGGAGGGAAGAAAGGAAAGAGAAAAAGAAAAAGAGAGGAAGGGAGGAAGGAAGGAAAAACAAGGGGAGGGAGGAAGGGAAGAAAGGAAAGAGAAAAAGAAAAGGAGAGGAAGAGAGGAAGGAAGGAAAAACAAGGGGAGGGAGGGAGGGAGGGAAGAAAGGAAAGAGAAAAAGAAAAGGAGAGGAAGAGAGGAAGGAAGGAAGGAAGGAAAAACAAGGGGAGGGAGGGAGGGATGGAAGAAAGGAAAGAGAAAAACAAAAGGAGAGGAAGGGAGGAAGGAAGGAAGGAAGGAAGGAAAAAAGGGAAGGGAGGGAGGGAGGGAAGAAAGAAAAAGAAAAAGAGAGGAAGGAAGGAAGGAACAAAGGAAAGAAAAACAAGGGAAGGGGGAGGGAAGGAATAAAGGAAAGAAAGAGGGTGGGGGGAGAAAGGAAGGAAGGTTTGCGCACACTTGGCATTCAGCAGCCCCGCCATATTTTATTGTCCTCAATGTGGACTAGAGTCCTGTACAGGACTTAAAACAGTAAACTTTTGGCTCCTTAAATGACCATTATTCTGCAGCCCCGCCATATTTACTGCCCTCAATGTGGACTAGCATCCTGTATAGGACTAGAGGCTTAACGTACATAAACAGTCAACCTTTGGCTCCTTCAGTGACTACTATTCTGCACCCCTTCCGTATTTACTCCCCTCAATGGGGACTAGCACCCTGCGTATCAATAAGAGGCTTTACTTTGAACAGATTTTTTCCTCTGTTCTTAACACATCGGTGCAAATCCGTTTCCCCTCTACAACCACGTTGCCCAGAGCAGCTGAACACGGTTGAATTGTAGCCACAATGGAATTGCCGTTGAATTCGTACCTTACAATCTAGGCTTGTATCTATCACCCTTTTTACAACTGGTAGCCAGGATTTGCAGTTAACCCTCTTTTGTCCTAACTAGGTTTGATGTGGTTGACTAATTCTGCTTGGATTAATTCTTGGCTGAATTTTTATTACCCGTAGATATGAAATGCGGCAAGGAGCTAATTGTGTCTTGCCAATTCTGAGAATTAAACCGGCATATTAAACCGCTCGAGAAAAAGCTGGTTTTCTCTGAAAAAGTGGATCTCAGTCAGGAAGCCGTCTGCATTTTAATTAATTCACCGACATTCCTCTGCATTTCGGTAAGATTTAGATGGACTCTTCTTATGTGTTTATATTTTGCTTATTTACATCCATTTATTTGTGCCATTTTTTTAGGTGTTTTCCTACTTGTTCCCTTCTACTTGTTGACAAACAAATCAATAAAATAAACAAATCGAAATAAAATAAAATAAGATCATGTCATGTTTGTCTTTTTATTCTATTTTAACTTCCTGTGCACCGCCCCGAGTCCCTTTGGGGAGAGAGGGGCGGTTTATACATTATAAATTTAATAAAATAAAATAAAATAAAATAAAAAATAAGATTGGCTCAAAGCTTTAAGAGGCAAACCCCCATCGATGCGCCCAGTTCCCTCTCCTTGCAGGCCTGGGATCCGAATTGCCTACCTCGCAGGGGTAATTCCCAATTTTGTATCGTTATCGCGATGGGACGGATTGGAAATGGGGAGAAAATCTATGGATGAGGTTGCCGAGGTGTCAAAACGAGGCCACACGCAGCTAATCAATCAATCGATCAATCAGGTGTCAATCAAAGGCACGAAGCAATTTGCGGGAGTCTGAAGTTTTTTAAAAAATTGATTTGATCCAACTGATCCAGATCATGAATTATCCCACCCCAGATATCCCCAAACTTCAGATACTGTTCTGATCCAGGCTTCCCAAGACCATATAGTATAATTCTATATATATATATATAGTTAATATGTAGTACTACTATTACCTTTGTGTGTGTGTATGTACTAATGGAGCGTATGCAATCCCTAGTTTGGGATATTCTAAGTTATTTTTATTTGATGTGGACTTCTTGCATTGCTCTTATCTTCCAAATTCAACTTCTTTAATTTGTTAACCATTTTCTTTCCTTCTTTTGGTGGGTGAATTTAATTCCGTTGATGTTAAGGGATAGGATTTTTTTTCCTCCTCTTCCATTTCTCTCGTGCTTCTTGTCCTAACTTCTTTGGTTTCCTGGTGTCTTCTCTCGTAGTTCTCCATCTTTTCTTCCCTCTCTTTTAATTTTCGAATGCTCTTTTTTTACTTTTTCCGCTAGTCTGGGGTCTCTTCCTTCCAAATCTTCCCTTTTCTCCCACTTCTTCTTCATTACTAACGTATTATTTAATTTAATTTAATTTAACATTTAAATTTCTATACCGCCCTTCTCCCTTCTGGGACTCGGGGAGAAGTGTACAGGCAGCAGTAAAATCACGAATAAAACATATAACGTATTATATGCCAGCAGTGTGCAGCAGCTGCCAAAAAAGCCAACACAGTTCTAGGCTGCATAAACAGAGGGATAGAATCTAGATCACGTGAAGTGTTGATGCCACTGTATGGTGCCTTGGTAAGGCCACACTTGGAATACTGCATACAGTTTTGGTCGCCACGATGTAGAAAAGACGTGGAGACTCTGGAAAGAGTGCAGAGAAGAGCAACCAAGATGATTAGGGGACTGGAGACTAAAACATATGAAGAACGGTTGCAGGAGCTGGGTATGTCTAGCTTGATGAAGGACCAGGGGAGACATGATAGCAGTGTTCCGATATCTCAGAGGGTGCCACAAAGAAGAGGGAGCCAAACTATTCTCCAAGGCACCTGAGGGCAGGACAAGAAGCAATGGGTGGAAACTAATCAAGGAGAGAAGCAACTTAGAAGTGAGGAGGAATTTCCTGACAGTGAGAACAATTAACCTCTGGAACAGCTTGCCTCCAGAAGTTGTGAATGCCCCAACTCTGGAAGTCTTTAAGAAGATGTTAGATAGCCATTTGTCTGAAATGGTATAAGGTTCCTGCCCACGCAGGGGGTTGGACTAGAAGACCTACAAGGTCCCTTCCAACTCTGCTATTGTATTGTATTGTATTGTATTATTGTCATTGTACTTAAATACAACGAAATTGGCGCAAAATTATAGCAGAAACGGAATAAGGGGGGGGGGGGGAAACTAGGGTGTGCATGGAGTGATTGAGGTTGGATTTAAAAGTCTAACAGCCCAAGGAGAGAAACTATCTTTAAACCTGTTTTATCGGCTGGCTATACTTCGATGTCTTCTGCCCCGATGGTCGAAGGGCAAAGAGACACTGACCAGGGTGCGAATCATCTCTGAGTATCTTCCTTACTTGGCTAAAGCAGCGAGACCCGGCGAGGTCATCCAGTGGTGTGAGAGGGCAACCAATGGCTTCTTGTGCCGAATTGATCCCTCTCTGTAAGGCCTTCCTGTCCGCAGCTGTTAAACCAGCATAACAGACTGTCATGCGATACGTGAGGACACTTTCCATGGTGGAGCGATAGAAAGAGGTCACCGGCCGTTGTTCCCCCTGATTTTTTCGCAGGACTCTTAAGGAAATGAAGCCTCTGTTGCGCCTTTCCAATCAATACAATAGAATAGAATAGCAGAGTTGGAAGGGACCTTAGAGGTCTTCTAGTCCAACCCCCTGCCTAGGCAGGAAACCCTATACCGTTCCAGACAAATGGCTATCCAACATCTTCTTAAAGACTTGCAGTGTTGGGGCATCCGCAATCACCAGAGATGTGGTGTTTTCGCAGGTGAGATCTGTCAAAGTATTGAGTATTGATTGTAAAAATTTCCGAGGTGTCTATTCTAGGTTTTTTATCCATAATGCCTTCCGGTATCAGGCACCTGAAGTTGAGGTTATATTTGGTTAGTTTGGAAGAGAAGAATTGGTAAGGTCTTCGCATTTCCCTGACCCTTCTTGGTATTAACAGATTCACAGAGTTGGAAGCGACCTTGCAGGTCATCTAGTCCAACCCCCAGCCCAAGCAGGAGACCCTACATCTGCCTCTGCCTAGGATCGAACTCACAACCTCCTGCTTGCCAGGCGAGAGCTCCACCTCTAGGCTTCCTTGTCCTGACAAGAAAAAAACCCTTTTTATTAATTGACAGTGAATTCTGCTCATTCACATAAACAATGAAGGCGGGCACGTTGAGAATTGTATCCGCTGAATGTAACTCCGGATTGGGGACAGGAAGGGCATCGGGCCAGTAAATGCTCCGCTCCAATTCAGTTGACCAGACTCCACCGGGCAAGGGATTATGGGGTTATTAAACGATGATGATATGGAGAAATATTAAAAACCGGGGGATAGAAAGGTTTAAAAAACCCCAAAGCACTATGGAGACCCCTTTGAAAGAGCGAAAGAGCAGCCCAATAAAATAACGAATGGTATAATCAATGCATAAAATTGATTTTGACTTTCCTACAGGATGTTTTCCTTAAAACACCAAACAGCTGGCTTCCTTTAATTCATCTAAATTTCCCCCAGATCTCTCTCTCTCTCTCTCTCTCTCTCTCTCTCTCTCTCTCTCTCTCTCTTTCAATCCTTCCTCCCTCCTCCTCCTCCTTTATATACTCTGGAACGCCTCGAGCAATTTCAGCCAAAGTAGCTACACAGATGACTTACTCTCTGGAAACAAATACTGTGGGGGATAAGACACCCCCAAAATCCCTCGGCGTATATGTTCTGTTAAGATGCAGCCTGTTGTGCCTTTAAATGGCTTCTAACGTACTGCCGTTAAATGGCTTCTACTGTGCAGTGCAGTGGAGCTGACATGGTAACAGCTTCACAGTATTCCCCAAGGGGGCTCCCTCTAATAATAATAATAATAATAATAATAATTTAATTTCTATCCCGCTCTCTCTCCCCGAGGGGACTCCCCTCTGGTAAGGGGGGGGGGGGGGGAAATCCAACATTAGAAATTATGCTCGGTCTGGACATTTTCCCTCCTATAAATACATACCTGGGCAACGCTGGGTTATCGGCTACCATATCTGTCTGTCTGTCTGTCTCTCTACCTACCATCTGTCTGTCTATCATCTGTCTATCGTCTATCTACCTACCTAGCTATCATCGCCGTTTGTGTCTACCTATCATCTCTATCATCTATCTACCGTCTGTCTGTCTGTATATCTATCTATATCTATCTATCATCTATTGTGTCTGTCTGTCTGTCTGTCTGTCTGTCTGTCTGTCTGTCTGTCTGTCTGTCTGTCTGTCTGTCTATCTATCTATCTATCTATCTATCTATCTATCTATCTATCTATCTATCTATCTATCTATCTATCTATCATCTGTCTGTCTATCATCTCTTGTCTATCTACCTACCTACCTATCTATGGAAAAAATGGGCCACACACGTCCCGTCGCTAACACAAAATCCATTTATTGGAAGGGGCAAGCGATGATATAGCACCAATAACGGCGAAAGTGTCTAGCGGAAGAACACAGAAGCTTATTCCGAATCGGACGGCAGCTACCGGCTTTTTTTGAGGGGAAGGAGGAGGTAGAGGGAGGGGGAGAGAAAAAAAAACAAAAACCAGAGTGCCCCTCTACCCATTTCACAGAAATCTGTTTTCAACAACACCGAAGATAAAACGCGCAGGCCCCCCTCCCTCCATGTCGTTTAAAGTGCTAGTGTTCTCGATATACTATGGGGTTAAATATTTAAGGGAAATTCAAGGGGTTCCAGCAAAAAAAAAAACCTAAACCAAACCACCAAACAGCTCCAGAATTAAAGGACGGAGCCGAGGTTTTCGGGCTAAAATTCAGGGGAGGGGGGCAAGGGACGTAAGGGGGGGGGGAAGGGAACGGGGTTGTGTGGATCTAGTACCCTGTTTGCATGCCGGTCATCTCGCCTTCTCGCTCCCCCCCCACCCCACAACCTGGCACTCATTTATAGACGCAGGAGACCGTCTGCAGCATTAAGTGTGGGAGGGGTAAAGGGGGGGCCGTCCTCCCGCCCCGACCTTAGTTCTGCGGGGTGGAGTAAAGGCTGTGATGATGATGGCTGCCGGAGGCGGCCGCCTGCGAGAAGAGAAGGGGGGCGGTGGGCGGATGGCCGCCGAACCAGTCGTGCTCCCCGCTGCGGTTGATGGAGCCGTAGTAGCCACCGCTGTTGGTTCGTCCAGTCAGGCTGCAGAAAAGAGGGGCGAGAAAGGACAAGGGGGGAGAGTGACAAGATTCGGACCCGCGTGAAGCAATGTTCCCTCTAAGGTGTGGCCGCGAAGGGGGGGCAACAACACACCGCACGGCAGTTTCCAAACGGCCGCGCAGTGATCTTTAGCGTGATTTAGCTCGGAGGCTTCTGAAGTCAAGAGAAGGATGGAGGAAGCTCCAAGGATGTCCTTCAAAAGGAAAAAAGGCCTTCTGGAGTCACGACCTCAGCCTGAGATTGAACCTCAGATACCTGTCGGATGCGACATCTTTCCTCTATCCTGCCCAAATGAGGTCCAGGCAGAAGGAGAACATTGTGGCTTCAAAACCGAAGGGACTGGTTTGGGCAAAACTCAGAAAAGTTTATGTGCGGCTGTTGATAAAAATAGGATCACCAACGTCCGATGATGTAGGAGGAGGAGGAGAGGAAGGAGGAAGAGGAGGAGGAGGAGAAGGAAGAAGAGGAAGGAGGAGAAGAAAGAAGAGGAGAAGGAGGAGGAGGAGGAGGAGGAGGAAGAAGAAGAGGAGAAGAAGGAAGAAGAGGAGAAGAGGAAGGAGGAGGAGGAGAAGGAAGAAGAAGGAAAAAGAGGAGAAGAAGAAGAAGAGGAAGGAGGGGGAGGAGAAGGAAGAAGAGAAGAAGAAGGAAGAAGAGGAAGGAGGAAGAAGAGGAGAAGAGGAAGGAGAAGAGGAAGGAGGAAGAGGAGGAGGAGAAGGAAGAAGAGGAGAAAAAGAAGGAAGAAGAGGAGAAGAGGAAGGAGGAGAAGAGGAAGGAGGAAGAGGAGGAGGAGGAGGAGGAGGAAGAAGAGGAGAAAAAGAAGGAAGAAGAGAAGAGGAAGGAGGAGGAGAGGAAGGAGGAAGAGGAGGAGGAGAAGAAGGAAGAAGAGGAGAAGGAAAAAGGAAAAAGAGGAGAAGAGGAAGGAGGAGGAGAAGAGGAAGGAGGAGGAAGGAGAAGAAGAAGAAGGGGGGAAGGGGAGGAGGAGGTGGAGGAAGAAGAAAGAGGAGAAGAAGGTGGGAATGGAAGGAGAGGAGAAGAAGAGGTGGAGGAAAAGGAGAAGCAGTAGAGGAAGAAAGGAGGGTAGGGGGAAAAGAAGAAAAAGAAGAATTTCCCTTCTCTCTCTCTTTCCCCTTCGGTCTTTCGCAAAGGCTTTGTTGGATATTTGAAGGATGGGGAAAGGGGACTTTTACCTGCTCGTCAGCCCTTCGTTTTCGCGCTGCCCAGGATAGTCGAAGAAATAAGAACGGGAGACGCCCAGCTGGCGGTTGAAGACGCGACTGGCGCTCTGTTTAAGGGAAGGAAAAGCCGGTTGGTTATTTTACCTCTTCGGCTGCCTTGTCTTCCTTGCACCACCATCGCTTTCAGCACATCTAAATTCCTAGTCCCCAAGTAACAAGGCGGGTTCGATTTAAATCAAGCCGATTTACATCAAGCCGTAAATCAAATGACCAGTAAAAAAGGCTTAATTTAAATCGACTCCATTTAAATCAGATCCATCCTGTTACTTAG
Source organism: Rhabdophis nuchalis (assembly GCA_039707465.1). Taxonomy (NCBI): domain Eukaryota; kingdom Metazoa; phylum Chordata; class Lepidosauria; order Squamata; family Natricidae; genus Rhabdophis; species Rhabdophis nuchalis. The sequence goes on from CM077662.1 coordinate 4,665,582, forward strand.
GGACTAGGCACTTAGATCTGATTTCAATCGACCTGATTTCAATCATCATTTTTAAAGAGTCGTCTCTGTCGTCTCTGCCCCGCAGTGGCTGCTCCCCCCCTGACCGGCCGTTGACTGACCGAGAGTCCCCATATTGCAGAATAGACAGCCTCAGAGGCCACATAGCTACGCTCCCTTTCATGCTGAATAAACTCAATTATGAATGTTATCTTACACAGAAAAACTCTTTTTAGATAATATTTTTAGTCCAAAAGCATTTTAGTAAAATAAATTTGATACAAACAAAACAAAACACGATTTAAATTAAAAAATCCAATTTAAATTTTTAAAAGTCCGATTGTTTTTTTTAAAATCATCAATTTTTATCCATCCTGCTAAGTAAAACACAACCCTTTTCATAGCCTCCTGGTTGTGAGGAGAGAGCGCCACCTCTAGGCCACTCACGGTAAGATGGGCAGGCCTCCCCCACTCTTCTTATCTATCTATCTATCTATCTATCTATCTATCTATCTATCTATCTATCTATCTATCTATCTATCTATCTATCTATCTATCTATCTATCTATCATCTATCTATCTATCTATCATTATCTATCTATCCATTTACCCTATCTATGTTTCCATCCATCTATCTAGCCACCTATTCTATCTATTTATCTACCTACCTAACTACTTCATCTATCTATCTATCTATCTATCTATCTATCTATCTATCTATCTATCTATCTATCTATCTATCTATCTATCTATCTATCTATCTATCTATCTATCTATCCATTTACCCTATCTATGTTTCCATCTATTTATCTACCTACCTACTTCATCTATCTTCTATCATCTATCTATCCACCTACCCTATCTATCCATCTATTCATCCATCCACCCACCCACCTACCTACTTAATCTATCTATCTATCTATCTATCTATCTATCTATCTATCTATCTATCTATCTATCTATCTATCTATCTATCTATCATCTATCTATCTATCTATCTATCTATCTATCTATCTATCTATCTATCTATCTATCTATCTATCTATCTATCATCTATGTATCTATCTATCATCTATCTATCTGTCATCTATCTATCTATCTATCTATCTATCTATCTATCTATCTATCTATCTATCTATCTATCTATCTATCTATCTTCTTCATCTATCTTCTGTCTGTCTGTCTATCTATCTATCTATAAAAAAGGGTGTGTGTGTGTCTGTGTGTGTTCCAGCATAACTCTGGATCGCCTCAAGCAATTTTATCCATCTAACCTCCCTACGTAGTGACAAAAAACCTAAGTCCAGCTCTTTTTGAGTGCCGTTGGCTCTTATACTAACTCTAACCTGGTGGGGACTTGTTGGGAGGATTCCTGTACAAAGGCTTTAAGCAATGAAGCGGTTTGGTGGAGCCTTCACTCGTAGGCCTGCTCTTTCGCACGCCCGATATCAGCGCTGCCATTAAAATCCAAAGTCTGGTCCCCTCCGAATGTCCCACTCACCATATCTTGAGCCGGCCGATGCACCCGGAAAAAGCCCACCAGCAGCGTAGTGGGGAGTAACTCCCAAACAAAGAGGATGAGTCCGAAGACGATATAACCTTGGTCCCCGAGATCCGTTATGAGGTCAGCCTGGAAGGTGGGGAGAGAGACCAGGTAGTGAAACACACCCCTTTACTCCCAAGTCTTTACAGGCAGTCCTCAACTTACGACTGGCCACTTAGCAAAGATTCAAAGTTACAACGGACCTCACCAGAGTCGGACAATACGATCATGGGCGCTTGAGTGAGATTCCTCTTTTCGGAGCCTGGGGAAAACTGCCCCAGGCTTTCCTTGCTCAAGGGAGGGGAGGATGGGAAGGGTAGCCCAAGATGCTGGAGATTCCCTCCCGCAGCTGCTCTTCAGCCCCTTCACCCCACCCCCCCAAAAAAGAATTCACCTGGTCAGAGACATTGTACCAGTCGTAATCGAAGGAGTCAAGCCGGGTGCGGGACGAAAGGGCCAAGGCAGCCAGGTTGTAGCAGGCGCGGCTGGCATAGAGCAGGACGATGGTGCCCCCCATGGCTGCTGTCTGGCACAGTGTGGTGCCCTGTTTCAGGAAGAGGCAGTTTAGTCTGCAGGCCGGTTATTGCAGATTAAGACACCAGGGCCTGCCTGCTTGGGGCGTCGTTATACATTTTTGCTACGGTCCGCGAGCACCGGAAGGGTGAAATGGACACCGGGAATAATTTTGAAAGCTAGAAAAATATAAGAGGTAAAGGTTCCCCCTGCACATAAATAGTCGTTCCTGACTCTAGGGGGCGCTGCTCATCTCCGTTTCAAAGCCGAAGAGCCAGCACTGTCCGAAGACGTCTCCGGGGGTCACGTGGCCGGCAGGACTCAACGCCGAAGGCGCCCGGAACGCTGTTCCCTTCCCACCAAAGGTGGCCCCTGTTTTTCTACTCTCATTTTTAGGTGCTTTCGAATGGCTAGGCTGGCAGAAGCTGGGACAAGTCACGGGAGCTCACTCTGCTATGCGGCGCTAGGGATTCGAACTGCCCAACTGCCAACCTTTCTGGTCAACAAGCTCAGTATCTTAGTCACTGAGGCACCGTGTCCCTTAATAGAAGGATAGGGATAGGGATAGACTAGACTAGAATAGAATATAGAGTAGAGTAGAATAGGATAGGATTCATAATAGAAGAATAGGAATAAGAATAGAATAGTAGAATATATAGAATAGAATAGAATGCCTTCTCCACCGAAGTGGACCCAGGGCAGTGCACAGGAATTTAAAACGAACAATAATAAAATACAATAAATACAATAAATAGATAAAAAGAATTAAATCACAGCCTGTGCTAAAATTCCCCCTAAAAAAATCTAACATCATTTACATGTGATTAGAATAATAGAATATAGGGAAGAGTAGAATAGGATTCATAATAGAAGAATAGGAATAGGAATGGAATATAGAATAGAATAGAATAATAGAATATAGAGAAGAATAGAATAATAGAATAGAGGAATAGAATAGAATATAGAGAAGAGTAGAGTAGAATAGGATTCATAATAGAAGAATAGGAATGGAATATAGAATAGAATAGAATAATAGAATATAGAGAAGAATAGAATAATAGAATAGAGGAATAGAATAGAATATAGAGAAGAGTAGAGTAGAATAGGATTCATAATAGAATAGGAATAGAATATAGAATAGAATAAGATTCATAATAGAAGAATAGGAATAGAATATAGAATATGGAATAGGAGAGGAATACTGGAAGGAATGGAATAACAGAATATTCTGCAATAGGGCAGAATCCAGAGGGGCCACCTTGGCTTCCAGGTAGATGCGTGTCGAGGGAGACCCACGGGCCACGAGGAACAGGCAGAGGGCGAGCGAGACGGCTCCCAGCACGAACAGCGAGTCGCTGATGAGAACTCGAGCGAGGACCACCGCCCAGGGCTCAGCCTGGCGTGCCCGCACCAGCACGGCGCACGCCACGTTCACCGCCAGGAAGAGGATGCTGGCCCCGAGGCACGCCCCTCGCACCAGCAACCTGGGGAGAACAACCCGAGTCTGAGCAAGGAGAGACTCACAAGATCCCAACACTTATTTCTTCGGGACCAACAAAGCCCCTCTCATGTAAGCAACATTGCCGACACAGGCAGTCCTTGACTTACGACCACAGCCGAGCCCCAAATTTTATGCCGCTGAGCCAGACTGCTGTCAAATGAGTTTCATCCCGTTTTACGACCTTTCTCGGCCACATTTGTTAAGTGAGTCCCTGCAGTTGGTAAATCTGGTTGTTAGTCGAATCTGGCTTCCCCGGAAACTCGACTTGTCAGGAGGTCACAAAAGATGGGTCACGTGACCCCAGGACAATGCAACTGTCATAAGGACCTGCCAGTTGCCAAGCATCCGAATTTTTTTGTTTATGTTTTATTTGTATCTAATTTGTATCTAATTTGTATCTAATTTGTATCTAATTTTTATTATTTTTATTTTTAGTTATTTATTAATATTTATTTAGTTCTTTTATTTTTTATTTATTATTTATTTATATTTATATTTTATTTATATTTATATTTTATTTATATTTATTTGCTTTATTTTTTATTTATATTTTTTATTTATATTTTTATATTTTTATTTATGTTATTTTTATTTATTTATTTATTTAATTTTTATGTATAATACAATAATACAATAGCAGAGTTGAAAGGGACCTTGTAGGTCTTCTAGTCCAACCCCCTGCGTGGGCAGGAACCTTATACCATTTCAGACAAATGGCTATCTAACATCTTTTTAAAGACTTCCAGGATTGGGGCATTCACAACTTCTGGAGGCAACTTCTGTTCCAGAGGTTAATTGTTCTAACTGTCAGGAAATTTCTCCTTAGTTCTAAGTTGCTTCTCTCCTTGATTAGTTTCCACCCATTGCTCCTTGTCCTGCCCCCAGGTGCCTTGGAGAAAAGTTTGACTCCCTCTTCTTTGTGGCAACCTCTGAGATATCGGAACACTGCTATCATGTCTCCCCTGGTCCTTCTCTTCATCAAACTAGACATACCCAGTTCCTGCAACCGTTCTTCATATGTTTTAGTCTCCAGTTCCTTATAAAAATAAGCCCTCCCCGAAAATATTGCAACACAGCAACAGCCATGAGGTGGCTCGCCACCCCCTGCACCTCAAAAATAATGTCTCCCCAAAAATAAGGCCAAGCACTTATTTTGGGGGGGAGGGGGAGGGTTCCAAGAGAAAATAAGTCCCTATCTATATAAAAATGTGTATTATCCTGGAACTTCATTTTACCAAAAAACAATAGATATACAACTACAACTACTACTAATAATAATAAAAATAAAAAGAATAATAAACAGGTTAAATAGCAATAATTATAGTTATATAGTTAATAAGCTATATATTTAGCTTATTTGTAATCATATTAATTATACTTGCATGCTTACAGTCACAAATAATGTTCATTTTTTGCATATACATAACAATAATGTTTCTTTCCCTGGCTTGAGAGTAAACGTAAAACCTACGCTATAAAATGTTTAAGTATAATATATAGAATGTAAAAGGTCTGGGAAAGAGATGACAGTGACTTGATGCTATTATAATCTAAATAAAGATACAATTTAGGGTAGTGAAATGGAGATAGAATTTTGGTAAATGGGATTGTTACGAAAGATATGGATACCGATATGGAAAAGCTGTTACAAATGTAATTTGTGTTTTGTCTTTTAAATGTCGGAAAATTCAATAAATACTAGTTTAAAAAAACACACAATCATCTTTCTCCTAATTTCTACATCTGATATCTAACCGCTGACAAAACCTATCCTTCGTTGAATAATACTCTTTATCTCCTTTATCTTTTATTTGCAAAGTCACTCTATCCGTCTCTGCACAATCCAATATTTTTCGAGTTATGTTTTCGCCGGGTGGGCTATTCTCATTTTTCCAATATTGTGCAAATGCAATTCTCGCTGCTTTCAGGCTGCCAAGCACCTGAATTTTGATCATGTGAGAATGCAGTCGTTAAGTGTGAAAAACGGACGTAAGGCCCCGCCGTCATGACTGAACGGGCACTAAGCGAATGGTCGTAAGTCAAGGACTGCATTTTTGCATAAGGAAGCCCATGAGGACGCTGGGGAAATACAGATACTTACAGGCCTTTGATGAGTTCGGGGCGATATTTCGCTTTGGCTTTAAAAACCACCTGAAAAAGAGAATAAAATTGACCATTGGTTTTATTTGAGGGGAGTGGAGATGGGGGAGGCAGAGGGGGGGTTTCAACACCCCTCTTCAATTCTATTTTGATGGGACAGGCGCTGCCTGCATTTGCTAGAAGTGGGATGCAAGTTAATATTATGTTTTAAAATGGTTAGAGGGCGACTTCTGCTGCCTGCCGGCTGCCTGCAATTTGGCAGTTCGAATCTCACCAGGCTCAAGGTTGACTCAGCCTTCTGTCTTTTCGAGGTCATTAAAACGAGGAGCCAGATTTGTTGCTGGGGGCAAGAGGCTGACTCTGTAAACTGCTGAGAGAGGGCTGTAAAAGCACTGTGAAGCAGGATATAAGGGCTATTGCTATACCTACCTTCCTTCCCTTCCCTTCCTGTTAGAATGCAATATTGCAGGCTAACTCTGCCCACTGCCAGCAGTTCAATCCTGACCAGCTCAAGGTTGACTCAGCCTTCCGTCCTTCCAAGGTGAGTAAAATGAGGACCCAGGTAGTTGAGGGGCAAGAGGCCGACTCAGTTAACCGCTTAGAGAGGGTCTGTGAAGCACTGTAAAGCGGTATATAAGTCTATTATATCAGAAGCATTCCAAGGGCCAGGGTAACAGGGTTTTCTCAAGCTTACACTCCCTATCACTCAAAGCCATCCCGTGGCTGGGGACGATGGGAACTAGGGCAAGAGAAGGCATCAGATTCTATAAGGCTCGGGATAGGGGTAAGAAATCTTAGCTTCCTGTCTCAAAGGAGGGGAGGAAGACAGCCAATTCGTTGCCAAAATGACCAAATGACCTTGAACACAGTTCCTGAGGGACTGTCTAATGCACGGCTGAGAAACGCATCAATTCTATTCTTAGGTTACGAAAAGTCAGGCTAGGAACCATAATTCTACTAAAGAATAATAATTTTGTTCACTCGGTCCCTCTCCTTATCTGCTTTGGGAGTCCTCCTCTTGATACCACACTTCGGCAGCAAGATATACACCACGCATATCAAAAGTGCTGGAGTTGCTACTCAGCTGCAATTGGGCAACTCGGTGGTTGCAACCCCTTGCAGACACAAAAGCAGCACTCCAATTTCTGCACGTCAATGGGATATACGGAGAGAGAGAGAGAGAAACAGAGAGACAGACACAGAGAGAAAGAGAAAAAGAAACACACAGAGAGAGAAAGACAGAGACATAGACAGAAAGACACACAGAGACAGAGAGACACACACAGAGAGAGACACAGAGAGAAAGACAGAGAGAGAGACAGACAGACAAAGAGAGACAAAGAGACAGAGAAAGGCAGAGAGACAGAGTGACAGAAAGAGAGAAAGAGAGAGGCAGAGAGAGACAGAGGCAGAGAGAAAGAGAGAGAGAGAAAGAGAGAAAGACAGAGAGAGAGGCAGAGAGAGAGAGAGAAAGACAGAGAGACAGAGAGAGAGAGAGAGAGAAAGACAGAGAGATAGGGAGAGGCAGAGAGAGAGGTAGAGAGAGAGAAAGAGAGTAAGACAGAGAGAGAGAGACAGAGGAAGAGAGAGGTAGAGAGAGAGAAAGACAGAGAGAGAGAGAATAGAGAGACAGAAAGAGAAAGAGAGAAAGACAGAGAGAGAGGCAGAGAGAGAGGTAGAGAGTAAGACAGAGAGAGAGAGAGCCAGAGAGAGAGAAAGAGAAAGACAGAGAAAGACAGAGAGAGAGAGAATAGAGAGAAAGAGAGTAAGACACAGAGAGAGAGAGAGGCAGAGAGAGAGAGAGAGGTAGAGAGAGAAAGAGAGTAAGAGAGAGAGAGAGAGAGGCAGAGAGAGAGAGAGAGGCAGAGAGAGAGAGAGAGGTAGAGAGAGAAAGAGAGTAAGAGAGAGAGAGAGAGAGAGGTAGAGAGAGAAAGAGAGTAAGAGAGAGAGAGAGAGAGACAGAGCAAAAAAAACAATTTGCAAGTGTTTTTAAACCATTAGCTATTCTACTATCTTAATTTACTGATAAGGCTTCCTTGTGATTTTGATAAGGTGGTGAGTTAATTTGCTTCGCCCTTTTTCTAAACAGAGAGATACTAACAATGCAAAATATTAACATTGTTGTGTGGGGGAGATTTTCCCTGTGATTTTTTTAAAAAAAATTGGATGGAAAGGCAACCCTATTTACTTTTAATCATAACATTGAGGCACAAATACACGTTTATAGACCTTTTGCTGTGAATTGGGATAAACTATCAACCTGCTGCTTATGAATACTGTGGATTTTTATCCCTAAATGAACCGATAACTAAAGAAACTTATCTACAGAAAGAACCAGCATATCAAGACAATATGCTGGCTGGAGAATTCTAGGAGTTGAAGTCCACACATTTTTAAGTCCCCAAGGTTGACAAACACTGGTTTGGAGGGGGGGGAAATAATGTTCAAAAGAGATGTAGAATTATTGAGTCTGAATTATTGAGTAATGATTGAGTCTGTCATCTTCATCTCCGTAACTGTCTGGTTCGGCTCTGCAGCCCAACAAGACAGACAGAGACTTCGGAGGAGAATCAGAACTGCAGAAAAAAGCCATGGCTACCAACCTGCCTTCCGTTGAGGACCTGCACACTGCAGGAGTCCAAAAGAGGGCTGTGAAAATATCTACAGACCCCTCGCATCCTGGGCATGAATTGTTTCTACTCCTACCCTCAAAACGAGGCTATAGGGCACTGCACACCTGAACAACTAGACACAAGGATAGTTTTTCCCCAATGCCATCCCTCTGCTAAACAACTAATTCCCACAACACTGTCAAATTATCTAAGACTGTATTACTATTATTATTATCTTTTTTCCTAGTACCTCTCTCTTCCCAATTATGACTATAACCATGTTGCTTGTATGTTTAAAATTTATATTGTCTTATTTGTTTCCTAGTACCATTTGACTGCTTATTAGTAACCTATGACTATCACTAAGAGTTGTATATTATGATTCTTGGAGAAATTATTCTATTTTATTTTTCTTTATGTCTACTGAGAGCATCTGCACCAAAAAACAAATTCCTTGTGTGTCCAATCACCCTTGGCCAATAAAGACAGAGACAGAGCGACAGAAAGAGAGAGAAAGAGAGAGGCAGAGAGAGACAGAGGCAGAGAGAGAGGCAGAGAAAGAGAGAGAGAAAGAAAGACAGAGAGAGAGGCAGAGAGAGAGGCAGAGAGAGGTAGAGAGAGAGAAAGACAGAGAGACAGAGAAAGTACAATTTGATTGCTTATTAGTAACCTATGACTATCACTAAGAGTTGTATATTATGATTCTTGGCGAAATTATTCTATTTTATTTTTCTTTATGTCTACTGAGAGCATCTGCACCAAAAACAAATTCCTTGTGTGTCCAATCACCCTTGGCCAATAAATAATTATATTCTATTCTATTCTATTCCTCTTTAAGCCAAAACATGCACACAGCAAATAGAACTAAGATGTAATTCATGGAAGATCAGTCAGTGCATATCAAGTGATCCTCTTTGTAAGGGGACCTTGGTGCTCTCTGAGCTTGGTTGTTTTCTTGAACTGATGATGTTACCTAGTTGGGTCATGAAACGTCCGCAAGAAAACCACCAAGCTCAGAGAGCACCAAGGACCCCTCACTTCAACCCTGACCTACAAATATTCTTTCTTGCTTCCTTCTGTATCGATGAAGTCCCCAGCTGCCACGTGGCTAGCTGAGTATTCACCCAGAAGGCCTCCATCTTGCCGTCTACCCACGTCTACCTCCCGTTTGAAGCAGAGCGGCCTTTACCTGGGCGAAATAGAGGTTCATGAGGGTGAGGGTGAAGAACTGGAGGCAGACCGGACAGCAGTACAAGAGCCAGAAGAAGAAGGGGTGCAGGTGGTTGGCCTTGAGGGTGTTCCGGAAGTAGAAGGAGAAGAGCGTGGTGCGCAGGGCGGCCCAGAAGAGGCAGAGGAAGAGGAAGACGGTCTGGTAGCTGAACTTCTTGTGGCGGTAGAGGAGCACCAGCCAGAGCTGGGCGTAAACCGAGAAGAAGAGCAAGGCGTACAAAGTCGTGTACAGCGTCGTCAGGCCCAACTTGACGGCGGGCGGGAAGGCCGGCGTGAGCCGCGAAGCCGGCACGATGGAGCTCAGGTTGCTCACGGCCTTCTCCATCTTCGGCCGGCTAGGAAGAAGCAGCAGCAGCAGCCATCATGCCCGCCCCCTCCCACCAGACTGCCCAGAGAGAGAGAGAGAGAGAGGGGAGAGAGGGGGTGTCACACGCAGCCCCCTCTCTTGCCACCCCCCCCGAAACCCAGGGTGTGTTACATCCTTCGGGGAGGTGGGGGGGCCGGCCCCTCCAGCGGCAGAGTCAAAAGAGGCCCGGCCATTCCATGGGAGATCCTGGGTGGGTGGGGGGGAAGCAGCTGAGAGTCAGATAATTCCTACGTGGGGCGTGAAGAAAGGGCAGCCGCCCCACCCCTCTGGTCAGGCGCTGGAGTTTTGCAGGAGCTGCAAGGGAAAGAGACAAGAAGTTGGGGTGCTTTTCAAGCTGCCTCCCCGCCTTCCCTCCCCTTAATCCTTGGAGGTTCTGGGACTCTCACCCTGCAGGCCCAGAATCCTGGACAAGCCTCCCCTACTCAGGGCATTCCACTGTCTGGGTCCCTTAAAGCCCCCCTCATCCGCCCCATTCTGCTTGGGTCCCTGCCTCCCTCGGATACCCCAACCCTATTTCCCTGCTTTCACTCCCAATCCTTAGTGGTCTGGGATCCCCCTCCTCCCTCCTCCCATCCTTGAATTGTTGAGTCTCTTAGGAGCTCCCCAATTCTCCCTGAAGCCTTACCTCCTCCTCCTCACCTCCCAGCTACCCCTTTTTAAGCCCTGCCCCTCCAAATCCTTAGAGGTCTGGGACCCTCCCACCCACATCCTCCCTTCTTCCACCCTTGCAATAACTGGGTCCCTTAGGACAGGGGTCTGCAAAGTCGGCTCTTTTAAGACTGGTGGACTTCAACTCCCAGAGTTCCCCAGCCAGCCTAGCTGGCTGGGGAATTCTGGGAGTTGAAGTCCACCAGTCTTAAAAGAGCCGACTTTGCAGACCCCTGCCTTAGGAGACCCACCCCCCAATTGTCATGGAAGCCCTGCTTCCTCAAGCTCCCTACTCCTATTTCCCTGCTGCCCTACTTTCACTTCTGGGTCCCTCCTCCCCCATCGTCAGAGGTCTGGGAACCCCCACCCTCCATCCTCCCACCCTTGACATATCTAGGAACCTTAGGAGCCCCTCCCGTTCTATCTAAACCCCCCCACCCCTATCTCCCTGCTGCCCTCCCCCACTTTCATCCCTGCATCTCCCAATCCTCAGAGGGAACACTCTCCTCCATCCTCCCTTCTCCCACCCCCTTGCAATATCTGGGACCCTTTGGAGCCCCCCACCCCCCATTCTCCTTGTAGTCCATCTCGAGCCCCCATCCCCACCCCTATTTCCTTGCTGCCTCACTTTAACCCCTGCCCCCTCAATCCTCAGAGGTCTGGGACGCCCCCCCCTACAATATCTGGGGGCCCCTCCCATTCTATCCCCCCCCCCCCGTTCATCCCCCCCAATGCTCAGAGGTCTGGGAAACCCCCCATCGTCCCTTTTCCTTCCCCATTGCAATATCTGGGACCCCTTGGAGTCCCCCCCCCATTCTCCTTGAAATCTATCTCGAGCCCCCCCACCCCTATCTCCCTGCCGCCCCACTTTAACCCCTGTCCCCCCCCAATCCTCAGAGGTCTGGGAACCCCCTCCCCCATCCTCCCTTCTCCCCCTCCCTTGCAATATCTTAGTCTCTTAGGAGCCCCTCCCCACCATTCTCATTGGAGCCCCCCCTCTTTGTGCCCCTGCCCCCTCCTCCCCCCTCAGCCTTATTCTTGGGCCTGAGAGCCTTAAATGCTCTTTTTGCCCGCCCCCCCCCTCGGCCACCTGGGACCCTCGTCGCCTCCCCAGATACCTGGTTCCCTTAACCCTCCCCTGCTCTCTCGGGCCCCCGAGCCCCCGGCTGCCTCTCGGCCCCCACTGCCTCAAATCTGGGCCGGGGGCGGGCAGGAGACGCCCCCCTCCCCACACAAGCCGGGCCAGCCGCAAGCGCGCGACCCCCCAGCTGCGCCAAGTGCCTTGGCCCCGCCCACTTCCCCCCGCCGCACCGGCTCGGCGTGCCGGAAGTGACGTTGGCGTCGCCAACTCCCTCTCCTCTCCCCCACCCCCCACACTCCCGGCCTCCAAAAGGGCGTAGAGCGCGTCTCTGAATGCTAGAGCGCCGGCGCTTTTTTCTTTTTTTTCCGGTCCGCCATCTTAACGACGGGCATTTGCCCGCGTTTAAGTCACGGGAAAGGGGAAGGATGAGCCACAAGCCGGAAGTGCCGCACGGCTCAAGGTTCCGCTGGGTTCTTGTCCTCTGCTTCCGAGTGCAACCTTTCTCTGGGATCCTTCGTTCCGCTTCATCCGTTTTTTCCCACTTATATATTCATACCTTCCTGCTTTTTAAGATAAAAAAAGAAAAAATTAAGAGCTCTAAATTGAATAAAGGAAGTGTAATCTGACCAGCAGCCTGGCCTCCAGCAGTGAAATACTTAGAATTGAGGCAAGCCAAGTATGTTAATATAAACTGTGTGGGCGGAAACTCCCAGAATTCCCCAGCAGCTAGCAATGAGAAATGGCGGCCTGGGGAATTCTGGGAATTGTGCTCCATACGACTTAAAAATTGCCAAAGACGAGATGCAGCAAAAACCAAAGCGTCCTTTAATATTTAGAAATTATGGCGTAAAATATTATGGGACCAATGAAGCCTAACCGAAGTTTTTGATGCACTTTTTTTTTAAGGGGCAAGAGGCAAATGTAGCCACAGAGGGAAGGAAGGCAGAAAGAATCAGGAAGAAGGGAGAAGAAAGGAGAAGGGGATGTGAAGAGAAGGGAAGGGAGGGAAAGAGAGCAAAAGCAAGGAAGGGAAAGACGGAAAGGAGGAGAAAAGGCAGAGGAAGGAAGGGAGGAAAGGAAAGGGGAAAAGAGGGAGGAAAGGAAGGAAGGAAGGAAGGAGGGAGGCAATGAAGGGTAGAAAGGGAAGAAAAAAGAATGGGATGGGAAGAGAAGAGAAGGAAAAAGGGAAGGGAGAGAAAGAAAGGAGGGAAGGGAAAGAATGAAAGGGCAGGAGGGAAGGAAGAAGAGGGAAGGAAGAAGAGGGAAGGGAGAAGAGGATGGGAGGAAGCAGGAGGAGAAAAGCAAAAGGGAAAAAGGAAGGAAGGGAAGAAAAGAAGGAGAGGAGGGGGAGGGGGAGAAGAGAAGGGAGAGAGACAGTGAAGGAAGGAAAGAAAAAGAATGGGATGGGAAGAGAAAGGAAGGGAAGGGAAGAAGGAACAAAAATGAGAAAAAGAGGGAGAGGAGGGAAGGAGGGGGGAGGGGGCAGAGAAAGAAGAAGGGGAAACCAAATAAAAAAAGAAAAGGGAAAGGAAAGAAGGAAGGAAAAAGAGGAAGGGAGGAGGGGAGAGACAGAGGGAAAGTAGAAGAGGATGGGGAGGAAGTAGGAGAAACGAAAAAGGAGAAGAGGAAGGAAGGGGGTGGGAGGGGCAGAGAAAAAAAAGAAGGGGAAACCAAACAGAAGAAGAAAAGGGAAAAGAAAGAAGGAAGGAAAAAGAGGAGAAAAAGAGGAAGGAGAGGGAAGGAGGGAAAGTAGAAGAAGCAGAGGGAGGAAAGCAAAAGTGGGGAAAAAAAGAAGGAAGGAGGCGGGAGTGGCAAAAAAGAAGGGGGAAATCAAATAAAAGGAGGAAAGAGAAAAGAAAAGATGCAAACTCCCCTCCTTTCTCCCCCCCCCCCTTTTCCATCAATCCTGGGGAAATAGGACGGGGGGGGGAGGTTTGACGAGCCCCCCAAAGGGGAGGAGCCTCCCCCCTCCTCTCCGCCCCCTCCCTCTGACGTGGCGGCTCACGATTGGCCCCCGCCGCTGGCAGTTCTTTATCGCCTTGGCGACTCCGGCTGGCTGGCGGCTGGCGGTAAACAGGAGGAAGGGCGCAGAGGAGGCAGCGCTCCGTCCGCAGGTGAGCGCATCGGGGCAGCCCCGGGGGGGGGGGGAGGAGGAGGAGGAGGAGGAGGGGTGGGTGGGCGGGGGTGGGGTGGGGGTCAAGGCAGGAGGAGCCGGCTGGGGGGGGGGCTGCAATCCCCCTCCCCAATCTGGGGGGGGGGAACCTGGGGAGGGGGACGTATAACAGATTTGCAACCCCCTCCCCAATCTGGGTAGGGGAGGAGGGGAACCTGGGGAGGGGGAGAGGCAGATTTGCAGCCCCCTCCCCAATCTGGGTAGGGGAGGAGGGGAACCTGGGGAGGGGGAGAGGCAGATTTGCAGCCCCCTCCCCAATCTGGGTAGGGGAGGAGGGAAACCTGGGGAGGGGGAGAGGCAGATTTGCAGCCCCCTCCCCAATCTGGGTAGGGGAGGAGGGGAACCTGGGGAGGGGGAGAGGCAGATTTGCAGCCCCCTCCCCAATCTGGGGAGAAAAACCTGGGGAGGGGGACGCATAACAGCTTTGTATCCCCCCCTCCCCAATCTGGGCACCCCCTAGAATGCAAAAATTGGGGTGGGGTAGGTGGGGATGGGGAGGGGGCGCTTTGCAGGTGGCAGTGGACCCCCTCCCCTCTTTGCGATTTGGAAAATGCGGGTGGGTGGGCAGGAAGGGAAGACGGGGGAGCGTATAAAACATGCCAGGCAGATTGGGGATTTGCAAAAAAAAAAGGTGGGGAGGGAGAGGAGTGGGCTCGCATCTGCAATCTTGCAGCACCAATCTCGGGGGGGGGGGGGGGCTTAAGCTGAGGTGGATGGAAAGTGGGGGGGGGTTTGCCCAGCTCTGCAGGGGAGGGGAAAGGTGGGGGGGGGGGGAAAGGGCTTCGCCCCTGGATTGCTGGGAAGGGCTTGGGGAACTCCCTGCCACTAGATTGAAAAGAATTGCAGGGAACTGAGCAGATGGGGAAATATCTATCTATCTATCTATCTATCTATCTATCTATCTATCTATCTATCTATCTATCTATCTATCTATCTATCTGGCAAATATCTATCTATCCATCCATCCATCTCTATCATCTGTATCTCTATCTATCATCTCTATATCTATCTATCTATCTATCTATGGGACAAATATCTATCTATCCATCCATCCATCCATCTGTTATCTATCTATCTATCTATCTATCTATCTATCTATCTATCATCCATCTATCCATCCATCCATCTCTATCATCTGTATCTCTATCTATCATCTCTATATCTATCTATCTATCTATGGGGCAAATATCTATCTATCCATCCATCCATCCATCTGTTATCTATCTATCTATCTATCTATCTATCTATCTATCTATCTATCTATCTATCTATCTATCTATCTATCTATCTATCTATCCATCCATCCATCCATCCATTCATCCATCCATCCATCCATCTCTATCATCTGTATCTCTATCTATCATCTCTATATCTATCTATCTATCTATCTATGGGGCAAATATCTATCTATCTATTCATTCATCCATCTGTCATCTGTATCTATATCTCTATACATCCATCCATTCATCCATCTATCTCTATCATCTGTATCTCTATCATCTCTATATCTATCTATGGGACAAATATCTATCTATCCATCCATCCATCCATTCATCCATCTGTTATCTCTATCTATCTATCTATCTATCTATCTATCTATCTATCTATCTATCTATCTATCTATCTATCTATCTATCTATCTATCTATCTATCTATCTATCCATCCATCCATCTATCCATCCATTCATCCATCTGTCATCTATATCTATCTCTCTCCATCCATCCAGCCATCAATCTCTATCCATCCAATTTCATTGTAATTTTATTACAATATTATTACAATGACAATGAAGATTATTATTATCATCTCTCTCTCTCTGTCTCTCTCTAATTATTTACATATAAAGCTATTGAATACAGTGTAATTGTCTTTGCCATAAAGCAAATGGTAAAAACAAAATAGCACATAGATGCTTTTTGGAACAGGGCTAGTGTGGAACAGGCATTTCAGATCCATCTCTCTTCGATGGCAGCCCGGCTACTGTGGGTTTCCTACAGCTAGGAGTGGCAAGGAGGGAGGGTTTCTGCGTGTCAGGAGCCGACCCGTCTTGTGAGTCAGGATTGTGAAGTTTTGAAGCTGGACGGTGTTTCCTGGTGTGTAAACTCAGCCCTTTCGGTTGAAATCCTAGCTTGGCTCACTCACCAGGAAGTTGGCTTCACACAAGTTAAGCCTTCAAGCGTATTAGTGTGGTAGGAACGTAAATTCTGGGTCCTTCGGTTCAATTGTGTAGAATGGGAAGGATGTGTGTTTGTGTGGTTTATTTTGTTAGTTATTAGCCGATAACCCGGCGTTTCTCGGGTGTTTATTTATAGGGGGGGGGGAAATGTGCAGAGCAAATGTAATTTCTAATATTGGATTTTGGAGTCCCCTTGTGGAGTACTGTGAAGCCGTTACCATGGCGACTCCACTGCGCTGTACAGTAGAAGCCATTTTACGGCATTTCAGTAGAAGCCATTTGAAGGCACAACAGGCTGTATTGTAACAGAACACAGACCTCGGGGGTGTCTTTAGGGGTGTCTTACACCCACAGTTTTTGTCTGCAGAGATTAAATCATCTGTGTAGCAAGTTTGGATAGTGAGATGGTGGTGTAATAGATATATTTAATTAATGTATTATACACATGTAAATATATAAAATATAAATTTCTTCCCTTTTCATTCCTCGCTTCCCCCTCCCTTTTTCTCTCTTCCTTTACTTCCAATCTTCCTTCCTTCTTTTCCCCTTTTCCTCAAATCCACCCTCTTTACTTCCCTATTTCTCTCCTTTTGTCTCCTCCCTCCTTCCTTCTCCAATTTTCCTCCCTCCTCCTTCCCTTCCCCTCTAATTCACCTTCCTTCTTTCCCTCCCTATTCCTTTTTCTTCCTCCCTTCCCTTCTCCAATTTTCCTTCCTTCCCTTCTTCCTTTCCTTGGGCTTTTTTCTCCCTCCCTCCGTCTCCAATTTTCCTCTCCCTCCTTCTCCTCCCCTTCCCCGCTAATTTTCTTTCCTTTCCACCCATTTCTCTCCTTTTCCTTCCCTTCTTCCTTCCTCACTATTTTTCTCCTTTTCTTTCCTCCTCCCTTCTCCAATTCTCCTCCCCTTCCCGTCTAATTCACCTTCCTTTCCCCCCTCCCTATTCCTCTCCTTTTCCTTCCCCCCTTCCCTGCTCCAATTTTCCTTCCTTTCCTTCTTCCTTCCCCACCCCCCCAGGCAGTCTACTACCTCGAAGCCTTCTGGAAACCACGGGGTCAAGAGGCAGGGGCGATGATGCCAGCCCCCTGACCATGTTCCAGATTTCCGAATTTCAAGATGAAGCTTTCTCCACGAGTGACAAGGACCCCACGGCTCTCAAGCTGAGTGTCGGGGGGCCCAAGGATCTAAACAGCCCCTCCCATGAGAACCCAGGTGAGCGGAAACGGTGGTGGGCGGGCTTCCTCCCAAAACAGCCCTGGTTAAAACCCTGGTTTGGTTTATCCTGGTCCTTGTTAAACCTCAGTGGGAGGTTTAACCCCTACAAGCGTAGTGCAGGGGGGACTTTGGAAAGGGGTCAGAGGCAAGCAGTTCTCGACTTACGGCCAGTGGGGATCAGGGCATCCACCGCTGCGGTCATTAAGCGAGCCAGCGTGTCACCTCCCCACTCCATTGTACAATCTTTGCTTTGAAACCTGGCCGTCCAGCGATCCTTTGCGGTCGTAAATCAAATGCAGCTCCCCCTCCTTCTCAGAAGCCGGGTGAGAAGAAGGCCGTGCCAAGGTTGCAGCCGTCGTAAACGCATGCCAAGTGACCGTAGGGATGTGGCGACGGTCGTAAAGGCGAGGACCGGCCGTCGCTTTTTCAACACCTTTGAACGGCTTGCTGAACAAACAGCCAAAAGTCAATAGCTTCTGAGGGAGGCATGATCTTTTAATTTTAAAAGGTAAAGGTTCCCCTCGCACATCTGTGCTAGTCATTCCCAACTCTAGGGGGCGCTGCTCATCTCCGTTTCAAAGCCCAAGAGCCAGCGCTGTCCGAAGACGTCTCCGGGGTCCTGTGGCCGGCGTGACTCAACGCCGAAGGGCGCACGGAACGCTTGTTCCCTTCCCACCAAAGGTGGCTCCTGTTTTTCTACTCGCATTCTTAACCTGCCTTCGAACTGCTAGGTTGGCAGAAGCTGGCACAAGTCACGGGAGCTCACTCCGTTACGCGGCGCTGGGGATTCGAACTGCCGAACCGCCAACCTTTCTGATTGACAAGCTCAGCCTCTTCGCCCGAGCCACCGTGTCCTCGCTTTAATTTTAGCTCGGGCTCATTTTAAGGTTGCTGGACAGGAATTGGGGGTCTGTGCCGCCCCCCCCCCCCCTCCCAAAAAAGCTGCCTTCCATATAAGACGGTTGTTTTATCCCAAAATCGGAGCTGGGCAGTTGAGAACATACTGAATGACGCTGCTGTCAAAATTGATGTGACGCGTCTCCTGACAAGCTGAAAGCCCCTTAAGTGACGTGAAAATTGTTCAGCTGAGCGTAGCACGGCGACCTCGCCCTGTTCCGCTGCGATGTTAAATCCACACCCTCTGGACTCCCCCGAAGAAAACCCCTATCTCAGATCACGCCCTGGGGTTCATAGGATGGCCTCGACCAGGCTGTCCTCAGCTTACGGCCGTTCGTTTAGTGACGGCTAAGGAGAGCTCCCTCGGTGCTCTCTGAGCTTGGGGGCTTTCCTGCAGACGTTTCATGACCCAACCGGGTAACCTCATCAGTGCTGGAAGGGAGAGGGGTTTGCTCCGTTTAGAAAATGGAATAGAATAAAATAGAATAGAGAATAGAATAGAATAGAAAATGGAATAGAATAAAATAGAATAAAGAATAGAAAATAGAGTAGAATACAGAATAGAATAGAAAATGGAATAGAATAGAAAATAGAATAGAAAATGGAATAGAATAGAAAATGGAATAGAATAGAAAATAGGATAGGGAATAAAATACAATAGAGTAGAAAATGGAATAGAATAAAATAGAATAGAGAATAGAATAGAAAATGGAATAGAATAAAATAGAATAGAGAATAGAATAAAAAATGGAATAGAATAAAATAGAATAAAGAATAGAAAATGAGAGTAGAATAGAGAATAGAATAGAAAATAGAATAGAAAATGGAATAGAATAGAAAATAGAATAGAGAATAGAATAGAAAATGGAATAGAATAGAAAATAGGATAGGGAATAAAATACAATAGAATAGAAAATGGAATAGAATAAAATAGAATAGAAAATAGAATAGAAAATGGAATAGAATAAAGAATAGAAAATAGAGTAGAATAGAGAAGAGAAAATGGAATAGAATAGAAAATAGAATAGAATAGAAAATAGAATAGAGAATAGAATAGAATAGAAAATGGAATAAAATAGAAAATGGAATACAATAAAATAGAGAATAGAAAATAGAATAGAATTCTGACCTTTTGTAGTTATAAAGTTAAAAACGCTGTCTGAATTTTTTAGCACATTGTACTTTCTTTCGGGGATGCCGTAGCTCAGTGGCTAAGAAGCTGAGCTTTTGTCGATCATAAAGTTTGGTGGTTCAAATCCCAAGCGCCGCGTAACGGAGTGAGCTCCCGTGACTTGTCCCAGCTTCTGCCAACCTAGCAGTTCGAAAGCAGGTAAAAAATGCAAGTAGAAAAATAGGAGCCACCTTTGGGGGGAAGGCAACAGTGTTCCGTGCGCCTTAACGCCGAAGGCCACATGACCACGGAGACATCTTCGGACAGCGCTGGCTCTTCAGCTTTGAAACGGAGATGAGCAGCGCCCCCTAGAGTCGGGAACGACTAGCACACATGTGCAGGGGGAACCTTTACCTTCTACCTTACTTTCTTTCATTTATATTTTTGTGCTCTGTAGAACTGAGACGCCGCATTGGGTCCGACCCACTCGATTCGGAGACCTCCGATGAGGTGGGCGCTTTCCGGGCCCGCTCCCGCTCCGCCCCTCCCATCTTGTGGGCCGCGCAGCGATACGGCCGAGAATTACGCAGGATGAGCGATGAATTTCACGGCGCCCTCCAGGTAAGGGGGGGGCAGTGCAGGGACGCAAACTTCGCAAACGGCGAGCAATGCACGCCGGTCCAGCTGGTCTTCGGGTTTCCAGCACAAAGACCGGCTGGCTGGCACACATGCATGCCTGCAGCTTCGCCATCACGAATACAGTGCCTCGCTCCACCGTTGCATCACCCCGTCCTTTCTCCCCCCCCACCCCCCCTTTTTTTCCAGAAGCTTCCGCGCCCGAAAAGCGCCGGGACCTGTTCCCGCATGGACCAAACTCCCAGCTGGAAGGACACTCTGCGGTCGTGGTGGCGCCGAAGCTGCCCGGAGAATGGACCTTCCGGTTCTTAATCCCGGCTGTTGCGGGGATGGGTGGGGTGGGGTGGGGTGGGGAGGAGGAACTGGGTAGGGTGTCGACCGTGAGCTTTTTCCTCCGTGGTATTCCAATAATCGTTCCGGGTGCCAAGTTCGTTCCCTGACGCTATTTTCGCCGCCTACAAGACGTTTATTCCCGATCTGACATCATGGCGCCATCCAGATTTGTACCCTCTACCCTTGATTAAATTCGGGGAGGGGGGTGTTTTTCTCCCCCTTCCCCAATAGCCAACACCCCTAATTTTCCAGGGTCCCCATCCTCTTCCAGAAAATCAAGTCGAATACCCGTTTTTTTACCAAAGCAAAAAAAAACAAACCACCAACCCTGGATTTTTTTCTCTCGTCTTCACTCTGTGTCTTGTTGCTGTTTATTGGTCTTAATTCCTAAAAGGGAGGGGAGAAAAATTGTATATAAAGGTTGTTTTTTCTGGCTTCTCATCTCGTCTCGTACCCCGTTTCTTCGCCCTGCGACCTCGCAGCTGGGTGGGAGGCTCGGATCTCACGCACGCACCCCCCCCCCCCAAAAAAACCGAGCGATTAAAATAGCCTGACATTCCTGGCTAATTTCGGGTTGAGTCAGCCCCGAGTGACTCAGTTGGGGTAAGGCGCTAAACCGACAATTAGCAAGCGGCGTTGGCACCTCGCAAAGAACGACAAGCTTCGAAATAGGAAATCGACTTCGCGAAGGGCACGACCTTCTCAAGAGTTGGAAGGATCCCGGGTTCAGCTGGTGGAGTCGGTGATTGTTGTGACTTGCGATCAGAGCTGGCAGCAGATTCGGACAGTGAGGAGGGTTGGGGAGGAACCTGGGCCAGTCTGAGGAAGGCTCTGCGTCGGAGGCAGAGAGGGCGCCAGGGCCGTATGCCAAATATCAGCTGCTTTCAGAGTCAGGTGTCAGTGAGGCAGAAGAACAGCTGGAGCCTGTTCCCAGTGCGCGCATGCAGAGAATGGCCAGACGAAGGGAACTGCTAAAGAACAGGGGCCGACTTGGGAGGAAGGCCACAGGGGGACGATGAATGGCCCCTCGCAGAGGGAATAAAAGAGGAGCGACAGGGGAGTGGAGTTTGCAGGAGGCCATGAGTTCGCTTCATTGGTTCGTGACTCTCCGAGGCTCCTGGCCAAGTTCTGCAGAGTTCGGCCTGGCAGCTCTCCAAGCCAGATGAGGTCTGTGACCGTAAATCCTCCCTCGAAAGACTTTGCTGGATGGGAAGGAGCAGAATTCACAGGAAATTAATAAAAGGGGTGTTTGACGGGATCAGGAGTTGCCTTCATGCCCTTGGGAAGCCTCGGTCAGAACAGTGCCTGCTCTTACGCCACGCCAGTGGGGTCCCAGCAATACCGTTTCCCGCAATCCATCCGTCGTAGCTCTTCCATGTCGGCTTGGCTCAAGTCCCACGACCACAGCTGGCCGTTTTCAGCCACGCGGCCTGGCGACGCCGACTTGGGAATCACGCTGACGCCTTGGTGCAGAGCCCAACGGAGCAACACCTGGGCGGGTGTGCGGCCGTGCCGCTGGGCGACGGCCCGTACCACGGCATGCTCTACCAACGAGCCGGTCCCCAGCGAGGAATAGGCTTGCAAATGGATGCCGTTGCGGGTGCAGAATTCGAGCAGCTCCGTCTGCGCGAGTTCGGGGTGGAACTCCACCTGCAAGACGGCGGGCGCCACCCTGCAGTTGGCCAGCAGTTCTTGAAGGTGCCGGACGGTGTAGTTGGAAACACCGATCGCGCGGAGGTTCCCGGCGTCGTGCAGCCTCTCCAGGGCGCGCCAACTCCGCAGCCGGCGCTCCGGGTTCCCGGCGTCGTCCTGAGGCCGGCCTTGAGTCCCCGGCCAATGGATCAGGTAGAGATCCAGGTAACCGCAGTCTAGGTCTTGCAAGGTGCGGAGGCAAGCCGCGGAGGCAGCTTCCTCTCCGTGGTCTCTCGGGCTCAGCTTGCTGGTCAGAAACACGTCCGCACGGGCGAGACCGTGCCGAGGTAGTAGATCCTTAAGGGCTCGTCCGAGCGCGGCTTCATTGCCGTAGACAGCGGCTGTGTCCACTAAGCGGTAGCCGTTCGCCAGAGCTGCATCCAGGCTGGCACGCACGGCCTCGTCGCCCTTAAGGCGGTAGGTGCCGAGGCCCAGAAGTGGCATGGGGGCGCCGGTGTTTAACCCCACGGTCCGTTCTGGGGCCCTAAAAGGAGCAAAATTGGATATAGCACTAGTAAGGGCGCTTGGTCTTATAGACCGCTTCACCGTGCTCTTACAGCCCCTCTATAAGCAGTTTACAGAGTCGGCCTCTTTGCCCCCAACCATCTGGGTCCTCGTTTTACCCACCTCGGAAGGACGGAAGGCTGAGTCAACCTTGAGCTGGACAGAATTGAACTGCTGGCAGTGGGCAGAGCTTAGCCTACAATATTGCATTCTAACCACTGGGAGGGAGGGAGGGAGGGAGGGAGGGAGGGAGGGAGGGAAGGAAGGAAGGAAGGAAGGAAGGAAGGAAGGATTGGTCAATCTTGAGCTGCTCAGGATCAAACTGTGGACAGAGTCAACCTGCAATGCTGCATTCTAGCCACTGGGAGGGAAGGAAGGAAGGAGAGAGAGAGAGAGAGAGAGAGAGAGAGAAAGAAGGAAGGAAGGAAGGAAGGAAGGAAGGAAGGAATAGCACTTAGACTTATATGCCGCTTCACAGAGCATTTACAGCCCTCTCTAAGTGGTTTAGCTTCCCCCCCCCCCCAACAATCTGGGTCCTCATTTGACCCACCTTGGAAGAAGGGAAGGCTGAGTCAACCTTGAGCTGGTCAGGATTGAATTGCTAGCAGTGGGCAGTGAGTTAGCCTCCCGACAAGCCAAGTCAAATCAGGAAGCCAGACTTACTTAACGGCCGTGCCGCTAGTGCGGAACGGGTGCTGGGGTTCACTCCGCCACCAGGGCAAAGCGAGGTCGTAAAATGGGGGCCACCTTCGCCTAAGTTGAGGGGTAAATGGGATCTCCTGGTGGTGCCCCATCCAAGCAGAAGCCAGGTTTGGATGCCAACTTTTTGCAGAACTGGATTCCCGGACAGGAAGGTGGGGGGGGGGGGGGAGGCAGGGCGAAGCCAAATCTCAATGTCACTTTGGCTTGGATTGTGGGGAGGGGCTGCGGAGGACCCCCCAGCCCACCCTCATACCAATGGGAGAGCAAGTGGGACGCCCTCTAGCGGCTCCTTTGCGCCCCTGCACCCTTCAGGTTGACAAGTCGCCCTCTGGCGGTTGGCCTTTGCTACTGCATCCCTCCCAGCAGCCTCTTTTCAAAGGGGAAAAAAGGTGTAAGCTTTTTTTTGGGGGGGGGGGCTGCAAGGCCCTTCCTCGGACGACCCCCCCCCATAAAAGCAAAGAGGGGAGGAGGCGTTGCAGGGGGCCGCAAAAGGTCCTGCTTTGCGACCCCCAAAGGTGGGGGAGAGCATTGCATTAGGCACGTTCCAAAGTCCCCCTTTGGGGGCGTCCTTTTGCACCGCGGGGGACCCCCCCCCACTTTAAGGTAGTTTGCACGTGGATTTCCCTGGCTTTAGCATGCAATCCTAAACATGGCTTAGCTAGCAAGCCTGCTTTAAGCCAGCTTTAAACCCCAAACGGGCCTTGGTGGATTTGGGGGTGGGGTTTTTTTTTTTTTTTTTTGCAGATTTGCTAGCCTGCCTCTTCCCCCCCCCTCCCCTATTTTGCAAAAGGGGGCGAGAAGACCCTCCCCCGCGCCCCCTCCCCCGGCTTACCAAGACCCAGGAAGAGCAGGCTGCATGGTGGATCAACCAGGAGAAGGAGGCGGGACCAGAGGCCGGGTGATAGGCGGGGCTGCCGCCCAATCGGGGCTAGAGGAAGAGAAGGAGAAGGAATTTAAAAAGATAAAAGAGAGAAAAGAAGGAAGAAAGGAAAAGAGAGAAAGAGCGCACGAGAGGCCAAAAGGGCGTGTGGCAGAAAAAGAGAAAGAAAAATTGCACAAGAGAAAGCGTGTGACAGAGAAAGAGAGAAAAAAGGAAGGAAGGAAGGAAAAGAGAGAAAGAGCGCATGAGAAAGAGGAGAGAGAGAAATGGAGCGTGTGACAGAGAAAGAAAGCAAGAAAAAGGGAAAGGAGGAAGAAAAAAGAGTGCATGAGAAAATGAGAGAAAGCGTGTGACAGAGAAAGAGAGAGAGAGAAAGAAAGAAAAAGAGAATAAGGAATAGGATGAATAGAATGGAATAGAATAAGGAATAGATTGGAATAGAATAAGGAATAGAATGGAATAGAATAAGGAATAGAATGGAATAGAATAAGGAATAGAATGGAATAGAATAAGGAATAGATTGGAATAGAATAAGGAATAGAATGGAATAAAATAAGGAATAGATTGGAATAGAATAAGGAATAGAATGGAATAGAATAAGGAATAGAATGGAATAGAATAAGGAATAGATTGGAATAGAATAAGGAATAGAATGGAATAAAATAAGGAATAGATTGGAATAGAATAAGGAATAGATTGGAATAGAATAAGGAATAGATTGGAATAGAATAAGGAATAGAATGGAATAGAATAAGGAATAGAATGGAATAGAATAAGGAATAGATTGGAATAGAATAAGGAATAGAATGGAATAGAATAAGGAATAGATTGGAATAGAATAAGGAATAGAATGGAATAGAATAAGGAATAGAATGGAATAGAATAAGGAATAGATTGGAATAGAATAAGGAATAGATTGGAATAGAATAAGGAATAGATTGGAATAGAATAAGGAAAAGAATAAGGAATAAAATAGGAATACAATAGAATAGAATAAGAAATAAAATAGAATAAGGAATAGAAGAGAATAAATAAGGAACAGAATAAGGAATAGAATAGAATAGAAGTTTACAAAGTAGAACAGATTAGAACAGAGTACAGAAGAGAAGAGAATACATTCATTTCTTGTGGGAAAGAGGCGCTCTTTTTCAACTGGGGAAGTTTTGATTGCAAAACCAACTCCCGGAGTCCCGTTTCCAGTCTGCGGCTTCTCTTTCCAAAGAGACCTGTCCTTCGCTACTTCCTGTAATAAGCCCCAGTCTGCCTCAGTCTGGTCCAGTCCTCCTGGATGCTGATGGACATCTCTGCTGCCCCCCCCCCAGGAACCAGGACAAAGAACCGCTGCCTCCGAGCCGCAGGTGGGCAGGTTAGTGATTCCCAACTGCCCAGGGGTCACCTCCACCTGTCGCTTTGCCACTCTGCCCTTGGCCCAGAACTTGAGGAGTCGGGTTCAAATTAGAGGAGAGTTGTCGATCAGGAGGATAACAACATAGCAGAGCTGGAAGGGACCTCGGAGGTCTTCTAGTCCAGCCCCCTGTTCAACCAGGAGACCCCGTAGCATTCCAGGCCGGTGGCTGTCCAATCTGTAACTAGGGAGTTATAGCTGGCCTGTATGGTCGTAAACTGAGGACAATCTGCCTCTAATTTAACAAGCCGCCATCTGGAATTCAAGTCCCAAGCATTTCTCCTTCGCTGTCCCCTGCACCCCAAAGCCTCTCTTGCATTTCTGCATCCAGAATCCTGCATTTCAGGGCCACGGAGGTTAGAACTTCTGCTGACTGCCAGCTGACTGCAGTTTGACAGTTCGAATCTCACTGGGCTCAAGGTTGACTCAGCCTTCCGTCCCTCTGAGGTCGGTAGAATGAGGACTGAGGTTGTTGGAGGGCAAGAGGCTGACTCTATAAACCGCTTAGAGAGGGCTGTGAAGTCTAAAGTGCCATTCCTTCCTTCCTTCCTTCCTTCCTTCCTTCCTTCCTTCCTTCCTTCCTTCCTTCCTTCCTTCCTTCCTTCCTTCCTTCCTCCCTCATAAAGGTTGACTCAGCCTTCCGTCCTTCTGAGGTCGGTAAAATGAGAACCCAAATTGTTGGGGGTCAAGAGGCTGACTCTGTAAACCTCTTAGAGAGGATTGTTAAGCGGTATATAAGTCTATGTGCTATTGCTATCTTCCTTCCTTCCTTCCTTCCTTCCTTCCTTCCTTCCTTCTCTTCCCAGTGGTTAGAATGCAATATTGTGCCATTCCTTCCTTCCTTCCTTCCTTCCTTCCTTCCTTCCTTCCTTCCTTCCTTCCTTCCTTCCTTCCTTCCTTCCTTCCTTCCTTCCTTCCTCCCTCATAAAGGTTCACTCAGCCTTCCATCCTTCCAAGGTCAGCAAAAGGAGGGCCCAGATTGTTGGGGGCAAGAGGCTGACTCTATCAACCGCTTAGAGAGAGCCATAAAAGCAATGTGAAGTGGTATATAAGTGTAAATGCTATGGCTATTATAATTATTTCTATCCTCGTTCCCCATTATTAAACTCACATCACAACATCAGCAGTGGAGGGGGGGGAACCTCGCCAAGGGAAAGCACAGTAAAGCACCCACACATACACACGGGCCTACAGCTTTGACAGCCGCCGGTTAGAGTCCAACATTTCGGCCCAAATGCCCCGTGGTTCTCACCAACCAAAGAAGGACCAGCTTCAAACGGCCACTTGC
The DNA here is from genome assembly GCA_039707465.1 of Rhabdophis nuchalis. Classification (NCBI taxonomy): domain Eukaryota; kingdom Metazoa; phylum Chordata; class Lepidosauria; order Squamata; family Natricidae; genus Rhabdophis; species Rhabdophis nuchalis. The sequence continues at coordinate 4,692,183 of CM077662.1, forward strand.
TTAGAACAGAAGGACAGCTCCGCGGGCGGAGGAGACGTGACGCGGGACGGCCAGCAGAGGGCGCCAGACGCCGCTTTATTTAGGGGAGGGGGCGAGAAAATTAGAAGAGAAAGGGAAAAAAATAAAGCTTCCCACCCCTCTTCTTTTTCATCGCTTTCTTTTCTTTTTGGTGGTATTCCCCTGAGACCCCCCCCACCCCTCCCCACATGGGGGTGGGGTGGGGTGGGGGGGTTAGGAACCTGATTGGACGGAGAGACCTCCTAACCTGCGGTGGGCTTCTTCCAAGCCCCCCTCCCCATCACCTTAAAAAGCCCCTTCCTCAATTGGGGGCTCCTGCTTAAGCCGCCTTCCCACCGGATGGGAAACGTGGAAAGGGACGGGTTGTTTCTTGTCCCCCCCCCCCCTATACATATGCAGTGGGGAGGGGGAGTCCCAGCTGTCAGGAAGAAAGGGGGGCGGTGCCCCACTTCCTCTCCCCCCCCCCCCCCCCTCAATATCGCTGTGCAACTTGGCGTGGTTCCTCTGCAAAAGCTGGGCAGGAGATGCAATGCACTGGGGAGGGGTCCTTGGGATTTGAGGAGGGGGGGGAGGGGGGTTGCAGCTGAAGGCGAAGTTGCCCTCCCCCTCCCCGGGTCCTCCTCCCTCCCTCCCTCCCCCTCCCCCTCCGCCTTCCAGCCCCCCACTTCTTTGGCACCGAAAGGGCGACCGGGCGAACCGCTCGCGAGCTGCGTGAGCGGAATGCAAGAAGGCAGCGCCCTCCCCACGAAGCGCCCCCTCGCGGCGGCCGGAGGGACTTCAAAGGATGAGTTTTTTTTGGGGGGGGGGTGTAGAGGGGAGAAAGAGGGGTGTGCGTGCGTGCGCGTGTGAGCTTGTCGATCAGCGCGGGCGGTTCGAATCCCTAGGGCGGGTCTCCTGGGTGAGCGCAGGGTGGGGGTGGGGGTTGGACTAGATGACCTCCAGGGTCCCTTCCCACTGTGACTGCTTACGGTCTGATACCCCCCCCCCCTCGTTTGATGGAAGGGGAGGGTTTAATAAGAAATTGAGGCTCAAAAGAAACCGGGCTAGGGAGTAGCAGGGAGTTCCGCAGTCGTCCTCCCCCTTAATCTGCGGAGCGAGAGAGAGATCTTTTGGGGGGGAGACGGGGGGTGGGCGAAGCTCTCCCTCTGCCGCCCCTTCCTTGTTCCTGGTTGGGGGGACCCCCTCCCCTTCCTTGTTGGGGGGGAGCGCCCCTTGTTGGAGAGACCCCTCCTCCCCTTCTTGTTGGGGGGACCCCTCCTCCCCTTCTTGTTGGGGGGACCCCCTCCTCCCCTTCTTGTTGGGGGGGACCCCTCCTCCCCTTCTTGTTGGGGGGACCCCTCCTCCCCTTCTTGTTGGGGGGACCCCTCCTCCCCTTCTTGTTGGGGGGACCCCTCCTCCCCTTCCAATTCCTTGTTGGGGGGGGAGGGCTGCCCTTCCTTGTTGGGGGACTCCCCCTCCTCCCTTGTTGACCCCTCCTCTCCTGGACCGCTCTCCCTGCCTTTGTAGCTCGCCTTTCCTCTCGAAGCGCTCCGGGCGATTTACAAAAGTCGCCCGTTTCCCCCCCTCCCCCTTAACAACAACCTCGCGAGGACGGCTGGGCTGAGCGCCCGTTTCCGAGCTCTCCCCCCCCCCCCTTCCGCTGGCTTGGTAGGAAGCCCAGATCGAAAGCCAAGCCTGCCGTGCGGGCTACCAGCCCCAGCAACAGCAGCCCCCGGCCAGCTGGGGTAAAGGACTACAAGCCCCATTCGCCCCAGCCCAGGCTTTCCCTCCACGCCCCTGCATTGGCGCGTCGTTCAAAACCGACCCATTTCCACCCCCCCGGGGTTTTATTTGCCAGCGGAGCCCCCCCACCAGACAGACCCCCGTCCCGTTTTCTCAGCCCACCCCACCCAATCCGGGTTAGAGGCGTCGTGCGAACGCATCTCTCGGGACCCCCCGAGCGGGGTTGAAAGCATCGGATGCGGATGCGGGAAGCCGCCTGCTTTCTCTATTCTTCCTCTCTCTTTTTCCCCTCTTTCTCTCTCTCTCTTCCTCTTTCCCGGACGGGGATCTGCTGGCAGGGGTGGGGTGGGGGGTGGGGGGCTCAGGAAAGGCTGCTGCAAATTTAGCTGTCCCTCCTTCCACCGGGGTTGGGGAGGTATTGGCTGGGAGGGGCTGATGGATCCGGTGGTACCTGCCTGAAAAGAGAGAGAAAGCTTGGAAGCCACCAGACCTTAGTTGATTAGGAGCAGTAAGATTCCTCCCCCCGCCGCGTCCCTCTCCCCCCCCCCCCCCGCTGTATTGCAGGAGCGACGAGCGGTGCCCCCCCCCCCACCCTTATTATTTTTTTACAAAGCTCTCAGGGTGGAGAGGCGAACGAGGCAGCCCGTAAGAGCATCTTCGGAGCCAGAAATCCGGTTGCTGTGCCAGCCGACATTGGCCGTGGTCTCTCTTCCCCCCCCCCCCTCAAGCCTCTACGCCCCGCCGCTTGATCTATGGGATCCGTTCTTGCTTTGTAAGCAAAACGGTAGGGGGGGGGGAGAGCAGAGCGAAAGGAGAGCCCGTAGAGAGGGGGGGGGAGAGGAAGAGAGAGAGAGAGAGAGAGAAGAGATCAGCTCCTTTATAAAAGCCTAGGCGCGCCAGGCATCTCTAAAAGCGAGAATTCATTGCAACGTCCCCGACGTCCCCCCCCATCCGTCTTCGGTCTTTCAAGCTTTTGCCTGCCTCTCCCCACCTCCCCACAGCTGGGCAGTTGGCACCGATTCCCCAGGCAGGGGGAAAGCAGCCAGACGACCCCTCCCTCCTGCTCATCACCAGGTAAGCAAATGAGGAAATTAAAAATAAGAGGTGCAGGCGGAGTGGTGGAAAGAAGGGAGGAAAGAGAAAAGGCGATGGCAGACGAATTGGGGAAAGGGTTCTTCACCTTTTCAAAGGTGTCTTCCTATCTCTCTCTCTCTCTCTCCCTCCCTCCCCCTCTCCGTCTCTCTCTGTCTCTCTCTCTCTTCCCCTTTTTCCCAGCGGACCGAGAAAGTTGATGGATGAGCGGTTTGGGGGGAGGGGGGAAGCCACGCTACAAATTTTTAAATGAAGGGGTGGGGGATGCGACGAAGAAGGTGCCCCCCCCCCATGCCAACAGGGAAAAAGAGATGATACTCAGAGCAAAGAAAGAAACAGAGATTAAAACTCTGCACGGATTTGTCCAAGGAAGTCGGAGAAAAACTATATAGATAAAGAGATTATTTTGGGGGTTGGGGGGGGAAGAGCCAAGAGAAGACACCCCCACCCCCACCGAAGAGAAATTGGCCCAGCCAAGACTAGAGGTATAAGGATGGACGAGGTGATTAGATGGGGGTGTTTCTTTCCCGAAATGTGGGTCACACACTTTGGGAGCCCCGGAAAAACCCAGCAAGAAGTTTGAGGAGGGGGCACTGCAGATTTTTGGAACCGGGCTTTCCCATTGGAGGATCCCTTTACCTCCTCTCCTCCACCCCCACCCCCTCTCCAGAAATCACTTTCTCACAATCAAAACAACTGGCTGGTGCCAAGAGAATTCAAGAGGAATCTTCTCCTCTGCATGAGCCCAAAGGTGATGGTGGTTGTGCGTGTTTGTGCGTGTTTGTGTGTTGATGCCGGACCCCCTTCGCGGGTTAAGGATGAGCAACAGGGTTTGAAAAGGAAGGACAACCCCACCCCCACCCCCCACTCCCCCCCACCCCGAGAAGGAAGGAAGGGGGAGGGAGGGCACCGCCTGGCACCACACCATGAATTAAACCATTCTCGTTTCCGTGCCCAGCTGCCTTGCCGGACGGCGCGGTGGTGCGCCAAGGAAGGGCCAGCCGAGGTGGAAGGGCAACGGTGTGTAGGGGTCCCATGCGGGGCACCTCCCTGCTTTGTGGGCAGCTGGCTTCGCCCGTGCCAGCTCTCCGGGTGCCGCAGATCCGGCAGGCGGTGTGGGACGTTTGCAGCATAGCACAGAAGCGACACAAAGCAAGCCCAGGCTGGACCGCCTCGCTTCTGGAGGGTGAGGGGTGGAAGGGTGGGGAGGCTGGCATCGTTGCCACTCTCCCGAAGAGGAAAAACCCAGGCACATGGGTGCCCGCCTCTCTTGTGGCAGCAGGCGCCCGTGTTTGGAAACTGTAGGGCAGAAGCACGGAGCCGAGGGCTACACCGGGCGATCCTCTGGAGGGGTTTGAGTAAGAAGGAGGAATGTTTGTTGTAAGTCCGGGCAATGTTCCGGCCAGGAGCACACAGGTTGGCACCGATCGGGCCTGTGTGCCAGGAGGGTTGGCGTTCGGAGGAGGCCCATTGGGCTCCCGTCAAAGAAAGGGTGGACCTCGAAAGAAGGGCTCTGTGTCATCTCTAGCCACAGGGCGCATATGGGCATGCCAAGAGAGCTGTGGGGCAGTGCCTCTCCACTTGCCACTTCCCCCCCACAGCCTCTGTCAAGCTTGGGCATCCCCGAGCGCAACAGAAGCCCCTCTTGAGCATGTACCTTGGAAGGAGGGAGGGCCCTTGGCGCAACGGAGCCCATGTGCCTGCCCTGTTTCCATGTGCTTTTCAAGCAGCCACAGATTGCTCGAGCCTGGGGGTTTTATATGTGGGGGGCGGTTGGGAGGACCTTGGCTGCTAATCTCCTGCAATCCCACCCTAAAGTTGGCATTTTTTGCCCTTGCCCGGCTTCCAGGCACCGCTGGGGATGCCTGTCTATGTTCACTGCAGTAGCGTCGATGCTACAAGCACATTTCCACCCCTTAATGTTGGTGTCCAAAACCCGAAGCCGGCTTAGTACAGGAGCTTAGAGTTTCTGCTTTAAGCCCACCCCACCCCTCTTTAAAAAAATATATGGGGGTTTGGTAAGGGAGGGGCCAGTCAGGGTGTTCCTCCCCCCCCCGCCAACCTTCAGGTCTGGCTCCCCCCCTCCCCATGCTCAGTGGGGGCGACGCCAAGTCAGGAGGAGCATGGAAATCTCGGGGGATCTAAAGAGGATGAATTTAAAATCTAAAGATTGCAGATCCAGAGTTCCCAATTTAATATCCTGGGAGGTTTTGGCAGGGAGACCCCCTATTAGGAGAGAGAAGTGAGGTGGGGGGGGTGTTGGGGGGGGGGGCAGGAAAAACTCAGTGGGGCTGGATTAAAGGAAAGGGATTACAGGGCAGATTGCCCCTCCGGGCGCCGTTTTAGGACGGGAGGGAATTGGTCAGGATTGGAACTCGGCTCTTTTGATCCCAGGAGTGAAAGAGGGTAGGGGGCTTCAGACCCCATCCTATCTTCCTTTGAGAGACCCGGTTTTCCGCGATGGCTTTAGAAGTTGCGGGGGGGGGGGGGCAGGCAGGCAGACGGGAGGGACGGTTTCCAAACTATGTTACTACATGGAGGAAGGTGTGAGCATTTCTGAGTGGTGCTTCTTCCCTGGTGTCCGTTAGGCCAGTCGGAAAGTACAGAGCGTGACCTAGCGGCTGTCAGTTCAGCTCCTCCCTCCCCCCCCCCCCGGTTTCCGTAACTAAGCGAGACAGTCGTTAAGGGAGCTCTGCCCCACGGTATGGCCTTTTTTTGTTGTTGTTAAGCGAATCGTTGCGGTTGTTAAGTGAATCCAGCTTCCCCATCGAATTTGCTTGTAGGTTAAGGTCGCAAAAGGGGATCAAAGGACAAACACACACACACACACACACACACACACAGGACACTGCGGCCATCATAAATAGGGGTCGGTTGCCAAGCGCCTGAATTTTGATTGCGTGATGCTGGACTGGTCGTAAGTGTGAAGCATAGGTCATAGGTCACTTCGAAGGATCGCTAAAGAAATGATTATAAGTCAAGGACTATCTGTACATCTCTCCCCCCACCCCGCTTTTACAATACTGGTAGTCCTCGAGTTATAACAATTCATTTAATGACTGTTCAAAGTTATAACAGCACTTAAAAAGTGAGTTATGGCCATGTTTCACACTTATGACCGTTGCAGCATCCCCACGGAGACGTGATCAAAATTCAGCCAGTTGGCAACTGACTCGTACTTATGACGGTCGTGGGTTCTTGTGTTCCCTCTTTTGCCACCTTCAGACAAGCCAAGTCAGGGGGGAAACCAGATCCACTTAACGACCATGTTACTCTGCAGTGATTCCCTTAACAACTTTGGCAGGTCAGGTCGTACAGCGGGACAAAACTCACTGAAGTGATGTCTCGCTGAGCAACAGAAATGTTGGCCCCAAAGTTGTGGTCGTAAGTCGAGGACTGGCTGTACTGTGTGGGGGGGGGAAAACACAGAGAGGTACAAAAAATTAGTTTAGGGGGGCTTGCTCGAAGTTACGACAGTGCTGTAAAAAAGTTGACTTGCCGGTCCTCGCACTTACGACATTGCAGCATTCCCCAATCCAAATTCAGACATTTACGACAAGTTGTGGTATCTTGGAATCAAGTGATCGCCATTTGAGACCTTCCCAGTTCGATTTCCACCGGCCAAGTCAACAGGGGAATCCAGATTCGCTGATCCACCCTTGTGCTTCACTTAATGACCGAGGGGATTCGTTTCACATTCATGGCCAAAAAAAAAAAGTGGATAAAATTTGGACGCGGCACACTTCACAAGCGCCTCGCTTAGTGTTGAATGTTTCCCAATGATGGTCATAAATCAAGGACTATCTTACAGGGGTGTAATAGGGGAAAACCTGTGTCCAAAATGAGGTCTCGTCGTTAGGTGAGTCTTAAAATTGGGCTGTGATTCCAAGACTCTCGTTTAACTTCTGCAATGTAGCAAGAGAAAAATGTATTTTCTTTCTCTGAGGTTAAAAAAATATGCAGCGTAACCATCATTACGGGCTACAAATTTCTGTTTAAACCACAAATTAGTGGCGGCGGGCATAGAGGAGATCGAAGAATCAACCAGGAGTCTGGGAGTTGTAGTTCTGCCTTAGGCAATGAAAGCTGGCTGGGTGACTTTGGGCCAATCAGCAGGAGACTGGGCGCTCTAGTCCCTCTTTAGACATGAAAGCAGCTGGGTGACTTTGGGCCAATCACCAGGAGACTGGGAGCTCTAGTCCCTCCTTAGGCAGTGAAAGCATCTGGGTGACTTTGAGTCAATCACCAAGAGATTGGGAGTTCTAGTCCCTCTCTAGGTATGAAAGCCAGTTGGGGGAACTTTAGGTCAATCATAAGGAAACTGGGAGTTCTAGTCCCTCTTTAGGTATGAAAGCTTTAAGCCAATCACCAGGTGACTTGGAGTTGTAGTCCCTCTTTAGGTATGAAAGCTGGCTAGGTGACTAGGCCAATCACCAGGAGATTGGGAGTTCTGGTCCCTCTTTAGGTATGAAAGCCAGTTGGGGGAACTTTAGGTCAATCATAAGGAAACTGGGAGTTCTAGTCCCTCTTTAGGTATGAAAGCTTTAAGCCAATCACCAGGTGACTTGGAGTTGTAGTCCCTCTTTAGGTATGAAAGCTGGCTAGGTGACTAGGCCAATCACCAGGAGATTGGGAGTTCTAGTCCCTCTTTAGGTATGAAAGCCAGTTGGGGGAACTTTAGGTCAATCATAAGGAAACTGGGAGTTCTAGTCCCTCTTTAGGTATGAAAGCTTTAAGCCAATCACCAGGTGACTTGGAGTTGTAGTCCCTCTTTAGGTATGAAAGCTGGCTAGGTGACTAGGCCAATCACCAGGAGATTGGGAGTTCTAGTCCCTCTCTAGGTATGAAAGCCAGTTGGGGGAACTTTAGGTCAATCATAAGGAAACTGGGAGTTCTAGTCCCTCTTTAGGTATGAAAGCTTTAAGCCAATCACCAGGTGACTTGGAGTTGTAGTCCCTCTTTAGGTATGAAAGCTGGCTAGGTGACTAGGCCAATCACCAGGAGATTGGGAGTTCTAGTCCCTCTTTAGGTATGAAAGCCAGTTGGGGGAACTTTAGGTCAATCATAAGGAAACTGGAAGTTCTAGTCCCTCCTCAGGCAGTGTAAGCCGGCTGGGCGAACTCTGGGCCAGCCACCAGGTGACTGAGAGTTCTAGTCCCTCCTTAGGTGTAGGCGACTTCCGGCCAGCCCATCTCTCTCTCTCTCAACCCAGCCCACCTCACAAGGTTGTCATTGTGGGGAAAATAAGAGGAGACGGGAGTCTTCAGGGTTTCCACTGCCTTATTTTAAAAATATTAACAATAAAAGTGGGGTACCAATTAAAAGAAAATTGGCCTGTGATTGGGCTTCCTTCCCACCCACCCACCCCCCAAAGGAAACAAACTCCAGGGATTTTACTAAGCAGTTCCTCCAACTCTGCAGAGACCTAGATGATCAAAGGCAAGGCTGGTTAAATAATAAAACCAATATTTATTAGCTGGATTTTGGCGGCTGGCGCTGGGCAGCTATTGAGTTTAAAAGGAATGGCCCAGCCGAATAGATTTATAACCCAACCGTTGGCTGGATCATTCCCCCCCCCCCCCTTAATTCGCCCAGCTCCCATCGCGGGTTAAATCTGGAGTCAAGCGAAGGGAATCGGCACATTATTAGGGAATCAAATTTCTCTTCCGAATCTGATTTTTTGGAAGGCGAAGGCAAGTTGACTCCCAATCGTCAACATTAAGAATCGCTAAAAGAAGAGTTGGCCTTGATTTGCCGGATTTTGTTGGACGGCTGCCAGGACAATCAAACGCTACGGCAGCACTTACAGCATAATGAGAGAGGGAGAGGATGCTTTGTGATGGCGCAGGAATGTTTCTGAAAATATATATATATATATGTATACAAACCCCGAGATTAAAATGATTCCTGCTAGCCTTGCCTTTCCGTGACCATCAGCTGGGGATGATGGGAACTAGAACCTGAAAATGGCCCCGGATTGTTAGAATGCCAGTCGCCCTAAAAGAAGGGGGATCATCAATAAACAGATCATCGGATGCTAGACAAATAAACAATAAAGACAATCGATAGCTATTATCTAAGTAAATAATAGAAAAGGGATAATTATCTACTAACTAGATAAATTGACAATTAGGTAATAAGTAAATGAGAAATAGAAATCGATAGATACTAGGCAAATAAATAACAAATAGACAATTATTAGATAAATAATAAATAGAAATCAATACACTAGACAAATAAATAACCAACAGACAGTCAATAATTGGATAAATAATAAATAGAAATTGATAATTAGATAAGCAAATAAATAGAAACGGATAATGAGATACTAGATAAATAAATAACAGAGGCAATAATTAGATAAATAAGAAATGGAAATCAATAATTAGATAAGCAAATCAATAGAAATTGATAATGAGATACTAGATAAATAAATAAAGAGGCAATCAATAATTAGATGAATAAGAAATGGAAATCAATAATTAGATAAGCAAATCAATAGAAATTGATAATGAGATACTAGATAAATAAATAAATAAATAACAAATAGGCAATTGATAATTAATGATTAGATAATAAATAGGAATTGATAATTAGATAATAATAAATAAAAAATGATAATGAGATAAGAAAATAGAAAGCGATAATTAGATAATAAATAAATAATATATAGAAATTGATAGAGATACTAGATAGATAAATAACAAATAGACAAATCAAAAATTAGATCACAAATAATAAATAGAAATCGATAATTAGATGTTAGACAACATGTAACTAATGGCCAATCGATAATCAGATAATAGGATAGGATAAGAGATGGAAGGGACCTTGGAGATCTTCTAGTCCAACCCCCTGCTAAGGCAGGAAATCCTGCACCACTTCAGACAAATGGGTTGTCCAATCCCTTCTTAAAAACTTCCAGTGTTGGAGCATTCACACAGATAATGAACAGATAATAGAGCAGTGATCAATAAATAATTGCCTGCCATATGCTACATGAATAATAAATAAATAGTCATAAATGCAGAAATTCAGAGATCTGGGGATTCTAGGAATAGAAGGATGAGACGCCTTTCCTTCATCTGTGGGGGAGGAAGTGGGGTGGGGGAAAACCGAGAAACGGAGGAGTGGAGATCCTGAATTAATGATGGGCGGGTGGGGCTGGCCAAGGACATGCTTTGGCACTTTAGGGTCACTGGTGTGAGCTGTAATAGCTTAATTGTCGGCCTATTCCTAGCACTCTGGGGTGACGTCAGAAAAAAAAAAGGAGATTTCCATTTAGGTAAAAAACCATAACTGCTGGCCAAATCCGTGAGGCTGGGAAGAAGTCGTTAAGGTAGCAATTTGAGATACTCAAGGTTTACGTTTCGTTTATGTGTTTGTTTTTACAAATAACTCCAGGCGGCGAACCTATCGGACATGTTTTCCTCCTCTGTTCCCCCCACCCCTAAAAACAACAACCTTGTGAGGTGGATTGGGCTGAAAGAGAGTCACCCAGCTCGCTTTTGTGCCTAAGGCAGGACTAGAACTCCCACTCCCCTGGTGATTGGTCCAGAGTCACCCATTTCGCTTTTATGTGTCAGGAAGGACGAACTCCAAGTCCCCTGGTGATTGGTCCAGTCACCCATTCGGCTTTCATGCATAAGGAAGGACTAGAATTCCCAGTCTCCTAGCGATTGGCCCAAAGTTCACCTAGCTGGCTTTCATTTCCTAAGGCAGGACTGGACCTCCCAGTCTCCTGGTGATTGGCCCAGTCACCCATTTGGCTTTCATGCTAAGGTGGGAGTAGAACTCCCAGTCTCCTGGTGGTTGGTCCAAAATGGTCCAGCTGTCTTTCATGCCTAAGGCGAGACTAGAATTCCTACTCTCCTGGTGATTGGCCCAGAGTCACCCAACTGGCTTTCATATCTAACGAGGGACTAGAACTCCCAATCTCTTGGTGATTGACTCAAAGTCATCCAGCCGGCTTTCACTCCCTAAGGAGGGACTAGAGCTCCCAGTCTCCGGGTGATTGGCCCAGAGTCACCCAGCTGGCTTTCATGCCTAAAGCGGGACTAGAATTCCCAGTCTCCCAATCAGAGTATAGGGACCGCCTTTGGTGGGAAGGGAACAAGCGCTCCATGCGCCTTCGGCGTTGAGTCATGCTGGCCACCTGACCCCGGAGACGTCTTCGAACAGCGCTGGCTCTTCGGCTTTGAAACGGAGATGAGCACCGCCCCCAAGAGTCGGGAACGACTAGCATAAATGTGCGGGGGGAACCTTTCCCTGTTGTACAACGAGGTGTGTGTAAGTCGAGAACCGCCTGCAGACGTGTGTCCCCTGTCCTGAGACTTTTGAAGGAACTTCCCTCGCCCAAGGTCACTTCTCCGAGAAGTTCTCACGCTAGTGATTATTCAGCCTGGGCGTAATTATGACCCAGATCAGGAGGCGAAAAGCACACCATGATTCTTGTTGGCGGTCCGGAGGCAGCGCGGAAAGGCAGCGTCAGGTCTAGATAAAGCTGAACGCCTTCCAAGTTCCTCTGGACAGGAGCCACGCGGGACGGTGGCTCTAACTTTTCTGCAGGACGAAGCGGAAAACCAAGGAAGTGGTTGGTCTCCCGCCAAAGGCAGCTGGCAGAAGCACCTTGCAGAAAATCTGGGGGTGGGGGGTGGGAGGAGGAGTTCTTACTCCCGTTTGCTCTCCGGTAGACCACCAGGGTGGATTGTCCGAGCAACCTCGCGGCTCCCTCTACGTACAGGTAGTCCTCACCTCCCGCCTCCCACCATTGAGCCTGAGGTTGTTGGCGTTAGGCGAGATAGTTTGTTAAGCATGGATTAGCACGGATGACGTTACCTAGCTGGGTCGTGAGACATCTGCAAGAAAAACGAGCAAGCTCACGCAGTACCGAGGACTCCGATTCTTATGTTTCCTCTTCCTCCTCCTCCTCCTGCTCCTCTTCATAATCCCTGTTCCTTTCTAGCACTGATGATGTTCCCTAGTTGGGTCATGAAACGTCTGCAAGGAAATCACCAAGCTCAGAAAAATACCAAGGACCCCACATTCCTCTTCCTCCTCCTCTCCTCCTCCTCCTTCTCTCCTTCTACTTATTTCTTCCTTCTCCCCTCCTCCTCCTCCTTTTCTTCTTCCTCCTCCTCTCCTCCTCCTCCTCCTCCTCCTCCTCCACCTCCTCTCTCTCCCTTCTAGCACTGATGATGTTCCCTAGTAGGGTCATGAAACGTCTGGCTCAGAGAGCACCAAGGACCCCACTATTCTCCTCACGCTCCTCTCCACAATCCCCATTCCCTTCTAGCCCTGACGACGTTCCCTAGTTGGGTCACGAAATGCCTGCAAGGAAACCACCGAGCTCAGAGAGCGCCAAGGACTCACGCAACCCAATTGGATGGCGTTGGGGCCCTCCCTTTCTCAGCCCAATCCACCTCGCAGGGCTGTTGTTGTTGCAGGGGCAAAGAGGGAGAGAGAGACGTCTTGGATGGGTTCCCCGCCTTGAGTCATTTGTGAAAAACAATTAAAGGCGGGACACAAATTAAATAAATAAAGCATTAGCAGAAATCCCGGCTCCAGTGAGGAGTCGCATGAGGGCTTCCCTCTCCAGAAGTCAGCTGGCTTGAATCCTCCCTGCTCCTTGGAGCCAAGTCCACGTTGCAAAGTCTTCCACAAAAGCCCAGATGTCGATAAAGGCGTCGAAGTAGATTTCTGATTCATCCCCCTCTCCCGACGAAGACCATCTTGTGATGGTATAAGGGTTGACATCTCACAGACAACCTTTCAGATCCAGTAGTCTCCCTCGACCATCATCGTATGGAGAACCGCAGGACTCCGCATCCAATCAATGTCCAGGAGGCACTGGCCTAGAATGCCAAACTTCTTGAGAAAGGTCTCGTCCATGATGGAAGGGAATCTGGGAGGCCAGAGGGAGAACTGGAGGACTGGGCTAGGCCAACGCTGGTCCGCTCGATTCCTACTGCGTGTTCTCCAGAATATTGGACTACAACTCCCATGAGTTGTAACTCAGGGTTGGGTCATTGTAGCCCAATGAAGTTTACTTTAAGGCAGCAACTTTAAGGTGGTGGACTTCAACTCCCAGAATCCCCTAGCTAGCATGCTTTAAATTAAACGGGCTTTCAACTCCCAGAATCCCCCAGCTGGCATGCTGTAAGAGGGGTGGACTTCAACTCCCAGAATCCCCCGGCTAGCATGCTTTAAAGTAAACGGGCTTTCAACTCCCAGAATTCCCCAGCTGGCATGCTGTAAGAGGGGTGGACTTCAACTCCCAGAATCCCCCAGCCAGCATGCTTTAAGAGAGGTGGACTTCAACTCCCAGAATTCCAGTGTGGCTGTCTGGGGAATTCTGGGAGTTGAAGTCCACCCATCATAACGTTAAGTTGAGAAACGCTGAAGGGTTGGGAGCCATCTTTGGAGTGTTTATGAATCATCTCTTGGTGGCCCTCAACGTCTCCATCAATGATCCCACCATGCCAAATCTGAGGGATCCAAGTATCAGCTGTGAGTGATGGACTCTGTAACCCTTTTTCTTTCCTCTCTCTCTCTCCCCAGAGTCATCATCTCCACCATGTCTCCGCTGAAGACCTCAATCCTGCTCTTGGCTCTGTTCCTCCCGTCGCTGCTGGCCACAGTGGATGATGCCTCGGGTCCACCCAGGACTGGTTCATCTTCTCCAGACGGTGGCAACCGTAGCGCCAAGTGTCAGGATGTCACCGAGTGCCAGGAAGGTGTGATCTTACCTGTGTGGCTCCCTCAGAATCCTTCCGTCGGAGATAAGGTGGCTCGGGCCATTGTTTACTTCGTGGCCCTCATCTACATGTTCCTGGGCATGTCCATCATTGCCGACCGCTTCATGGCCTCCATCGAAGTCATCACCTCGCAGGAGAAGGAGATCACCATTAAGAAACCCAATGGGGAGACCACAACGACCACCATCCGCATCTGGAACGAGACGGTCTCCAACCTCACCTTGATGGCCCTGGGGTCGTCCGCCCCCGAGATACTCCTGTCCATCATCGAGATCGTGGGACACGGCTTTCACGCGGGAGACATGGGCCCCAGCACCATCGTGGGCAGCGCCGCTTTTAACATGTTCATCATCATCGCCATCTGCATCCACGTGGTCCCTCAAGGCGAGGTACGGCGCATCAAACACCTGCGGGTTTTCTTTGTCACGGCGACCTGGAGCATCTTCGCGTACATCTGGTTGTACCTCATCTTGGCCTGGTTCTCTCCCGGCGAGGTGGAACTGTGGGAAGGTCTTCTCACCTTCCTGTTTTTCCCGATCTGCGTCCTCCAAGCTTGGGTGGCCGACCGCAGACTCCTCTTCTACAAGTATGTCCATAAAAAGTATCGGGCGGACAAGTCGCGGGGTCTCATTATTGAGAGCGAGGCCGACGTCGGCTACCCGAAAATGGACATCGAGATGGATAACTCGCTCAAGGAAGGATCGGAAGGTCTGGGCGATACAGGGAAAGATCAAGACGAGGAAGCCCGCAGGGACATGGCGCGCACGTTGCGGGATTTGAAACAGAAGCACCCCGAAAAGGACATGGAACAACTGATCGAAATGGCCAACTATCAAGTACTGGTCCAGCAGCAGAAAAGCCGCGCGTTCTACCGCATCCAAGCGACCCGTATGATGATCGGAGCCGGGAATATCCTCAAGAAACACGCATCCGAGCAGGCCCGCAAAGCGATCAGCATGCAGGAAGTCCAGGCGGAGGAAGACGAGTCGGTGACCAGAGTCGGTTTCGAGCCCGCTCACTATCAGTGCTTCGAGAACTGTGGCTCGGTGGTCCTGACCGTGGGCCGCCGAGGAGGGGATCTGGCCTGCGTCAGCGTGCGAGTGGATTTCCGTACGGAGGACGGGACCGCCAACGCTGGCTCCGACTACGAATTTGCAGAGGGTACCTTGCTCTTTAAGCCGGGAGAGACGCACAAGGAACTGCGGGTGGGGATCATTGACGATGACATTTTTGAAGAGGACGAGTATTTTTACGTCCATCTCAGCAACGTCAGGGCCGCCTGGGCCGAGCCGGGTCCGGAGCCTCCTCCGAAAGCTTGTCTCGCGCCCTCCAAGATGGCCACGGTGACTATCTTCGACGACGACCACGCCGGCATCTTTACCTTTGAGGGACCCTCGAAGCGAGTGAGCGAGAGCATCGGCGTGGTGCACATCAAAGTGCTGAGGACTTCGGGGGCCCGCGGGCGAGTGGCGATCCCCTACCACACCATCGAGGGCACGGCTAAAGCCGGCGAGGATTACGAGGAAGTAGCCGGCAAGGTGGAGTTTCAGAACGACGAGACGGTGTAAGATAACGGCATGGGGACCCCGATGGGAACGGCGGAGATGGGAGGGAGGACAGGAAATGTGCGGGAGGAGGGAAAATGGGTTATTGATATGTCAGGGATTGTGAACCTTTTTGGCGCCAAGTGCCCAAACGGTAGCACGTGTGCATGGGCACCGGAGCACCGGGTTTCCAGCACGCACATGTGCACCAACCAGCCCATCTTCACGAATGCCGGAGCACCAGAAACGTGAAGCCCAACTGGCTGGCACACAGGTTCCTGTTTTGGGGGCAGTTTGGGTCATTTTTCAGGGTGTTGTTTGGCCCATTTTTGGCTCGAAAACCAGCCCGAAAAATAGCATGTTTTTTTGCCGTTTTCCAGTGCTCCGGCACCCACAAAGACCAGCTGGCCGGCATACATGTGCATGCCAGAAAGCAGAAGAGCAGCTGGCGATGGCATGCATGCCCACAGAGGGCTCTGCGTGCTACCTCTGGCACATGTGCCATAGGTTCGCCATCACGGATATGGGTAGTCCCCAGCATATTTTATTTATTTGCAACATTTGTTTGCCATCCAGGTTGCGTCCTACGACTCTGGGCATAAAACAACCTTTGGCAAACATTAAAACGGTAAAAAAGGGAGCAGATCAAAACCATGCACCAATGACTCCCGATCCCCACTGGATCCAGGACCAAGGATGTTTTCAGCCGTCGTAAGCACGTGCTGGTTTGACGGGCTCTTTTTTTGCCGTCGATGTTAAGGGAATCCCTGCAAGTTGTTAAATTAATCACGCGGTTGTTTAAGTGAATCTGGTTTCCCCGTGGACTTTGCTTCTCGGAAGGTCCCAAAATGGGATCGCGTGGCACAGACCCTCCCCCCACTCCAGGACGCTGCAACCGCCGTAAATATGAGCCAGTTGCCAAGCTGGATTTTGAATTTCGATCATGTGACTCTGGGGGTTCGCTGCAAGTCATTAAGTGTGAAAAAATGGCCGTAAGTCCCTTTTTTCCTAGCGCTGTTGTACCTTGGAACGGTTGCTAAATGAACTGCCGTTAGCCGAGGACTATTCAAAGGGCCTGGACAATGAAGAAATGATACACCCTGGCCTACAGCAGCTCACAATAAGGAGCAAGTCTTTTTCAGTGGTGGCCCCGTAGTTCAGGTCAACGGCTTTTCTTTACTGCCAAGATTTCTAAAACGCCAAACAGTCCCATTCCAAGCGCCAATAAACACACGCCGGGAATTACAAAAACCATCCTCCAGTTTCCAAACAACTCTTAGGTTTTCTTTTCTTACTCCCCAGTTCCACAAGGTCTTAAATAACAGATACGTTGCCCCCTTCAAATTACTCCATTTATTTTATTTCTACTCCGACAATTACATGGTTGGGTATTAAAATTTTCCAGCTTTCAGTACACCGTTTGTCAGATTTAACTGTTTTTAATTTGTTTTAATGGGTTTTTTTCGGACAGGAAGGAGTCGGCTACTACGGGAATTAGGCGGTGGGAGATGATAAACGCTTATAATAATCCACAAAAGATATAAGCCACAGTAGCAGGGCAGCAAGGGATCTGGTTTTTCTTTTAGGTACAAAATGTTTGTGGTTTTTTTTAAATTGACTATGGCACAAATTCCAAAAACCTTTGGGCACATTTTAAAAAAAATTACCGTGTTTCCCCGAAAATAAGACAGCGTCTTATTTTCGTCTGACCCTCGAAATAAACGCTAGGCCTTATTTTCAGGGAGGCCTTATTATTTTTGAGGTGAAGGAGTCCCCTTAACTTCGGCCCGCGGCTCAGCTGATCCAGTGGTGGGTTCCTCTCCCTGTCGCTACCGGTACGGCGCCCACGAAGCCGTGTGTCCCTTCGTGCGCACTCCACCGCCCCTGCGACACCCAGCTGCTTGTCGGAGCTCGCGCAGGCACCACATGCTGTGTGCTCGTGCGCAATTGACTGCCTGCTTTCAAAACTGGTACAGAATGCAGGCGGGCGGGTGGGTCAAATGAGCCACCACATCGGTACCCTGTCAGCTGCTCCCGCCTACTACCGGCCGGAACCCACCACTAGGCTGATCCAGAGAGGGCTGGAAATTCTGTCTCTGTTTCCGGCATACTCTTGCCAGCCCTGGCGCCTCTGGGACGGCCGCTCTTTTTTGCGGCCGCCACTAAGAGAAGTGTCGCGGTAGCTAGGGCCTGAGGGAGTGGCCTCCACAAGGCCGTTCCGTGTGGATGGGAGGTGCGTGTGGGACATATTCCCCCCTCCCCCCCCCGGAAATGGCGGGGACCGGATGCGCATGCGTTTAAATATTTTAGGGGAGGGCTTATTTTGGGGGGAGGGCTTATTTTAGCGCATGCGCTCAAAAGCCCAATTGGGCTTATTGTCCAGGGAGGTCTTATTTTCGGGGATTTTCCCGTTTTAATTCCTTTTTCAAGGAAGAGGGGGAAAGCACCATTAAAAAATAATAATCGGTAAATAGGCAGGTTTATGTTCACATAACGACTTTGGGCCCGTCATTTTCCCCGGCACCAGCCTACCCTGCAGGGCTGTTGTGGAGAAAATTTAGAGGAGAAAAATGAAGATGTTAAAATGGAAAGAATGGCACGTCATGCTTACTGACAAAGTCCTCGGCTTACGACCACAGTGGGCGGGGGGCAGAATTTCTAATGCTAGGCAAGGAGACTGTTAAGTGAGTCAGGCCCAGTTTTGCAGACTTTTTTTTTTGCCAGGGTTCTTCAGCGAATCCCTGCAGATTTAAAGCGATTTTGTCGACGGCATTAAAACAAGGTTCATCCAGGAGATGGTTGATTTTATTTTATTGCTTTTTCTGTCAATAGTTTCTGTACTGCCGAATTGTATTGACGCTGGGTGGCTTTCAGGATCATAAAAACAGCCATAAAGTCAACATGCATCATAGATAATCAAATAATATTTTAAAAGAACAGTACAGATAGCCCTCAATTTATAAGGTACCTGGTGCAAAAATCAGATGGATGGATGGATGGATGGATGGATGGATGGATGGATGGATGGATGGATGGATGGATGGATGGATGGATGGAAGAAAGGAAGTGGGGGGAGAGAGATGGGTAGATTCAACCTGATGGAGGGATTGAGAGAGAGAGAGAGAAGACATAGATGACGGATGGAATGTTAGAATGAGTTGGATTAAAAGGTAAATTGAGATAAATGGAATGAAATTGATAAAGAGACAGACAGACAAAGCGAGACAGATAGAATGAGATAGATGGAATGTGATAGTTTGATAGAGATATGAGAGAGAGAGAGAGAATGAAAAAAATGATAGAATAGAATTTCATTGAGATAGATAATAGATGATAGATAGATAGATAGATAGATAGATAGATAGATAGATAGATAGATAGATAGATAGATAGATACAGTAGATGATAGGTAGGTAGGTAGGTAGGTAGGTAGGTAGGTAGATAGATAGATAGATAGATAGATAGATAGATAGATAGATAGATAGATAGATAGATAGATGAGAGATAGATGATAGATAGATAGATAGATAGATAGATAGATAGATAGATAGATAGATAGATAGATATGATATAGATAGATGAGAGATGAGAGATAGAGGATTGATAGATAGATAGATAGATAGATAGATAGATAGATAGATAGATAGATAGATAGATAGATAGATAGATAGATATGATATAGATAGATGAGAGATGAGAGATAGATGATTGATAGATAGATAGATAGATAGATAGATAGATAGATAGATAGATAGATAGATAGATAGAGTAGATGATAGGTAGGTAGGTAGGTAGATATATAGGTAGGTAGGTAGGTAGGTAGGTAGGTAGGTAGGTAGGTAGGTAGGTAGGTAGATAGATAGATAGATAGATAGATAGATAGATAGATAGATAGATAGATAGATAGATAGATAGATAGATAGATAGATCTCCTTATTAAGATCATGTTTAGTGTTGACATCATAGCCTGTTATTAAAAATATGCAAGTGGAACCCAAGAGTTAGTTCAATTTGTGGCATTTTACCCAATGTTTAGGGATACCATCGTTTCATGCTAAGAACCCACATCCGTTTGTAACAAAAGACAGTGGAGGCTACGGCTTCGAACGGTCTCACACCGTTTCCCACCCGGGCTCCGTTCAACCAGGCCAGCCCTCCGAGCCTCCGACACATGGCATTAATTTCTGGAAGCGTTCAATCTTCCCTCTGCCAAGCATCGCCTCGCTTAGCCTCCCAACTTGACAAGAGATTGACCTAATTGGCGAGAGCAGCGAAGGGATGGGGGGGGGGGGAAGGACACGATGGGTCAACAGGCGGGTGTGAAAACATGGGGAGGGAGTGGGGGGGGGAGACACGCAAGCTGGGCTCCCAAAAGGAGCCGGTGTGAAACGCGGCCCTCCTTGGCACACGGGGAGGGTGCCAGACGTGATGTAGGAGGCGCAGAAAGTTTGAAGCGAGCGACAGGAGGGCAAATGCAGCTCCATCCATCCAAAATAAGCCCCTTTTTTCTCTCCTTTAATCTAGTTTGGGTTATGAATGAAACCTACAAGAATTTTCTGTATCTTTTGATGTCCTTTGCGAGAAAAATCACGAAGACAGGAGGGAAAAAAATATATAGATAAAGATAAACGTTCCCCTTGCACATCTGTGCCAGTCGCTCCTGATTCTAGGGGGCGGTGCTCATCTCCGTTTCAGAGCCGAAGAGCCAGCGCTGTCCGAAGACGTCTCCGGGGTCATGTGGCCGGCATGACTCAATGCCGAAGGCGCACGGAACGTTGTTCCCTTCCCACCAGAGGTGGTTCCTATTTGTCTACTTGCATTTTTTCGAACTGCTAGGTTGGCAGAAGCTGGGACAAGTCACGGGAGCTCATTCCGTTACGCGGCGCTAGGGATTCGAACCGCCAAACTGCCCAACTTCTGATCGACAAGCTCAGCATCTTAGCAGTTCGAAAGCAGGTAAAAAATGCAAGTAGAAAAATAAGAACCACCTTTGGTGGGAAGGGAACAGAGTTCCGTGTGCCCTTCGGCGTTGAGTCATGCCGGCCACAGGACCCCTGAGACATCTTCGGACAGCGCTGGCTCTTGGGCTTTGAAACGGAGATGAGCAGCGCCCCCTAGAGTCAGGAACCACTAGCACAACTGTGCGAGGGGAACCTTTACCTTTAAACTGATTTTCGAACTATTTTTTCCAGAGGTTTTGGCTGTCCAGAGGGGTTGAGCAGGACCGAAGCCACGGGGAGTCCTAGCTATCAATTCCCTGCATATCTTAATCCTCTTAGGCTATCCATATATTTATATATATATATATATCTTTTCCCTTGCTCATCAGGAAGGACTCCAGGGATAAATGTCTGCCTTGTCATCTGTTGGAAGTGTGGCCGTCAAATGGCTGCCGACAGATGTTTACCGCTGGGAACTGGAGCAAAACTCCGTGGCCTCTGGAGAAAGTGGAAAAAATAAAATAAAATAAAGTTAGAAAACACTTTTTTCCACATTAACTGGAGGCCAAGAGTGGGGGGAAAAATGCAGAGAAATTATTCTCGGCACGGAACAGCCTTTTGTGTATAACCGCAGGGAAACATACAAGAGGTCCCCGACTTACGACCGCAGAAGCATCTGAATGGCCATCGCTAAGCAAGACAATGAGTTGGGCCCGATGCAACCGTTTGCCATGTTAAGCAAATCAACGCAGTTTGTTAAGCGAATCTGGCTTCGCCCACTGACGTTTGACGGTCGGCAGCCAGCCGGGAAGATATTAATATATTAACAGAGTTGGAAGGGACCTTCTAGGTCATCTAGTCCAGCCCACCATTCAGGCAGGACACCCTACTTATTCCATTTCTGACAAATGGCAGCCAAAATGGTGATCGCGAGAGGCCGCGTCCGTCATAAATACACGCCAGTTGCCTCCATTTTGATCGCACGACCGTGGGGGAATGCTGCAACGGTCGTAGGTGTGAGGACTGGCCCTGTTGCAGCGCCATTGTAACTTTGAATGATCGCAACCGTACAAATGAATGTGAGTCGAACATTACCTGTTTGGTTGTGTACGTGGAACAAACAATAGGAGGATCTAAGACTTACACATTCTTTGACGTTAATGTCGAAGTTGCTTTTATCAGCACTGGGAAAACTTGGGCCAAGTCCTCACACTTACGACCGTCCTGCTCCCGAAAGCTTGAAAATATGGAAGCTGGGTTTTTTAAAAAAGAAAGTTGTAAACAATTTGGTGCAGAAGAGTTTGTGGTGATGTTGGGAGTTTGAGTTTGAACTGAGTTTGAACTGAGTTTCTTTCTCCCTCTCTTAGAAGATACATTGAGATTAAAATAATCGACGATGAGGAGTATGAAAAAAAT
This sequence comes from Rhabdophis nuchalis, assembly GCA_039707465.1. Taxonomy (NCBI): domain Eukaryota; kingdom Metazoa; phylum Chordata; class Lepidosauria; order Squamata; family Natricidae; genus Rhabdophis; species Rhabdophis nuchalis. Next base: position 4,713,672 of record CM077662.1, read on the forward strand.
AAGAATTTCCACCTGCAGTTGGGACCCCCGGTTATTTTGGACATCGGAATCCGGCACGGTAAGGATGGGAAGATGAAAAAGAAAGAAATTTCCCCCCCAATCCGGCTTTCAGTTAAACCCGGACAAGTTAGAGAGAGTCTCTTTCGGTCTTCTTTCTTCGTCCATTGTGTAGCTGAGGGCTTCGCAGCCTCTTATCTAACCATTCCCTAAACAGCATCTTTTTCTTCCGTTGCTCAAGGTCTTTCTCTACGTCCGTTACAACAATGATCTCTTCCCCCCTCCCCCATCCTATCCTAGGTGACACCAACGAGAATCAACTGCCCGCAGGAGAGCGAGAACAAATCGCCAAAATGGGGTACCCCAGTTTGGGAGAAAACGCCAAAGTTGAAGTTATCATTGAGGAATCTTACGAGTTCAAGGTACCTCCACTCTGTCTCTCTCTCTTTCTCTTTCTTTCTCTGTCTCATTCTCTCTCTCTCTCTCTCTCATTCTGTCTCTCTTTGTCTCTCACTCTGTCTCTCTTTCTCTGTCTCTGTCTCATTCTCTTCCTCTGTCTCTATCTCTTTCTCTCTGTGTCTCTTTCTTTCTCTGTGTGTCTCTTTGTCTCTCACTCTGTCTCTCTTTCTCTGTCTCTGTCTCATTCTCTTCCTCTGTCTCTATCTCTTTCTCTCTCTGTCTCTTTCTTTCTCTGTGTGTCTCTGTCTCTCACTCTGTCTCTCTTTCTGTCTCATTCTCTTCCTCTGTCTCTATCTCTTTCTCTCTCTGTCTCTTTCTTTCTCTGTGTGTCTCTCTGTCTCTCTCTCTGTGTCTCTCTTTGTCTCTTTCTTTCTGTGTCTCTCTCTTTCTTTGTCTCTCTCTCTGTTTCTCTGTCTCTCTCTTTCTCTCTGTGCGACTCTGCCTCTCTCTCTTTGTCTGTCTCTCTCTCTGTCTCTCTCTCTCTGTCTCTCTCTCTCTGTCTCTCTCACTGTCTCTCTCACTGTCTCTCTGTCCACATTTTTTTTTTAAAAAATTAATTCTCTTTTATTCCATGCCATTGCTATGCTCAGTTAGCTTTGATGAGAAGCGACAGTGAAAGCAAAACAATTGCTGATGGGGAGGGAGAGGGAGCTCCCCCCATGATCCCCCCACATACCCCATTTCACCTCCCCCAAAACCTCTCCTCCTCCAGAGCACAGTGGACAAACTGATCAAGAAAACCAACTTGGCGCTCGTGGTGGGAAGCAGCAGCTGGCGAGAGCAGTTCGTAAGCGCCGTCACGGTCAGTGCTGGTAAGAGAATTGAATTGAATTGAATATTTTATTTGGCCAAGTGTGATTGGACACACAGATGACTTACTCTCTGATAACAAATACTGTGGGGGTAAGACACCCCTAGCAACCCTTGTGGTGTGTATTCTCTTAAGATGCAGCCTGTTGTGCTTTTAAATGGATTCTACTGTACTGGTACTGGCTTCTACTATACAGTGCATTGGACTTGCCATGGTAACGGCTTCACAGTACTCCACAAGGGGGCTCCCTCTGGTAAGGGGGGAAAATCCAACATTAGAAAGTATGTTTGGTCCGGACATTCCCCCCCCCCCCCCCAATAAATAAATAGCCAAGCAACGCCGAGTTATCGGCTAGTAATTAAAGATACTACAGCCACACTATATGGGTTAACACTAATTGCTCTTGGAGCGATAAATGACTTTCCATCAAGGTTGTGTGTTGGTAGCAACATCTGGGATTCAATACAATACAATACAATACAATACAATACAATACAATACAATACAATACAATACAATACAATACAATACAATACAATACAATACAATAGCAGAGTTGGAAGGGACCTTGTAGGTCTTCTAGTCCAACCCCCTGCATGGGCAGGAACCTTATACCATTTCAGACAAATGGCTATCTAACATCTTTTTAAAGACTTCCAGGGTTGGGGCATTCACAACTTCTGGAGGCAAGCTGTTCCAGAGGTTAATTGTTCTAACTGTCAGGAAATTTCTCCTTAGTTCCAAGTTGCTTCTCTCCTTGATTAGTTTCCACCCATTGCTTCTTGTCCTGCCCCTTCTTCTTCTCCAGCACCCGAGTTCAAAGGCCTCCATCTTTTGGCGCTCAGCCTTCCTTATTGTCCAACTTTCACAGCCATCCATGGCAATAGAATAGAGTAAATAATAGTGTAGAAGAGAAGAGAAGAATGAGAGAAGAGAATTAAGAAAAAAGTATAAAGTAGAATAAATAATAGAGGACAATTATACAATACAATACAATACAATACAATACAATACAATACAATACAATACAATACAATACAATACAATACAATACAATACAATACAATACAATAGCAGAGTTGGAAGGGACCTTGTAGGTCTTCTAGTCCAACCCCCTGCGTGGGCAGCCAGGAACCTTATACCATTTCAGACAAATAGCTATCTAACATCTTTTTAAAGACTTCCAGGGTTGGGGCATTCACAACTTCTGGAGGCAAGCTGTTCCAGAGGTTAATTGTTCTAACTGTCAGGAAATTTCTCCTTAGTTCTAAGTTGCTTCTCTCCTTGATTAGTTTCCATTCAATCAGACATTGATTGACGTCCACAGCAAAACTCCCTGACTCATCCTGTAACCTCAAATTCTGCCTTACTACTAAACCCTCATCCCCCTGAAAACTAACCCAGGTTAACACTAGCCTGGGGTAGCATGTTGGGAGTCAAAATAGGCACTGGATTCATCCCAACTTTGTTGTTTGAACAGAGTTACGTTTTCGAGGCAGGGCTGAGGTGGGGTGGGGGGGACACAAGGAAGAGGGAATTCCTGTCGTTTTGAGGGCAACAATTTGTTGGTAATAAATTGCCTTCGGAAGCTGTGGGTGCCTCATAGTATCGGTAGTGTAGGTCTCGCAGAAGAGCGGGGGGTTGGGGTTGGAGTAGATGACCTCCAAGGTCCCTTCCAACTCTTGTTACTGTGGGAGTTGCGGGTGCCTCATCAACGAAGGCTTTTGAAAAGAGACCGGATGGCCATTCATCAGAAATAGCAGAGGTCTCGCGGGACAGCAGGGGGGTTGGACTAGATGACCTCCAAGGCCCCTTCCAATTCTTGTTCCTGTTCCCGAGAGAGAGAGGCTGAATCCGTGTTTTTATGACCCCCCCGGACAGGTGATGACGAAGACGAGGAGTCGGGCGAGGACCGCCTTCCTTCCTGCTTCGACTACATCATGCATTTCCTCACCGTCTTCTGGAAAGTTCTCTTCGCCTTCGTACCGCCCACCGAGTATTGGTGCGGCTGGGCTTGCTTCCTGGTCTCCATCTGCCTCATCGGGGTGCTCACCGCCCTCACCGGAGACCTGGCCTCTCACTTCGGCTGCACCATTGGCCTCAAGGACTCAGTCACGGCGGTGGTGTTCGTGGCGCTGGGTACCTCCGTGCCCGGTTAGTGACGGGTGGGAGAGGGCCTTACACATCCACACACATGCACACCCACACACACGTCCAGACACAGAGTAGGCTGAGTGGGGACGAGTGGGGTCAGATGTGTTGCCTTCTTCTGTGAGAAATCTGAAATAGAATAGAAGGGAAGGGAAGAGAATTAGAGCAGAATAGAATAGGAATAGAATAATAAAATGAGAATAGAATAGAATAGAATAGAAAAAGAATTAGTTAGAATAGAACAGAGAATTAGAATTAGAATAGAATAGCGAATTAGAACAGAATAGAAAAATAGAATAGAAAACTAGAATGGAATAGAAAAAATAGAGTAGAATGGAGAATTAGAATAGAATAGTAAAATGAGAATAGAGAATTAGAATAGAGAAAATAGAACAGGAATAAAGAAATAGAATAGAATAAGGAATTAGAATAGAATAGAGAAAATAGAATAGAATAGAAAAAATAGAAGAGTAAAATGAGAATAGAAGAGAATAGAGAATTAGAATTAGAATAGAATAGAGAATTAGAACAGAGAAAATAGGATAGAATAAAGAATTAGAACAGAATAGAACAGAGAATTAGAATTAGAATAGAATAGAGAATTAAAATAGAATAGAAAAATAGAATAGAATAGCGAATTAGAATTACAATAGAATAGAGAATTAGAATAGAGAAAATAGAATAGGAATAAAGAATTAGAATAGAACAGAATAGGGAATTAAAATAGAATAGAGAAAACAGAATAGAATAGAGAGAATAGAATAGAAAAAATAGAATAGAATAGAGAATTAGAATAGAAGAGAGCAATAGAATAAAACGGAATGGAATGGAATAGCATAAGAATATTAGAATAGAATACAGCCGGGGAGGGGGACGGACGGACCTTAAAGGTCTTCTAGTCCAGCCCCCTGCTCAAGCAGGAAACCCTATATATACCATTTCAGGCAAGGGGCTGTCTGAAGTTTCTTCTTGCAAACCTCCAGTGATGGAAGCGCCCACGATTTCTGAAGGCAAGGAAAAGCAGGGGGGCCCTTTGCCCCCTCTAAAAAACCCAGTAAGCAAAAAAAGAAAGAAAGAATTGCTCCAGAGGGTTATCTGTCCGACGGCTCCGTGTCGCAGATGTTCTCTTGAAACCATCCTCCTCCCTTGTTGCCCACCAATGCTTTGACAGGCCCTCCGGAGCAAGTCCTAAATTTGCCTTCCCTGCTATTTAAGGCGCCTTGACTCACCCAGGGGCTTTGCCAGTGTCAGGGACTCGCGGCTGAGCGAGCCGCGAGTCGACTTGCCAAACGCACAGCTGACACAACACCCCGACGTGGAGAACCGTCCCGGGTGGATGTCAAAGCGGGCGGGCGCAAAACGCCCTTTCGCTTCGCCGACAAAGAGCGGGGCCCCCCCCCAAAAAAAAACCAATTAAAAAAAGCGAAACAGCCTCGCTCTTTTTTTAGGCGGGTAACGATAAGATGGCATCTCCAAGCCGGGGAGGAGCGACGCGCAAATGTTCCCTCGCTCGCTCGCTCGCTTGCCAGCCACTTTTCGCCTCTCGCGATTCTGACGGGCTGCTTGGAAGTTGGGAGCTCTATTATTAGTGCAAACCCACTCGGTTCACTCCAGAGAATTTGGGAGTTAAATCCCTTCCCCCCGCCCCCCGCCTCCCCCCCCCCCCCCAGAAATAGCTGGTCTGAACTGCAGAGCGCCAAAGCAACGTTGTTTTTTTTAATTTGTTAATTGTGCGCGAGTCGTCCCTGACTTACGAACGTTCATTTAGCGAACGTTCCAAGTTACGAAAGGTGACCTACGACCGTTGTCCCCAGCTAGGACCTTTGCAGCGCCCCCCAATGAGGCGATTAAAATTTAGGCGCTTGGCGACTGGTTCGGATCGATGACCTTGGATGTGTCATCCAAGGGGGGCGGGCGGGGGGTGTGTGGTTGTCGTGTGATTTTGCAACCTTCTGACAAGTGAAATCAAGGGGGAAGCCAGATTCGCTTAACAACCGGGTTACTGACTTAAGAACTGCAGGGATTCGTTTAACAACTGTGGCAAGAAAAGTCGAAAAACGGGGCAAAACTCACTGAACGACGGACATCTGGGCCTCGGTTGTGGTCATAAATTGAGGACTGCCTCTTTTCATTCATTCATTCATTCATTCATTCATTTTGCAGCTTTTCAAAATAGGCACACTTGTGAATGGCTGTTTGTCCTGTTGAAAAATCTCGGTTTGGGATGTGGAAGATGGGTTTGAGTCGACCGCAGAGTTAAAATCCTTGGTTAGCTGAAACTGCGAGTTGCCAGGACTTTAAACCGGCATTTCTCAAACTTTGCAGCTTTTAAGATGGGGGGACTTCAACTCCCAGAATCCCCCAGGGAGCACGCTGTGTGTTGAAGTCCACAGGTCTTAAAATTGCCAAGTTTGAGAAATACTGGTTTAATCATGGCCAGGAAGGAGTGGATTTCAAGAGAGGCCAATTAAATCACTGGTATTAGCTACAATGCCCGATATAATTAGGTCCAAAAGCCTGGAGAACTTGCTTAATTTATCTGTTCATCAGGATGAGAATACTGTTGGAGGCAGAGAGGGGGCCTTGCTCGTGTGCCCGTTATCAGCTGCCTTCAGAGTCAGACATTAGTGAGGCAGAAGAACAGCTGGAGCCTGTTCCCAGTGTGCGCATGCGCAGAGTGGCCAGAGGAAGGGAGCAGCTAAAGAACAGGGGTCAACTTGGGAGGAAGGCCACAGGTGGACGATGAATGGCCCCTCCCAGAGGGAATAAAAGAGGAGCGAAAGGGGAGTGGAGTTTGCAGGAGACCATTCGTTCGCTTCATTGGTTCGTGACTCTCCGAGACTCCTGGCCAAGTTTTGCAGAGATCGGCCTGGCAGCTCTCCAAGACAGATAAGGTCTGTGACCGTAAATCCTCCCTTGAAAGACTTTGCTGGAGGTGAAGGAGCAGAATTAAATTAATAAAAGGGTTTTTTGTCGGGACCAGGAGTTTGCGTCATGCCTCGGTCTGAACAAATTCCAGGCGCGGCCCACAAACCCACATTGGTGGCTTAACTCCCTCATCTCTGGCTCTTTTTCCAGATACCTTTGCCAGCAAAGTGGCTGCCATCCAAGACCAGTACGCCGACGCTTCCATCGGTAACGTGACGGGCAGCAACGCGGTGAACGTCTTCCTGGGCATCGGCGTGGCCTGGACCATCGCCGCCAGCTACTGGGCCAGCCAGGGGAAGCGTTTTGAGGTGCAGCCGGGAAACCTGGCCTTCTCCGTCACGCTCTTCACCATCTTTGCCTTCATCAGCATCGCGGTGCTGTTGTACCGCCGCCGGCCGCCGGTGGGGGGCGAGCTGGGCGGCCCCCCAACCCCGAAACTTCTGTCCACCTTGCTTTTCGTCAGCCTCTGGCTGGTCTACATCCTCTTAGCGGCTTTGGAAGCCTATTGCCATATCGAGGGCTTCTGAGGCGGCGGGTTCGAATCCAGGACTTTGGGAATCCGGAAAGGACCTCACACCACTCGGAGGGACCCCTTCCTCCCTGTGTAAACCTGCAGGACACACACACACCCATTTTAAAAAAAAAAAATCTCTCTCTCTCTCTCTCCGCCGCCCGTCTTGCCAAATTTTGGCGTCCGATTTGGGTCTCCGTTTCAGCAGGGACCAGGTGGGAGTTTCCTCCACCTCGTTTTTGGAGCACCTCAAGTCACGAGTTCGAGACGGTGTCTCGGAGAAGACTGAAGGGGACGGAGAAATTTTTTTGGAGGGGGAAGCTGTGGTGTCCGCGGGGTGGCGCGGATGGGTTCACGCCTGTCCGATTTCTCTTCTTCTCCTGCATTCGTAGAAGACTTTGGCGCCCAGGTGAGAGCAAGCACACCTTTGGCCCATGCTCAAGAGTTTTTTTTTAAAAACGGGGGGATGGAGCAGGAGGTGTTCCTTCTCTCCTACACCCTGCCCTACTTCAAGCCACGGTTTGATGGAAGGAAAGCTGGCTTGGGAAAGGCGCTATCGGAAGCGCCTTCCGAACCGAGTTTTTGGAACGAAGGAATTTGCACAAAACAATCTCCTCTTGGTCTCCCATCCGTGATGAGGAGAAGGGAAGCCGGGCCAAGAGGGGGGGGGGGGACAATCCCGAAACTGCCAATTTGTCTCAAGCACAGTCCAGGCTCTCTCAGGAGCCGAACCTTCGCGCGCTTCCTGAAAACAGCACAAAAACGTCTCTCTGAACGGCAGGAAAAAGGGAGGGGAAAAAAGAGAGAGTGGCTGCTTCTCGCTACACACATTTTGTCCCCTCAGGATTCCTCCGTTTCTGTCGGCCATTTTGGGGGGGGAGCCCCAATTTTTATTTTTAGCCTTGATTTTCCACACCAAACCGAGATATTTAATCTTTTTGTGTTCCATTTCCAAACTGAGCCAAAGTGGAGGTAGGCCTTTGCTTACGACCACCGTCGGGACTAGGACTGGGGTCGCTAAGCGGGTCGTTGAATCGCGTCCAATTTCGTTCACCTCGGTGTTGCTGCATTCGTTAAGTGGATCGCGTGGCCGTGAACTGAGCCGGGGCCCAGCTGGACTTCCTGTTGCCGTTAAGCGAACCACGTGGTCGTTAATTGAGTCGCCCCCGAATTTTTACTTTCCTTTGAAGCCCGTCCTCTCGTTCACTGAGCCACGCGCAATTTTACTTTGGGATGCTATGAAGGGAAGCACCTGGTCGCGGGAGCCGTGCCCCGTTCGATAACCTCCTCCGGCTGCTGTCGTTCAGTGAATCACATGGTCGTTAAGCAAACCCGGCTCCCCCCCCCTCCCCGCTTTGTGAAGCTTGCTGAGAAAATCGCAAACGGCATGGGTGGCAACGCCTACCCCCCCCCCCCTTCCGAGACCCTCCAACCATCCTTAAACATACGACTGAACATTGGGGTCACAAGCGAGGCCCTGTTCGGCAGCGTCGTAACTGGGAACAGGTCACTAAGCGGATGGCCGTAAGTCGAGGACTACCTGCACTCAAATTCACTTCGTCGTCGACTGTCGTGTCTCAAGCTGGAATCACTCGTTTTCCATGCGTTTTTCACCCCACTGTGCTCTTCCCAAAGTGGGGGGTGCCTCGGGACACCCCCAATGTTTGCATGGCAGCTCCTGTGGCCCCCCCACCCCACCCCACCCCACGGCCGACCTCGCGCCTCTCTGCGCCACTTTGTCCGAATGTCCATCTTCGGCCCTTCTCTGCCGTCTGGTTTCTCCCGCCGTGTGACGTCGCCTGCCTGCCTGCGCTAACTTCGGATGTTTTCTGTTTTGTGTGTGATATGTTTGTGTGAGTTTGTGGTTTTTCTAAAAAAAAGAAAGAAAAAAAAACCCAGAAAAAAAACCCCCAAAACATTGAAAATTCCTTCGAGACGGTTGTGGCGTTGACGATGGTTGAAACGGCTTCGTTTTTGTTAAAATGGGGGGGGGGGGGAAATCTCTGTTTCGCCGCAGAGGGGGCTCGGTTTGACCTCCCATCCGCGGCTGGAAATAAGGGAGTGGTGTGGATCTATCAAAGGGGGAGGGGAGGGGATTCTGTCAATCAGACTTGCGGCGAGATTTGGATCTATCAAAGGGATCCGTCAACAGGGTTTCTATAAATCAAACGAGGGAGGGGGAATCTACGAACCATCTCTCAAAAAGTGTTCTATAAATTGGACTTACGGTAAGGGTGGATCTGTAAGAGGGGGTCCATCAATGGAGGATTTCTAGCATTGAAATGTATAACAAGGGAGGATTTACAAAAGGGATCTATCATAAAGAGGCTCCCTAAATTGGACATGCAGCAAGAGTGGGTCCACAAAAGGGATCAATCAACAGAGGATCTCTTATCAATCAAAGGTATATAACAAGGGTACAATTATAAAAAGGGATCCATCGACAGAGGATTTCTATAAACCAGACATAAGGGTGGATTTACAAAAGGGATCTATCAAAAAGAGGCCCCCTAAATTGGACTTAACAAGAGGGGACCTACAAAAGGGATCTGTGTATCAACAGGATTTCTACAAATCAAGCATGTAACAAGGGTGGATTCATAAAAGGGATCCATCAACAGGATTTCTATAAACCAAACATATAACAAGGGTGGATTTATAAAAGGGATCTATCAAAAAGTGGTTGCACAAACTGGACTTGCAGCAAGAGTGGATCTATAAAAGGGATCCACCAGCAGGACTTCTATAAATCAAACAAGGGTGGATCTATAAAAGGGATCTATAAACAGAATGTTTTTAAAAGGATGGATCTATGAAGAGAATCTATCAATTGGTGGGGACTTTCTATGGACCAGATCTATTAAAAGGGTGAACCTATAAATCAAGTCTGATGAAAAAAGGTTTTTTTTAATAAAACTGTCTTTCCCGAGCTGGTGGTGGCTTTCGAAGAGGCTGGACTACAATGCCCATCATACCCAATTGGTTCAGTCACTATTTGGGGGGGGGAGGGGGGGGGGCAGAATAAAGCGTTATAAATCCAGGGTGTCCAAACTCGGCCTCTGTTAAGAGGGGAGGGCTTCCAACTCCCAGAATTCTCCCAGAAGAATTAGGGGGTATTATAGCTGTGTTCCAGTATTGGAGGGGCTGCCCCAAAGAGGAGGGCGGGGGGTTGTCAGATTATTCCCCAAACCACCTGGAGGTAAGACAAGAAACAGTGGATGGAAACTAGCAAAGAGTTTGAATGGCCGGATGCTTCCCTGTCGCCAATGAGGCGTTTTGTTCGGCAGATCTGTTCTCGTCCTGCCCAGAGAGAAATATCGGCCTCTACCTAGGACGGAACTCCCAGCCTCCTTGAAGGTGAGGCGAGAGCGCCCCCTCTAGGCCACCGCGCCACTCTCCCTCCCTCCCAGCTCATTCCTCCTATCCCCGCCCTTAGCCTGACGTTAAACGGAGCCCATTCTTTGCCACTAGGAGAGAGGGGGGGGGGTAGATGGGTCAAGAATCCGACGGGAGACCATTGAATTGCAAGTTTATTACTCAACGTTTTAAAAAATAAAATAAAATAAAAAGACGAGAGAAACAACAGCCAAGAACGCCATTCCGGAGAAAAAAGAGGCAAGGCGGAGCGGACGGCAAAGGACCTTCCTCTTTTCGGGCCCATCCCGAAAGCAGCGACAACCGGACACAGGCGGGCCGACCTGCCTACCTATTTTTAACCTTTTTGTCCCTTTTCCCTCCCCGTCCCTTTGTTCCCCTCCAACCCAGTGCCCCTCCCTCCTCTGGGTATCCTCTGCCCCCCCCTCCCATGCAGCCCATCCAGCTGCAGGGAAGATGACAAAAAGGGACATTTCCCTAATTTTTCCTTTCTCAAGCTTTTTTTTTCTTCAAAAAAAGAAGGGAACGAAAAAAAGGAGGGGTGCATTTAAAATAGCCCTTTGCCCCCACCCACCCGCAGGAAGAAAAAAAAATTGCCTCTAATCGTGCATTCGAAAGGACAGGGGGACCAGCAGTGTGCATGTAATCACACTGGCACCAGGGCGTGGTGCATATTACATGGGCACGGCGGCAATGGGTGGGTGCATACTTTTTACAAGGGGGAGGGGATTGTCCAACCGTTGCCCCCTTACCCCCCACCCTCCCCGAGTCTTTGAGCTGGAGGAAGACCCATCACACGTTAGCAATTAAAAAAAAGAGGGGGGGGAAAAATACCCACCAAGTTAAAAAAATAAAAACTTTAAAAAATAAAAAAACCACACAGAGGGAAAAAAAGGAAAGACAGAAGTGCCTTTAGTGAGTGTGTGTGTGTGTGTGTGTGTGTTTGGCCCGGTCTTGCCCCCTCCCCTCTTCACGTGGGGCATTTTAAGATGCAAAGGTGCTGGCCCCCCACCCCCACCCCCTCCGCGTTGGCCTTCGGGGACGGTCCCTCGATCTCCCGTCGAGATTCACAGGACCGTCAGCTCGTCGTCTTCGGGGGACAAGGAGCTGACGCTGGTGCCCTGGGGGTGCCCGTTGCTGACCCCCCCGTCGAGTTCTTCCTGCAGGAACCGGCCGATTTCTTGGGTCAGGGAGGAGCCTTCCAGCTGCCACTCTTGCTCCAGCTGGGCTATCAACTAGGAAAGTCGGAAAGGAGGAGGGAATAGATCAAAGAGAGGCGGGGGGGGGGGGGGGGGACAACGAATGGGAACATCTGGAGCCCAAATGGCATTTTGGAGTTGGCGGTTGTCAGTCTTACTGACAGGCAGGTAAACTAATTCTACGTTACTGTAAAGTTACCGGAAAACTTTGAAAATGTAAGTCTCTGGGCCCTTTCGCCTCGCCTGCAGCTGGTCCTCAACCTAACGACGGTTCGGTTTGGTGACCGTTCGAAACCGCATTTACGACGGTGGCAGCATTCCGGGCGGCATGTGATTCCCCCTGCACTTTTGGCAACCTTCTGACGATGGGGAAGCCCGATTCACTTAACAACTGTGTTACGGCACTGAACAGCTGCAGGGATAGACTTAATGGCTGCGGGGCAAAACTCACTTAACGAATGTCTCGGTTGGGCTAACAACAGAAACGTGGGGTTCAGTTGTGGTCGTAAGGCGAGGACTACCTAGAATATGAGGCTGAGGGCTCAGCTGTCTCTTATCTGACTGTTCCCCCCAGCTCTTTCCCATTCCAGCTCTCTCCTTTACAGCCTGAGAAACTAGGGAGGGTCCCTTCTGAGCCTCTTTCTCCATCCGTTGTGCAGCCGAGGGCTAAGATGCCTCTTATCTGCCTGTTGCCTAAAGCTACACTAATAGAATCTAGCACATCTGAAAGTCCAAATCTCCCACTGTCTCCTTTACAGCCTGAGAAACTAGGGAGGGTCCCTTCTGAGCCTCCTTCTCCATCCATTGTGCAGCTGAGGGCTAAGATGCCTCTTATCTGCCTGTTGCCTAAAGCTACACTAATAGGATCTAGCACCTCTGAAAGTCCAAATCTCCCACTGTCTCCTTTACAGCCTGAGAAACTAGGGAGGGTCCCTTCTGAGCCTCCTTCTCCATCCATTGTGCAGCTGAGGGCTAAGCTGCCTCTTATCTGCCTGTTGCTTAAAGCTACCTTAATAGAATCTAGCACATCTGAAAGTCCAAATCTCCCACTGTCTCCTTTACAGTCTGAGAAACTAGGGAGGGTCCCTTCTGAGCCTCTTTCTCCATCCATTGTGCAGCCGAGGGCTAAGATGCCTCTTATCTGCCTGTTGCCTAAAGCTACACTAATAGAATCTAGCACATCTGAAAGTCCAAATCTCCCACTGTCTCCTTTACAGCCTGAGAAACTAGTCTGGGTCCCTTCTGAGCCTCTTTCTCCATCCATTGTGCAGCCGAGGGCTAAGATGCCTCTTATCTGCCTGTTGCCTAAAGCTACACTAATAGGATCTAGCACCTCTGAAAGTCCAAATCTCCCACTGTCTCCTTTACAGCCTGAGAAACTAGGGAGGGTCCCTTCTGAGCCTCCTTCTCCATCCATTGTGCAGCTGAGGGCTAAGCTGCCTCTTATCTGCCTGTTGCTTAAAGCTACCTTAATAGAATCTAGCACATCTGAAAGTCCAAATCTCCCACTGTCTCCTTTACAGTCTGAGAAACTAGGGAGGGTCCTTTCTGAGCTGCTTTCTCCATCCGTTGTGCAGCCTAGGGCTAAGATGCCTCTTATCTGCCTGTTGCCTAAAGCTACACTAATAGGATCTAGCACATCTGAAAGTCCAAATCTCCCACTGTCTCCTTTACAGCCTGAGAAACTAGGGAGGGTCCCTTCTGAGCCTCCTTCTCCATCCATTGTGCAGCCGAGGGTTCAGCTGTCTCTTATCTGACTTTTCCCTTGGCCGCATCTCTTAGCCCCATCTCCCAAGGCCCAAGATTGGTCCTGGTGACCTTTTGTAAAATCACCCACCCGTGGTTCTTCGTCCTCAATCAATTGCACCATCTCCTGGTGTCCCAAAAGTAGCTTCTCTTGCCGTCGTTTTTGGGCCTCCTCAAGCTGTGGGGATTGGGAAAAAGAGAGAGAGAGAGAGAGAAAATAAGCCAAGGGATAGACCAACCTCCAAAATTCATCAGCGGGTTCACTGTTCTGACCGAGTCTTCCCAAGAACATGAAGCAAAACTCCTTGTTGTCCCGACAAAAAACCCTTTTATTAATTGACTGTGAATTCAGCTCATTCACATCCAGCAAAGTCTTTCAAGGGAGGATTTACGGTCACAGACCTTATCTGGCTTGGAGAGCTGCGAACTAATGGTCTCCTGCATTGTGCTTCGTTGCGCGAGAGCTCAACGTTAAACAAAAATTGAAATTGAACACAGCAAATACAAAAATGCTGGATTGTTAGACGCTTACCCGCCGAATGGAGTTTACGGACTCGGTGATATGCCTTCTGTTTATCTCGGTTAATTCCCTGCGGGAGAGACAAAACCAGGTTAAGGACAATCCATAACTTGCTCGCGTCTGTTCTGACCTAGGCTTCCTTATGTCCCTTGAAACGCTGTCAGAGACCTCATGGCCAATTAGTTTTGCAAGGCCAAATGGAGCACAGAGTCAAACAGAGCTTCTCAGAGTTTGAACTGACCAAAACGAACAAAATTGCTTCCTGCAAAAGCTCACGACCCGTTCGCTCCCCTTTTATGTCTTATGGGGGGGGGGGGGGGCAATCCTCTCCAAGCCTTACTCCCAAGTCGCCTCTTTTGTCTTAACTGTTCTTGCCTTCTGGCAGCTCACACTGGGAACAGGCTCCAGCTGTTCTTCTGCATCACTCATGTCTTGACTCCGAAGGCAGCTGATAACTGTCAGACGGCCCTGGCCCCCCTCTCTGCCTCCGACACAGAGCCTTCCTCAGAGCCTCCCCCAGACTCCAGGACTGGCCCAGGTTCCTCCCCAACCCTCCCCACTGTCTGACTCTGCTGCCGGCTCCAATGGCCACAGCCTCACCCATACAAACCCCGTCTGAACTCACACGTCCTTTTTGCTCCTCTCGCGAGATTTGGCTTCCGTGATACTGTTGTGCCGTTTTCGATCCAGGATTTTCTGCAGTTCCTTCTTCTCTCTGACACGAAAAGTAACGGTGGGCCAGGTTAGCGCTTATTAACAGAGCCTGACGGGGGGAACTAAATATTTTTCTGAAGTCCTTAAAGCTACGCCCCGAGGGGAACCAGAGATGGCGGCATGAAAAGGAAGGCGAAATTCCCGCGCTCCACGTCCGGGGCGTGTCATTTCTCCTTGTTTTACGACTCACTTCTCGCCCGTTTCTTTCAGTTTCTTCAGTTGTGCCGCCTGATAATCCTGGGCGATTTCTCTTAAGCGCTGCTGGGCCTGAGGGAGAAAGCAAAAGAACTCAATCAGAGCAGAGCCAGAAGAGACCTTGGAGGTCTTCTAGTCCAACCCCTGCCCAAGCAGGAGACCCTATACCATTTCAATCAATCAGAACAGAACTGGAAGGGACCTTGGAGGTCTTCTAGTCCAATCCCAGCTCAAGTAGGAAACTCTACACCATTTCAATCAATCAATCAATCAGAACAGAACTGGAAGAGACCTTAGAGGTCTTCTAGTCCAATCCCAGCTCAAGTAGGAAACTCTACACCATTTCAATCAATCAATCAATCAATCAATCAATCAATCAATCAGAACAGAACTGGAAGGGACCTTAGAGGTCTTCTAGTCCAATCCCAGCTCAAGTAGGAAACTCTATACCATTTCAATCAATCAATCAATCAGAACAGAACTGGAAGGGACCTTGGAGGTCTTCTAACCCCTGCCCAAGCAGGAGACCCTATGAAGCAGAGAGGGGGGCTTTAGAATTATGAATTCAGTGGCCCCTGAGGCCCGAAAGGTTGGTGACCCCTGGTGTATAGGATACCTGGTGCAGGTGCTCTCGCTTCAGCTCCCTCTCCAGCTGGTGCTGGCCCTCACGGAGCCGTAGCAGGCCCTGCATCTGCCATTCCTGAAGGTCCGTCTTCCGTTGAGTTTCTTCGTGGTCCTGTCCTTGCCGGGCTCCTTCTAAAGAGCTTTGAGACCTACCAAGAAAGAAGACACCACAACTGCGTTGCGATATCTCAGGGGCTGTCCCAAAATGTGCTTTTTTTTCTTCAGGAGGCAACTGGACTTTCTTGTTGGTTGAAGCGAAGACATTTTGCTTCTCATCCAAGCAGCTTCTTCAGCTCTGACAGGATAGTGGGGAATGGAAGGGTTTTTAATGTATAGATGTACTGTATGTATGTGTATGTATATTATGATAGCCATGATGTATGAGAGACAGGATAGCAGTCTTCCAATATCTCAGGGGTTGCCCCAAAGAAGAGGGAGTCAAGCTATTCTCCAAAGCACCTGAGGGCAGGACAAGAAGCAATGGGTGGAAACTAACCAAGGAGAGAAGCAACTTAGAACTGAGGAGAAATTTCCTGACAGTTAGAACAATTAACCAGTGGAACAGAAGTTGCCTCCAGAAGTTGTGAATGCCCCAACACTGGAAGTCTTCAAGAAGATGTTGGATAGCCATTTGTCTGAAATGGTATAAAGTTCCTGCCTAGGCAGGGGGTTGGACTAGAAGACCTCCAAGGTCCCTTCCAACTCTGCTATTGTATTGTACTGTATATGTATATCTGCGGGATTGGATCCTGCCTCATACATCCTCACGGCCGATTCGCTCCCACAGAGAGGGACTTCTCCGGGTGCCGTCCACTAGACTTTGTCAGCGGGCGACGCCCAGGGGAAGGGCTCTCTCTGTGGCGGGCCCAGCCCTCTGGAACGACCTTCCCCCCGACATTAGAACTACCACGGACCTCCGCTCCTTCCGTCTGAAATTAAAAACACACTTTTTCTGCTTGGCCGGCCTAGGGTAGTCTCTCTCTATGGGGTTTTAGTTGTTTTAATTGGGAATTTTAGTATGTTAATGGGGTATTTTAGCACAGGTATATGTTTAATTTGTTTTTAATGTGTTTGTATATTTATTGTTTTAGTTTTCCCTGTGCACCGCTCCGAGTCCCTATGGGGAGAGGGAGCGGTCAACAAATTAAAATTATTATTATTATTATTATTATTATTATTATTATTATTATTATTATTATTATTATTATTATTATTATTATTATTATTATTATTATTATTATTATTATTATTATTATTATTAATTAAATTATTATTATGTATGATAGCCATGATGTATGAGAGACAGGATAGCAGTCTTCCAATATCTCAGGGGCTGCCCCAAAGAAGAGGGAGTCAAGCTATTCTCCAAGGCACCTGAGGGCAGAACAAGAAGCAATGGGTGGAAACTCATCAAAGAGAGAAGCAACTTACAACTGAGGAGAAATTTCCTATCAGTGAGAACAATTAACCAGTGGAACAGAAGTTGCCTCCAGAAGTTGTGAATGCTCCAACCCTGGAAGTCTTTAAGAAGATGTTAGATAGCCATTTGTCTGAAATGGGATAAAGTTCCTGCCTAGGCAGGGGTTGGTCTAGAAGACCTCCAAGGTCCCTTCCAACTCTGCTATTCTATTGTACTGTATATGTATATGTATATGTGTATATATAGTATAACCATGTCCTGGGTGACGGAGAATCTCTACAGACCTTTAGCGATACAATTTGGGCTGGACACCCTTTAAACAGTGTGGGAGGAGGAATGGATTCCCAGAGGGGGAAAATGGCAGGCTACAGGAATCATTTGCACCACTCCGGTGACCCTCCTGAGGACACAGAAAGACCTCCAAGCGGCCTCAACGGCCCTCTAAAAGGATGCAAATGACCAGCTGCCTGCAAGGAGTCTCAATCCTTCCCTTCCCCACCATCCAGTCAGAGCTGAAGAAGCTTCTTGGATGAGAAGCGAAATGTCTCCAAAAGAAAAGAAAAAACGCAAGAAAGTCCAGTCGCCTCCTGAAAAAAAAACCAACAACACAACTTTGGGACAACCGTGACCTTGGATGATGGAGAATCTCTACAAACTAATATCTCGGGGGCTGCCCCAAAGAAGAGGGGTGTGTGTGTGTCAACCTATTCTCCAAAGCACCAGAAGGCAGGAGAAGAAACAATGGATGGAAATTAACCAAGGAAGAGAAGCAAGCTAAAATTAAGGAGGAATTTCCTGACCGTGAGAATAATTAACCAGTGGAACAGCTTGCCACCAGAAGCTGTGGGTGCGCTCCTTCACTGGAGGCTTTTCAGAAGAGATTGACTACCACTACAGGTAGTCCAGTTTTCTAATTTTCTACAGGAAGAATCTGCATTAATTCTCTAAAGAAAGAAGAAATTTGCTCTAAATCTCCTTTTCTGCATGGGAAAATTTTGCTCTAAATCTCTTTCTTTCTTTTTTTTTGCCTGGGAAAAAATAGTCTAAATTTCCTTTTCTGCATGGAAAAATATGCTCTAAATTTCCTTTTCTGCACGGAAAAAATAGGCTAAATCTCATTTTCTGCATGGAAAAATATGCTTTAAATTTCCTTTTCTGCATGGAAAAATATGCTCTAAATTTCCTTTTCCGCATGGAAAAAATAGTCTAAATCTCATTTTCTGCATGGAAAAATATGCTTTAATTTTCCTTTTCTGCATGGAAAAATATGCTCTAAATTTCCTTTTCTGCATGGAAAAAATAGTCTAAATCTCATTTTCTGCATGGAAAAATATGCTTTAAATTTCCTTTTCTGCATGGAAAAAAGTCTACATCTTTTTTCTGTATGGAAAAAATAGTCTAAATCTCCTTTTCTGCATGAAAAGATATGCTTTAAATTTCCTTTTCTGCATGGAAAAATATGCTCTAAATTTCCTTTTCTGCATGGAAAAAATAGTCTAAATCTCATTTTCTGCATGGAAAAATATGCTTTAAATTTCCTTTTCTGCATGGAAAAATATGCTCTAAATTTCCTTTTTTGCATGGAAAAAATAGTCTAAATCTCATTTTCTGCATGGAAAAATATGCTTTAAATTTCCTTTTCTGCATGGAAAAATATGCTCTAAATTTCCTTTTCTGCATGGAAAAATATGCTTTAAATTTCCTTTTCTGCATGGAAAAAAGTCTACATCTTTTTTCTGTATGGAAAAAATAGTGTAAATCTCATTTTCTGCATGAAAGGATATGCTTTAAATTTCCTTTTCTGCATGGAAAAAATAGTGTAAATTTCCTTTTCTGCATGGAATAAATTGTCTACATCTTCTTTTTTCTGCATGGACAAATATGCTTTAAATCTCCTTTTCCGCATGGAAAAAATAGGCTAAATCTCATTTTCTGCATAGAAAACCTGCGATTAATCTCCATTTTGGCCTAAAGTTGTTGCTCTAAATCTTCTTTTCTGCTCGGGGAATCGGCTTTCAGTCCCTTTTTCCCTGCATGAAGAATCTGCTGTAAATCTCATTTTTTTTGCACGGAGAATCTGTCCTACTTCTCAATTTTCCGCAGGGAGGGAGAAAAAATGACTCTCAATCTCTTCCAAGCGGGGAAAACCAGCCCGTAATTCTTCCCCGCGTGGCAAAATCTCTTTGTCGGGGCTTCTGTCTTCGGCATGTGCCCCAAAAAATAATAATCTGGTATTCTCACCCTTCCCGGCTACGAATCCGGCTCCTTTCCAGCGTTAGCTGTGCGTTCTGTTTCTTGTTGAGGCTGCAAATCTTTTTCATGTGTTTGCGACGAAGTTCCTTCAGTTCCCGATACTGCTTCTTCAGCAGCTTCGCGAAAGCCTTTTGCTGCCTCAGTTCTTCCACGGAAGGCGGGGAGACCTCTGGAAAGGAAGGGAGAGCACAGCACGAGGGTTTGCGGAGTCCAGCCAGAAGGGGAAGATGGGCAGAGGTGGGCGGGCGTCCCATTGTTTAACCCCCCCTCCCCGGTTCCACCCCTGAAGACGAGGAGAGGGGCAGATCGGGCCCTTTCCGGCTTCTCCGTTCCCAGGTTTCCCTGTGCCTCAATGTGGACTAGGAACACGAGTGGCTTTAAAAAAAAAATCGTTCAATTTGTAGGATGCCCGCCTCGCTGATAAATCGACTCTTGGCAGCTTACGAAACGGGAAATTTAAAACAGATATGTGATCCTCGACGTGCGACCACCATTGGCAAATTTCCCTGGCTTCCCTGGAGTTACGTCAATTTTTGTCATGAAGCTTAAGTGAATCCCTGCCGTTGTTAAGTGACATGTGGTCATTAAGCGAATCAGTCTCCCCCCCCAATAATCTTGCTTGCCGGGAAGGTCGCGGGTGGCGGTCATGTGACCTCGGAAGCCGCCACTGTGCATGGTAAAAATATGTTGCAAAGGGTCTGAATTTCTGATCACGCGATTCGTGGGGGGAAAGCTGCAGCGGTCATAACGGCGAGGACCGGTCCTAAGTTTTCACTGCTGTCAACGGGCACACACACACCCCTTGGTGCTGAGGGGGCTGTCAACGCAGCGTCGAAACCTTACCTGCCAGGACGCTGGCTATTAAGTCATCCCTCTGCACTAGAAGAGGAGAAAAAAATGGACTTTTAGGGACTTTTAGAATATATTTTTTTTCCAGAAAAGTTTTGATTTTTTTATTCTCTCACATAGCATTGTAAGTCTACATTCACATAGTTGTTATTCTTCTATGCATTTATCATTCTTCTACATTTATTATTTCATTTAATGGGTTGTAATACACAATTTGGGTTGCTGTTTATTTACCATCCCTTCTTCCTGTAACCCCACCTTATTTTATTATTGTAATTAAATATATAAGTATACAGCCAAAAACGAGATATATGGGGCTCCCCTTGAGGTGCACCCGAAGGCTTCAGCTTGTCCAGAATGCAGCCGCGTGGGCAGTTATGGGAACCTCTAGGTTTTCCCATGTAACACCGCTCCTGCGCGAGCTGCATTGGCTGCCTGTCGTCTTTCGGGTGCGCTTCAAGGTGTTGGTCATCATCTTTAAAGCGCTCCATGGCACGGGACCTAGCTATCTGCGGGATCGCATCCTGCCCCATACATCCCTGTGGCCGATTCGCTCCCACAGAGAGGGACTTCTTTGGGTGCCATCCACTAGGCTATGCCAGCGGGCGACGCCCAGGGGAAGGGCCTTCTCTGTGGCGGGCCCGACCCTCTGGAACGACCTGCCCCCCAAAATTAGAACAACTACAGACCTCCGCTCCTTCCGTCAAAAATTAAAAACGCACTTTTTCTGCTTGGCCGGCCTAGGTTAGTCATCTGTTTATTGTTTTAATTGGGTTTTTAAAGGGTTTAGTTTTTAGTATTTTGGGTTTTTAGCGCAGGGATAAATTGTTTAATCTGATTTTATATATATTTATGATGTATTTATGTTTGTATGTTTTTAATTCCCCTGTGCACCGCTCCGAGTCCCTTCGGGGAGAGGGAGCGGTCTACAAATTAAATTTATTATTATTATTATTATTATTAAAAGGGAGGAAAATATAGCTAGGATAGATTAGCGAAGGTAAGGGAATAAGAAATGGTATCAAATTATATTTTCTTTTATGCTTTCCCCTTCTTTCCTCCCTTTTTCACTTAACAGTGCCTTGTCTGAGTTCTATATCTTCTCCCTATTTTCTTTTCCAGTTTCCTTTCTCTAGCCCAGGGGTTGTCAACCTTTTTATACCTACCGCCCGATTTCGTATCTCTGTTAGTCGTAAATTTTTCTAACCGCCCACCGGTTCCACAGTATTGGCGATTTATAAAGTAGGGAAGTCAATTAAATTTAAAAAAGGAAAGTGTTTCAGTATTGGACAAAACCCCTCCCGCCCACCAGGAAAGCTGGAACGCCCACTAGGGGGCGGTAAGGACCAGGTTGACCACCACTGATCTGGCCAATCATAGAATCTTCCCCATGTCATGAAGACTTTTAGAATTCGAGCTCAAAATTGGGGTTGGGCAAAAAACAGGTGTGTGTGTGTCTCAATTCTTCACACACATACTTTATTTTATTTTATTTATTAGATTTATACCCCGCCCTTCTCCAAGAGGACCCAAGGCGGCGCACAGGAATTTAAAAGATACATACAAAAATCAAATAGAAAATTAAAAAACTTATTCAATACCCATCCTGCGCTAAAAACCAAATTAAAATCCCCCAAAATTAAAACTATCTAAAATAGTCACATACGCCCCAAACTTTCCCACGGTGGGTGAAAAGACTCATCCAACCCCCCCCAATTCCAGCAACCAACCAGAATTTTACAGAGCGAGGAAATGTCCCAGCTGGGGGGGGTCTTCTTTTGGTCCTTACCTTGACTGGGGACGATGCTGGGGGTCCGGGTTGGGGGGAGCACATCCGGGAGGGGTTTCTGGGCCTCCCGGGATGGCCCCGGGGTCTTGCAAGAGAAACTCCGCAACAGGGGTTCCTTCGGCCTCTCCACGTTCTCCTGCCCACCAGGGAGGGGAGATATGGGGAAGTGAAGTTGGGCGGGGTGGGGTGTCTCCCAACATCCCCCCCCCTTCTCTCTCTGGGGCCCCAAACTAGCTCTGCGACGCACGCCGGGACCAAAAATTGACCCGTCGACGTAATTCGAGGATCTCCCGTGGATTTCCACCCGCCCACCCTCCGGTAATCTGTCTCATTGCGCGCCATTTTCCTTCGGCCCCATCTAGGAATCCTCACCTCGCTCTCCCCCATCAGGGCGGCCAGCTGCTTGGCCCGTTGGTCCATTAAGCTGACGTGCTTAATTGGGTTGATCAACGCCTCGGCGTAATCTGGGGAAGGGAAGAGAGAGAGAGGGAGAGCCATAAACGTCACTGCTTTTCCCCTTAGGCTCCACCCCCTTTCCCGGGAAGGGCCCGCCCCCTTTCCCCAAGCCGTTACTTTGATGGTCGTCGGGAATATAGTCGCAGGCCTCTGTGTAGACCAACAAGGCTGGAAGACAGAGCGGCTGGTTGCTTTCGCTGCGCAGGCAAATATAGTGGTACCCTGTGAAAGAGAAAACAACAACACACACACACAGATAAGTACAGTCACAGGGTTGGAAAGGGACCTTGGAGGTCTTCTAGTCCAACCCCCTGCCCAAATAATAACATTAAAAAAAAAATAGAATACAATGCAATGGAATATTTTTAATAGAGCCAGTTTGGTCTAGCGGTGAAGGCACTAGGTAGAAAACAGGAGACGGGGAGTTCTAGTCCCACCTCAGGCATGGAAGCCAATTGAATGACTTTGGGGGATTCACCAGGAGACGGTGAGTTCTAGTCCCGCCTTAGGCATGAAAGCCGGCTGGGTGACTTTGGGTGAATAACCAGGAGACTGGGAGTTCCGGTCCCTCCTTAGGCATGACTTCGGGCTAATCACTAGGTGATAATGAGTTCTAGTTTTATCTTAGGCATGAAAGCCAGCTGGGTGACTTTGGACCAATCACCCGGAGACTGGGAGTTCTAGTCCCGCCTTAGGTATTAAAGCCAGCTGAATGACTTTGGACCAATCACCAGGAGACTGGGAGTTCTAGTCCCGCCTTAGGTATTAAAGCCAGCTGAATGACTTTGGGCCAATCACCAGGAGACAGTGAGTTCTAGTCCTGCCTTAGGTATTAAAGCCAGCTGAATGACTTTGGACCAATCACCAGGAGACAGTGAGTTCTAGTCCGGCCTTAGGTATTAAAGCCAGCTGGGTGACTTTGGACCAATCACCCGGAGACTGGGAGTTCTAGTCCCACCCCATGCATGACAATCCCATTATTCCACAGAGGGGCAAGGAGTGGGGGGAGGGAGGGAAAGGGGTCCAATCCTGCAATGAGCTGGCGGGAAGGATGGAGAGGGGGGGTCTCACCTGCCCGGATGGCAGACACGGGCAAAATCCGATGGCCCACAAATTTGCCGCCCTCCTCAAAAACCGCGATGCGCAGCGAGGCGAGGGTTGGCAGCACGACCTGGGCGAACCGAGAGGAGAAAAGAAGGGTTGGGAGGAAGCGCCGAGCTCAGGTTGCGCCGCGGACGCTCTACACCAGGGATGTCCAAACTTGGGAACTTTAAGACTTGTGGACTTCAACTCCCAGAATTCCCCAGCCAGCTAGAGCTTCTCTAAATCATCTTCCCGGTTTTGCCCCGCTCACCTTCTGGAAGACGAAGGGCTCCTCGTCCCACACGGGGTTGAAGGAGTTGCCCTGCGAGGCCCGAGTGCGAAATTTGCGCTTGGTGTCCACCGGCAGCCCGAACATGTCCACTTCGACGTAAATGCTGATCCTCTTATCGGAGAGAAACTGACCGGATATGATCTATGATTGAGGTGAGAAGAGGCGTTTCCTGGCTCAAGATTAAAACTCTGGTTGAGTGCATGGGCCGTTCTTCTGAAGCCGCCCTCTGTATATGCTCAGAAGCACTCTCTTCCTGCTTAGCCCTCTAGCTCAAACAGCTTGGCTTGCTAATTTTATCTTTCTTTTTTTATAATAACTTGATGAATGTTTTCAACCAGAAAAAGAAAGAAGAACGGACAATATATATTTACGATAAGAGAAAGGAAAAAGTAAAGGAAGGAAAAATGGAAGAAAAAGGTATTTTTTTCATCCTTCTCTCACTATTTTCCTTCCTTCCCTTTCTCTTCTTTCATTCTTTCCTTGTTTTTTCTCTTCTTCCAGGCTTCCTTCCCTTTTTCTCTTTCTCTCGACATTCCCTTTCTTTTCTTCCCTTTTTTCTTCTTTGTCTCTATTTTCTCTTACCCTCCTTCCTCTTTCTTCTCCTTCCTTCTTTCTCCCTCTCCATCTCTTCTTCCTACTTTCTTTTTTCCTTCCTTCGTCTCTCATCCACACCTTCCTTCCCTTCCTCCCTCATTCACACCTTTCTTTCTTCCTTCCCTTCCCTTCCTTCCTTCTTCCTTTCTCTCATCCACACCTTCCTTCCTTCCCTTCCTCTCTCATTCACCTTTCTTTCTTCCCTTCCTTCCTTCTTCCTTTCTCTCATCCACACCTTCCTTCCTTCCTCTCTCATTCACACCTTCCTTCCTTCCTCTCTCATTCACACCTTTCTTTCTTCCTTCCCTTCCTTCCTTCTTCCTTTCTCTCATCCACACCTTCCTTCCTTCCCTTCCTCTCTCATTCACCTTTCTTTCTTCCTTCCCTTCCTTCCTTCCTTCTTCCTTTCTCTCATCCACACCTTCGTTCCTTCCCTTCCTCTCTCATTCACACCTTTCTTTCTTCCTTCCTTCCCTTCCTTCCTTCCTTCCTTCCTCCTTTCTCTCATCCACACCTTCGTTCCTTCCCTTCCTTCCTCTCTCATCCACACCTTCGTTCCTTCCCTTCCTCTCTCATTCACACCTTTCTTCCTTCCTTCCCTTCCTTCCTTCTTCCTTTCTCGCATCCACACCTTCCTTCCTTCCCTTCCTTCCTCTCTCATCCACACCTTCGTTCCTTCCTTCCCTTCCTTTCTTCCTTTCTCTCTCATCCACACCTTCCTTCCTTTCCTTCCTCTCTCATCCACACCTTCCTTCCCTTCCTCTCTCATTCACACCTTTCTTCCTTCCCTTCCTTCCTTCTTCCTTTCTCTCTCATCCACACCTCCCTCCCTCCCCTCCAACTCACAACTGAGCGGTATCTACACAGTTTCCACCCCATTTCAGGCCCCTCCCAGCCCGCCATGCTTTCTGACCTTCACTCTGACGGTGTTGGCCACAATCCCGTCCACAATGTCTTCGGTGAAAGGGTCGAAAAACTTGTCCGACCGTCGCATAAACTCAGGCTTGAGCAAGTAGCCGCTCCGGCGATTGTACTCGAAGATGCCCAGGTTCAGCTGCATTGGCAAGTCTGCACGGAGGGGGCGATACCAAAAAATGTAAGCCGGGTTACTAGTCCTCATTATACCAGCTGAGGGAAAGTGTGCGAGTTCGATCCCGGGTAGATATTTCTCTCTCTGGGCACATTGGGAATCTTATCGGTTGAATACAACTCCGCCCTGGCAACAGGTATGGCATCCGGCCATTAAAACACTCAGCTCCATTCAACTGCCCAGATGGCACCCCACAAGGGATTATGGGGTCGTTAAAAGAGGACGATGGTAAAGCCCATTTCCCCAAAGCAGCAGCGCCATCTTAGCTTGACTGCCATTCAATTTTATGCGCCGTATAAATTTAATCAACGATCAAGTTATTAAATAATATAAATTGAACGAACAAATAAATATCGTCCTTCTAGTTCATCTGCACCGACATTTTGATGGCCAGCTAAACCAAAACGTCTCCCATTCGCCGATCTTAAGCAAGGATAGGTCCTTTTTTTTTTTTTTTTGAAATGCCTACACGCCTGTGCAAGTTTCTAGTCCTCGTTGCCTCCCGGAAGGCGAACTCACCCAGGGATTGAAAATTGAGGGCCACCATCTGGCAGCCGGCGTTCCAGAAGAGCTGTGGCATGTAGTTGGAGGAGTCCACGCGTGTCCCTTTGGGGTAGATGCGGCTCAGCTGTTTCTTGTTGTATCTGGGAGGGTTGCGGGTCAAGGCCGATAAGGATGGTCAGCTGTCCAGTTGGCTACCAAGGGGTGTTTCGGGGCTCAAAGCAAATCCCCTTCAACCTGTCCCCACACCCCCCCACCTTCCCCTTTCAATTCAGCCTTCCTTCTCCACATTAGGATCATAAATCATAAGGGGAGGACCTGAGAGGTCATTTAGTCCAACCCCAAGCAAAGCTTTAGAGCAGCGTTTCTTAAAATGTGGGCCCGGTATCCTAGTAATCCCCAAATCCTCTCAGGAATCATCCAAGCAGACACTGCTGGTAGTCCTTGAATTTAGTGACCGTTTGGCGTTTCAACGGCCCCGGAAAGAAGGACTTGGGACTCTTTTTCACACTAACCGACCGTTGGTCATGTGATCCAAATTGGCAAAACCGACTCACCCTTATGACGGCGGCCGTATCTCCGGGGTGGTGACGCCCCCCGGGGTGTCACGCGAAACCCCTTTGGTGAGCTTAAAGTCGGACGCGCCTAACAACCCTGCGGCCGACTGTACCGCTGCAGGGGTTCACTTAACGACCGTGGCACGGAAGGTCGTAAAAGGGGGGCGAGGGGCAAAACTCACTGAACCGCCGTCTCGCGTAGGGACGGAGATGCAGCAGTCGACGGCGGC
Organism: Rhabdophis nuchalis; assembly: GCA_039707465.1. Lineage (NCBI taxonomy): Eukaryota > Metazoa > Chordata > Lepidosauria > Squamata > Natricidae > Rhabdophis > Rhabdophis nuchalis. The sequence goes on from CM077662.1 coordinate 4,740,016, forward strand.
CGCCGAGTCGGGGAGAACTGCCCGTTCTCGCTCTGTCGAGAAGCAACGAACGGCGAGTTCGAATCCCACCCCCACCATCCTGATAACTTTGGAGGGCCGGAGCGAAGAACTCGATTGAAATGTTTAACCGTGTGTGTGTGGGGGGGGGGGTGAATATGTGATCAATGTCGAAAGCTACAGTTAGTCCAGAATGCAGCCGTGCGGGTGATTACGGGAGCCCCTAGACGCTCCCATATAACACCGATCCTGCGTGAGCTGCACTGGCTACCTGTGGTCTTCCGGGTGCGCTTCAAGGTTTTGACGACCATCTTTAAAGCGCTCCATGGCTCGGGGCCTAGTTATATGCGAGACCGCCTTCTGCCCCATACATCCCTTCGGCCGATCCGCTCCCACAGAGAGGGCCTTCTCCGGGTGCCGTCGGCCGGGCAATGCCGTCTGGCGACACCCAGGGGAAGGGCCTTCTCTGTGGCGGGCCCAGCCCTTTGGAACGACCTACCCCCTGAATTACGCACCATCTCCGACCTCCGCCTCTTCCGCCAGTGTCTAAAGACACATCTTTTTCAGCAAGCCGGCCTAGCCTAACCCTCCCGTCGAGACTATTTAGATAGTTTTAAATTGGGGATTTTAATTTGGATTTTAGCATAGGATTATAATTTAATTTAATATATTTTTAAATTCTGTATTTATTGTATTGTTTTGTATGTTTTTAAATTCCTGTGCGCCGCCCTGGGTCCTCTGTGGAGAAGGGCGGGATATAAATGTGATTAAAATAAAAAAATAAAAAAAGAGAGGGGGGGGGGGGTCCATATTTGCAGGATACTCAACAAACTCCATGGGGCTGTTGGTCAGCTGCTCCAAGCCTTTGGTCTCCACGAAGGAAGACATTTCGAACGATTTGTTGCGTTCTGGAAGAGAAGGAAGGAAGGAAAGACAAAAAAAAGAAGGATGTCGGGTTTCTTGCATGGCCCCTGTAGCAACAACCCTGAGAGGTAGGCCACGCTGCCAATCGCCGGGGGAGTCTGCCTGCAAAACTGGCTTTAAATTGGACATCCGTTGGGGCAGATTCGGACAGTGGGGAGGGTTGGGGAGGAACCTGGGAGTCTGGGAAAAGGCTCTGAGGAGGGCTCTGTGTCGGAGGCAGAGAGGGGGCCAGGGCCGTCCGACTGTTATCAGCTGCCTTCGGAGTCAGATGTCAGTGAGGCAGAAGAACAGCTGGAGCCTGTTCCCAGTGGGCACATGCACTGGTCACCATCGTTCGGCCTTCTCCATCCCCGTTCCCCCTCCCCTCCCCAGTCACTCACTGCTGGCCACCTCGAAGGACTTGAATTTGACGGGTTCGATGTAATTGACCAACGTTGACATCTCCTCTGTAGCATTCACTTCGCTGCTTGCGGTGCCCTGGGGGGGGGGGGGGCAGGGGGTTGGCAGGGGGAAGAAAGAGGGAGGAGGAGGAGGAGGAAAAGAAGGAGGAGGAGGAGGAGAGGAGGAAGAAGAAGAGAAGGAGAATTAGAATGGAAAGGAGGAGGAGAGGAGGAGGAGGAGGAAGAGGAGGAGGAGAATGGAAAGGAGGAGGAGGAGGAGAGGAGGAGGAGGAAGAGGAGGAGGAGAATGGAAAGGAGGAGGAGGAGGAGAGGAGGAGGAGGAAGAGGAGGAGGAGAATGGAAAGGAGGAGGAGGAGAAGGGGAAGAGAAGAAGAGGAGGAGAATGAAATGGAGGAGGGGGAGAAGGAGGAGAAGAAGAGGAAGAAGAAGAGGAGAATTAGAATGAAAAGGAGGAGGAGAAGGAGAAGAGGAGGAGGAAGAGGAGGAGGAGAATGAAATGGAGGAGGAGGAGGAGAAGAAGGAGAAGAGGAGGAGGAAGAGAAGAGGAGGAAGACAATGGAAAGGAGAAGGCGGAAGAGGAGGAAGAGAAGAAGCAGAAGTAGTAGTAGTAGTAGTAGTAGTAGGAGGAGGAGGAGGAGGAGGAGGAGGAAGAGGGGGGAAAAAACCAGTATCAGCCATGCAAAACTTCAAAATCTGCTCTCTTAAAACTCCAGCTCCCAGAATCCCCTCCGGCTGACGGCTGGTGGGGAAAGCTGGGAAAATAATCCTTAGCCCTCGGGGCTCTTGAAGGGACTCAAATGACCCCCCTTGCTCCCCACTCCCCATCCTCCCCTTTTGGGTGCCTCTTCATGGCCCCCTCGAAAGTCATCCGTCGTGCGCCCCAAAATATTGTGGGGAAAAAGGTCCTTGCAAAGCGCCCCCTTCCATCTGCACGTACCTCGTCCGTTGTCGGCTTTTTGGGGTCTGGCTGCTCTTCTTCCTCCTCGCTTTCGGCTTCCCGGTCTGGAGGTGGGGAGAAAAGAAGGGGATTAGGGGCTCTGTAGTCAAAGGGTTTGTCTGCAGGGTGGGGCTGAACCACAAGGAACTACAACTCCCAGGAGGGCCAGCGGTTGAAAAGCTTCATCAAAGTTCTCGCTGGGCTGGCATTGAAAAGGGCATTTTCTTTAAAACTTAGCAAGTTTAATATGTTTGGATCGTTCTCCCAGAATCCTCCAGCCGGCCTGCTTTAAGATGGGTGGACTTCAGCTCCCAGAATCCCCCAGCCAGTAAGCTTTAAGAGGGGTAGACCAGCTCCCAGAATCCCCCAGTAACCATGCCTTCCACTCCCAGAATCCCCCAGTAAGCATGCTTTAAGATGGGTGGCCTTCATCTCCCAGAATCCCCCAGTAACCATGCTTTAAGATGGGTGGCCTTCATCTCCCAGAATCCCCCAGTAAGCATGCTTTAAGATGGGTGGACTTCCACTCCCAGAATCCCCCAGTAACCATGCTTTAAGATGGGTGGACTTCCACTCCCAGAATCCCCCAGTAACCATGCCTTCCACTCCCAGAATCCTCCAGTAACCATGCTTTAAGATGGGTGGACTTCCACTCCCAGAATCCCCCAGTAACCATGCCTTCCACTCCCAGAATCCTCCAGTAACCATGCTTTCCACTCCCAGAATCCCCCAGTAAGCATGCTTTAAGATGGGTGGACTTCATCTCCCAGAATCCCCCAGTAACCATGCCTTCCACTCCCAGAATCCCCCAGTAACCATGCTTTAAGATGGGTGGACTTCATCTCCCAGAATCCCCCAGTAACCATGCCTTCCACTCCCAGAATCCCCCAGTAACCATGCTTTAAGATGGGTGGACTTCATCTCCCAGAATCCCCCAGTAACCATGCCTTCCACTCCCAGAATCCCCCAGTAACCATGCTTTAAGATGGGTGGACTTCATCTCTCAGAATCCCCCAGTAACCATGCCTTCCACTCCCAGAATCCTCCAGTAACCATGCTTTAAGATGGGTGGACTTCATCTCCCAGAATCCCCCAGTAACCATGCCTTCCACTCCCAGAATCCCCCAGTAACCATGCTTTCCACTCCCAGAATCCCCCAGTAAGCATGCTTTAAGATGGGTGGACTCCATCTCCCAGAATCCCCCAGTAACCATGCCTTCCACTCCCAGAATCCCCCAACCGGCCTGCTTTAATATAGGTGGACTTCCACTCCCAGAATCCCCCAGTAACCATGCCTTCCACTCCCAGAATCCTCCAGCCGGCCTATTAGGGAAAACTTTTCTTCCCCTTAGTTTGGGGGTGTCTCACCAATCGATTTGCGGGGTTCCCCCAGCTTCGCCATTCTGTCTGAGGCCTTTTCCTCCCCGTTGGTCAGGATGGAGGAGAGGATTTCCGGGTGTTCGGCAAAGGGAGACCCTAAAAGAGAGGAAGAGGGGAATAAGAAATAAAAGAAATAAATGAAAAATCAGCCACCTTTTTGTTTTCCTTTTCCCTTCTCTGCTGTTTTTCTTCCTCCTCCAGACTCTCAGCCTGGGAGGATAAGATCAGCTTCTTCTTCAGTGTATTCTCTGTCTCCTCCCTCCTTCCCTTCCCCTTCCTTCCTTTTCTCCTCTTTTCCTTTCCTTTCACCCTCCCTCCTTCCCTCCAATTTTCCTTTGTTCCCCTTTCATCCCTCCCCCCTTCCATTCTTCTTTCCTTTTTCTTCCTCTCTCCTTTCCTCCCTCCCTCCCTTCCCATCCCTCTCCCTCCCTCTATTCCTTCCTCCCTTCCTCCTCTCCATCCTTCCTTCCTTCCATCCATCCATCCTTCCTCTTTTCTATCTTTCCTTCTTTCCTCCTTTCCATCCATCCACCCTTCCTCCTTTCCAGCCTTTCTTCCTTCATCCTTTCCATCCATCCCTTCTTTCCATCCATCCATCCTTCCTTCCTCCTTTCCAGCCTTTCTTCATCCTTTCCATCCATCCTTCCTTCTTTCCATCCATCCATCCTTCCTTCCTCCTTTCCATACTTCCTTCCTCCTTTCTATCCTTCTTTCCTCCTTTCTATCCTTCCTTCCTTTCCATCCATCCTTCCTTCTTTCCATTTTTCCTTCCTTCCTTCCTTCCTTCCTTCCTTCCTTCCTTCCTTCCTTCCTTCCTTCCTTCCTTCACGCTTTGGTTAGCCTGATGAGCTACCTGTAGATTTAATAAAAATAAATAAGGAACTTGGGGGGACCTACCCAGGGCAGGGGAACCCGGCTCGCCCACCCCGGAAGAGTCGCTGTAGAAGCTGGGCGTCTGCTCCAGAACCCGTTTTCGAACGCTCCCTTCCGTCACCTTGATGTGGGGGCGACGTTTCTTGTTTTTCACCAGAATGCGCCCCAATAATTCCTGGGGGCTCGGTAAGCCTATGCCGGCCTGGAGCTGCAGGAAGAGAGGAGTGGAGGTGGGGGGTGACAAATTGGAAAGTTAGGGGGGAAATAGAAGAACGGTCGTAAAATGGGAGCAAAACTTCCTTATCAATGTTTCCAAGGGGAATTTGGGGGCTCACGGGTGGCCGTACGTCAAGGAGCCTGGACAGTCCCTTGCCTGAAATGGAATAGGGTCTCCTGCTTGAGCAGGGGGCTGGACTAGAAGACCTCCACGGTCCCTTCCAGCTCTATTCTTCCTTTTTTTTTTTTGTAAAAAGTTTTTATTTTGTAATATAAAAACAAGTAAAAAACATTATTCATCTTATGCTTTGTACAACATGTCGTTAGGGCAAACGTTTTGTGCCTCACTACTTAAAATTACAAACATATTTATCAATTTTCCTTTCATTACATATATATATATATCACCTTATTTTCCACATAGTAGCATTATTATTTATCAAGTCAGTCTTTTTCCATAGTTATTCAATATATAAAAAGATATTTTAAAACATTTCCCCCATGAATTCCCGTCTTATAACATTACTCTCAATTATCTCTAGAAGCCACTTTGCTATTATAAAACACAGCTCGATTCGGATTCTGACCCCCTGGCCAGCCAAGTTCATGAAGAGCTACTCACCGGGTATTTCTCCAAGGGGTCGATCAGGAGGGCCTCCCCGAAGATGCTCCGGCAGTATTCGGCCATCTTAGCCTGCTGCTTTGCTCTAGAGACAGGGGTATAAAAACCAGGGAGAAGCAGTTTTTGCACAGAAAACGCACAGAACCTCCGTTAAAAAAAGGATAGGAGGCAGACCGAAGGCTCCCACCGGGATCCGCTCGGGGATTTACTCACGAATCGACGTGGTTCTCGAACGAAAGGATGACCGGGTAGGGCGAGGACTTGAAGGCGCTTTCCGCAATGGCTTCGATGACCTCCTGCAACAGAAGCGAGAGGCGGGCGAAGGGATGAAGGAGATAAGTAGTAGATAAATAGCAGGGGGGATTCTGGGAGTTGGGAGTCCATCCATCTTAAAGCAAGCCAACTGGGGGATTCTGGAAGTTGGAGTCCATCCATCTTAAAGCAAGCCAATTGGGGGATTCTGGGAGTTGGAGTCCACCCATCTTCAAGTTGCCATGTTTGAGGAACACTTCCATAGAAGTTTGTTTTATTGTCAATTCTTATTTTTAACCGCCCATCTCCCTCGGTCCCTGTCTTGAGAGGAGGGGGTTGGACTAGACGACCTCTCAGGTCCCATCTAATGGTCCCAATTCCCAGATTCTAGTCTTAGGAAGAAAGACTGGGTTGAAAAGGTAAAAGGGAGTGGGGGTGGGGGGTGTCTCTTTCCCTCCATGAGGACCAGCGACCCAGCGGAGTTGAAAGAGTACCTTGAAAGGGATTTCCGTCGTCATGGTAAACCCGTGAGTGATGAAGGGCTCTTCGTCCGGAGGACGCCCCTTCCAGCAATCGAGTTCGATACAGCGGCACCCGCTTAAGAGCACCTGATGGTACATTTCGACCGAAGAATTGCCCGTCAGCTGCCCGGCTGGAAGAGAGAGAGAGAGGAAAAAAATAGGGGTGGAATGGTAAGGAATGGCCTTGGGAGATAGAAGGAAGAGCCGCAGCCAAGGGAAGCGTTAGATAAGAGACAGCCGAGCCCTCGGCTGCGTAATGGATGGAGAAAGAGGTTCAGAAGGGACCCTCCCTAGTTTCTCAGGCTGTAAAAGAGGTGGCTGGAATGGTATGTGAGAAAGGCCTTGAGGGATGGATGAAAAGATGCCAGGTCTCAGAGAGGAGGGGGGGAGGAGGAGGGGGAGGAGGAGGAGGAGGAGGAGGAGGAGGAGGAGGAGGAGGAGGAGGAGGAGGAGGAGGAGAAGGAGAAGGAGAAGGAGAAGAAGAAGAAGAAGAAGAAGAAGAAGAAGAAGAAGAAGAAGAAGAAGAAGAAGAAGAAGAAGATGATTGTGAGTCATGACCAGCCCGATTTTACAACTTGCGACAACTGTTATAAGCGAACCGACGGGCACGATTTTGTTGAAAGCCAGAAGGAAAAACTGATTTTCAACTAAAACGACATAAAACTTGGTTATGTGGCCACTGGATGCTGCAAATTGGTCGCGTTGGTAGATGATCTCTGGAGGGCCAGAGATGGGGGATGTTCCTCCATCCTGGTCCTATTAGACCTCTCGGCGGCTTTCGATACCATCGACCATGGTATCCTATTGCATCGGCTGGGGGGGTTGGGGGTGGGAGGCACCGTTTTGCGGTGGTTCTCCTCCTACCTCTCTGGCCGATCGCAATTTGTGCGGACAGGAGAGCAGAGGTCGACCCCGAGACCCCTCACATGCGGGGTGCCTCAGGGGTCGGTCCTCTCGCCTCTCCTGTTTAACGCATATATGAAGCCGCTGGGTGAGATCATCCGTGGTTTTGGGGTAGATTACCACCTGTACGCTGATGACACCCAGCTGTACATATCTACCCCAAACCACCCCAACGATGCCGTAGCGGTGATGTGCCAGTGCCTGGAAGCCGTGCGGATCTGGATGGGAAGTAACGGACTCAGGCTCAACCCGACCAAGACCGAGTGGCTGTGGTTTCCGGCTGCCCGATTCAACCAGCTTTTTCCAACGCTGGCCATAGGGGGCGAACATCTTGCCCCTGTGGATGGGGCGCGCAATTTGGGTGTCCTCCTGGATACCCGGCTGTCTATGGAAGAGCAAGTGACAGCCGTGGCCAGGAGGGCGTTTTACCAGGTTCGCCTGGTTCGCCAATTGCGCCCCCTATTGGATCGGGACGCCCTTCGCACAGTCACTCATGCCCTCGTGACATCCCGACTGGACTATTGTAACTCTCTCTACATGGGGCTTCCCTTGAGGTGCACCCGGAGGCTTCAGTTAGTTCAGAATGCAGCCGCGCGGGCAATTATGGGGACCACCAGGTTCACCCACGTTACACCACTCCTGCGCGAGCTGCACTGGCTGCCTGTCGTCTTCCGGGTGCGCTTCAAGGTGCTAACTATCATCTTTAAGGCGCTCCATGGCTCGGGACCTAGCTATCTGCGGGATCGGATCCTGCCCCATACATCCTCACGACCGATTCGCTCCCACAGAGAGGGACTTCTCCGGGTGCCGTCCACTAGACTTTGTCAGCGGGCGACGCCCAGGGGAAGGGCTCTCTCTGTGGCGGGCCCGGCCCTCTGGAACGACCTTCCCCCCGATATTAGAACGACCACGGACCTCCGCTCCTTCCGTATGAAACTAAAGACCCATTTCTTTCGACTGGCCGGCCTTGGATAGTCTCTCTGTCTATAGATTTTTAAATGTATTTTAATGGGTCTTAATTTTTTAGCACGGGATAACATAGTTTAATGGTGTTTTAAAGTATATATTTTGTATCGATTGTTTATATTGTTTTTAGTTTCTCCTGTGCACCGCCCCGGGTCCCTGTGGGGAGAGGGAGCGGTTAATAAATGCAAAGTTATTATTATTATTATTATTATTAAATGGACATAACCAAATCAGAGTTGGAAGGGACCTTGGAGGTCTTCTAGTCCAGCCCTCCTGCTCAAGCAGGAAACCTTATACCATTTCGGACAAATGACTCTCTAATCCCTTCTTGAAAACCTCCAGTGATGGGAGGAGGTAGGAAGGAAGGAAGGAAGGAAGAAAGATGGATAGCAGAATAACAGAGTTGGAAGGGACCTCAGAGGTCTTCTAGTCCAACCCCCTGCTCAAGTAGGAAAGAGGCCCAGTTCCCAAATGCTTGAAGTTTTGTCAGGTGACCCTGGAGGTGGTGGGGGTGGTGGGGGTGGCGAGGCGGGGAGGTGGGGGAAAGACTGTTAGAAGTTTAAATCCAGGTTGTAGATAAGCCCAACTTAACGAGCGGTCGTAAGTGCAGGACAACCTGTAAAGCAATGTTAACCCTGCAACCAATTTCCTTCAGAGATGAAAAGGGGAAACGAAGTTAACCTCGGACCATGAGGACGCTTAAGAGAATGCACATCTGTTCCGGTTGTGTTTTTGCAAATATATTTCTTCTTCGGAATATCGAAGATGGATAGATATATCTCTGAAGAGGCTGCAAGCTTTTCACTTCACAAAGTGAGGCTAAAACCCCTTTCGTTCCACTCTGGGGACTCTAGGAAATTGCAAGCTATTATCCGAGAGAGAGAGAGAGAGAAAATTCCCGTTCTTCGGCGCCAACTAATTGGAGTGACGTCTCCAGAGGCTGCAACGCGGGAGGCAACACATTCCCACCTTCAATTATTTGAATTATTCTGCAATTGAACGGCTTTTCCTTGCCCGCTGGCTCTGTTTTTTAACCGTACGTTTTAAGGGGCTGGATTCACACCCGCGCCTGGGGCCCGATCTCGCCCAACTCTCGTCCTCTAAGCCGTAAACGGCAACGGTTGGGCTCGTGGGCCGCTCTAAGCCAAGATCAAGCCAGCCAAACAGGGTTTGCCTGCAATGTTCAAACCATCAGTCCTGGCCGCTTGGATTCCTCCCCGCAAAAAAAAAAAAAAAAAAAAGCCTCCAATTCCCAGCATCCCTCACTTTTGGAAAAGTTTGCAAAGGCTGCTGGGAACTGGAGTCCACGTCATAATGGAGCCCTGTTTCGCCACCTTGCAACATTTAAGATGGGAGGACTTCAACTCCCAGAATTCTCAGAATGTTGGCTGGGAGCTCTGGGAATTGAAGTCCACATATCCGAAAGCAAGCTGGCTGGGGAATTCTGGGAATGGTAGTCCACACATCGTAAACTAAAGCATGCTGACAGGGGAATTCTGGGAGCTGAAGTCCACAAATCTTAAAAGATTCTGGCTGGGGAATTCTGGGAGCTGAGGTGCACCCCTCTTAAAACATACTAGATGGGGAATTCTGGGAGCTGAAGTCCATCCCTCTTAAAGTATCCTGGCTGGGGGATTCTGGGAGTTGAAGTCCACCCCTCTTAAAGCATCCTGGCTGGGGAATTCTAAGAGTTGAAGTCCACCCCTCTTAAAGCACGCTGGCTGAAGACTTCTGGGAGTTGAAATGCACACATCTTCACACACCTAAAGTTGAGAAATGCTGACTTAGATTTCCCCATCTCTGTGGTAAAGGGCGAAAAAAACAAATTGTACTAATAGATAAAAGGCTGGGTGGAGTCACCTCTGCCTGGTGTTAATTGCTGACATGTCAATAAAACATTCAATGCGAGCCATAAAAAAATGAGTCATTAAATTCTTCTCTCCGGCCACAGCTCAGTTTAATGCTTGGACCTCCAAAATGCTTCTGCAAATCGTCTTGAATTAAAAAACTCACTAGCAGTATCATTTAAACGTGGGGTTGCTTCCGTTTTGTGACACCACAGCCCTCTAAAAACACTCAACCTCAGTAAGTGTAAGACAGGTGGACTTCAACTCCCAGAATTCTCTAGTCAACGTGCTGGTTTGGGAATTCTGGGAGTTGCCGCCCACATATGTCATATAATAGGCAGGGGTGAGAAACATGGCTTTCTGGTATGAGAACCGCAGTTCCCAGCAGTCTTTGCACACTTGGCTGAGTGTGGGGGATGCTGAGAGTTGAAGTCACCCGTCTTCAAGTTGCCAGGGCTGAGAAACAGGGCTCCACACTTATGGAAACTGCAATTCCCAGCAGACTTTGCAAACTCAGCCAAGTTTGAAGGGTGCTGGGAGTTGAAGTCCATACAGCTTAAAATTGCCACGGTTAAGAAACGCTGTATTAAACCGAAACAAAACGAGGCACATTATAATAAAGAATAAAGAATTTAAAGAAAAGATAGATAGAGATATAGTATAAAGTTAAAGTTATATAGATGATGGATGGATGGATGGATGGATGGATGGATGGATGGATGGATGGATGGATGGATAGATAGATAGATAGATAGATAGATAGATAGATAGATAGATAGATAGATAGATAGATAGATAGATAGATAGATAGATAGATAGTATAAAGATAAAAGATTGATAGATAGATAGATAGATAGATAGATAGATAGATAGATAGATAGATAGATAGATAGATAGATACAGAGATATAGTATAAAGATAAAATATAGATAGATAGATAGATAGATAGATAGATAGATAGATAGATAGATAGATAGATAGATAGATAGAGATAGATAGATAGATAGATAGATAGAGATAGATAGATAGATACAGAGATATAGTATAAAGATAAAATATAGATAGATAGATAGATAGATAGAGATAGATAGATAGATAGATACAGAGATATAGTATAAAGATAAAATATAGATAGATAGATAGATAGATAGATAGATAGATAGATAGATAGATAGATAGATAGAGATAGAAAGATAGATAGAGATAGATAGATAGAGATAGATAGATAGATAGATACAGAGATATAGTATAAAGATAAAATATAGATAGATAGATAGAGATAGATAGATAGATAGATAGATAGATATAGATAGATAGATAGATAGAGATAGATAGATAGAGATATAGATAGATAGATAGATAGAGATAGATAGATAGATAGATAGATAGATAGAGACAGATATAGTATAAAAATAAAAGATAGATAGATATAGATATATAAAGCTACACACACACACACACACGGGAGATGGAGGGAGGGAGGGAGGAGAGAGAGAGAGGCCCAGTATCTATGCGTACCTGTGAGGTAGGTATTATGTGAAGAATTAATGAAGTAGCTGCTCAGCGGATGCGTCATGTCGTCACTCAGGTCCAGCTTTTCGGGGGGCACAACCGTGTTCTCTTCGCCCCCCAAGTACCGCCCAAAACCCTCCAGTGACATCTGATCTGGGAAAGGGAGAGAGAGAGAGACCCCTGTGATTCTCATGGGCAAAGTCATAGCCTTTCGAATAAAAGGCAATCGATTGAAAAGAAGGAGGAAGCCAGCACAAAGGAAATAATTTCAACCACAATTCAAGAACCTGCCCTATATTGTTACTATCATTATGGCAGGGGGTCCTCGACTTACGACCGTTCATTTAGTGACCGCTCAAAGGGACAAGGGCACGGAAAAGAAGGGGAAGAAGGACGGTGCCGGGTTCAGGAGGCGCGCAAGGCCTTACTCAGGGCTGTGCGTCTTAGCTCACCCTTTGGCCAAAAAGATAGCACTGGGGCCTGTCGGATGCCAGCCCCTCCAGCAGCCGAATCAGAGCAGGAGGGGTGGGAGTCAGGGGTCAGCATCAAGGCAACCTGTGAGCTTTGAGGGGGAAGAGGGAATGGAGCTAGAGAGAGAGACACAGAGGCGAAGCCTGAGCCGTCCGTCAGCCTTCAAATGGAGAGTCAACAGCCCCCAGGTCTGGAGGTGGCTGATGAGGAAGAGGAGGGATAGCTGGGTCCAGTGCCTGATGCACCGATTCATAGAAGGCAGAGGAGAGGAGAGCAGTGGAAATCTATGGGCCAGTCCTTGGGACGGAAGAGCCACCGCTGCTAGTGAAGCCCCTCCCTAGCTCTGGGGATGAAAGGCAGGGGGCGGAGATGAATAGATGTGGCAGAGGAGAGGAGAGCAGAGGAAATCTATGGGCCGGTCCTTGGGATGGAAGAGCCACCGGTGCTAGCGAAGCCCCTCCCTAGCTCTGGGGATGAAAGGCAGGGGGCGGATTTCTTACCCCTTTGTTGGAACTGCTGGTTGGGTTCGTACTTGGCGATCAGTTGGCGCACTTGCGCCCGCGTTAGAGGAGGGTACAGGACCTCGTTCAGACGGGGGTCCCGCTGCTTCTGGTTGATGAATTCCATCAGCTGGTCGAGGCTGAGATACGGCTTCCCTTTGGCTCCGCTGATTGGTTGAGGACAGAAAAAGGAGAGGGAGGGGGAAAAACAGAGTCAGATACAGGCAATTCTCGATTTACAACTGCAACAGAGCCGACAATTTCTGTCGCTAAGTGAGACACTTGTTAAGGGAATCACTGCGGTTGTTAAGTTAGTCACATGGCCATTACGTGAATCCAGTGTCAGGCCGGCAGCCATCTTTTCTTTTGGATCTTTGGCCTGCCGCACTTTCTATTATTCTACTATGCCTTTTTCTATGGTGGGAAAATGGGAGGGGGGGGGGGATTATACGGAGTTAGATGAAATGTAGCCATAACAATATTCTTTCTAGAAAACCAAGGTCATCCTTTGTCTCTGCACCTCAGCACCTGATCGGAACTGGATGGGTGGAACTGCCAGTGTGGCAGTGGGAAATTGGACCATGCGATGGACTTGTGGGTGTGGGGGGCAAGATGTTGAACAGCTGGAGCCTGTTCCCAGTGTGCGTATGCACAGAGCGGCCAGACGAAGGGAACAGCTAAAGAACAGGGGTCGACTTGGGAGTAAAACCACAGGTGGATGAGGAGAGGCCCCTCCCAGAGGGAATAAAAGAGGAGCGACAGGGGAGTGGAGTTTGCAGGAGACCATTCGTTCGCTTCATTGGTTCGTGACTCTCCGAGACTCCTGGCCAAGTTCTGCAGAGATCGGCCTGGCAGCTCTCCAAGCCAAAGAAGGTCTGTGACCGTAAATCCTCCCTTGAAAGACAACAACGATCCCCGAGACTTACGACCGTAACGGACAAGAGACATTATGGTCACAAAGTCGAGGTGGTACCAAGATACCGAGCCTCAGTTTCTGTATCGTCACCACCTTCGCATCCCCCCCCCCCCCCAAAAAAAGAGGGATCTCGTTGGACTCACATCTCCAGCAAGATTTTGTCGATGTCGGGGCGAAGGCAAAGCTTGTTGAGGAAGCGTTCGAAGATCTCCAGGGTGAATTCTTCGGGTTTGATGGACTCGCTCTGGGGAGGAGATTGAGAGATTGAAGGGAGAGGTCTGAATGGGCTTTCCTCAACCTCGGCGGCTTTGTGAGGGGTGTGGACTTCGACTCCCAGAATTCCTCTCCTTAGTCTTTCCTCCTCTTCCTCTCCTCTTCTTCCTCCTCCTCTTTTTTCCTCCCCCCCTCCTCATCTCCTTCCTCCTTCTCCTCTTTCCTCCTCCTTCTTCCTCCCTTCTCTCCCTCCTCCTCTTCCTCCCCTCTCCTTCCTCCTCTTCCCTCCCCCTCCTCTTCCTCTCCTTCCTCCTTCTCCTCCCTCAAGTAAGTGGACGTTAGGATCCTGGGCAAACTCAAGGCGTTTGGGGTGATGCTGGGGAAGAGATCTGGGTGACTGAGGAGAATCAGTAGTCGCAGTAACACACACACACACCCATCGCCCCCTCTTCCCAGGGGAAGAACCTACCCTGTTGAAATTCAGGCCGCAGGATTCCAGGGCCGTTTCCACTCGCTTCTTGTCAGCCGAGAACATTTTGAGAATACTGCGAGAAGGAAAGAAAACTCCTGATCTAGGGTCTCCTGCTTGGCCAAGAGGTTGCACTAGAAGACCTCCAAGGTCCCTTCCAGCTTTTGTTATTCTGTAATTTTGCAAGGGTGCCCTGCTTTGGGTTGGACTAGAAGACTGTGCTCCCTTCAAGCTGTGCTCTTCCTTCCTTCCTTCCTTCCTTCCTTCCTTCCTTCCTTCCTTCCTTCCTTCCTTCCTTCCTTCCTTCCTTCCCAAAAACGTTTTTTAAGAAGACATTGGACAACCATTTGTCTGAAACGGTATAGGGTCTCCTGCTTGAGCAGGGGGTTGGACTCGAAGACCTCCAAGGTCCCTTTTCCAGCTGTCCTAATTTCCTTCCTTCCAAAAAAAAAGTTTTTTTTAAAGAAGAGGTTGGATAACCATTTGTCTTAAATGGTTGTGGGGTTTCCTGCCTAAGCAGGGGGTTGGACTAGAAGACCTCCAAGATCCCTTCCAACTCTGTCCTTCCTTCCTTCCTTCCTTCCTTCCTCCCTCCCTCCCTTCCAGAAAAAAGGTTTTTAAGAAGATGTTTGACAACCCATTTGTCTGAAGTGGTGTAGGGTTTCCTGCAAGGGCAGGGGGTTGGACTAGAAGATCTCCAAGGTCCCTCCCAATTCCTTCCTTCCTTCCTTCCTTCCTTCCTTCCTTCCTTCCAAAAAAGAAAGTTTTTAAGAAGACATTAGACAACCATTTGTCTGAAATGGTATAGGATCCCCTGCTAGATCAGGGGGCTGGACTAGAAGACCTCCAAGATCCATCCCTCCCTCCCTCCCTCCCTCCCTCCCTCCCTTCCTTCCTTCCTTCCTTCCTTCCTTCCTTCCTTCCTTCCTTCCTTCCTTCCTTCCCAAAAAGAAAGTTTTTAAGAAGAGACTGGACAACCGTTTGTCTGAAACGGCATAGGGTCTTCGGCTTGGGGCTGGACTAGAAAGACCTCCAAGGCCCCTTCCAGCTTTGTGATTCTCTTAGTCTAGAATCTTCTGGGGAGGCTAAAATTATTCCTCCCTTCGAAAGGAAAAGACGCTTGAAGAAACCAAAACCGGCTGGGCTTATCTGTCCCAAACAGAGCAAAGCGGAGGAGGTTACGTCAGAGGAGCCGCCATGGGGGGAAGATTGTTCCCTGAGGCCGCACAATTCTGCGTGCTTTGGACAATAGTTGGCGCCGGGGCAAGCTTCCCGCTCTCGCTGCTTCCCAGGCCGGCTTGCTGAATTTCACAGGCCGCGAGCAGGAGGGCCCCAACGGCAGAACGGGTGCTAAGCGATGGGTTGGCTCCCGCCCAGCGGTGGCATTCACACCCGGCCGACCAAATCCGGAGCAGGCCTGACCCGACCCAAACTCTATTTAGCGGGAGCTGAATGATCTGCGATCTACATTTCCAGCTGTTGTTTTGTTTTTTTAAAGTTAAAATCTTAATTTTGTAAGAGCCACAGTGGTGAGAAGGCAATTTTGTAAGAGCCACAGTGGTGAGAAGGCAGTTTTTGCAGGCTAAACTCTGCCCGCTGTCAACAGTTCGATCCTGG
Source organism: Rhabdophis nuchalis (assembly GCA_039707465.1). Lineage (NCBI taxonomy): Eukaryota > Metazoa > Chordata > Lepidosauria > Squamata > Natricidae > Rhabdophis > Rhabdophis nuchalis. Next base: position 4,755,553 of record CM077662.1, read on the forward strand.
CCGGCTCAAGGTTTGACTCAGCCTTCCGTCCTTCCGAGGTGGGTCAAATGAGGACCCAGATTGTTGGGGGGGACAAGAGGCTGACTCTGTAAACCGCTTAGAGAGGGCTGTAAAAGCACGGAGAAGCGGTATATAAGTCTAAGGGCTATTGCTATACGGCTGGTCCTTAAATTTATGGCCGCATTGTGGGAGGGGGAAGACTAGGATTTCCGTTGCTAAGCAAGGTGGTTCAGTGAATCGTCTCCAATTGACTTCTTTGCTAGGGAGGTTAAGGGAATCGCTGCGGTCGTTAAGGGAATCGCGTGGTCCGGCTTTCCCCTCCCCCCCTCCATTGACTTTTTCAGTGTCCTCTTAACTTTGCACAGTCACTAAATGAGGAGCTGTAAGTTGGGGACTTCCCGTATGATTTGCTGGTCCAGGGGTGTATAATATAATGTAATAACATTTTAAAAATTATTTCCCTCCTTCCCTCTCTACCTTTTCCTTTCCCTTCTTCACCCATCTGCTTTTCCTTTCTCTTTTTATCTTCCTACTTTCCTTCTCTCTCCTTTTATCTTCTCTTTCCTTCTCTTTCCCATCCCTTCCCCCTTCTCTTCTCTTCCCTTCTTCCCTTCTGTCTTCCTTTCCTTCCCTTTCTCCTTCCCTTCCTTCTTTCTTTTCTTTCTTCATCTTCTTACTTTCATCTTTTCTTTCATCTTCCTTTTCCCACTCCCGTTCCTTCCTTCCTTCCTTCCTTCTTTCTTTGACTTTGTACTTTTTAAATCTTTTCTTTCTTCATTTTCCCACGCTCTTTCCTTCCCTTCCCCACAAGAGTGCAGAATTCAAGCCCCCCACCCCACATTCTCCCGTCCCGCAGAACCCACATGAAGATGGGGACCACCGACCCAAAAGGAATCTGAGAAGGGAAACCCCCTTACCTTTTGACCGGGATTCTCCCATCCTGATTCACCTGGATTTTCAGCCGGGTGTAGCTGCAACCGCACAATTGGAAGAGTCAGTTCACAGAGCCGGAAAGGAAGGAAAGGCAGAGCTGCTTCTCAGGGGCCAAGAGATAAGCTGGAATGGGGCTTTTTTCTCTCTACACCCCCCACCGAAATGTTACACTGAGAGCTTCTGCACTGGAGACAAATTCCTTGTGTGTCCAATCACAATTGGCTAATAACGAATGGAATCCTGTTCTATCTTTAATTCTCTTCTCTCATTCTTAATTTTCTTCTCTTCTCCTCTTTATTTATTCTGTTCTATTCTATTCCTATTCTATTCTATTTCATTCTTAATTCTCTTCTCTCATTCTTCTCTTCTACGCTATTACTCTATTCTATTCCTATTCTATTCTATTTCATTCTTAATTCTCTCATTAATTGGGCAGGACAAGAAGCAATGGGTGGAAACTAATCAAGGAGAGAAGCAACTTAGAACTAAGGAGAAATTTCCTGACAGTTAGAACAATTAACCTCTGGAACAGCTTTCCTCCAGAAGTCGTGAATGCCCCAACCCTGGAAGTCTTCAAAAAGATGTTAGATAGCCATTTGTCTGAAATGGTATAGGGCTCCTGCCCACGCAGGGGGTTGGACTAGAAGACCTACAAGGTCCCTTCCAACTCTGCTATTGTATTGTATTGTATTGTATAATTGTCCTCTATTATTTATTCTACTTTATACTTTTTTCTTAATTCTCTTCTCTCATTCTTCTCTTCTACACTATTATTTACTCTATTCTATTCCTATTCTATTCTATTTCATTCTTAATTCTCTTTCTTAATTCTCTTCTCCTCTATTATTTACTCTATTTTATACTTTCTTAATTCTCTTCTCTCATTCTTCTCTTCTATTCCATTATCTACTCTACTCTACTGAATTATTGCCAGAAAAGCCACTTACACTTTTTGCAAAAAAGTATTTCGAGAAGCGTTTTGCGCGAGGACGTTGGTGGCCAGCTTGAACACTTCCTCGGCCCAAATCTGGAAACAGGAGGAAGAAGAAAAAATAATAATCACACAGGTAGTCTTCGAATTATGACGGTTCATTTAGTGACTGTTCAAAGTTACAAAAAGTGACTTATGACCCTTTTTTCACGCTTACGACCCGCCGCAGCCTGCCCATTTTGGTCCCCCGATCAAAACCCAGATGCTTGGCCTCGCAATTATGACGGTTGCAGCGTCGTCCCCCCAGGGGGGGCTGGGTGTCACGTGATCGCCTTTTGACAAGCCAAATAAACGGCGAAGACAGATTCACTTAACAACCGTGTTATCAATTGAATCAACGCCACGATTCACTTAACAACTGTTCCAAATGCTCTGTTATCCCCCAGATGTTCCTTTGGCCACAATGCAACAAAACGCACCATCTCCCTTTGGAACGAACGGCAACTCCCCAAAACAGAATAAAAGTTGCTGCCTTCCTTAGATTTCAGCCGGTTTTTAAAACATTAAGTCTGATTTGATTTGGAGAGCGGACAGATGCCATTCAAGGATGTCGCGAACGCAAAAAAAAACAAAAAACCAGCAGATTTTCGACCATGGGCAGATCTGTTTTTAAGCACACACACACACAAAAAAAACCCCAGCTTTCAAACAGACAGCAAATAAACAGCCCACAGGATGAAGAAGCCTTTTGGAAATCTGAAATATAGATTCCGGCTATTTAACCCCGTGGGATAAAAACTAAAACCCCATTTAGCACACGATTCAATTAAAGTGCGGTTTATCACCAATTTTGTTTTTATTGTTATGGTTTTGGGGGCCTTTCGGTGGCCGGAGATGGTTTGAGTTGACGAGGTTTTTAAAAAGGTTCCCGAAGCGTTTGTCAAAAGTTTTTGAAGATGCGTTCCAAAAAAAAAGAAAAAAAGAAAAAAAGAGGCAGGACTTTGGAAGAAAACAATCACTCACAACCATTGTGCGATTTGTGTAAATGAGAACACCGGCCATTAGCCGCTTGCAAATCGGCCCAAGAAATTCCCTGCAATTTATTTAGCTTAATGAGTAATCCAGAACTAAATGGGAACAATTGCCAGAACAGGAAGTCTTCAGCAGAGTTCTAGCTGAACAATTTATACAACCACGAAAATCAAGATTGGAACACACATGCTGGGGTCCCCGAGGAAATCGATTCCCTGCATGTAAAAAAGCTAGCTTCTCAAGGAGAAAAGATTCAGACTGATTTCTGCCTTGAGAAGTTAGCTATCATCAGATGTGCTAGTCGTTCCTGACTCTAGGGGGCGGTGCTCATCCCTGCTTTCGAACTGCAAGGTTGGCAGAAGCTGGGACAAGGAATGGGAGCTCACTCCATTACACGGCGATAGGGATTCGAACCTCACAACTGCTGACCATTCTGATCGACGAGTTCAGCATCTTAGTCACTGAGCCACCAGGATTTTATATGATAGATAGATAGATAGATAGATAGATAGATAGATAGATAGATAGATAGATAGATAGATAGATAGAACAGATGAGATAGATAGATAGATAGATAGATAGATAGATAGATAGATAGATAGATAGATAGATAGATAGATATAGAAGAAGAGAGAAAGAAAGAAAGATAGATTAGGTAGGTAGGTAGATAAGAAAGAAAGAGAGAAAGAAAGAAAGAAAGAAAGATAGATAGATAGATAGATAGATAGATAGATAGAAGAAAGAAAGAAAGATAGATATAGAAGAAGAGAGAGAGAAAGAAAGATAGATTAGGTAGGTAGATAAGAAAGAGAGAAAGAAAGAAAGAAAGAAAGAAAGATAGATAGATAGATAGATAGATAGATAGATAGATAGATAGATGGAAGAAAGAAAGATAGATATAGAAGAAGAGAGAAAGAAAGATAGTAGGTAGATAAGAAAGAAAGAGAGAAAGAAAGAAAGAAAGAAAGAAAGAAAGAAAGAGAGATAGATAGAACAGATGAGATAGATAGATAGATGGATGGATGGATGGATGGATGGATGGATAGATAGATAGATAGATAGATAGATAGATAGATAGATAGATAGATAGATAGATAGATAGATAGATAGATAAGGTGGGTGGGTGGGTGGGTGGATGTGGTATTTTAGGTCTAAGCTAATTTATTTATTTATTTATTTATTTTTCATATTTATAACCCGCTCCCATCTCACAACAAGGGACTCGGGGCGGCGAACATAGAATTAAATCAATAAATACAAAATACAAATACATAGATATTAGGTGCCTGTGTTGTAATGAATGTTTCCCACTCAGGGGCTCCTTACCTTTGCTGTATTGTCTTGGACAACTGCCATGAAGTTGAGGAAACTCACGTTCACCAGGTCAGGTCCGTGAACCACTGTCAAAAGTTTGTCCTCGGGTTGTTGTTCTGGACCTCCAAAGCCCAGCGTTTCCCGAATTTTGGGGTCCTTCAAAAGACAGGAGGAGACATAGAAGAGCTGGGAGAAGCCATCTTAAATGGATGGAAGCTATTAAGAAGCATGTTTTTTGTTAGAGGTTCTCAAATGTGGCAACTTTAGGACATGTGGACTTCAACTCCCAGAATCCCCCATCCAGCATGCTTTGAGATGGGTGGACTTCAACTCCCAGAATCCCCCATCTAGCATGGTTTAAGATGGGTGGACTTCAACTCTCAGACTTCCCAATCCAGCATGCTTTGAGATGGGTGGACTTCAACTCCCAGAATCCCCCATCTAGCATGGTTTAAGATGGGTGGACTTCAACTCTCAGACTTCCCAATCCAGCATGCTTTGAGATGGGTGGACTTCAACTCCCAGAATCCCCCATCTAGCATGGTTTAAGATGGGTGGACTTCAACTCTCAGACTTCCCAATCCAGCATGCTTTGAGATGGGTGGACCTCAACTCCCAGAATCCCCCATCTAGCATGGTTTAAGATGGGTGGACTTCAACTCTCAGACTTCCCAATCCAGCATGCTTTGAGATGGGTGGACTTCAACTCCCAGAATCCCCCATCTAGCATGGTTTAAGATGGGTGGACTTCAACTGTCAGACTTCCCAATCCAGCATGCTTTGAGATGGGTGGACTTCAACTCCCAGAATTCTCCAAACAATATTTTTATTTTCATTAAGGATTTGCAACCTGAAATTGTATGTATTAAGCTTCCCCTAAATTGGGCATTCTCTCTAAATTTCAGCTCCCAGATTCTCAGCAATGTCCATGCTGCCTAGGGGATTCTGGGAACTGAAGTCCAGTCCCTTGAGAAGAAGACTTCAGTTCCCAGAATTCTCAGCAGCAGCCATGCAAACCATTGAGAATTGAAGTATGGAGAGGTTATCCAACCCCCCAAACTCGATAAGTCACTGTCTCTAGCCCAGAAAAAACATAGTTAAAAACCAATCCACGCTTAATGCGACAGGACAATGCTATGACTGGGTCTTTCCAGCAGGCTAAGCGATTACCCTGGTCATCAAATTATTTTAATTTTATTTCCTTGTTTTATTTCATTAATGGAGAGACTGCCTGGCTCCACAAACCCCAGGCAGTTTACATATTAAAAAAATACAAAACAGAGAAAGAGAAATAATGGGCTTTCATCAACAACAACAAAAACTGCACCCCCAAATCAGAGTTTTGCATGCAGAATGGAGAGGGTCAGTCGGCCATGCCTCAACAAACTACAGTTTACAAAAAAAATAAAAAAAATAAAAATAAACCACAGCTAAACCAATCGCGGCTTTGTGCAAAGAGGGAAGCTAGTTTGTACCCTGGAAAACCGCCCCGACCTGGAGGCTGCTGCAGTCTCATGGGATGGCTCAGTGCACAGATAGTTCTTGACTTGGGATTCAGCCGGCTTAGAGCGGTTTGGTAGCTCCGACGATCAGCTGGGTAGCGAACTGGTTCGCTCTGACGAGCTGCACTTTACTTTGCCTAGATCCTCTCAGCTGATTCGCGCGGCAGAGCGGATTGTGTTACTCACCAGCAGTAACGCGGAAGTTAAGCTTTGTTAAAACTGCGCGCGCGCTGAAGCACGCGGTCACCAAACTGGTTGTTAAACTAGCAGGATTCCACCACTGCTTATGACTCCAACTGAGCCCAATTCTGTGGTTTTATAAGGGAGGCATTTGTTAAGCATATTTTGCCCCATTCTGTGACCTTTCTTGCCACGGCTGTTAAGTGAATCCCTTAACTTAACTGTGTTAAGTTAGCCGCGTGGTTGTTAAGTGAAACTGGCTCCCCCATTGCTTGTCAGAAGGAGGCAAAAGGTGATACTATGACACACACACCCTTGGATATTGCATCCATCGTATATATGAGCCACTGGGCGAATTTTGTGCACTTGACCGCAGAACGGTCATACGTGTGAAAAATGTATAATTCACCTTTTTTTTAGTGCCATTATAACCTCAAATGATCACTAAATGAACGCTTGTAAGTCAAGGAGCTGTCAGGGTTCCGACAGTTGCCCTAACTAATTCATGAGCCTCGAGCCAAGTTTCAAAAGAAATCCAGTTATTTATTAGGTGCAACAGGTCAGCACGTACCCACGTGGAGTCAGCTCTGCCCCATGTATTTTTCAGCCCAACTATGACCTTGTTTCACCCCTCCTCCCAGGGAGTGTCATAAATCACACTTTGCAACAGAACACTTTTCCCGGACTGTAGAAAACATGCCTCTCTGGCTGGCTCTGGTAACCTGGGATACAATCTGGAGAAAGGTATGCGTGGAATGTGCTATTGGTCATGGCAGCTGAGCTGCTCCTTCAATTCCCCCCCCCTCCTGCCTCTGGCAACTGGAGAGCAGGCCAGGAATGCCTTAGGAGTTGACATTCGGCTCCCCTCACTTGTAGAGAAAAAGCAGCCTCAAAATTTGGTGCTATGACGTCACCATGGAATCAAAAAGATTTGGGGAGCATTCACACACACACACACACACACACACACTTTTAACATTTCCACCTATAAACCCCTGATTTACCTTAGGCAGCTTGGCATAACGTCCCGTCCGAGTGTCTCGGATGTAGCTGATATCCAAAACGTCCACTTCCTGTCATTTTGGGTGGGGAAACAGGCAAGGGGGGAAAAAAGGAGAGAGAGAGACATTTCTTCCAATTAATGTCCTTTATTAGCATCATGGCCCATTTCTGCCACATTCTCCTGCAGCAACAAGAACCGCAAAATGTGTTAATTAGGCTAGGTAACGAGGTCTCCTTCTTCCTTGCGACAAGGAACATATTAATTTTAGAGTTGGGGTTTTGTTTCGTTTTTAAATTCTGCTGCCAGAAATCTCCTTTTTGTAAAAAATCTCAAAAGCCGGCTTTTACGTAATTGAAGGAAAGGACGGAGAAAGGAAGAAAGAAAAACCGCAAACCAATCAGCAACAACAAACATTAGTGTTATTATTATATTGTGTTGGGAGGCTGCCCATTAGCCGGGGTTTTATCCGTTCGCACACCCTCGCCGTTGCAGGAAAACAGCAGACTTCCACGCCATTTGCTCGAGCTTCCATTAATTGTCCCTTTTAGAAGAACGAGCTTAAGGCTGCAATAGCACGTAGACTTATATACTGCTTCACAGGGCTTTCCCAGGGGCTTGTATCTTTAAATTTTATATTGCTTTATTTGTTTCCTAGTACGATTTGATAGTTAATTAGTAACCTTGACCATCACTAAGGGTTGCATCTTTTTATTCTTGATGAATGTATTCTATTTTGTTTTTCCTTATGTGCACTGAGAGCATCTGCACCAAAGACAAATTCCTTGTGTGTCCAATCACTCTTGGCCCATAAAGAATTCTATCCTATTCTATTCTGAATCCTATTCTCTTGTCTTCTCTTCTCCAATTCAATTCAATTCTACTCTACTCTAGTCTGTTCATTCTGTTCTCGTCTCTTCCCTTCCCTTCCCTTTCATTCTATTCAGTATTACTCTTCTATTCTATTCTATTCTGAATCCTATTCTCTTCTCTTCCTTGTTCTCTTCCTTATTCTCTTCTCTTCTTTATTATGTTCTATGTTCTCTTTTCTTCTCTTCTCTATTCAATTCAGTTCTGAATCCTATTCCATTCTATTCCTTATTCTATTCTATTCATTCTGTTCTTGTCTCTTCCCTTCCCTTCTATTCTGTATTCTACTCTTCTCTTCTGAATCCTATTCTATTCTATTCTATTCTGCTCTACTCTGCATTCTATCCTGCATTCTATTCTATTCTATTCTATTCTATTCTATTCTATTCATTCTGTTCTATTCATTCTGTTCTTGTCTCTTCCCTTCCCTTCTAATCTGTATTAGACTCTTCTCTTCTGAATCCTATTCTATTCTATTCTATTCTATTCTACTCTGCATTCTATTCTATTCTATTCTACTCTGCATTCTATTCTATTCTATTCTACTCTACTCTACTCTGCATTCTATTCTATTCTATTCTGCATTCTATTCTATTCTATTCTATTCTATTCTATTCTATTCTACTCTGCATTCTATCCTGCATTCTATGCTGCATTCTATTCTATTCTATTCTATTCTACTCTGCATTCTATTCTATTCTATTCTATTCTACTCTGCATTCTATTCTATTCTATTCTATTCTACTCTACTCTGCATTCTATTCTATTCTATTCTACTCTGCATTCTATTCTATTCTATTCTACTCTGCATTCTATTCTATTCTATTCTACTCTGCATTCTATTCTATTCTATTCTATTCTACTCTGCATTCTATTCTATTCTACTCTGCTTTCTATTCTATTCTATTCTACTCTGCATTCTATTCTATTCTATTCTATTCTATTCTATTCTACTCTGCTTTCTATTCTATTCTATTCTATTCTATTCTACTCTGCATTCTATTCTATTCTATTCTATTCTATTCTACTCTGCTTTCTATTCTATTCTATTCTATTCTATTCTATTCTATTCTATTCTGGAATCTCTCCACTGGGAATTGTGGGAAAGAGCCGTCTCCCCCGTCCTCTCACCCTTCCTGGGCTGGACCAAGAGTCCGATTGAAAAAAACAAACCCAGAGGTTTTGCAGGCATGATTGTCGAATGCCAAAGAACTATGAACCGCAAGGGAAATTGTGCAGGGAAATCATGCGGTAACGAGAGCAAAAAAATGAAATAAAATATTGGAAGCTATTGAAAAACTCTGGGCTTTTCTCCGAGGGAAATGGCTTTTTGAAAGGGAAAACCACACCTGGAGGCAAGAGAATTGGCAATTTAAAGGGGTTGATAATGGTGCCCCCACCCCCCTTGCGTCTCCAACGCCAACATTCCTTTGCGAGGTGTGGCGTGTTTTATTATCTTTCTTCTGATTTTTGCAGGGACAAAGAGATGGCAACCTGAGCTTTTCGTTTAGGGTTTTGGTCTTTTCTTTTTAAAAAAAGAGAGAAATTTTCTCCCTCGAGACAGCTGCGAGTGAGAGAAAAGCGAGGGATTTCTGGTTTTTATTTTATTTTTTTCCCCTTGCGCTTCTTTCTCCCTCCCACCCAAACTCTTTTATTTATTGCAAGGATTATTTTGATATTGCGTTTTGTGATAGTTGTATTCCTGTGGTCAATATTTTCATTGCTATTTTATATTTTTATTGCATATTCATGTTTTGTATTTCTGGCCGTCCCGTGTTGTTGTTAAATTGAGGGCTTCCTGTTAAAAACTTCTTATCGTTCGCAGGAGAGGGGAAAGCGGGCATAATAAATAAATTAAACCTTTTTGGAGAAAAACATCAGGAGGAGGAAGAGGAGGAGGAAGCAGGAGGAGGAAGAGGGAGAAGAGGAGGGGGGGGATGATGATGGAGCAGGAGGAGGAGAGGCTGGACAAGAAGAGGAGGAGGAAGGAGGAAGAGGAGGAGGGATGATGATGATGATAACAGAGGAGGAGGTTGGATGAGGAGGAGGAGGAGGAAGAGAAGCAGGAGAAAGGAGGAGGAGGAAGGAAAGGAGGGGGAGGAGGAGAGGAGGAGGACAAGAAGGAGGAGGAAGAAGAGGAGGAAGAGAAGAAAAAGGAGAAGGAGGAGGAAGCAGAGGAGGAGAGGAAGGACAGGAAGAGGAGGAGAAGGAAAAGGAGATGAAGGAGAGGAGGAGAAGGAGAAGGAGGAAGCAGAGGAGGAGAGGGAGGACAGGAGGAAGAGAAGAAGGAAAAGGAGATGGAGGAAGGAGAGAAGGGAGGAAGACAAGAAGGAGGAAGCAGAGGAAGAGAAGAAGCAGGACGCACAGGAGGAGAGGGAGGACGGGAGGAAGAGAAGAAGAAAAAGGAGATGAAGGAAGGAGAGAATTTAGGAAAAAGAAGGAGAGAAGGAAGAGGAGAAAAATCCCTTTCCCTCAATCCCTCAATCCCTTTCCTTGGGCTTTTGGAAGCCTTGAAATCCTCCCAGCCAGCCTGCCTCCTCCAGCTACTCCCAGCCTCTCTCACCCCAGATTTCTTGACAAACCAGCTTAGCGGCTTCGAAGCCCTGACAGGAGGAGAACAACAACACAAACAGCTCAACCCAAAGTCTGCTAAGCAACTTCGCCTTTTCCTGGGGTGGGGTGTGTGTGTGTGTGTGGACTGGCACGGCCTCGGAAAGGAACACCTAGACATGGCCCCCTCTGCAGGGTGGGCCTGTGCCCCCTGGTGGTGGAAGGAAGCTGGGGCAGAATGCACGGAGGGGGGAGAGGGCTGGGGGGGTGGGGGGAGGAGAGGGGAGGTGCAGAGGTTGAAGAAGGCAAAATGCAAACCTACCAAACTTGGGCCGGTCCAGTAGAGGAAGAAGCCTTGGGGATCCACGCGGAGAGTCACCAGAGCCCGGCTGGTCGGTTCCTAGAAAGGGAGGTGGGGAGAAAGAGAAAAGTCAGAAACCCTGAGGGTCTTTTTTTCTTGCCAATTAGGGGTTATTGCTAGTATCCTGGAGAGAGGGAGAGAGGGGGGGGGGAAGAGAAAGAGACGATAGAAGATGATAGATAGATAGATAGATAGATAGATAGATAGATAGATAGATAGATAGATAGATAGATAGATAGATAGATGATTGACAGGTGTATGTTAGATATGATAAATGATTGATAGATTGTTTGAGAGAGAGAGATCAGAAGGTCAATAGATGATTGATAGATGCTAGAAAGATAGATAAATGGATGATAGAGATAGATAGATAGATAGATAGATAGATAGATAGATAGATAGATAGATAGATAGATAGATAGATAGATAGATAGATATAGATATAAAAATAAAGATAGATAGATAGATAGATAAATGATTGACAGGTGTATGTTAGATATGATAAATGATTGATAGATTGTTTGAGAGAGAGAGATCAGAAGGTCAATAGATGATTGATAGATGCTAGATAGATAGATAAATAGATGATAGAGATAGATAGATAGATAGATAGATAGATAGATAGATAGATAGATAGATAGATAGATATAAAAATAAAGATAGATAGATAGATAGATAGATAGATAGATAGATAGATAGATAGATAGATAGATAGATAGATAAATGATTGACAGGTGTATATTAGATATGATAAATGATTGATAGATTGTTTGAGAGAGAGAGATCAGAAGGTCAATAGATGATTGATAGATGCTAGATAGATAGATAAATGGATGATAGAGATAGATAGATAGATAGATAGATAGATAGATAGATAGATAGATAGATAGATAGATAGATAGACAGAGACTACCAGACAGATGGATAAATGATTGTTAAACAGATGATTGGTAGACACATGATAGATGGACAGACAGACAGACAGGCATAAAACTTTTGCGCACATTTAAAAAACTATTTTCCAGTTTTACTTCCTTTTTCAAGGTGGTGAACAAAGCATCATTTTTAAAAATAATAATCAGTAAATAGGCAGGTTCATGTTCATGTAATAACTTTGGGATTGTCATTCTTCCTGGCCCAGCCTCCCCTGCGGGGCTGTGGTGGAGAAAATTTAGTGGAGAAAAATGAAAGATTTTTTAAAAAGAGATGGGAAAGAATGACACTTCGTGCTTACTGACAAAGTCCTCGGCTTACGACCGCCATAGGGGCGGTGGGTAGCATTTCCAATGCTAGGCAAGCATTCCTCAGCCCAGCGTTGCTTTAAGCGGCGTGGACTTCAACTCCCAGAATTCCCTAGTCAGCAGGCTTTCGCAATTAATTCTGGGAGCTGCCTGGATATAGACCATGCATCTTAAAAGTTGCCAAGTTTGACAAAAAGTTATCTAAAGCAATGCAGAGGAATTTGCCTGCTTTTGCCCTGCAGATATTTGAAATGTCCTTGAATATCTGGCTTTTTTCCCAGGCTTTGGTGGAGGATAGTGGCTGGGCCCCTGTTGTTTTTTTTGCATATTTTTGCAAAAGTTATGTAAATGTTTTTTTTTCCCCCTAGACATTTATATGCATTCCCCCCTACCCTCTATTTTAGTATCTTTACTTTTGAAAGGATAGGCTGCCCAGTGCCCAGAGATGGTTGAAACGAGGCAGCCTCCAAATTTAATCAACAGGGGGGAAAATAATAAATAAAACAAGGAGAACTTTTCCTCCCCACCCTAGAAAATCGCTAAAAGATGTGCCACTCTAAGCTTCTTTTCACAAAAGCTGTGCTAATAATCCTTTTTTTTTTTTAATTATTATTATTTGCATAAAGTTTTTTTTTACTTATTCATTTAATACAATGCAATACAATACAATAGCAGAGTTGGAAGGGACCTTGGAGGTCATCTAGTCCAACCCCCTGCCTAGGCAGGAAACCCTATACCAGGGGTCGGCAAACTGAAACACTCAAAGAGCCATTTGGACCCATTTCCCACAGAAAAGAAAACACCGGGAGCCACAGAGTTCCTAACCAGAAGCACCCCATTCAATTCTGGAGCTGACCGGACATCCAGTTCCTGCACTATAGAGTCTCCTCCTAGCGTGGCGTCCTTTTTCCTCTACCTGTCCTAACTGAAAGCCCCATCAATTATGGAGCACACCACAAAACCCCTTGCCATAGAGTTTTCTCTTGGCGCGCCGTGCTTCCCCCCCCCCCCCAAACGGGAAGCTCCTCTCAAAATTGTGGTGCCAACCAGTGACAGGAGCCGCAGCAGAGGGATGAAAGAGCCCCATGTAGCTCCAGAGCCACAGTTTGCTGACCTCTGCCCTATACCATTTCAGACAAATGGCTATCCAACATCTTCTTGAAGACTTGCAGTGTTGGGGCATTCACAACTTCTGGAGGCAACTTCTGTTCCACTGATTAATTGTTCCAACTGTCAGGAAATTCCTCCTCAGTTCTAAGTTGCTTCTCTCCTTGATTAGTTTCCACCCATTGCTTTTTGTGCTGCCCTCAGGTGCAGAACAAAAAGTAAAAGTGCTTTAATCCTTTTACTTTTGACTTGCCTTAATTGTTGCCACTTAAATGCCCCTTTCAAAGGTTGCCCATCCATGAGGATGAGGATGCCCAGGAAAATGAGCGAGCCTGCAAAATTTCTCTGTTTATTTTGCTGGCTTCGAAACCTCTTATGCATTTCCCCTGCTAAAGCGATAATGACTCAAACGTGAAAATAGTTGGATAATGTATCACGGGGCAGGCTTTGAAGCAGAGTCAGGAATGATTCTTATTTTTTAAGTCCTATGGAAGGCTGAATTCCACAGTGGGAGGAGAATCCCACTGTTAATGGGTTCTGTACATCGTCTTAATAATAATAATAATAATAATAATAATAATAATAAATAATAATAAATCTTATTTATAACCCGCTCTCTCTCCCCAAAGGGACTCGAGGCGGGGCACAGGAAAATTAAAAACAATAGACACAAACAGAGTAGAAAATTTAAAATCACAATTAAACATATCCTGCGCTAAAAACATCTATAAAAACTAAAAACTGTCCCTAAAACCCCTTAACACTATAACTTAATTAAAATTACCCTAGGCCAGCCAAACGGAAGAAATGAGTTTTTAAAAGCTGTCAGAAGGAGCGGAGGTCCGTGGTTGTTCTGATTTCGGGGGGAAGGTCGTTCCAGAGGGTCGGGCCCGCCACAGAGAAGGCCCTTCCCCTGGACGTCGCCCGCTGGCATAGCCTAGTGGACGGCACCCGGAGAAGTCCCTCTCTGTGGGAGCGAATCGGTCGCAGGGATGTATGAGGCAGAATGCGACAATGGGGACAATAGTGGTGATCTTGAGGAATTCTTTCCGATTAGGGCGGAAGTTTGAAATATACGTAGAGCAAACAGTTTTAAAGATTAAAAATCAGGGTGTGAATCTGCAGCCAGCGTTTTTCCCAGCTATCGTATTTTATTCAGTCTTTCTAAATATTGGAAGTCTGCTATGATTTTTTTGTATGCATGTTTGCATATGTGTACACACACACACACAGCAGTTTTGTGTGTTCCAATATTTGCAGTGTTCCAATATCTCAGGGGCTGCCCCAAAGAAGAGGGAGTAAAGCTAAGCTCCAGAGCACCTGAAAGCACAGGACAAGAGGCAATGGGTGGGAACTACTCAAGGAGAGAAGCAACTTACAACTAAGGAGACATTTCCTAAAAATTAACCAGCGGAACTACTTGCCTCCGGAAACTTGTGGGCGTTCCCATCCCTGGAGGTCTTTAAGAAGAGACTGGAGAGCCATTTGTCTGAAACGGGATAGGGTCTCTCTCCTGCCTGAGCAGGGGGGTTGGTCTAGAAGACCCCCAAGGTCCCTTCCAACTCTGTGTTGCACCAAATCAGCCAGCCAACCTTCAAGAAACACCCTTGCGATTCTCGTTTGCGGCCCAAAGATTTCTCAGCTTGCAAACTTTCAGTTTAAACCAAAATGCAGTCAGGGAATCCAGTCTCTCTTCGCCTGACTTCCCTAGAAGCAACTTGGGAGATTTCGGGGGACTTGGGAAGGAATCCTTTCGAGTTTCCAATCCTTTGAAAAGATATGGTGGCTGCTGAAATACCATTTACACACAAACACACACATACAGAGAGAGAGAGAGAGAGAGATGAGGGGGGGGGAGAGGAGAGAGAGGGAGGGAGGGAGAGGAGGGAGACAAAGAGAGAGAGAGAGGGAGGGAGAGAGAAGAGAAACAGAGAGGGGTGGGAGGTAGACAGAGGGGGGGAGGGAGAGAGGAGAGAGAGAGGAGGGAGACAAAGAGAGAGAAAGAAGAGAGAGAGGGAGGAGAAAAAGAGGGAGGGAGAGAGAGGAGAGAGACAAAGAGTGACAGAGAGAAGAGAAAGAGACTGAGAGAGAGAGGAGGGGGAGAGAGGAGAGAGAGAGATTGAGAGGGAGGGAGGAAAACAGGGGAGGGGAGGGAGAGAAAGAGGAGGGGGAGAGAGAAGAGAGAGAGATTGAGAGGGGGAGGGAGAGGGAGAGAGACAGGAGGGGGAGAGAGAGGAGAGACAGAAGACAGAGAGATTGAGAGGGAGGGAGGGAAGAAAACGGGAGGGGAGGGAGAGAAAGAGAAGGGAGAGAGAGGGGGGGAGAGAAAGAGGAGGGGGAGAGAGAAGAGAGAGAGATTGAGAGGGGAAGAGAGAGGAGAGACAGAAGACAGAGAGAGATTGAGAGGGAGGGAGGGAGGAGAACAGAGAGGGGGAGGGAGAGAAAGAGGAGGGAGAGAGAGGGGGGGGTGTGGAGAGAGAGAATGTCACACATGCCATAGAGGGCCTAGGAGCCTCCCCAGGGCAGACAAAATTTCTTCCCCAGCCAAGATTTTTAATGCAAACCTGCCCCCAAGAGCCAGGACAAACAGGCAGCAAGTAGGTGAAGAGTTGTTTTTTTAAAGGGGAGGGCTCTCTGTGTGTGTGTGTGGGGGGGGGGGGGTTGTTGCTGATGAAAGGGATTTTGAATCTAGCAAAAGGCAACCCTTTCCACCAGGTTTCCCTCGCGCCCGCCTGGCTCCCATCGGGACACACCCGGAGCGTCACCTCGCACTCGCTCCTTGCCCTCTGGACCGTTATCTCTGTGGGAAGGTTGGCAGGGGAGCACAATCCCCGCTCTGCCGCGGGGCAATAAAACAACCATGGCTAAAAGGACAAAAGGGTGTCAGAATCCATTGGCTCAGGCTGAAAGGGAGGGGCGGGCCTCTCTGTTGTGGGCGCCCCCCCTCCCTCTAAATAAAGATAGGAGCCGCTGAGCCAGGAAAGGAGACCACCAAGCAGTCCATTGAATTCCCAACAGGTGGGGAAGGAATTGCAAAACAAGAGAGGACATTATAAAGCTCTGGAAACCCTCTAAAACAGGGGTCTCCAACCTTTGCAACTTTAAGTCTGAAGAATTCTGGAGAATTCTGGGAGCTGAAGTCCTTCAGACTTAAAGTTGCAAAGGTTGGAGACCCCTGCTCTAAAATCCTCCTGCTGTAAATAACCGCAAGACCCCTTACTAGTTTTTTAGGAGCCCCCACCCACCCACCCAAATACCAGTCGATGGATTAAGAGCCTGTTTTGGCTATCTGCTTTTGTCCTTCTCACTGTTTAAAGCAGCGTTTCTCAACCATAGTAATTTCAGGATGGGTGGACTTCAACTCCCATCATCCTCTAGCTAGCATGCTTTCAGGTGGGTGGGCTTCTGTTCCCAGAATTCCCTAGCCAGCGAGGAATTCTGGGAGTGGAAGTCCACCCCTCTTAAAGCAGGCCGACTGGGGGATTCTGGGAAGTGAACCCCACCCATCTTAAAGCAAGCCAACTGGGGGATTCTGGGAGTGGAAGTCCACCCCTCTTAAGGTAAGCTGACTGGGGGATTCTGGGAGTGGAAGTCCACCCCTCTTAAAGCAGGCCGACTGGGGGATTCTGGGAAGTGAACCCCACCCATCTTAAAGCAAGCCAACTGGGGGATTCTGGGAGTGGAAGTCCACCCCTCTTAAGGTAAGCTGACTGGGGGATTCTGGGAGTGGAAGTCCACCCCTCTTAAGGCAAGCTGACTGGGGGATTCTGGGAAGTGAACCCCACCCATCTTAAAGCAAGCTGACTGGGGGATTCTGGGAAGTGAACCCCACCCATCTTAAAGCATGCAAACTGGGGGATTCTGGGAGTGGAAGTCCACCCCTCTTAAGGTAAGCTGACTGGGGGATTCTGGGAGTGGAAGTCCACCCCTCTTAAAGCAGGCCGACTGGGGGATTCTGGGAGTGGAAGTCCACCCCTCTTAAGGTAAGCTGACTGGGGGATTCTGGGAAGTGAACCCCACCCATCTTAAAGCAGGCCAACTGGGGGATTCTGGGAGCTGAAGTCCACCCCTCTTAAAGTTACCAACACTGAAAAGCACCGTTCTAAACCAAGGCAGGAGGGTTTTTTGATTTTTTTTCAAACCGGGCAATTCCAGATGTGTCAACTTCAATTCCCAGAAACATCCACTACAGCAATGCCGGCTTGGGGGATTCTGGGAGTTGGAGTCATGTCCCAAAGTCAACCAGGTTGAGAAAAATGTCTCGAAAGGCTTAAAACCAAGAAGCCAAAGGGAGCTTTCCCAGCATGGCTCAAATCCCTTTGGAGAGAGAGAGAGAGAGAGAGAGAGAGAGGGAGGGAGGGATGACACGGTTTGCGTGCAGATGTGACCCTTGGCGGATCTGCGAAATCCCGGATTTGACTTCGTCTTGGATTCCCTGGGAGATTCCGCCCTGCAGCTGTCTGAGAAGGATTTTTCGGAGCCAAGATCGGAAGGATTCGTTGGCAGAGAAGCCGAAAACAAGTTTCTTTCGGACGACGTATGCAAATATTTGTCAAGCGTTCTTTTCACATCCTTCGGGCAGGAAAAGGGGAAGGGAAGGAGAGGAGAGAGAGAGACGGAAAGAAAGAAAGAAAGAAAGAAAGAAAGAAGGAAGGAAGGAAGGAAGGAAGGAAGGAAGGAAGGAAGGAAGGAAGGAAGGACAGGAAACTCTGGGGCAGAAAGCCTCTGTAGCGTGTGACCCCTCACTCCAAATGGTCCTACCTGTTGCTAAGGGGGTCCCCAGCCCCCCCTGAAAACCCATCCTTTCCCAGCCCTCTCTTCTTGCAATAAGGCCTACAGCCAGCAGCTGTTTAATGAAGAGAAGGACTAGGGGAGACATGATAGCAGTCTTCCAGTATCTCAGGGGCTGCCCCAAAGAAGAGGGAGTCAAGCTATTCTCCAAAGCCCCTGAGGGCAGGACAAGAAGCAATGGGTGGAAACTAAATCAAGGAGAGAAGCACCTCTTCTTAAAAAACTCCAGTTTTGGAGCATTCACAACTTCTGGTGGCAAGCTGTTCCGCTGGTGAATTGTCCTCACTGTCGGGCAATTTCTCCTTAGTTCCAGGTTGCTTCTCTCCTTGAGGACCTCCAAGGTCCCTTCCAAAACTCAGCTATTCTAGTAGGAAGTTGAGCCTTCGCTCGCCTCCCTACCCTGGGTCTGGGTGGACACCGCAAAGGGGAAACGGAGGGCCGCAAAAATGGAGATTGTGTTTGCAATCCACAACCAAGGCCCTCGCAATGCCACAAACTGCACACTTCCTTCTGCACACAGCTGAAGACGGTTTGAGATAGGATTTGGAGAGGTTCAGCAAAACCTCTCACTCTCTCTGTCTCTCTCTCTCTCTCTGCTATCTGCATCTCTCTCTCTCTCTATTGCTATCTCTATTTCTATCGCTATCTCTAACTTCCTCTCTCTCTGTCTATCTATCTATCTCTATCTACCTATCTACCTACCTGCCTCTCTAGATAGATAGAGATCTGTCTATATCGCCGCCCTGGGTCCTTTGTGGAGAAGGGCGGGATATAAATATAAATAAATAAATATCTATATATCGCTATCTCTATTGCTACCTCTATCTAACTCTATCGCTCTCTCTCTCTATCGCTCTCTCTCTCTCTCTATCTCTATTGCTATCTCTATTTAACTCTCTCTATCACTATCTCTCTCTATCGCTATCTCTCTCTATCGCTCTCTATCTCTATCACTCTCTATCTCTATCGCTCTCTCTCTCTCTCTATCGCTATCTCTCTATCTCTATTGCTATCTCTAACTGTCTCTATCACTATCTCTCTCTATCTCTCTCTCGCTATCTCTCTCTCTCTCTATCGCTATCTCTGTCTATCTCTATTGCTATCTCTATCTAACTCTCTCTATCGCTATCTCTCTCTCTCTCTATCGCTATCTCTCTCTCTATCACTATCTCTCTCTCTCTCTATCACTATCTCTATCGCTCTCTCTCTCTCTATTGCTATCTCTCTATCGCTATCTCTCTCTCTATCACTATCTCTCTCTATCTCTCTCTATCACTATCTCTCTCTCTCTCTTGCTATCTCTCTCTCTATCGCTATCTCTCTCTCTATCACTATCTCTCTCTATCTCTCTCTATCGCTCTCTCTCTATCGCTATCTCTCTCTCTCTATTGTTATCTCTCTCTCTCTCTCTCTCTCTCTCTCTCTCTCTCTATCGCTCTCTCTCTCTCTCTCTCTCACTCTCTCTCTCTCTCTTGCTATCTCTCGCTCTCTCTATCGCTAT
Organism: Rhabdophis nuchalis; assembly: GCA_039707465.1. Classification (NCBI taxonomy): domain Eukaryota; kingdom Metazoa; phylum Chordata; class Lepidosauria; order Squamata; family Natricidae; genus Rhabdophis; species Rhabdophis nuchalis. The sequence goes on from CM077662.1 coordinate 4,774,866, forward strand.
CTCTCTATCGCTATCTCTCTCTCTATCGCTATCTCTCTCTCTATCGCTATCTCTCTCTCTATCGCTATCTCTCTCTCTATCGCTATCTCTATCTATCGCTCTCTCTCTCTCTCTCTCCACACCGTGTTTTCCTGAAAAAAAGACACCCCCCAAAATAAGCACTTGGCCTTATATTCGGAGAGGTCTTATTATTTTCGAGGTGGGTGCAGGAAGCGGCGAGCGTGGTCACCTCATAGCTGCTGCTGCTGCTGTTGCAATATTTTTGGGAAGGGCTCATTTTAGCGCATGTGCTCCAAAGCCAGAGTGGGCTTATTATCCGGGGGAAGGTCTTATTTTCGGGGGGCAAACAGGGGTACATATTTTTCTGAGCTTTTCCACTTGGTGTGGGTCCTCCTTCCCAGCGCCCCTCCCTCTCCATTTCTCCAGGTCCCTCGGCACCAGAGGCTCCATTGGAGAGGATATCTCTTTATTTCATTTCTTTTCTTTTCTTTTCATTTCTAGCCTTAACTTGGCTACTTCCTTTTTTGGGATTGGAGAGAAGGAAGTCAAGTCACCCCCCCACCCCCCGGCGGATTGCGAGAGGCTGTTGAAGGTTGTGAGGTTGTGAAACCCACAGTGGAGCGGGCAGAAATGGGAGATAAGTAAGAACGCTTAGCCGAAAAGGCATAGGGAGGTTTTAAGGAAGAAAGCGGGGGGAATGTGAATTTAAGGGATGAATTGGGATATATGGGGGGAAGATACACAGCTGGGAGGATTTCACAGAAGAGAAAATTCCTTCTAACCCAGCAATGCCCCTCTAGCCATCATTTCTAAACCTGCGTTTACTAACTTTCAGTCTTCGCCTCTGTTCTCTCCCCCCCATCTCTGCCCACTTATGACTGCAGGACTGTAACTTCACTGCTTGTATCCCAAGGGTGAAATCCAAGCAGGTCCTGACAGGTTCTGGAGAAGTGGCGGAGGAGATTTTGAGTCGGACCACCGGCAAATGCCACCTCTGGCTGGCCCCAGGAGTGGGGAGGGAAGGGGGATTTTGCAATAGCCTTCCCTAGCCACGCCCGCCAAGCCACGCCCACGGAACCGGCAGTAAAAAAAAAAAAGTACACTTCACCACTGCTTGCGTCCTTACGATTTATATTGGTATTGATTGGCTGCTGATTGCTTATTTGTACCCTGTGACTATCATGAAGTGTTTGCAACTTGGGATTCTTGGCAAATGTTATCTTGTATTTTTATGTCCACTGAGAGCATCTGCACCAAAGACAAATTCCTTGTGTGTCCAATCTCACTTGGCCAATAAAGAATTCTATTCTATTCTATTCTGAATTCTATTCTATTCTATTCTCTATTCTATTCTATTCTGAATTCTATTCTGAATTCTATTCTATATTCTATTCTCCCACTCCCCCAAAGGAATCACAGCCATAGCAAATAAAGCAAAGCTTACAACCTGGTGAATTGACAGGTAAGGAAGGAGCCTAGGATGAGTGATGGACACACACACACACACATACGCACACACCCCTTGCAAAAGTGGGAGGGGTCTTCCGGCTGGGAGGGGCGAGATGCCGAAGGGAAAGAGGGAGCCAGATTGCTGGAGAAATTTGCATAACGAAAGAGTTGTTTTTTTTCTCTCTCCCCCACTTTTTAAATATATATATATATATATATATATTCCACCCTCCTGCAGCTACAAAGTTTGGAAGGAAAGGAATTTTTAAGAGCTCTTACGAAATCAAAGAAAGGAGGCATGGGGGAGGGAAGAGAGAAAGAGAGAGAAAGAAAGAAAAAAGGAAAGGAAGGAAAGCGGAAATAAGGAAAGGAAGGAAAGAGAGAAAGAAAGAAAGAAAAAAGGAAAGAATGGAAAAGAAGGAAGGAAAGAAAGAAAGAAAGAAAGAAAGAAAGAAAAAAGGAAAGAAAGGAAAGCGGAAATAAGGAAAGGAAGGAAAGAGAGAAAGAAAGAAAGAAAAAAAGAAAGAATGGAAAAGAAGGAAAGAAAGAAAGAAAGAAAGAAAGAAAGAAAGAAAGAAAAAAGGAAAGAAAGGAAAGCAGAAATAAGGAAAGAGAGAAAGAAAGAAAGAAAAAAGAAAAGAATGGAAAAGAAGGAAAGAAAGAAAGAAAGAAAGAAAGAAAGAATGGAAAAGGAAGGAAGAAAGAAAGAAAGAAAGAAAGAAAAAAAGAAAGAAAGAAAGAAAGAAAGAAAGAAAGAAAGAAAGAAAGAAAGAAAGAAAGAAAGAAAGAAAGAAAGAAAGAAAGAAAGAAAGAAAGAAACCAGTAACCATTCTGGCTGGTGGCTGGGAGGTATCCTTTTGTGCCCCCCTCCCCTATAGCAGCAGATGGGGGAGGGGGGGCATATTTCAGTGGAAAGTGAAAGGACTTTCAGGGAGGATGAGCTCTCTTTCTCTCCCCCCCCCCCAACAAAGGGCCAGCGAGAAAAGATGAATAATAATAATAACAATCCCCAAAAGTGTCTGTCTGTCTATCACTCCCCTCCCTGCCGCGTTCTTAAGAAAGTAGGCGGTTCCCCCACCTCTCCCGGATGTAAAGACAAGGGGTGCAAAAAGGGGGGGGGGAGTGGGCGAGGGAGGGGAGGGGTATGTCTCCAAAGGGCTTGCAAGGAAAGGGAGGCAAGGAAAGGGGGGAAGGCAGGAAAACTTTGTGCCTCTGCAAGGCGAGGAAGAAGGAAGGAAGGAAGGAAGGAAGGAAGGGGAGACAGAGGGAGCTAAAGAAAGAAGAGGGTGAGGGAAGGAAGGAAAAAAGAGAAGAAGGAAAGTATGGAGGAAGGGAAGAAGGAAGGAGAGGGAGGGAGGATTTGAGAGGGGAGGAAGGAAAAGAGAAGGAGAGGTAAAGAAGGCAGGAGGGAGGGAGGAGAGAGGAAGGAAGAAAGGAGAGAAAGAAGGAAGGAATGGAGGGGGAGGGGGAGGAAAGAGGAAGGGAGGAAAGAAGGAAGGAGTAGAGAGGAAAGGAAGGAGAGAAAGAAGGGAGGGGGGAGTAGAGAGGAAGGAAGGGGTAGAGAGGGAAGGAAGGAAAAGAGAAGAGAAAGAAGGAAGGAATGGAGGGAGGGGGGGAGAAAAGAAGGAAGGAGTAGAGAGGAAAGGAAGGAGAGAAAGAAGGGAGGGGGAGTAGAGAGGAAGGAAGGGATAGAGAGGGAAGGAAGGAAAAGAGAAGAAGAGAAACAAGGAAGGAATGGAGAGAGGGAGGGAGAAAAGAAGGAAGGAGTAGAGAGGAAAGGAAGGAGAGAAAGAAGGGAGGGGGGAGTAGAGAGGAAGGAAGGGGTAGAGAGGGAAGGAAGGAAAAGAGAAGGAGAGAAAGAAGGAAGGAATGGAGGGAGGGAGGGAGAAAAGAAGGAAGGAGTAGAGAGGAAAGGAAGGAGAGAAAGAAGGGAGGGGGGAGTAGAGAGGAAGGAAGGAAAAGAGAAGAAGAGAAAGAAGGAAGGAATGGAGGGAGGGAGGGAGAAAAGAAGGAAGGAGTAGAGAGGAAAGGAAGGGGGGAGTAGAGAGGAAGGAAGGGGTAGAGAGGGAAGGAAGGAAAAGAGAAGGAGAGAAGGAAGGGAGGAAAAAGGAGAGAGCGGAAAAGAAGGAAGGAAGGAAGGAGGGAAAGGAAACCAAGGGGCGGGGGGGGGGCGGGTGTCTCACCTCGTCCCACTTCATGAACTTGCTGCCCTTGATGAGGGGCTCCGGGACGCGGAGGGGCTCCAGCTGGAGCGCGTGCACCCCCGGGCGCGCCCCGGCCATGGCTTGCGCGCTGCTGGGGCGCTGGGACCAGCGTCGCCGCCGCCGCCGCCGCCACCCCTCGCCTCTGCCCGCTCCTTGGCCGCCTTTCCCAGGGCCGGAGGCTCCGGAGGCAGCGAGGCGGAGACTGAGCTGGGGGTGGGTGGGTCCGGGCCAGGGGAGGAGAAGCTTAAAGAGGCCGCCCCGGTTCTCCCCCCCCCCCCGCCCCACCCGGGGTGGAGCGCAGAGAAAGTTGGCCAACTCCAGAGCGAGAGGCGCTGCGCCGCGTCCGGCTTCCCGCGGGGTGGCAGGACTGCAGAGCCCATCGTTCCCCGCCGGGGATGAGCTTTAAGGGGAGGAGGCTTGGAGGAAGGACTTGGCAGGGTTGGGGGGGGCGGGGGGGGCGGATAAAAGCGAAAGGAGGAGCCCGAAAAGTTTACCAAGTAAACTTGGGAGATGCGTAAAAAAAGACAAGCAGAGACGCAGGGTGTCCCCAAAAAAAAAAAAAAAAAAGGCAGAATCGTACAGTGAATCCTCGATTTATGACTGGAATTGGTTCTGGGACGTCCGGTTGCACACCGAGGCAGTTGTTAAGTGAGTCAGATTGCATAGTATTTTTATTTTTTTTTGCTATGTAGTTGGTTGGCCACGTGGAATTTCCACTCTGGTTCACATAAACACCTGGAATACATTTGTCCCCCCAATTTTTTTTCTTTCAAAAAGTTTAATTTTTAAAATTTTTGATGTCTTACATATATTTGTTCTTTATATTTATCACTTTTCCACATTTATTTGTCCATATAAATACAGGTTCTGGGTTGCTTTGCTTACCATCCTCTACCCCGATTTTGTATTTTCCCCACTCTACTTTTTCTTCCTTTTCTCCTTCCCGCCCTTCTCTACTTCCGCCCTTCCTCCTCTCCTTTCCCTTTCCTTCTTCCCTTGCCTCTTCCCCACTCCTCCCTTCTTCCTCTTCCCCTTCCTGCCTTCTCTCCTTCTCCCTTCCATCTTCCCCTCCTTCCCTCCCTCTTCCTTCTCTCCCCTCTCCTCTCTTCTTTCCTTCTTCCCTTGCCTCTCCCCCACTCCTCCCTTCTTCCTCTTCCCCTTCCTGCCTTCTCTCCTTCTCTTTCTATCCCTTAGCACAGGGGTCTGCAAAGTTGGCTCTTTTAAGACTGGTTCATAGCTGGCTGGGGAATTCTGGGAGTTGAAGTCCACCAGTCTTAAAAGAGCCAACTTTGCAGACCCCCCGCCTTAGCACTTTGCGTCTGATTTTTTAATTTTTGCACGCTCGGTGTCTGTTTTTATTTTTCATTTTTAAAAATTTCCAGGCTCCTTGTTGACGTGCTCCGGTTCTTGTGCTGACATGCTCCGCCTAGAGCCCTCTGGAAGTTCGAGAAAGTGAAGTCGGCTTCCTTCCTGGATCCTGGCCAAATTGGCTTCGCGCTCGCATGCTGTTTTGAATATGTTCAGCGAAAGCCCAAACAAATCACTCTGGGACGCTTTTCTTGGGTTCCTGGGAAATCCTGAGCTTTCCAAGCAACTGCACGGCCCGTGATTTTTCTAATTTTAAAGTTTCTAAACTTCGCTCTCACGAAGATGGACTCGCCACAGCTCGCTTAGCGACCGAAGTTACAGCAGCCTTGAAAAACTGGGACGCAGGACGCCTTTTTCACACTGTTGTAGGCATCCCCCAGGGATGCGGTGGCTCAGTGGATAAGACACTGAGCTTGTCGATCAGAAAGGTCGGCAGTTGGGCAGTTCAAATCCCCAGCGCTGCGTAACGGAGTGAGCCCCCATGCCTTGTCTCGGCTTCTGCCAACCTAGCAGTTCGAAAGCAGGTCAAAAATGCAAGTAGAAAAATAGGAGCCACCTTTGGTGGGAAGGGAACAGCGTTCTGTGCGCCTTTGGTGTTGAGTCATGCCGGCCACATGACCACGGAGACGTCTTCGGATAGCGCTGGCTCTTCGGCTTTGAAATGGAGTTGAGCACCGCCCCCTAGAGTCTGGAACGACTAGCACAGATGTGCAAGGGGAACCTTTACCTTTAAGAGACATCTGACAGCTCTATTCATACTTTATCATTCTGGCAATACTTGGCCAGAATGCAGGAATGAACTCATGGTCTCCTGCAAACTCCACTCCCCTTCCGCTCCTCTTTTATGTCCTCTGGGAGGGGCCATTCACCGTCCACCTGTGGCCTTCCTCCCAAGTCGACCCCTGTTCCTTAGCTGTTCCCTTCGTCTGGCAACTCTGTATGCGCACCCTGGGAACAGGCTCCAGCTGTTGTTCTGCCTCACTGCTGTCTGACTCCAAAGACATCTGATAACTGTCGGACGGCCCTGGCCCCCTCTCTGCCTCCGACACAGAGCCCTCCTCAGAGCCTTCCCCAGACTCCAGGACTGGCCCAGGTTCCTCCCCAACCCTCTCCACTGTCCGAGTCTCCTGCCAGCTCTGCTGGCGGGCCACTACACTAACTCTGAACGGTCGCTAAACGATTTGTTGTTAAGTCAAGGAACTACCTTGCACCAGCTAACTCGGATGCCGGTTTGTAAGCTGCAGTACCACCTTTGAACCACTGGGTGATGCCCAAGCGGGGTGATGAGAAGCCACGACATCGCCCTCTAGTGGTGAGGAAGTGACGCTGCAGGGCGTGAAGAAACTGATTTGAAGCTGAAGCTGTTTCCCCAGAGGGAACACGAACCACATAATACAGCGATTCAGGGTGGATTTCTTTAGAAAAAGGAGTTAAAAGGCTCTTTGTCTCTGGTGAAGCGAAGCCTCGCTTCCCCCCCAAGACCTTTTGGCCAAAGGGGTTTCTTTATTACAATGAAGTCTTGCAAAAATAGTGTAGAAGGCGGTTTTGGTCTCCTACTGGCTTGAGGGATGGTCAATTCCTAAAGAGTTGCTTTAAAAAAAATGGAAAGAGAAATAGAATGGGAAGTTTCTTTCTTTCTTTCTTTTTTCTCCCTCCTTCCTTTCCCGTCTCCTTTTCTTTCCCTTTCATCCCTTCCTTCTTTCCACACCTTTTTTTCCTTCTTCCTACTCCTTTTTTCCCCTTTTGTCTTATTTTCTTCATTCTTCTTTTCTCCCTCTGTTCTTTGGTTCTTTGTCTTCTTACTTTCATCTTTTCTTTCATCTTCCTATTCCCACTTCCCTCCCTCCCTCCCTTTCTTTGACTTCTTACTTTTTCATCTTTTTTCTTCATCTTCTTCCCACTCTCCTTCCTTCCTTCCTTCTTTCTTTCCTTCCTTCTTTCTTTGACTTTTCTTTTGTCATCTTTTCTTTCATCTTCCTTTTCCCCTTCCTTCCTCACTCCTTTCTTTCTTTGACTTCATACTTTTTCATCTTTTCTTTCTTCCTCTTCCTTCCTTTTCCCAATCTCCTTCCTTCCCTCCTCCCTCTTTCTTTCTTTCTTTCTTTCTTTCTTTCTTTCTTTCTTTCTTTCTTTCTTTCTTTCTTTCCTTTCCTTTCCTTTCCTTTCCTTTCCTTTCCTTTCCTTTCTCTTCCAGAAGGCACCTCTGGTGTTCTGCAGGTAAGCCAGTTGTCCAGTTCCAAAAGGATAGGAAACAAATACTTTTAACAATCTGCCTGCTTTTGAGCAAAGCATCCATCCATCCTATATCTCCTGTGGGTGGGCGTTTTGTATCACAGACCCTCACTCTGTTTAAAATAACAAGTTGCAGGTCCGCGGTTGAATGGAGCAGAAAAGCAGGGAGTTAAGAGAGAGCCAGATTCTGGGTGAAGAAAGTAAAAGGTCCCGTGCCCATCAATTTCCTGCTTGTGGCAGGGGATGATGGGGCCTGCCATCCCACAGGGCATCAAGCTGCGAGGTTGTAAAAAACCCAGGGAAAAGCCTCAAAAATATCTTTGAATGAGCTGGGCGAACTCAACACAGAGCCCCAAGCCCTTGTATGGACACCTGGCGGGAGTGTGTGAGTAGAACTTGGACGAGAGACCACAAGGAGATCGCGCGACTGTCGAACAGAGAAAGAGAGAAATGAAAGCAACGACAGAAAAAAAAAAAAGCACTTCGGAATCACGGCCAAGACCATCGCCCGCCAGTAAGCCAGCTCAAAATAAAACAAGGCTAAACATTTTAAAATTAAATTGCACTAAAATTAAATTGCGTTTTGGCCCACTCGGTAGCTTGTCTTGGCCCTGCCCATCCCGTTTGGTTGCATAAGATTTTGCATATAAATCTTGTTTCAATTATGGACATTTTTTTAATTGTTTAGGTGTTTGTTGATTTATTTCAACTCTAACCCCCCCCCCCCCAAAACTGCCCTTCGAAAAACGCCCGGTTCGTTTTCTGTTTTGCTGATTGGAAATTTGGGATTCTCAAGACGAACTCCAGAAGGTCGGTCCCAAAGATTGCTTTTGAGCTTGGAGGGGGGGGGGAAGGTCTGGGGGGAAACCAGCTCTTGGATCAGTGTCTCCCACAAAGAGACACCACATTCCTTAATATATATTTTTTTGAAATATAAACAAGGGTTCTTTAACTCCCACAATAGTGCTTGGGCAATATTTCCGAGTTCGACTCCTTTTATGGTGAAAAACTATGCTGCAGGTCCCTAAATCCAAGTTTTATTAACGGGGAGTTTATTTTAAGATGGCAACTCCCAGTTTTTCTTCTTTCTTTCCTTCCTTCCTTCTTTCTTTCTGTCTTCCCTTCTTTCCTTCCTTCCCTCCGTTCTTTCTTTTCCTTCCTTTCTTCCTTTCCTCCTCCCTCATCTTTTTCCTTCGCTCCTTCCTTCCCTACCTTCTCTATCTTTCCCTCCCTTCATTTTCTCCCTCCTCTATCTTTTCCTTCCTTTCTTCCTATCGTCTCAATGCTTTGTCCCTCCCCCCTTCCTTCCTTTCTCCTTCCCTCCTCTTCCATTTCTTCCTTCCTCCTTTCCTGCCTCCCTCCCTCTCTCCTCCCTCCATCCCCTCTTCCTTCCTTCCTTCCCTTCCTCTTTCCTTCATCCCTTCCTCCCTCCATCCCCTCTTCCTTCCTTCCTCTTTCCTTCATCCCTCTCTCCCTCCCCTCCTTCCTTCTTTCCTTCCTTTCCCCTTCCCTTTCTCCTCCCTCCATCCCTTCTTTCCTTCCTTCCTTCCTTCCCTCCCTCCCTCCCTCCCTCCCGCCCCTCTTCCTTCCTATCTTCTCCCCTCTCTCCTCTTCCTTCCTTCCTTCCTCCCTTCCTTCCTTCCCTCGAACATCCCTGCAGCCCAGTTCATTTGCAACCCATCCCCAGACCCCAATTCCCAGGGAATTGAAATAAACAGGAGGCTTGGAATTGAAGGCTGCCCACATCACCCTCAGAATGGAGTCCCCCAAACTCTGCCAAGAAGTGGAAAAGCAGAAAATCCGTGGGGGGAAAAACCTAGAATTATCCTGAAATCGAACTCCCGCAATGCCTCGGTTCAGTTTTGTTTCCTGCAAAGTGGGTGGCGACGCTGAACGCAAAGTGATATTTCTCAGGTGTGTTGGTATTCTAAAACGGACAAAAGGAAACGCCGTGGGAAAGTTGGGGGCGAAACGCCAATGCGATGCTGCAAATCGTGACAATCTCGCATTGTGGGGGGTGTTTCTCCACCCCCCCCTCCCAGGAAAAGAACACAGGGGAGGAGGGGCAAAGTAACGCAGGTAGTCTTCGCCTTACGACCACAATGGAGCCCCAACTTTTTCTTGTTCAGGGAAACAAGGCAAAGGCTGAAGCCAGATTGTAAAAGTGCGACGTTTCACTTAGCGACCACATTGCCGGTCCCGTTTGAAGTCGCTAAACGAGGACTCCCCCATGGGGAAGGCTTGGGTGTCCTCGCAAACCTGGGAAAAGAAGATGGGGGGAATTCCGTAACCCAGGTCAGAGGCTTGTGTGAATGCACCTGTGTTTCCCTCTTTGGGGTTGGGAGGTTCCTGGGTTTTTTTTTTGAACACCTGTGGATGTCATTTGTCCTGGGAAGAGCCTGCCATCTTGTGGAGGGTGTGCAGAACTACATGCGGAGTAAGAAACTGGGATCCTGGTTATTATTTGAAGGACAGGCGGAGAGAGGAATTATAAAAATGAAGAACAACTTTTCAAAACGTTTAAAAACTATGAATCGAGAGCCATTGTTGGTGAAGGAAGAGAAGACCAAGAAGTTTTATAATCAACTTGGATGATGGTGCTCTTTATTCTTTCCTCTTTTTCCTCTTCTCCTTCTCTTCCTCCTTCCTCCTTATTCTTTCCTCTCTTTTCCTCCTCCTCCTCTCCTCCTCCTCTTCAGTCTTTTCTCCCCTTCTTCCACCTCTCCCTCACCCTTTATTCTTTCTTCCTCCTCCTTCTCTCCTTCCTCCTTCTCCCCCTCCTTCCTCATCCTTTCCTCTTCTCTCCCTCCTCCTCTTCAGTCTTTTCTTCCCCTTCTTCCACCACTCCTTCCTCTCCCTCCCCCTCTTTATTCTTTCTTCTTATACAATACAATACAATACAATAGCAGAGTTGGAAGGGACCTTGTAGGTCTTCTAGTCCAACCCCCTGCGTGGGCAGGAATGGCTATCTAACATCTTCTTCCTCCTCCTCTCCTTCCTCCCCCTCCCCTCTCCCTACTTCCTCATTCTTTCTTCTTCTTCCTCCTCCTCCTTTCTGCAAACCCCGCTCCCTTCTAGCACTGATGATGTTACTTAGCTGAGTCACAAAACGTCTACAAGAAATTGGAGGGAGGGAGAGAGAGAGAGAGAAAGGAAGGAAGGAAAAAGGGAGGGAGCGATAAAAGGGAGGGAGAAAAGAAGGGAAGGAGGGAGGATGGCAGGAAAACCAGAGGGAGGAAGGGAGGGAGGAAACTTCTGCACATGCTCAGAAGCACCCTCCTCTTTCTCTCCCATATCTAAAGCCATGCCTCTTAATGATCAAAAGCTTCTGAATGCCCCCCCTGGATGAACAAGGGGGAATCAGAACCAAATTAACCCCAGGAGCTGAGGATCCGTGTAGTAGTGGAAGGATGCCCAGGGCCTTCTCCAAAATTCAAGAGAGGAGGGAGTCTGGCTTTCTTGAGGAATCCCATGGATTCAATCCCCCCCTTTTTTTCAAAAGGCAGCAAATGACAGTCCCCGGATTTCATGGGTGGATCCTCCTTTGTCCTTTCAAAAGATCTGCCCTCCGTGACTTCTGAGTGGAGCCAGCAGGGGGCAGGCGAGAGCTGAGCCTGGGCCTGCACTGCACTCCGTTTAAGGCTTCTCTTATAATGCTCTCTTTGTCTTTTGATCCTTCCTTCCTTCTTTCTTTCTTTCTTTCTTTCTTTCTTTCTTTCTTTCTTCCTTCCTTCCTTCCTCCCTCTTGTATTTCCTTTTCCTTTTATTCCTCTTTTCCTTCTTCCCTTTTTCCTCCCTCCCTCCCTCCTCTCCTTCCTTCCTTCTTCCTCCCTCCTTTGCATTTTCTTTTTTTCATTCCTCTTCCGCCCCTTCTTTCCTCATTTCCTTTCATTCTTCCTTCCTTCCCTCCAATTTTCCTTCCTTCCTTACTCCGTCTTTTCTTTTTTTCATTCTTCTCTTCATTCCTTCATTTCATTTTTCCTTCCTTCTTCCTCCCACTTCTTGTATTCTTTCTTTCATTCATCTCTTCCTTCCTTCCTTCTTCCTCCCTCCTTTCTTTTCCTTCCATTCCTCTTCCTTCCTTCATTTCCTTTCATTTTTCCTTCCTTCCTTCTCCTTCCCTCCCTCTTGTATTCTCTTTTGCTTTCGTTCCTCTTCTTTTTCCTCCCTCCCTCCCTCCCTCTCTCTCTCTCTCTCTCCCTTCCTTCCTTCCCTCTTTTCTTTTCCTTTAATGGCTGTTCAAAGAGGCAGAGGCTGGCAGGTGTTGCTTTCAAGGCAGACCAACCGATTTGGGGAATGGATGAATGAATGATTGCAGGAAAAGTTGGGCTAGAATAAAATAGTTACTTTTCAAGAACAATTGTTTTTCTTTCTGGGAAAGAATGGAGGTCTGCAATCACAACCAAGGCCAGAGAGTTGAGAAAGTGATACACACAAGGACACATATGTATACATTTTCGACATCAGGATTTCTTTCGTTTTGTTGATGAGCGTAGACAACCATTTCTCTGAGATGGAATAAGGGCGTCCGCTTTAGCCAGTGGGTTGGACTAGAAGACCTTCGAGGTCCCTTGCCGGCCTGTGTTCTCTCGCCTTTCATACCAGGGGTCTCCAAAGTTGGCAGCTTTAAGGCTTGTGGGCTTTATTCCCCAGGATTCCCTAGCCAAGCCTGCAGGAATTCTGGGAGTTGAAGTCCACAGGTCTTAATGTTGCCAAGTTTGTAGAAACCCCCAGAGAACAGCTAACTAGCTGGAAGAAGCCCATTCTTGTAATGCTATAAGACAGTTTCCTAATCTTAAGACGAATGGACTTCAACTCCCAGAATTCCTCAGCCAGCCTGCTTTAAGAGGGGTGGACTTCATCTCCCAGAATCCCCCCCCCCCAGCCAGCACGTTTTAAGAAGGGAAGGGAAAAGAGGAGAGGGAGGAGAGAGGGAAGGAGGAATGGATAGATGGGAAGGAGGAGGGAGGGATGAAAGGGAGGGAGGAGAGGGAAGAAGGAAAGAGGAGAAAAGGAAGAGGAGAGGAAAGGAAGGAGAAGAGAAGGAAAGGAAGAGGAAAAGATGGGGAGGGGAGGAGGGGAAAGGAAGGGAAGGAGAGAGAAGAGAGAGGGAAAGGAGGGAGGAAAGGAAGAAGGAAAGGAAAACTTTTCTGCTAACTTTAAGCTTTGAATCATCAATAACCTTTGCATCTGCTTCCAAGGGGGGGGGGGGCTTCCCCTTTTCCTAGCATTTCCCCCCCCCCCCCAAAAAAAAACCCCATGGCATTTCCCAGCAGGCCTGCTTCTCCATCCCCTGGGGAAACGGCTCTTAATCTGGAGCAGACCAGCCCAAAGCCTGACTCAGTGCAGCTGCTCCGACTTTCCTTTTCCTCGGCAGGAAGTGGCTGAATTGAGCTTCTATTGGGGCCCAGCCACGTGACCCCCCCCTCTTCTTCTGCGCCCCCCCCCCCTTTCCCTTCCCTTGCAAGGATCCTGTATCTTAAAGCCATAGAAATCTCTCTTTGGGACTGTCACACAATAGGCCATTTTTCTGCAAGCCGCACATCCCTGATCTTTATTATTGTTATTATTATTTTGTGGTTAATCGTGGGTGAGATTCACAGCCTTTGGGGCTGGTTGGTAGCTCAACAGCTCGAGTCCCAACCAAGGACCTAGGAACCGTCAAGGTAACGTCGGAGGATAGAAGCTGTTCCAAGCAGGGTGGCCCTTTGGAGAGTCCGAATGCTCAAGTCCGGTAAATTCAGAATTCCCAAATAGCGAGGGAGCCCTTTAGGTCTTGCTTCAAGGGCTCCAATCACAATCGGGACAACACTCGATTTCTTTTTCCACAGTCGCTCAACTTCAATTTGCAAGTCCCGGTATTTTGTGATTTTTTCTTGCTGCTTATTTTCAATTCGCGCATCACCAGGTATTGCAATGTCCACGAACCAAACTTTTTTCTTTTCAACTATTGTTATGTCAGGCGTGTTGTAGGCCAAGCGCCTGTCAGTCTGGATTCTGAAGTCCCACAAGATCTTGACTTTCTCATTCTCTAAAACTTTCTCAACCTGATGTTCCCAGTGGTTTTTGCTGTACTCAGATCCAAACTTCCGGCACAATTTCCAGTGGACGATCTTAGCAACGCGGTCACGGCGTTGTAGGTAGTCAGTTTGTGAAATTTTGCTGCACCCACTGATCAGGTGGTCGACTGTCTCGTCTTTCTCATGACAGAGGCGACATTTGCTCTTGGTGGTAACATGTTGAATTTTTGCCTTTTTGCCTTTTTGGCTAAGGCTTGTTCTTGTTCTTATTATTCTTATCATCATCATCATCATCATCACCATCATTTTGTTCTTGGGACACAAAGTGTCTCATGACTTTGTCAACCATTGGCCGATTCTTTCTTTCTTTCTTTCTTTCTTTCTTTCTTTCTTTCTTTCTTTCTTTCTTTCTTTCTTTCTTTCTTCCTTCCTTCCTTCCCTCCTTCCTTCCTTTTAAATCAAATTTTTACCTTTTGTATTCTTTTTACACATCAATGCGTGAATGGTGTGTTATCCTGGGTATCGTACATTTCAATACACATCTTCTTATTACTCCTAAATATTACATTTCACTTCCATTGTTTCACATTATTTCTACACGCCTTTTACTATCCCCCTTTCATTTCTAAACCTTCTTTCTGTCCTTTTGTGTATCTTAACATATCCATATATAATTACTGTGGTTCCCCTCTATTTCCTATCCCTGGTTTAACTTTTTTCTCCCCTTTCATATCCTTATAATATTCAAAGACGTGTTTTTCACCTATTTCGTCCTTCATATTTCCTTAATCAAATCAAAATTTCGTCGTTTCATTCTTCCATTCTTCAATATCTCCGTATAGAGTTTTAGTACCAATCATTTGTACATTTAAAGTCCTTCTATTTAGATTCTTTCCAGTTCTTCAATCCATATAACACTTTGCTATTAAACATCACCCATTTTTATTTAGAATATGTTAGAAAGATGTAATGTTATTGGATGATTTTCAGGAAGATCTAATAGAATGGCACTATATAATTTTATTTTAGATTTAATCGTAGTCAAATGAAGGAAGGAGAGGAGAAGGAAAGGAAGAAGACAGGGGAAGAAGGAGAAGAGGAAAAGGAAGAGAAGAAAGCAGGAGGAGGAGGAGGAGGAAGAAAAAGAAAGGGAATGGGAGAAGGAGAGGGTAGAAGAAGAAGAGCCACCATCCTCATCCTCCCAAGGCCGCCAGAAAAGGCAGCCCCCTCCGCAGGGTGGGCGTAAGGGGCGAACGATCGCGCTGTGGAAGGCGGAGGTGGAGCGGGGAGGGCAACGGTAGCGCCCTTCCCTTCCCTTCCCTTGGACTGGGGGGCGGGGGGTGTCGATTTCCTGCGCAGGGCGGCGAGGGCACCGGGACAAAGCGGGGAGGGGAGGGCGCGAGGGAGGGGGAAGCCAGAGCCGGCCCTTTAAGGGGGCGGGGTGGGGAGGGGGAGGGAAGGAGGGAGGGAGGGAGGCAGCGACACCGGTGGAGGCAGCCGCAGCAGCAGCAACAGCCTCGGCGGGCGCAGCCTCGGGACAAAGGGGGGACGCTGGGGATCGGGACCAGCAGAGAAAGAGAAGGAAAAGAAAGAAGGAAGGAAAGAAAAGAAAGAAGGAAGGAAAGAAAGAAAAGAAGGAAGGAAGGAAAGAAAGAAAAGAAAGAAGGAAGAAAAGGAAGGAAGGAAGCCAGGAAAGAAAGAAGGAAAGAAAGAAGGAAGGAAAGAAAAGAAGGGAAGAAGGAAGGAAGAGTGGGGGGGCTTCCCCATCGGATTCCACGTGGGGGAAGCGGAGGCGGGTGGGCGGGGGACAAGAGCCGCGCCCTCCACTCGGCCAGCCGGCTGGGGCTTCCCTTCCTTTCCCCCCCCACGTGCTGCGCGGACTGCGGCCGGGGAACAAAAGAGGCGCGCCCGGCTGCTCCGCTGGCGGATGGCGGCTCCCTGCAGCCCGGAGAGCGGCGCGCCGGGGGATCGGCCCCGCGTCTACTTCCAGAGCCCCCCGGCGGGGGCGGCCGGCGGAGAAGCGGGCGCCGAGGACGAGGAGGGCCCCGTGCGGCGCCAGGGACGCGTGACGGTGAAATACGACCGCAAGGAGCTGCGGAAGCGGCTGCACTTGGAGGAGTGGATCCTGGAGCAGCTGACCGTCCTCTACGACTGCCAGGTGAGAGGGAAGAGAGGAAGGAGAAAGAGAAGGAATGGAGGGAGGAGAGAGAAAGTATGGAGGGGAGGAGGGAAAGGGGGAGAGGGAAAGAAAGAGAAGGGAGGAAAGGAGAGGGAGAGAGAGAGAGAAGGAGAAAGAAAGGGAGGGAGGAAAAGAGAAAGAAGGAAGGAAAAGAGGGAGAGGGAAGGAGAAAGAGAAGGAAGGAAGGTGTGGATGAGTTGAAGGAGGAAGGGAAAGAAAGAAGGAAGGAAAAGAGGGAGAGGGAAGGAGAAAGAAGGAAAGGATGGAAAAGAGAAAGGGAAGGAGAAAGGAAGGAAAGAAAGAGGGAAGGAGAAGGAAGAAAGGAAAAGAGAGAGAAGGAGAAAGGAAGGAAAAGAGGAGAGGGAAGGAAGGAAAAGAGAAGGAAGAAAGGAAGGAAAATAGGGGGAGGAAAGGAGAAAGAAAAGGAAGGAAAAGAGGGAAGGAGAAAGGAAGGAAAAGAGAAAGGGAAGGAAGTAATGAGAAGAGAAAGAAGGAAAAGAGACGGAAGGAAGGTGTGGACGAGAGAGGAAAGAAGGAAGGAAAAGACACAAACACCCCTTATGTAGGATATGCCCAGCAAAGGTGGCCATTCAAGGCTGGGCAGTCAGAGGAAGAAGGGCTGTCCGGAGACACACACACCCCGCCCGGTTTTTGGGAGGTGAAGCCCCCATCGCTTCTTACCGGCTTCCTGACCCCCCCCCATCCTAGCCCCCTTTGAGTGCAGCCCAGATCCTAAGGAAGCCCCCGCGCCATCCTGACCTTTGCTCCCTGAAACTTCCTCCTTGAAGTATTCCGCCCACCCCATAAGGCGGAGCCAGCGGCTGCCCTCTTGGCCCAGTGCCAGCAAGGGGGCACCTATTCCTGGTGACCTGTGGGTGGGGGGAGACCCTTCCCAGGAGATCTGAGGGGCAATTGAACCGGTTCTGTCCCAAACCCAACTTGGGGGGGGGGGGTCTTGACGCTGGTTTCCTGGGGTTTGCGCTGCTCCCCAAAAGGAGAACCTGGAAACCTCCTTCCTCCCTTTCTCTCTCCCCCCCCTCTTCAAATTGGCTTGTTTTAAGCCAGGGGCCTCTTCCCCCCCCCTCTCCCCCGTTGTGGTCACCCCCCTGAGCCCCACAATCCTCCTGGTGACCTCAGATGTAATGGGAAGGGGCAGCATCTCCCCCCCACCCACCCACCAGGGAACCCCACTGAAGGAAGCTGGGAATTCTGGGGGCTGTAGTCCTGGCACACGCAGATCCGTTCTCCCGGTTGCTCAAACTGGGTTAAGGCAACCCTCCCACTCCTAGATTCCCAGAGCGGATCGCCCCGGGGGCAAGAATCTCCCCATTCCTGAAGAGGATCAGAGTCATTTAAGGTCACTGGCATCCCAGGCCTTCTGGGTGGACGTGGAAAAAACAACTTGGCACGGGGTCTCGAACGTGGACTAGAAGACCTCCAAGGTCCCTTCCAGCTCTATTCTGATTGATTGATCGATTGAAATGGTACAAGGTCTCCTGCTTGAGCAGCGGGTTGGACTAGATACAGGGGTCTGCAAAGTCGGCTCTTTTAAGACTGGTGGACTTCAACTCCCAGAGTTCTGGGAGTTGAAGTCCACCAGTCTTAAAAGAGCCGACTTTGCAGACCCCTGGACTAGAAGACCTCCAAGGTCCCTTCCAGCTCTATTCTTATTGAAACAGTATAGGGTCTCCTGCTTGAGCATGGGGCTGGACTAGAAGACCTCCAAGGTCCCTTCCAGCTCTATTCTTCTTGAAACAGCATAGGGTCTCCTGCTTGGGCAGGGGGCTGGACTAGAAGACCTCTAAGGTCCCTTCTGATCGACTGATCGTGTCCGTGTGAGTCTTTTTTTTAAAAAAAACACTCCAGTTGTATAAAGTATCATGACTTGGGTTGAAGGGACTAACTTTGCCCAATCTAGCAGCTGGCACGTGCCCCCCCCACCCCCGGAAACCCTGCAGCCTCTCTCTTCAGGAGGGGGGGTGGGTCACAAGATTGGGCAGGAGTTGGGTGTTCCTCCATCTTGGCCACTTGGTAGATCCCAAGATGGTGTCATCTGCTCTTCCCCCTGGCAGCTTTCGAACCCGGCATTCTAAATGTGGATCACAATAGCAGGATCGGCTTTCAGGGCCTCCGTCTGTCTGTCTCGGGGCGGGGGGGGGGCGGGGGGGCACTTTGGCAACTGCTAAAGGCCAGCTGCTAACCAGCATGGTGTTTTTGGGACGGGGGTGGGGAGGGGGGGCGGAAGGAGAGAGAGAGAGGTCGGTGGGATGGGTCACAACCGTAAGAAAGGAGGAGAAAGCTGGAGATGGGCGCGCCTGGGCTAGATTTTTTCCCACTGATGCAACTTCTGGTGGCAAGCCGTTCCGTTGGTTAATTCTTCTTGCTTGTTAGGAAATTTCTCTCTTAATTCCAGGTTGCTGCTCTCCTTGGTTGGTTTCCATCCGTTGCTTCCTGTGCTTTTGACCCTCTCTCTTCTTTGGGGCAGCCCCTCAAATATTAGAAGATGCTATCATGTTGGATAGCTTGTCTGAAGTGGTGTAGGGGTTTTCCTGCCTAAGCAAGGGGCTGGACTAGAAGACCTCCAAGGTCCCCTCCAACTCTGTTATTCTATTCTATTTCTGTTTCTATTCTTTTCTGTTTCTATTCTATTCTTTTCTATCCAATTCCATTCCAATATTTATTCTATTCTATTTCTAGTCTATTCTATTTCTGTTTCTATTCTATCCAATTCCATTCCAATATTTATTCTATTCTATTCTTTTCTATTTCTATTCTTTTCTATTCAATTCCACTCCAATATTTATTCTATTCTTTTCTATTTCTATTTCTATTCTTTTCTATTCAATTCCACTCCAATATTTATTCTATTCTATTATCTGATTATCAATTGTCTATTAGTTATACATTATCTAACATCTAGTTATCGATTTCTATTTATTATTGACCATCTAATTTTCGATTGTCTATTTGTTACTTATCTATCTAGTATCTCTTATCAATTTCTATGTATTATTTACTTATTATCTTATTCTATTCCCTGACACCCCATAGCGCTTCTGTACATTTATTTATTTATTTATTTATTTGGATTTATTGACCGCCCCCTCTCTCCGAAGAGACTCGGGGTGGTGTACAAGAATTTAAGAGCATATACATATATAACAATTATAAATAATAAAACTAAATTAAATGTTTTACCCTGTGTTAAACTAGAGACCCACAATTCCCTGCAACTATCCAAGGTTTAGCCTCCAGTCCCCTATTAATCCTCTTTCTTGCTCTTCTCTGCACTCTTTCTAGCGTTGTCAGTCTTTTTATTTTTATAGCCTGGCAACCGAAACAGGGTATAATATCCTGTAAGGCCTTACAAAGCGGTATTAACACTTCACGTGATCTTGAGTCTCTCCCTCTTGTTAATGCAGCCTGTGCTGGATTTTCTTTTGGCCCGGCTGCAAACCCTAGTTGACCATTAGCTAAAGAAGCCATAAAGGACAGCCTTGAAAGAGGGAGGCCAAACCCAGTTTGGGGAAAAAAGAAAACTTTGCCCTTTTTTCCATCCGTGTTTGTCTCACCTTACCTTGTTTACCAAGGTTGCATGTGTGAATGGAAAAAACAACACCGTACGAACCGGTGTTGTGGGTGGGTTGATGGGTTAAGGCCGTTTGTCCCAAGGCGTGCAAAAGAGAGCGAGTGTTTTAACGCCTAGGTAGTCCTCGACTCGCGGCGGTTCGTTCCGTGACTGTTCGAAGGCACAGAAAATCGCACTTACGATTGCTGTGGCCTCCCCAGGATTGGGGATTTAGACACTTGGCAACTGTTTCGGACTTGCGACCGCTGCAGCGTCCCCAGGATCAAAATTCAGACGCTCGGCAACTGTTTCACGCTTACGACCGCTGCAGCGGGATCAAAATTCGGCTGCTTGGCAACGGTTTCACATTTATGATGTGGCAGGGTCACGCATCCCTGTTTTGTGACCTTCTGGCCAGCAAAGTCCCATGGGGAAAGCCGTATTCACTTAACGGCCGTGTGCCTAACATGACACCGGCGGCGATTCCCTTAACAATGGCGACAAGGAAGGTCGTTAAAACGGGGCAAAGCTCGCTTAGCAAGTGGGGATTTTGGGCTAAATGGCGGTCATAAGTTGATAAATTGCGGTCAATAAGCTGTGCCTATTTTAAAGATAGCTAAGAATTAGAGTACACAGTGGCTCAGTGGCTAAGATACTCAGCTTGTTGGCAGTTTGGCGGTTCGAATCCCCAGCGCCGCGTAACGGAGTGAGCTCCCGTAACTTGTCCCAGCTTCTGCTCACCTAGCAGTTCGAAAGCACGTAAGAAAACGCAAGTAGAAAAATAGGAGCCACCTTTGGTGGGAAGGGAACAAGCGTTCCGTGCGCCTTCGGTGTTGAGTCACACCGGCCACATGACCACGGAGACGTCTCCGGACAGCGCTGGCCCTTCGGCTTTGAAACGGAGATGAGCAGCGCCCCCTAGAGTCAGGAACGATTAGCACAGATGTGCAAGGGGAACCTTTGCCTTTAAGAGTTGAGGCCTGCCTATGTTTGCTGAGAGTGAGTGACCTTTTGGGAAGGATTTAAAAGAGGTGTGGGGGGGGGGGGAAATAATAGCCAAGATAAAAGGGGAAAGCTTCTCTATTCCTAAATAGCTTATGTGCCTGAGGACAGGTATTAAAAAGCCATTTAACCCATCCAGAGAAAGGAACGGCCCTGCTGGCAAATGGAAAGACGATGTCCTTCTAAAGATCAATTTTTAATCAATCGCCCTGATTAATTTATAGGTTGGGATGCCGAGGGCCTGGATGGGTGTCTTCTATAGGGGTTGAAGAGGGACGGCTTCCATTATCCTCGCAACGGAGGAGGATGGGAAATGATCTCCTAAGTCACCTTAGAAGCAGGGTTTCTCAACCTTTAACCTTGGGTGGACTTCGACTCCCAGAATTCCCTACCCACTCCCAAGCTGGAATTCTGGGAGTTGAAGTCCACCCGGTTTAAAAGTTTAAGGAACGCTGGGTTGGGTGTGGTTTTTTTTCTTTTTGCTGGACCGGACTTTTAGTTAGCAATGTCTTAAGGTCGGGTTTAAAAATAGGATTTGCTCCCTGGGAGGAGAGAGAGCTACTTATCAATAAAAAATTAAGTTCTTCCGTGGACTTGCGGGAAGGTTTAGTAAGGAGCAGATAATTTATTCCATTTGGCACCTTTGATGGATCCTATTTCTGAAGGGGAGGGAAGCCAGCAAAGTTGGCTGAGGTTTATAGAGGAATTCAAGTCCAGCAATCCAGCAAAAATGGGTCTCCCTCTGATTGGGAGGGAGGGGGGCAGAATGAAAGTACCTTGTTCCTTCCTTCCTTTTTCCTGTCCTTTTTCTTTTTTTCTTCCTCTCTTCCTTCTCCCTCCAACTTCCCTTTCTGTTGTCTGTCTTTCCCACCCGCCCTCCGGTTTCCTTTCTTTACTTCCCTCCTCCAATTCTTTCTTTCCTTCCTTGTTTTCACCTTCTTCCCTTTCCTTTTCTCCTTTCTTTCTCCCTTTCCTTTTCTCTTTCCCTTGCTTCTCTTTATCCTTTCCGCCTCTCCTCTTTTTTCTCTTTCTCTCTATCCTTTTTCTTTTCCTTACATCTCTTTATCTCTTCCTATTTTCTGTCTTTCCTTCCTTTCCTCTTTCTCTTTTCCTCTTCTCTTTTTTCTCTTTCTCCCTCTCCTTCCTTTTCTCTTTCCCTTGCTTCTCTTTATCCTTTCCGCCTCTCCTCTTTTTTCTCTTTCTCTCTATCCTTTTTCTTTTCCTTACATCTCTTTATCGCTTCCTTTCTTTTTTGTCTTTCCTTCCTTTCCTCTTTCTCCCTTTCCTTCCTTTTCTTCGCTTCCCTTTATCTTCTCCGCCTCTCTTTTCTCCGCCACTAAGAGAAGGGGCGTGGTAGCTAGGGTTTGGGGTAGGGGCCGCCGCGAGGCCGTTCCACATGGAGGGCAGGTGGATGTGGGGCATATGGGCCTCCTCCCCCTCCTAGGAAATGGTAGGAACTGGCTGCACATGCGTTTAAATATTTTCAGGGAGGACTTATTTTTGGGGCAGAGCTTATTTTGGGGGGAACGGGGTATATGCCCTGCTCTACTTGCCCTGCTCCCCAATCTCTCCCGGTTTATGGATCCCAGCAAGAGGAATAATGCGTAAAACGTGGCTTTCCCCATCTTTTTTGCTTTGCAGGAAGAAGAAATCCCTGAATTAGAAATAGATGTAGATGAGCTTTTGGACATGGAGAGTGATGAATCCAGGAGCGCCAGGGTGAAGGTAAAAAGGACAGGGGGGGGGGGAAGAGGTGGGGGGGCGCACAGGTTGCAAGAGGGGCTCGGGAAAGGGTGTGCGTGTGTGACTCGTTGCCTCTACACCAGGGGTCCCCAACCTTTGCAACTTTAAGTCTGAAGGACTTCAGCTCCCAGAATTCTCCAGCCAGCTTTGTTATTTTTCTTCTTCATTGGTATTGCACTAGACTGGGCTTTTATAATTCTGGGAGCTGAAATCCTTCAGACTTAAAGTTGCAAAGGTTGGAGACCCCTGGCCCAGGTCCTGACACTGACAGCTTTGCTGGCTGGAGAAGTCTGGGAGCTGAAGTCCTTCAGACTTAAAGTTGCAAAGGTTGGGGACCCCTGGCCCAGGCCCTGACACTGACAGCTTTGCTGGCTGGAGAAGTCTGGGAGCTGAAGTCCTTCAGACTTAAAGTTGCAAAGGTTGGAGACCCCTGGCCCAGGTCCTGACACTGACAGCTTTGCTGGCTGGAGAAGTCTGGGAGCTGAAGTCCTTCAGACTTAAAGTTGCAAAGGTTGGGGACCCCTGGCCCAGGCCCTGACACTGACAGCTTTGCTGGCTGGAGAAGTCTGGGAGCTGAAGTCCTTCAGACTTAAAGTTGCAAAGGTTGGAGACCCCTGGCCCAGGCCCTGATACTGACAGCTTTTCTGGCTGGAGAAGTCTGGGAGCTGAAGTCCTTCAGACTTAAAGTTGCAAAGGTTGGGGACCCCTGGCCCAGGCCCTGACACTGACAGCTTTGCTGGCTGGAGAGGTCTGGGAGCTGAAGTCCTTCAGACTTAAAGTTGCAAAGGTTGGAGACCCCTGGCCCAGGCCCTGACACTGACAGCTTTGCTGGCTGGAGAAGTCTGGAAGCTGAAGTCCTTCAGACTTAAAGTTGCAAAGGTTGGAGACCCCCTGCTCTACACAACAGTTGCAAGAGAGGCTCGGGAAAGGGTGTGTGTGTGTGACTCGTTGCCTCTACACAACGCTTACAAGAAGGGCTTTTGAGGAGGTGTGCGTGCGTCTCCTTGCCACTAACACCGGGGCCGTTAACAGCTCCCCAAACCTTGGGTGTGTCCTTTTAAGCAGCAGCCCAAAAGCAAGACGTCACCTCCAGCTGGGGCGTGCGACCTTAAAACCAAAACAAGCCATCATCCAAAGAAAGAGGGGTTTTAAGAAATCACGGCTCCCCACCCTTGGCAGGAGATCAAAGATGGGCAAGCTTTAGGATAAACAAGGGAGTTTTTCTGATTATTATTTTTTTCTCCCTGTTTTTTCACCGTGTTGCAGGAACTTCTGGTTGATTGCTACAAGCCTACAGAGGTATGACTTATTTTTAAAATATATATATATATAATTTTATGTTTAAAATTATATTTTCTATATTGATAGCTCCACAGATAATTAAATGCCTTTTTGCGCCAATGCCTAAAGTAGTATGACTAGGATATAATCCACTTTATTATTCAACTTTGTATTGTCTTGATTTTTAAATGCAGGCCATATTGCTATTATTTTAAACCATCGAATGCAAGTGTTTCTCAACCGTGGCCACTTGAAGATGTCCGGACTTCAACTCCCAGAATTCCCCAGCCAGCATCCGCTGGCTGGGGAATTCTGGGAGTTGAAGTCCGGACATCTTCAAGTGGCCAAGGTTGAGAAACACTGATCTTAGACCCCGAAGTAGTAAGATTATTTTAAGAAATAAATCAAAATAATGTGGTTTCCCCCCCCCCCCAGTGGCCAGTTTGTCTCTCTCTCCATCCCCCCCCCCTTAAAACTCCCCAGGGAGGGTGCTAGTCCTCCCTATCTCTTTCTCAGCAGCTGCAAAACAGCTGCTGCCTATGTCTCTATGGGTCTTGCTTCCCCCTCCACTCCCCAGCACCTGTTGAGGGGGGGGGGGGGAGATTGGTGTATTGTGTCTCCCACCACTTCCTTTCCTGGCCCCTTCTCCCAAGCCTGGCCTCCTGAAACAGCAGGGAGGGGAGGATGGAACAGGTTGTAGGCAAAGCGGGAACAACTTCCCTATGGTGCAAAAAGACACACTCTCTCTCTCTCTCTCACACACCATAATGGGCGAGACGTAATCCAGCTGATCCCAGATATGGGTTTTCCAGCTCAGTTTTCCAGCTGATGAGCCAAAATGAAGGTTGCTTACCTGGATCAGCTTAATTTAAGAAAAAAATAAAAAATCGAGACCCAGCTAGGTACTGAGGGGTGTTCCCGCCCTCGTTTGGGTTAGACTGCGCCTGTTCGAGGAAGCTTGGCTTTACAATCCAGCTCCAGCAGTGCTGAAGGCTTTTCTTTTAAGTTCTTTTGAGCTACAAGGCAGTGGGTTTCTTAGGCTTGGCGATTTTTAAAGAGGGGTGGGCTTCAACTCCCAGAATTCCCCAGCCAGCAATCGGAATGCAAGTCCGCCCGTCTTAAAGCCTGCTGGATTTGGGGGATTCTGGGAGATGAAGTCCCCCTTCTTAAAGCACGCAGACTGGGGGATTCTGGGAGTTAAAGTCCACCCCATCTTAAAGCATGCAGACTGGGGATTCTGGGAGATGAAGTCCACCCCTCTTAAAGCATGCAGACTGGGGGATTCTGGGAGATGAAGTCCACCCATCTTAAAGCATGCAGACTGGGGGATTCTGGGAGATGAAGTCCACCCATCTTAAAGCATGCAGACTGGGGGATTCTGGGAGATGAAGTCCACCCTCTTAAAGCATGCAGACTGGGGATTGTGGGAGATGAAGTCCACCCATCTTAAAGCATGCAGACTGGGGGATTCTGGGAGATGAAGTCCACCATCTTAAAGCATGCAGACTGGGGGATTGTGGGAGTTAAAGTCTACCCCTCTTAAAGCATGCAGACTGGGGGATTCTGGGAGATGAAGCCCACCCCTCTTAAAGCATGCAGACTGGGGGATTCTGGGAGTTGAAGTCCACCCCTCTTAAAGCATGCAGACTGGAGGATTCTGGGAGTTGGGAGTCCACCCCTCTTAGAAGTTGCCACGGTTGCGAATCCTTGCTACGGACGCTACGCAGGGGACTAAAGTTTTACTCAGAGCTTTTCTTTCTTTCTATCCTCGCAGGTTTCGTTGCGGACTTGCTAGACAAGATCCGAGGGATGCAGAAACTTAGCACCCCGCAGAAGAAGTGACCTCCCTGACCGTGAGCGGCCGTCCTGCGTGGCTCCGGCCATTCGGCGGCCATTCGTGTCGCCGAAATGTTAGCAGTGCTGGGTTCCAGGGAAGGAGTGGGAGGGGGCGCTTTGACAGGGCTGGGGAGAATCCGTTCATCCCCTCCCTTCGAGAACCACCAAAAGAGAGGGGAGTTTGGGGAATGCTCTGATAATCAGAATAATTCGATCGCCTTTTAGCAATATCTCTCTGCAGCTGCCTCCCCCTCCCTCGACTTCCCACCCCCCCACCCCCAAATCTGTCCTGGCTCCACATGAGTGTGGTGTGTGTGCGAAGGGAGGGGGGGATTTTTTCTCGAGGAGGAGGAGGAGGAGGAGGGAGGGCAGGAAGAGAGGAGGGTCTTAAAAGGAGATTTGGACGGTGGGGGCAGGGTGTGGGGGGGAGTATCTGGATTTGGGCTGTTTTGTTTTTTTAATTATTGTGTTTTTATATAAATTTAATAAAGATGCTTTGAGAAGGGGCAGTCTGGTTTTTGCAGTGGGGGGGGGGGGAAGAAGGGTGAAGAGGAGAAAGTTTGTGGGTGGGGACACGACACACTGAGGTTGTCCTCAACGTCACCGAAACTTAATTTTTTTGTTTTAAAGCACTTTTAATCCTGTTTAGCGACCCTCAACCAAACCGAAATGGTACAGGGTTGGACTAGAAGACCTCCAAGCTCCCTTCCATCTCTATTGTGATTGATTGAAACGGCACAGGGTCTCTTGCTCAATCGGGGAGTTGGACTAGAAGACCCTCCCAGGTCCCTTCCAGCTCTATCCTTATTGAAATGGCACAGGTCCTCCTGCCTGAGCAAGGGGGCCGGACTAGAAGACCTCCAAGGTCCCTTCCAGCTCTATCCTTATTGAAATGGCACAGGTCCTCCTGCCTGAGCAAGGGGGCTGGACTAGAAGACCTCCCAGGTCCCTTCCAGCTCTATCCTTATTGAAATGGCACAGGTCCTCCTGCCTGAGCAAGGGGGCCGGACTAGAAGACCTCCAAGGTCCCTTCCAGCTCTATCCTTATTGAAATGGCACAGGTCCTCCTGCCTGAGCAAGGGGGCTGGACTAGAAGACCTCCAAGGTCCCTTCCAGCTCTATTCTGATGGATTGACCCGTTTCAAGTTGAAGTCCACAAGTCTTTTAAAAGAAAAAGGTTATTACAGTTGGGCAACCTTGGTCTTGCCCGATTGTCGATTGTGGTCCGTCTTTCACAGACAGGATGGGGAGACTCAAAGGCAGATGTTAAGGACATCTGGCACAATCCTGCTGTTTTTAGAAACGCGTAGCACTCGGGCAGCAAAATATATATTTTTCTCACTGGGAATTATTACGGGGGGGGGGGGGGGGGAAGGGAGAACCAGGATAGCTAGCTATTCCAGGCCTCGTGGTTTAGCCACACGCCTCTCCTCGTTTAACCTATGCTGGCTGCGGATCAACCCTGCCTGGCTGTTTTGGTTTGCAGAATAAGAGCTGGAAGGGACCTCGGAGGTCTTCTAGTCCAACCCGCTGCCTACGCAGGAGACCTCAGGAACCAAACTGACTGTCCAATCTCTTCTTAAAAATCTCAGCTTCTTGGATCACTAGGGTGGTTGGAGGAGGGGGGGAGGAGGAGGAGGAGAAGAGGACTTCTGGTTAGCCTCCACCACCCCATCCTCCCTCCCCCCAGCAAAAATGGCTCTTCCTTGCAAGCTGCTTCTAATTAGAGGTGGGGGAAAAAACAGAGGCAGGCGGCAGCAGGCAGGCCCCTAGCGAATGGAGGAGGCCTTTGCCTCAATGGCCCCAGCGGAGTTGTAGCTGTAGACAGAACAGCCTCCCTTCCCCTCCTCCCCCCCCTCTTGGTGGTAGCCGCTGAACTAAGCAAGGAAGGAATGCTTTGCAGGACCTGGAGCTCATCCATCCCAGCATCCTCGTGTTTCCGGCCTTAAGTCACCGCTGAGCAAAAGCTTAACGCCTCCCTCCCTCCCTCCCTCTCTGTGACTCTTTTTCTTTCTTTCTCACTGTGTTTTTCTGTCTGTCTCTCTGTATCTCTCAGTCTCTTTCTCTCGCTGTCTGTCTTTCTCTCTGTCTTTCTCACGGTCTCTGTTTTTCTCTCTGTGTCTCTCTTTCTCTTATTGTCTGTTTTTCTGTCTCTTTCTCTCTGCCGCTATCTCTCTCTCTCTATTTCTGTCTCTATTTCTTTTTCTGTCTCTCTTTCTGTCTTTCTCTCGCTGTCTGTGTGTCTGTCTCTTTCTCTCTGCCGCTGTCTTGCCTTTCTCTCTCTCGCTGTCTGTCTTTCCCTCTTTCTCTCTATCTCTGTGTCTCTCTGTCTGTCTTTGTCTCTCTTTCTCTTATTGTCTGTTTTTCTGTCTCTCTCTGCCGCTATCTCTATTTCTCTCTCTTTCTGTCTTTCTCTCGCTGTCTGTCTTTGTGTCTGTCTCTTTCTCTCTGCCGCTGTCTTGCCTTTCTCTCTCTCGCTATGTCTTTCCCTCTCTCTCTGTCTCTCTCTTTCTCTGTCTCTCTCTGTCTCTTTCTGTCTCCCCCCGCCCCGTCTTTCTCTCTCATCAGCTTGCTTGTCCACGTTGCTTGGAGGTTTCTTTTGGCAAAGTCTGCCATTCCTCAAGCAGCCCAGGCCTAGAACGGGCTGGCAGGAAGCCAGCCAGCTTTGGGGAAAGGCCACCCCTGGAATATGGCATCCACGTGTGGTCCTCATGTTATAGAGAAGATGTGGAGACTCTAGAAAGAGTGCAGAGAAGAGCAACCAAGAGGATTAGGGGACAGGAGGCTGAAACGTATGAAGGACGGTTGCAGGAACTGGGGATGTCTACTTTAATGAAAAGAAGGACCAGGGAGAGACAGGATAGCAGTCTTCCGATATCTCAGGGGTTGCCCCAAAGAAGAGGGAGTCAAGCTATTCTCCAAAGCCCCTGAGGGTAGAACAAGAAGCAATGGGTGGAAACTAATCAAGTAGAAAAGTAACCTAGAACTAAGAAGACAGTGAGAACAAATAACCAGTGGAACTGCTTGCCACCAAAAGTTGTGGGTCCTCCAATACTGGAGGTTTTAAAGAAGAGGCTGGACAGTCATTTGTCTGAAACTGCGTACTGCTTGAGCAGGGGGTTAGACTAGAAGACCTCCAAGGTCCCTTCCAACTCTGCCATTCTGAAATACTGGGACTGACTCCCAATGGGCTGGAAACTCAAAGGCTGAAGGGTGCTGGGTCCAGAAGTGGTTCAGAAGCTTTTCCAGTCTCTTCCCAACAAGTAAAACCTGGCCTCACGATTTGTAAAGGCACAAACACAAGCGTATATAAGGAAGTCCTCAACTTACAACGATTCATTTAGCGACTGTTAAAACAGGACTGAAAATTGTGGCTTGCAGCCTATCCACGTGTAATCAAAATCCGGATGTTTTGGCATGCATTTGTGACTTTTCCACGGGGCTTCGGACGAGCAAAGTCAAATGGGGAAGAGTTGGATTCGCTTAAGGACCGTGCGACTCAGAACAGAATAACAAAGAGTTGGAAGGGACCTTGGAGGTCTTCTAGTCCAACCCCCTGCTTAGGCAGGAAACCCCTTACACCGCTTCGCTGTGGCGATTTGCTTACTCGGAGGCACAAAACGGTCGTTAATTCGGGCGCGACTCACTTAACCCCAGCCCGTCTTTCGCCAGTTGTTGTAAGCCGAGGATTAGCTCTGCGGGACTTCCAAGAACTGAAATGATCACACAAACACACACAAAATTGTGGGCAAAGCCACCATTAAGCCCCACGTGGGATTCTTCCCCCACCCCAGGCACCATTTATGTTTTGGTTTTTATTTTTTAAAAAGCACGATTTGAACCGTTCCCACTTAACGTCGTAGGCTGGGGGAAATCGCCACTGTGCACCCAAAGGAACCTTCCGGGAGACCCCACTGCCCGTCCACAAACGCAAAACGCACAGGGGCTTGTTAACCACGAATGTCTGGGACGGCACGGTTTGCTGCGCGGCGGCTAAGAAAAGACAATGCTGGCAAAAATCCAGCCTTTATTTTTTCCCCGCACTTGAGCGAGGCGATGCCATGGTTCAACAGCACAAACTCATCCTGTTATCTTGCTTTCTCGCCGCCCGTTCCTTGCGGCAGGAACTTCCGTTCCTTTATTTACGGAGTCCCTGCTGTCCTTAAACAAACCTAGGTGGTTTTTTTTCCCCCTCCCTGCAAAGTCTTTTACTTTTAAGTTTTTTTGCAAGCTGGTGAGGAGAACTCTGGGGTATTCTTCGGAGGAAGTCCCCGAATTCCATGGAGCAGCAGAGAATTCTAGGAGGGTCTCTTCTCTTACTAGGATACATACGATCTAATGCCTCCACCTCATAAAGTTTAAATTTCTCCGTCTTAGGAGCTTGAAGATGGGGGGACTTCAACTCCCAGAATTCCCCAGCCAGAATTCTGGGAGTTGAAGTCCACCCATTTTAAAGCATGCTGGCTGTGGGATTCTGGGAGTTGAAGTCCACTCATCTTAAAGCAAGCCAACTAGGGGATTCTGGGAGTTGAAGTCCACCCATCTTAAAGCAAGCCAACTAGGGGATTCTGGGAGTTGAAGTCCGCCCATTTTAAAGCATGCTGGCTGGGGGATTCTGGGAGTTGAAGTCCGCCCATTTTAAAGCATGCTGGCTGGGGGATTCTGGGAGTTGAAGTCCACCCATTTTAAAGCAAGCCAAGTAGGGAATTCTGGGAGTTGAAGTCCACCCATTTTAAAGCAAGCCAAGTAGGGGATTCTGGGAGTTGAAGTCCACCCATCTTAAAGCAAGCCAACTAGGGGATTCTGGGAGTTGAAGTCCACCCATCTTAAAGCAAGCCAAGTAGGGAATTCTGGGAGTTGAAGTCCACCCATCTTAAAGCAAGCCAACTAGGGGATTCTGGGAGTTGAAGTCCACCCATATTAAAGCAAGCCAACTAGGGGATTCTGGGAGTTGAAGTCCACCCATCTTAAAGCAAGCCAACTAGTGGATTCTGGGAGTTGAAGTCCACCCATCTTAAAGCAAACCAACTAGGGGATTCTGGGAGTTGAAGTCCACCCATCTTAAAGCAGGCCAACTAGGGGATTCTGGGAGTTGAAGTCCACCCATCTTAAAGCAAGCCAAGTAGGGAATTCTGGGAGATGAAATCCACCCATCTCAAAACATGCTGTATGGGGGATTCTGGGAGTTAAAGTCCACACATCTCAAAGTTGCTAAGATTCAGAAAACCGGTCCTGACTGTTAGAACAAGCATCCATTCCTGCTCAATTTAGGACCACAACTCAAAGCCATTCAGGCCTCTCTACGCCCCCTCCCTCCTCCTAACTACCCCCTTCCCCCCCTCCTCCTTTATGATTAAATGCCCCTGGATGCTGGCATCCTTTTGAACACAAGGCAATGTTGTCTCCTGGACTGTTTCCCCCCAAGCTGGGCCTTCGACCAGCTTTAAAGGTCTCGAGAAGGCAGGAGATCAGCCTGGCAGGCTGACCCTTTACGGAGGACACAAAAATAGGAACCCTCTCCTCATCCCCTCCTCGGCTGGCCTCCCCGCCTGCCCGCGGACAATTTCCTCCCCCCCCCCCCCCCTTTCGCATTCATGGAGCAAAATGTGGTCTGTGCTTTTTTATTATTATTATTTATTTGGCCCACCTAGGAGCGACAAACCCCTTTTCCAGATCCATCTCCGGCCCGTTTTTCGCGTGCACACCCCTCCCCGCGATTCCCTCTTCCTTGGCCGCGCCGCTATAGTTCTTGGCGGCGCTCAATCTTCAGCAGTTCAACTTCAAAGATGAGCGTGGCGCCGCCTGGGAACAGCGTGGGGGGGAAAAAGAGAGAGAGAAAGAAGAAGGCAAAGAGATTGAAGGATGGATGGAAAAGCCGCGGCGGAAAACTTGAGATTCGGTCCTTTTTTTAAAAAAAAAAAAAATCCTCGCGGTTTGATGTGAATGAAGCCGATCCGTAAAAATGGAAGGGTATCTGGATTCCGATTGGCTGCGAAAGTTGATGGGAGTTAGCGGATAGGGCTAAGTTAACTCACTTGGATGAAAGAACGCAATTCATTTGGTTTCGACCTGGAAACCTTTTCTGGACTTTGTGCTTGAGATGGAGGGGTTAAAAACAACAACAACAACCCACATGCAACTTTGATTCTGGGTTTTGCTGATTGGATGGGTTTGTTGGTATAGAAATGGCTAGTACGGGTGTAGTATGCACAAGTGAAAAGTCGAGGGGTGTGTTATTGGCTTATTCTACTGAGCCAATAACATACACTGAGCCGTGTGGCTCAGGGGTTAAGACGCTTAGCTTGTTGATCAGAAAGGTCGGCAGGTCGGCGGTTCGAATCCCCAGCGCCGCGTAACGGAGGGAGCTCAGCTTCTGCCCACCTAGCAGTTCGAAAGCATTTTAAAAATGCAGGTAGAAAAACAGGAGCCACCTTTGGTGGGAAGGGAACAGCGTCCCGTGCGTCTTCGGCATTGAGTCATGCCAGCCACATGACCACGGAGACGTCTTCGGACAGCGCTGGCTCTTCGGCTTTGAAACGGAGATGAGCCCCGCCCCCTAGAGTCGGGAATGACTGGCACACATGTGCGAGGGGAACCTTTACCTTACTGAGCCAAAGAGCCACCCTACACTATTTTCCGCTTTCTCCTCTCCTCTCCTATGTTCCCATTATTCTCATTTTTCCGTGTCTTTCTGCATTTTTCTATTTTGATCAACTAATCAACATTTTAAGTCAGTCCAATCAGGATAAAGTCCAATGGGAGAAATTAAGACAAGGATGTTACAGAAGATGTAAACTCTTCATTGCTTGGTTAACAGAATAGGATCTATGGCTGGATGGTCCAATCACCAGGAGACGGTGAGTTCTAGTCCCGCCTTAAGACATGAAAGCCAGTGGGTGACTTTGGGCCAATCACCAGGAGACTGGGAGTTCTAGTCCCGCCTTAAGACATGAAAGCCAATGGGTGACTTTGGGCCAATCTCCAGGAGGACTATGAATTCTAGTCCCGCCTTAGACATGAAAGCCAGCTGGGTGACTTTGGGCCAATCACCAGGAGACCGTGAGTTCTAGTCCCGCCTTAGTGATGCCCAACCCACCTCTCAGGATTGTTGTTATGGGGGGGGGGGGGAGGAGCAAGCTGTGTTGGATATGTTCGCTGCCTGATTTGTAAAAAAACAACGAAGGCCAGGTGCAAATAAATAAATAAATGAAAGAAATAGAATACCTGGGATTTTGGGCGGTGCTCCCCGATCTCCATAACCTGCGAGATAGACAACAGAAGCCAAATCAAGCAGATATCAAAGGATGCAAGGAAATACTTAATTCTCAAGCTCCGGAAA
Source organism: Rhabdophis nuchalis (assembly GCA_039707465.1). NCBI lineage: Eukaryota > Metazoa > Chordata > Lepidosauria > Squamata > Natricidae > Rhabdophis > Rhabdophis nuchalis. Next base: position 4,807,087 of record CM077662.1, read on the forward strand.
AATTAAATAAGGCGAAGGGGCAACGAAGCCATGCCAGGGCAGAGATGCCACCTGACTTTAGGAAGACGGTGCCCACCCAGGGTGATTTCGCTACTGGTTTTGCTCTCGTTCCCTTACCCAGCTCCGAAGGGATGACCAACTTCCTTTTCTCCCCTTCGCACATCCTGAAACAGCAAAGACAAGTGTCTGAGACAAGAGGACTAGAATTTTAGCCTCCACTCTTTTAAACTCGGCCCTTCCAAATCCGGGCGGTCCAAATTATAAACTATTTTTTTAAAAAACGACAACAGCGTGAAGGCTACAAACGATTTCGTGAAAGATAAAATCACCTGGACGAAAGAACACAGGGCCATATTGTTCCCCTTGCTGCCCCCCCCCCCCATAAAAATATGCCTTGGATATTGCAGAGAAGGACGAAGGAATGGAACGCTCTGTACTTTTATTAAAATATGCAAGCTAAAAGCAGCCCCTCCTCAAGAGCCCCAGGAGGAAATGCTCAGGGCAAGCACAATTGGAAATACAGCCAAAATTCTGGAAGGTGATAAAATATATGCACGGTCTTTGGTGATCTCTGCACTTGGTGGTTTTCTTACAGGCGTTTCGTGACCCAAACTAGGTAACATCATCAGTGCTAGAAGGAGAAGGAGAAGAGGAGGAGGAGGGAGAAGAGGAAGAGGGCAGAGGGAGGAGGAGGATTACAGAGGAGGACTGTGGGGTCCTTGGTGCTCTCTGACCTTGGTGGTTTTCTTCCAGACCCAACTAGGTAACATCATCAGTGATAGAAGGAGAAGGAGAAGAAGAAGAGAAGGAGGAGGAGGGAGAAGAGGAAGAGGAGGAGGAGGGCAGAGGGAGGAGGAGGATTACAGAGGAGGACTGTGGGGTCCTTGGTGCTCTCTGACCTTGGTGGTTTTCTTCCAGACCCAACTAGGTAACATCATCAGTGCTAGAAGAAGAAGAAGGAGAAGGAGAAGAGGAGGAGGAGGAGGGAGAAGAGGAAGAGGGCAGAGGGAGGAGGAGGATTACAGAGGAGGACTGTGGGGTCCTTGGTGCTCTCTGACCTTGGTGGTTTTCTTCCAGACCCAACTAGGTAACATTATCCGTGCTAGAAGGGGCATTTGCGGAAAATCTCACACTCTCTTCTAGCATGGATGATGCTACCTAGTTGGGTCATGAAAGGTCTGCAAGAAAACCACCGAGCTGAGAGAGCACCAAGGAGCCCAGTCCTCCTCCTGCTCTTCGTTCTCTCTACACATCCCACTCCCTTCTAGCACTGATGACATTACCGAGTTGGGCCACGAAACGTTCTCCAGGAAAACCACCGAGCTCAGAGGGCACCAGGGACCCCTCGTGTCAATTCCCTTTTATTCATAAAAGATTTGATTCTGCTCGTCCATCGTGGGCGCCCCAAATCCATTCGACCCCCTCGCTCCTCAGAAGTTGGGATTTTACCCGAGTAAGCCTTGTTCCCAGCCTTTGATGACTTGTCCGGTGCCCAAGGAGAAGATGAAGGGCTGGTCGCGAGTTAAACTGCTGTCAAACTCCGTCCCGTCTTCCAGTTTTCCCTGGGAAGGCGCAGAGAGGAAAATTAAACGGAAGGTGAGCGGATCTGCCCAAAGAGCTGCGGATTCTGTTCTAACAGAGGAAGGATTGAGTCTTGTCATCTGCACCTCCATCACTGTCTGGTTCGGCTCTGCCGCCCAACAAGACAGAGACGGACTTCAGAGGAGAATCAGAACGGCAGAGAAAACCATGGCTGCCAACCTGCCTTCCCTTGAGGACCTGCACACTGCAGGAGTCAAAAACAGGGCTGGGGAAATACCTACACACCCCTCGCATCCTGGACATAAAATGACAGAAAATCCTTGATGCTGCCCCCACACGGTCGTAAGTGCGGTCAAAAGTCACTTCCCCACCCCCAGCTGTTAGATTTTTGGTCGCTAAACGAATGGCTGCAAAGCGAAGACTACCTAGGCCTCAAAAGCTGGAAGGGGTTGTTTTTTTTACCCCCAGCGGTAATAAAAGAGCAGGACGCTGGTCTTTATTCCATCTCCCCCTCTTTTATACATTTATTTAAATCTCATATTAAGGCCGTTTATAGCAAGCATTATTCCTAGTGTAGGGGATACCAGCCTGTGGCTCCGGAGCCACATGTGGCCCTTTTCATCCCTCTGCTGTGGCTCCCTGTTGCCGGTCGGCTCCACAATTGATAGAGCTTTCGGTTAGGACAGGTAGAGGGAAAAGAATGCCGCTCTTAGGAGGAGACTCTATGGTGGGGGGAACCAGAATTCCGATCAGCAGAGGAAAAAGGACCCCATGCTAGGAGGAGACTCTATGGTGGGGGAACTGGACTTCCGGTCGGCTCCAGAATTGAACAGGGGGGCTTCCGGTTAGGACCTTTGTGGCTCTTCGAGTGTTTAAGGTTGCCGACCCCTGCCCTAGTCCATTAAGGGATTTTTTTTCTCTGCCAGAGGATGAATTTTCTACAGGGCCCCAAATCTTTGTGGAATAGGGCAATGGAGTATGTATACCAGGGGTCGGCAACCTTAAACACTCAAAAGAGCCACAAAGGTCCTAACCGGAAGTCCCCTGTTCAATTCTCGAGCCGACCAGAAGTCCGGTTCACCCATCATAGTGTCTCCTCCTAGCCCGGCGTCCTTTTTCCTCTGCTGACCGGAATTCTGGTTCCCTCCGCCCACCATAGAGTCTCCTCCTAGCACGGCGTCCTTTTCCCTCTACCTGTCCTAACCGAAACTGTGGTACGGACCGGCAACAGGGAGCCACAGCAGAGGGATGAAAAGAGCCACATGCGGCTCCGGAGCCACACGATTTATACAATCAATCACTAAACAGACCTATTTTGTTGAGTGACTGAACTGCTATTACAAGAGGGAGAGAAACGCCCTTTTCCTTGCACGCTGTGGACGCGTCACTCTTCTGGTTTTTCCTGCTCCCAAATCATCTGGCGGTGGAAATACTCCGTCATCCAGGGCATGGCTGTCCCCAAGGTGTTTTTTCAAGCGGCAACTGGTCTTTCTTGTTTTTCTTTGAAGATGTTTCGCGTCTCATCCAAGAAGCTTAGACTAGAATCATCTAACGATCAGAATAATCTTGTTGTGTTTAAATAATACGGTGACTGGTATTAGAACTGTGTATCAAAACACTGAATAATGAAATAATGAACGATGGTTATCTTAATTGAAATAGATGCAGAGAGTGAAATATGGGAGGTAAGTTAAAAATTAGGATTCTAAGCACATGCCGGCCACATGACCATGGAGACGTCTTCGGACAGCCCTGGCTCTTCGGCTTTGAAACGGAGATGAGCAGCGCCCCCTAGAGTCGGAAATGGCTGGCACCTATGTGTGAGGGGAACCTTTTTACCTCATTATGATGTATGTTTAAATAACACGGTGATTGGCATTAGAACAATATATCGAAACGTGGAATAATGGAATATGTAAGACTATAACTTAATATAAACGTGTATTATTATTATTATTATTATTATTAGAAATACGTAAGCTGGATGAATGTAACAATCTGAAGAGATGAACTGAAGAAGCTTCTTGGATGGGAAGCGAAACATCTTCAAAGAAAAACCAGAAAGTCCAGGTGCCTCTTGAAAAAACACAATCGGGGGACAACATGGGGCTCCCCTTGAGGTGCACCCGAAGACTACAGCTAGTTCAGAATGCAGCCGCGCGGGCAATATTGGGTACCTCTAGGTATTCCCACGTAACACCGCTCCTGCGCGAGCTGCATTGGCTGCCTGTGGTCTTTCGGGTGCGCTTCAAGGTGCTGGTTACCATCTTCAAAGCGCTCCATGGCATGGGACCTAGTTATCTGCGGGATCGCATCCTACCCCATACATCACTTCGGCCGATTCGCTCCCACAGAGAGGGGCTTCTCCGGGTGCCGTCCATTAGGCAATGCCAGCGGGTGACGCCCAGGGGAAGGGCCTTCTCTGTGGCGGGTCCGACCCTCTGGAACGACCTACCCTCCGAACTTAGATCTATCCCGGACCTCCGCTCCTTCCAACTAAAAACCTACTTTTTCCAACAGGCCGGCCTGGCCTAACCTACTGTTTTTAGCCTTAGTTGTTTAGTAGAGAAATTTTAAATTGGGCTTTAGGGATTTTAATGGGGTAGTTTTTAGCACATGGTGTAATTTAATATAGTTTTAATGTATTTATGTATTTATTGTGATGTATTGTGTTTTTATATTTGCCTGTGCACCGCCCCGAGTCCCTTTGGGGAGAGGGGGCAGTTAATAAGTCGAATAAATGAAATGAAATGAAACCATGACCTGGTTGACAAGAATTTCCTCTGACAGCTGATTTGGGGGCAGGAAAGGAAAAATTCAGACGGACAGGAGAGGAAGGTGTGTCCAGAAGCCGAAGGTTTTTATAGCCCCTGAGCTCAAAGGGAAACGTGGGAATGGGGAAATCAGGTTTCTGGCCACGTCATTCTTGGCAAGGAAAGTCCACAAATCACACAGGAGTTTTCCGTGGTCAGCTATTCACACTCTGCTTAAGGCTGCCGCCGCTGAGCCCTGGAGCAGGCCTTGGTGTGAGTCAGCGAGGGTGTGTAGCTGAAAGACAGCTGAGGTGTGCAGACTCCAGGAGGCTGACTCACAATCAGGCTTGCAATAAAAGCCGATTTTCAAGCCGCTTCAGCCTCACGGGAAATTCCTAGGGAGCTCTTCACAAGTGGACCATTTCACAATTGGCCGGCTGTCACACAAAAAAACCCTTGTTGAGTCAAACCATCCAGAATTACGGTCGCGAGTGTGAAAAACGGTCGTAAGTCACTTTTTTCAGGGTTGTTGTAACTTGGAACGGCCACTAAATGAACTGTTGCAAGGCGAGGACTTCCTGGATTGAGGTATGCAAAAGATCCAGAGATACATAGCACTCCGAAGTGGGTGGGATGAAAAAAATGTGGCCGGCTTTTGCATTTGGGAGGATTTTAAGAGGTAAGCATTCTTGAGCCCCTTCCTCACATAGGCCCTGCTCTTCCCTTCTCCTCCCACTTCAACGTAACCTAACAAGTCTTATCTGGTCCTCAAGCCAAAAGGAACTGCCAAAAAACCTGGCAAATTTTAAGATCGGTGGATGTCAACTCCCAGAATTCCCCAGCCAGCATGCTTTAAGGTGGGTGGACTTTAACTCCCAAATCCCCCAACCAGCATGCTTTAAGGTGGGTGGACTTCAACTCCCAGAATCCCCCAGCCAGTATGCTTTAAGGTGGGTGGACTTTAACTCCCAGAATCCCCCAGCCAGCATGCTTTAAGATGGGTGGACTTCAACTCCCAGAATCCCCCAACCAGCATGCTTTAAGGTGGGTGGACTTCAAAATAAAATAAATAAAATAAACTCCCAGAATCCCCCAACAAGCATGCTTTAAGGTGGGTGGACTTCAACTCCCAGAATCCCCAGGCCAGCATGCTTTAAGATGGGTGGACTTCAACTCCCAGAATCCCCCAACCAGCATGCTTTAAGGTGGGTGGACTTCAACTCCCAGAATCCCCCAACAAGCATGCTTTAAGATGGGTGGACTTCAACTCCCAGAATCCCTCAGCCAGCATGCTTTAAGATGGGTGGACTTCAACTCCCAGAATCCCTCAGCCAGCATGCTTTAAGATGGGTGGACTTCAACTCCCAGAATCCCCCAGCCAGCCGGCCGTATTGACTTTGATCCGTGCCGGCCTGGCCACACTCACCGTGTAATGCATGTGGAGCACGTCGCCTTTGCGGGACTTGATGGGACAGTTGTCCACTCGCTTCTTGACGCCGATCTGCAGCTTCCGTTTGCCTTCCGTGCTCAGCCCAGGCGAGCACAGCGCCCACAGGGCTAAGGTCAGCAGCGCCGTCCCCAGGTTCGCCTGCATCGCTGGAGCCCCTGCGGAGGAGGGCCACACGGGTTAGCGGGAGTCGTGAGGCGCTCGGAGATCACGACGCGGTACGGGGCGGCTGGAACGGCATGCAGCGAGGGGCGGCCTCGTAGGGCGGGAGAGCGCGAAACCGAGCCGTTCCGGGAACAGGGGTGGGGGGGCTTGTTCCAGGTGGGAAGAATCTGCAGCCTTGGACATGGGGGGGGGGGGGGGGAATCTCAACATAATTGCAACAGTGGGGGGGGGTGTCCCTTGGTGTTCTCTGAGTTTGGTAGTTTTCTCGCAGACGTTTCATGACCCAACTTGGTAATATCATCAATGCTACAGGGATGTGGGGTTTGCAGGGAGGAGGGAGAGGAGGAGGACGGTGGGGTCTTTGGTGCTCTCTGAGCTGGGCGATTTCCTTGCAGACGTTTCATGACCCAACTAGGTAGTATTATCAGTGCTAGAAGGAAGTGGGGATTGTGGAGGAGGAGGAGAACTGGGAGGTCTTTGGTGTTCTCTTGAGTTTGGTAGTTTTCTTGCAGACGTTTCGTGACCCAGCTGGGTAACATCGTCAGTGCTGGAATAGAATGGGTTTGTGTGGTGTGAAGGAGGAGGAGGAGAGGAGGAAGGAGAAAATGGAGGAGGAGGAAGAAGGGGAGATGTGGGGTCCTGTTTCCTTTAGAGTTTGGTTTGGTTTGGTTTACTTTAGTTTTTAGTTTAGTTTAGTTTAGTGTTTAGTTTAATTTAATTTAGTTGTCACTGCACTTCATACAACAAAATTCTGGTAGACATTTCAATGCCCAACTAGGGAATATCATCAATGCTAGAGGGATGTGGGGTTTGCATGATGATGATGAAGGAGGAGGAGGAGTTTGCAGGAGACCATTAGTTCACTTAATTGGTTCATGACTCTCCTGGCCAAGTTCCGCAGAGATCGGCCTGGCCGCTCTCCAAGCCAGATAAGGTCTGTGACCATAAATCCTCCTTTGAAAGATTTTGCTGGAGGTGAATGAGCAGAATTTACAGCAAATTAATAAAAGGGGTTTTTGTCGGGACAAGGAGTTGGCTTCAGGCTCTCGGGAAGCCTCGGTCAGAACACTTGGCAACTTTTAGGAGGACTTCAACTCCCAGAATTCCCAAGCAAGCAACGGGGAACCCTGGGAGTTGAAGTCCACCTATCTTCAAGTTGCTAAGATTTAAGATACGAGACTGAAGTTTTTCTCCACCTCACCCATCAGGGCCTCAAAGTTGTTCATGCAGGAGGGGGGGGGGGGTGTTGCGCTCGAGATGTGTTTGCAGTTGCATGCTCGCCCCGACTTCAAACTTGGCATGCACCAGCAAGCAGCCCCCCACCTCCCTTCTCCAGAGCCTCCGGACTTACCCGCGTGGCTAACAGGGAGTCGGGCTCTGCTCCCTCCCCTGGTGCCACCAACACCACCACCGTCCAGTGTCTTTCAAGGAATCGCCACCCCAGGAGTTGGCCGAGTTGGCCCTTGGCTTCCTGTGTCACCCACCCGGCTTATCTCTAACCCAACCTTGGCTGCTTTCGGAAGAGGGGACTTCGACTCCCAGAATTCCTGGGTTTCTCAGAACTTGGCAACTTTGAAAGACGTCGGGACTTCAATTCCCAGGATTCTTGGATGGATGGATGGATGGATGGAGGGGCAGGGAATTCTGGGAGTTGAAGTCCCTGCCTCTTAAACCTGTCAAGGGTTGAAAACCATCGCTCTGCTTCTTCCGCTTGTTCTCCCCATCCCTCCTGGTCTGCAGTACCGGTAGTCCTCAACTTACAACAGTCCGTTTAGCGACTGAAGTTACAACGGCGCTGGGCAGGGGGGAAACGACCGATTTTCAGACTTACGACCGTTGCAGCATCCCCCCACAGGGGTCACGCGATCAAAATTCAGACACTTGAGAACGGGCTCATATTTATGACGGTTACGGCGTCCCCAGGGGGGTGTCACGCAATCCCCTTTTGCGACAAGTCAACGGGGGAGCCAGATTCACGCAACGAGACCACATTCACTGACTTAACAACGGCAGCGATTCATATAAAGGTCGTGAAATGGAGCAAAGGTCACTTAACGAACGTCTCACTTAGCAACGTAAATGTTGAGGTCGTACGTCGAGGACTAAACCTGTATCTCCCCACCCCACCCACCCCCAAGCCCACCACATCCCCGTTTCCCCCCACCCCAGGTCGGCTTCCCCACATGCTTCTTTAAGAGACCCCATACCCTCCCTCGCCTTCCCCGCCCTTCCTCGGCCCCTCCTTCTGGAAGGCCCAGACCCTGGCTTCGTTGACCGCTTCCTCCTCGCTACAGTTGGTCACTTTGGCCCACACCCACATGATGCCCGTCCCCGAGGGGTTCCTCACTTTGTGGACCCAGAGGTCCCCCGAGGCCCCTCCGGGAGGGGCGGGCTTCTCCCGGGGGATCCACACCTGGTTCAGCTCCGCCCCGCTCCTCCGGGGGACCGCCCCTTCTTTCCGCCAAGGAAGCCCCGCCGTCCTCTCGGGGACCCTTCCCGGCTTACGGGGCACCCAGACTTGCCCTGTGCTGGCCTCCTCGGTGGGTTCCTTCTGGAGCCAGGCCCCTGCCTCCCGCTTGACCCCTGCGTGGCCGGGCAGCCCCCCCGAGAGGCTGCGGCTGACCCCCAGCGTCAGGAGCCCCATGCTGTCCTCCAGGCGCTCCTGGGGGGCCCCCAGGCCCGGTGGCTGTGCAGGCGGGGGGCGCCCCCTTTCCTGGGCTGGCCCTCCTGGGGGGCCCCGCAGCCTTCACAAAGGCCCCCCGGCCAGGAAGCCCTCTTGTCTTGCCCAGGCTTGCTTTGGCCCCCAGGGGCCACAGGGCCCGACCCCCACAGGTCCCCCTGGGGGCCCCTGGCTGTGGGGCTCCCCCACCTCCCAGGGGCCCCCCTGAGCCCCCCCACTTTGCCCTGGGGGCCCTCCCCGGCCGTCCTGGAGTGTCCCTCCCCGCTCCCACAGGCCCCCCCGCCAGGGGCCCAAGAGACCTGAGTCCCCACGTCCCTCAGCTCCGACCTCTTGGGCTCCAGGCGCTCTTCCTCCGCTTCCCCTTCTCCTCCCCCTCCGCGCCCGCCCGCCTTCCTAGGCCGCTGCCCGCCGCCCGGCTCCAGGCTTTTCGGCGCCCCGCGCCCGGGTCCCCCCCTTTCCTCAGGGCCCCCCATGTCTCCCCCGCGCCCGCCACCCCCCCACTCTCACCTCTCCTGGCCTCAACGGATACCACCCACCCCCCTCTGCGCATGCGCCCTGCCCCCACGCGGGCGCCCGGCGCTTCCGCAGCGGAAGAAGCCGACGCGGGCGCCGCCATGTTTTTTTTCCCTTCCCTCCCCCCCTCCGTGCGCCGGAGTCACGTGACCTGGCGGCCTGTTTTTTCCCCAACCGCAATTTACTATTTATATTTGAATTAAATCCTCCGATGAGAGTCGGGGTGGAGGTTTTACAATCCTAGATTTACAATCCTTAAATATACATATTTATATATATTTAATTTAGATAAAAGGTTGGCTAGCTGGGCCCTTTCACGTGAGGGGGCGTGACGTCACTTCCTCCCCGTGTGAGTGGGGCGAGGGCAGGTTCTCGAGTGGGCGTGGCCAGAGGGGCGGGTTTTCGGACTGGGCGTGGCTAATGGAACCCCTCCTCCTTTTCATCCTACCTGTTAGTAGTGTTTGCTAAGCTTGTCGAAGGGGAAGATGTAATCAGTAAATATTTTAATAATAGTTAATAATAATAGTTAATAATTGATTAATTAAATAATAAACGTCATAATAAGAATCTTCCTTTGGGGGATGGGAGGATAATGTGACTCGCAATTAAAAATCAGATCTCTAATGGGGAGGGGGGGAATAACTTTTAAAGCCCAAAATAAAGATGAAATAAATAGAAATACAGCCCAAAAATAATCAGTGCAATTTATATTGTAACTCTCTCTACATGGGGCTTCCCTTGAGGTGCACCCGGAGACTTCAGCTAGTCCAGAATGCAGCCGCGCGAGCAATTATGGGGACCGCAAGGTCTACCCACGTAACACCGCTCTTGCGCGAGCTGCACTGGCTACCTGTCGTCTTCCGGGTGCGCTTCAAGGTGTTAATTATCATCTTTAAAGCGCTCCATGGCTCGGGACCTAGCTATCTGCAGGATCGGATCCTGCCCCATACATCCTCACGGCCGATCCGCTCCCACAGAGAGGGGCTTCTCCGGGTGCCGTCCACTAGACTTTGTCAGCGGGCGACGCCCAGGGGAAGGGCTCTCTCTGTGGCGGGCCCAGCCCTCTGGAACGACCTTCCCCCCCCCCCCCCGACATTAGAACAACCACGGACCTCCGCTCCTTCCGTCTTAAATTAAAAACTTACTTTTTCTGTCTGGCTGGCCTGGGATAGTCTCCCTGTCTTGGGGGTTTTATTGGGTAGTTTTAATATAGTTAGTCTTATGGGAATTTTAGCACAGGTTTAGTTTAATTTGGTTTTAGAATTGTTTGTATATTTCTTATTGTTTTTACTCTGCCTGTGCACCGCCCCGAGTCCCCATGGGGAGAGGGAGCGGTTTATAAGTATTAAAATTATTTATAAGTATTAAAATTATATGGTGCAAGTAATGACAATCAGAACAGGTGTCACTGCTGTCTGTATTCCACCTGATGCAGGTGTTGGCATGGCGCTCAAACCAATTTCATTGTAATTTTATTACAATATCATTACAATGACAATAAAGATTATTATTATTATTATTATTATTATTATTATTATTATTATTATTATTATTATTATTATTATTATTATTGTCAGAGCTTAATCGAGCAGAATATGAGTGAGACACTCTGGAAAACCTACCCCCAGCTTCAAAAGGGCTTGGAGAGAGTTGCCAGCCCCCTCCTCTGTTCCATCTATCCAAGAGTCACCAGGCTTTTCTAAATATTGACTTATCAAAGGTTAAAGCACTTTTTGTTTTTCCTGGAAAAACCACAGGGGGGATATTCAGCTGTGTCCTTGGGCTTCCTGGTTTGGGAAGGAGACCAATTTAGCTGATAATTCCAGTAAGGTAAAGGTTCCCCTCGCACATCGGTGCTAATCGTTCCTGACTCTAGAGGGCGGTGCTCCTCTCCGTTTCAAAGCCGAAGAGCCAGCGCTGTCCGAAGACGTCTCCGTGGTCATGTGGCCGGCATGACTCAACACCGAAGGCGCACGGAACGCTTGTTCCCTTCCCACCAAAGGTGGCTCCTATTTTTCTACTTGCATTTTTTACCTGCTTTCGAACTGCTAGGTTGGCAGAAGCTGGGACAAGCAACTGGAGCTCACTCTGTTATGTAGTGCTGGGGATTCGAACCGCCAAACTGCTGATGTTTCTGATTGACAACTCAGCGTCTTAGCCCCTGAGCCACCACGTCCCTTCATAATTCCCCCCAAATCATGAATTTCCCCCCAGCTTCTTGGGCTGAAAGACAGGCTGCCTCTGAATATGGACGTTCTTGAACGTCCGAATCGGTCAGTACGGGCAGCCCTTGGCTAAATGCCACATTTAGTTCATTTAGCGACGAAGTTACAACGGCGCTGGGGAAAAAAAGGGTCTTTGGACCGTTTTTCACACTTACGACCACCGCAGGGTCAGGTGATCAAAAGTCAGACGCTTGGCAATGGACTCGTAGTTATGACGGTCGCCGTGACGTGATTCTCTTCGGGCAAGGAAAATCAACGGGGACGCCCGATTCGCTTAACAATTGAGCGATTAAATGATGAGCGGCAGCAATTCACTTAAGCCACTGTGGCAAAAAAAAAAGTTTGTAAAATCGAATCGAATCGAATTTTTATTTATAACCCGCTCTCTCTCCCCGAAGGGACTCGAGGCGGGGCACAGGGAATTAAAAACAGTAAAAAAAGGAATACAAAACGTACATAAATACTAACTAAAACAGGGGTCCCCAACCTTTGCAACTTTAAGTCTGAAGGACTTCAGCTCCCAGAATTCACCAGCCAGCTTTGCTGGCTGGAGAATTCTGGGAGCTGAAGTCCTTCAGACATAAAGTTGCAAAGGTTGGGGACCCTTGAACTAAAAGGCATATTAAACAGAAAACCCTGCGCTAAAATTCCCAAATATTTACTAAAAATCCCTAAACAATCAGAAGAGACTATCCTAGGCTGGCCAAGCGAAAAAGATGTGTTTTTAATTTCAGACGGAAGGAGCGGAGGTCCGTGGTAGTTCTAATATCGGGGGGAAGGTCGTTCCAGAGGGCTGGGCCCGCCACAGAGAAGGCCCTTCCCCTGGGCGTCGCCCGCTGACAAAGTCTAGTGGACGGCACCCGGAGAAGTCCCTCTCTGTGGGAGCGAATCGGCCGTGAGGATGTATGGGGCAGGATCCGATCCCGCAGGTAGCTAGGGCCGAGCTCACTGAACCGAGGTCTCGCTTTACAACAGGAATTTGGGGTCGTAGGCCGAGGACTACCTGTAGTCATTTCTATGTGTTTCCCAAAGGAAAAAGCGGGAGAGGCAGGCAGATGATAAAGGGCTGCATCAACAGAGGGATAGAATCAAGATCACGAGGTGTTAATACCACTTTATAAGGTCTTGGGAAGGCCACACTTGGAATATTTGCATTCAGTTTTGGTCGCCATGATGTAAAAAAGATGTGGAGACTCTGGAAAGAGGGCAGAGAAGAGCAACCAAGAGGATGAGGGGACTGGAGACTAAAACATATGAAGAACGGTTGCAGGAGCTGGGTAGGTCTAGTTTAATGAAGAGAAGGACCAGGGGAGACATGATAGCAGTGTTCCGATATCTCAGAGGGTGCCACAAAGAAGAGGGAGTCAAGCTATTCTCCAAAGCACCTGGGGGCAGGACAAGAAGCAATGGGTGGAAACTAATCAAGGAGAGAAGCAACTTAGAACTGAGGAGGAATTTCCTGACAATTAGAACAATTAACCTCTGGAACAGAAGTTGCCTCCAGAAGTTGTGAATGCCCCAACCCTGGAAGTCTTTAAGAAGTTGTTGGATAGCCATTTGTCTGAAATGGTATAGAGTTTCCTGCCTAGGCAGGGAGTTGGACTAGATGACCTCCAAGGTCCCTTCCAACTCTGCTATTGTATTGTATTATTGTATGATAGTAAGTCTGTGTGTGTGTGTGTGTGTGTTTGCTGTATGTCACCTAGGCCCGAAGACTCTGTTGTCCCCACAGATTTGTGTCGTTTGTCACTTCCCGACAACCACAAGAGAGGGGAAAACAGGTCGTGGTTTAAGAATCATACAATGAAAAGCCACAAATAACGACACACGCACACTGAACTGATGTAACGGCAACTAGCCATGGTTTGTCCAAGAAGCCACAAACAAAGGGATGGATGTATACACGTGAAGTCTTCGAGTTGACCACCATTCATTTTTAGTAACCATTCAGAGTTACAACGGCACTGAGGAAGGCGGTTTACGGCCGCCGGTCGTCGCGTGATGACCGCGTCACAATATCCCCCGTGGTCACAGGATCAAAATTCAACTGGTGTTTCTTTACAACGATTGTAGCATCCCGGGGGGTACACCTGGTTGCCATTGGAGACCTTCCCAACACGCAAAGTCAATGGGGGTGGGTGGGGGAGGGAGCGGGATTCATTTAACAACCACACGATCCACTTAACGACCGCAATGAGTTGCTTAACCACCGTGGCGAAAAGGCCACCCAAGAAAAGTGGGCCTCCCTTAGCAACCATGTGCGTAGCAACGGAAATTCTGATGCCCGGAAGTTAAGCCTGAACCCAATTTTCTGCCGCGGGGCCCCCTCCCCACTCTCAAGCCCAAACTAGCGGGTTGCCTCTGATTCACGCCCAGCAGAGAACGGTCTTCCTTAGCCGATGATAGTCAATGCTCCGTTGGGCTTGACTGTGGCTGCTTGGATTTAGCCGGCGATGCTGGTTTGGCTCTCCTCCGCGCAATTCGTCCTCGGTGCTTCGCGCATCTGGAAGGACCCAAAAAAATAAACAAAAGACACCGAGCTTGTTTTGATCGACGGGCTGGCTCCTGTTTTGGTCAAGAGTTTTGGCAGCATGGCTATCGTTATGAGATAAATGCAGATAAACCCAGGAGAAAAACACAGCATACGTCTCCTTTAGACAATTAATAGTGATATATATATATGTTAGTTTTATGAGCTAATCAATACATTTAAATTTGAGAGACCAAGATAGATCTATTTCGAACTTATTAGCTCTCATCAGTTGGCCACACTCCCCACTGGGATTCGAACCGGGGCTGCAATGCATCCAAGGCAGAAGCCTAGCAATTCAGCCTAACTGGCTCTACCCATTGCATCAGCTGAGACAGGAGTATTTAGTGTAGATAATTGTTTTCACAACTTCTTGTTAGGGCCCCATTAATGGAGGAGACATACTGTTTCCCGCTCTGCCTTTCGGCTCATCACCAGAGACCATCTAGACAGAGAACCATGAGTTACGTTGTGTAATTTTTTTTAGATATGTGTGTTAGTTTTATGAGCTGATCAATAAATTTTATATATGTGTGTGTGTGTTAGGTTTTGAGCTGATAAATAAATAAAGAAGGGAGACGAGGATAAATCTATTTCGAGCTATTTAGCTCTCAAATAGCTCGAAATAGATCTATCCTCGTCTCCCTGATTTATTTATTTATCAGCTCAAAACCTAACACACATATAAAAAAAGTACACAACGGAACTCATGGCTTTCTGTCTAGATGGTCTCTGGTGATGAGTCGAAAGGTAGAAAAGAAAAAGCAGTATAATTCCTTCCTGAATGAAAGAGGGGTTTGGGGGCAGGAGTGGGTTGCTCCCGGCATTACTCCCGGTTCGGTGCATGCAAAAACTTTGTTCGAATCGGACCTGGATGAAAAGGAGGCTCAGCAGAAGCCCCTCACTGAGGACTAGGACCATGGGCTTTCCAAGCAGAGGGAAGACTTGTGGGAGGGCAAGGCCAGGCGCCGGCGCCTGGAGGCTCAGAGGGGCTGAGATGGTCAGCCAGTTCCAGGCCAGCATGCAGCCCCACTGGAACGAGGCCCTCCGGCTCTTCGCTTCCCTCCAGCCTTCGCCCAAAGCCCCCCACCAGGAGGCTGAAGGAGACCCTAAGTGGGAATCTCTGCCCCCTTCTGCCCCACACAAAAGACCCTGAAGGGGGAGACTCTCTGCAGCAACACAATTGCACGTATCCGTCCCAGGAGCCGTAGGTTGAGGACCCCTTGATTGAGTGCAATATAAAAAATGCAACTAATTTTTCTGCCCATCACCCAAATTTTCTCATGCTGGTGACCACTGCTTTAAGACATTAATGTTCCTAAAGGAACACGACTAACCCTAGTGGCTTTCCGTCATTCTGTAATGGTTTGCTGATTGACTTTCTTTTTCACAAAGTCAATGGCGAGTGAAAAGGAAGATAAAGGCATTGCAGAGGGAGAGAAAGCCAGCGCAGAGAGAAGGCAGGGCATCTAAAAGAGGAGGCGATTTTACCTGCATGTCCTCTCGCTGAATTTCATCCCACGCCTCTCGCAATGCCCGGATCGGTGGCGACACACACATTTGCACGTCTGAGGATCCGGGTGCTTTTTCCTGTCCCGACAAGGTGCACAGGACTGACTAGAAGGAGAAGGAAAGAACCGATGAAGCCCCTCAAATGTATTCCAGGTACAAACCGGATGACGACTGGCTGGAAAGAAGGACTGTGCGTTTTTGCAAAAGAAATTGGCCAAGCTTGATTGTTCTGGAACCACTTCCAATGTCTACCCACCAGGACTAATTCTGTGTAAATCAGGTTTATGCGATTTGTTGGAAGGAAAGGGGAAAGGGAAGAGGAAGGAGAGGGGAGGGGAGGGAGGGAGGGGGAAAAGAGGAGAAGGAAGGAAAATTGGAGGGAGGGAGGGAGAAAAGGAAGGAAAAGAGAGAAGGGAAGGAACATTGGAGAGAGAAAGGAAGGCAGAAAAGAGAAGGGAGGAAGGAAGAAAGGAAGGGAAAAGAGAGAAGGGAAGGAAGGAAGATTGGAGGGAGGGAGAAAGGGAAGGAAATGAGAAGGAAAGGAAGGAAAATTAGAGAGAAAGGAAGGCAAAAAAGAGAAAGAAGGAAGAAAAGGAAGGGAAGGAAGGAAGAAAAGAAAATTGGAGAGAAAATGGGAAAAGGGAGGAAGGAAGGGAGATTGGAGGGAGGGAGGGAGAAAGGGAAGGAAAAGAGAAGGAAGGAAAATTGAAGAGAGAATGGGGAAAGAGGAAGGAAGGAAGATTGGAGGGAGGGAGGGAGGGAGGGAGAAAGGGAAGGAAAAGAGAAGGAAAGGAAGGAAAATTGGAGAGAAAGGAAGGCAGAAAAGCAAAGGAAGGAAGGAAAGGAAGGAAGAAAATTGGAGAAAGAATGGGAAAAGAGGGGAAGGAAAGAAAATTGGAGAGAGAATGGGGAAAGAGGAAGGAAGGAAGATTGGAGGGAGGGAGGGAGGGAGGGAGGGAGAAAGGGAAGGAAAGGAGAAGGAAAGGAAGGAAAATTGAAGAGAAAAGAAGGCAGAAAAGAGAAGGAAGGAAGGAATCTTTTACCTAATTGAATTAGATCTGTAAAACATTGTTCTAGATCTGAAAAATACAAAAGAAAAATAACAACATTTAGTGACTTGACTGCCGAAGGGAATATATATATATATATACCTAGATTTAGCAGCCTGTGCATAAACATTTATCATCGCTATTGATTTAAAACAATTGCACACTCTCTTCTCCTCTCTTAAGAATTCTCAGCCTCCGTCCTTCCAAAAGAAAATTAAACTTGCAGCCTTCTTCACCCAGATTTGCAACCAACCATTTCAAAATAAACTACATTCCCAACATATTTTTTTTTGTTGGGCAGAATTGTGACAGCCGAGCCCACCTGAAACCCGGATCTGTTATAATAGACAAGAGGAGGTGACTAATCCTATAGTTTGAGCAGAATAATAACAATAAACTCAGAGCTGCCTGCGTTTTTCAACAACCCTTCCCTGGACCAACAGCAAAGTTGTCCTGAATTTCTAAGCATGCATCCTGAAGTTAATCCCCTCCTTTTAAACGCCCGAAGCGATCGCTTCTTTTATAATGTAAATCCAACATTTGTTGAGGATTTGAAAGCAGGTCTTTGACATTTTTTTTCATGGCTCCCCTGGCCTACTTAACATCAGAAGCTGTCGCCAGTGGACAAAACTCTTTTAAAAGTTTTTCTTTTATTAAGGCACAGTATAACAAGAGGAGAATTCCAGCAAGCTTCTGCCCATTAATTCTGAAAGAACTCAGAATAATGCCTGTTTTACCGTTTTATTGATCAGCACTGCACGGCGGCTGAAAAACGGTGCCTGAAATTTAAACCTTTCTCTCAAAAAAAACCTATATTGGTCACCTGATTTACAATCTCAATCAAACCCCAAAACTCCAAACAGTAACAGAGTTGGAAGGGACCTTGGAGGTCATCTAGTCCAACCCCCTGCTTCCCATTTGCGACCTTCTGATTCACTTAACGACTGTGTTAGTAACTAAACGACTGCAATCATTCACTTAGCAGTGGTAAGAAAGGTCCTAAAACGGGGGCAAAATTTACTTCACAAATGTTTCCCTTAGCAACATAAATGTTGGGCTCGATTGTGGTCGTAAGTCAAGGACTACCTTCTAAAGCCTTACCTGCAGGTGCATTCCAGGTGCTCTTCAAAACTCAGCTGGGTTATATATCTGTTTGGAAAGAGACTAGCCATAACCTAGAAAACAGAAAGAGGCAAATCTTCACTCTAAACATCATTTGGGACTCAGTGCTAAATACTAACATTGTTAGCTCCGGTAGGAAATTGAGGCAGAATTTCAATTTCAATTCAGCATATATATTTCTGGCTGTTTTTTAACATCTCTAGACTGAAGGCTAAAACCTACAATGAACGGTTGCAGGAACTGGGCCTGGCTGGTCTAGGGAAGAGAAGGACCAGGGGAGACAGGAGAGCATCTTCCAGTATTTGAGGGGCTGCCCCAGAGAGGAAGAACGGGGTCAAGCTATTCTCCAAAGCACCAGAGAAGGAAGAATGGATGGAAACTGACCAAGGAGAGATTCAACCTGGACATAAAGAGGAATTTCCTGACAGGGAGAACCATCAACCATGGAAGAGAAGTTGCCTTCGGAAGTTGTGGGAGCTTCATCCCTGGAGGCTTCCAAGAGGAGACTGGACTGCCCTCTGTCAGAAATAGTGTAGGGTCTCCTGCTTGGGTTGGACTAGATGACCTACAAGGTCCCTTCCAACACTGTTCACCTGTAAATTCAGTCAACACCTTGTGTAAATGGTATGTGGGAAATACAGCTGCTAAGGGAACGCTCTAGACAGCTGAGCCCTCAGCGACATACAAATAGTCCTTAACTTACAACAGTTTGTTTAGTGGCCCTGTTTTTCACATGGGCAACTGTTGCAGCAGCCCCCAATGGATGTGGGGGTCCAAATTCAGAGGCTTGGAAACGGGTTAAAAACTCTCTTTATAACCGTCTCGCCTAGCCACCGGAAACTTTGAACTCGACTGTGATCGTAGGTTCGTAGGACTACCTGTATGCAAAACTCAAGAATTCTCCTCCCACCAAGAGGGAGTGAATTTGTGAAAAAACCGGCAAGAAATCAGGAGCCAAAGTTTTGCAAAGTTGGAAAAATAAACGGGGTGTGTTGCCATTTTCTCACGATAAGCCCCGAATGAGCAGGAATTCGAATCCGGAGCTGACTTTCTTCTGGATGTCCGGTTTCCCTCTCCCCCCCCCCCCCCCTTACTTCCAAGATGACTTCCCGGGAACGGCTAGGGGCACAGTCCAAGGAGTCGTCCGAACAGCAGCCGGCACAACGCCGGAGGGCCACGCAGGAGGGGATCATGATGTGGTTGTCCAGAGATGGATGCTCAGCCGTGATGGACACCATCATCTCCTTGGGCTGACAGATGCTGCGGTTGTAGACCTCCAAGAAACGGATCACTGCCAGGGAGACACACCCAGGGTTTTAGCTGGCTCAGCTGTCATCCGAGAAGGCTGGCGCTCGGTTAGGTTCCATTCCTTCCTTCCCTTCCTTCCTTCCTTCTTGCATCCCATCTATCTATCTATTATCTGTCTCTCTTTTTTCTCTTTCTCATCTCTCTCTCTCTCTCTTATGTGTCTTTATCTATCATCTATCTTTCTATTTGTCTGTCTGTCTCTCTACATCTATCTATCTATCTATCTATCTATCTATCTATCTATCTATCTATCTATCTATCATCCCTCTACCTACATACCTACCTACCTACCTGTTAACTCTCTCACCTCTTTACCTACCTACCTACCTACCTCTTATCTATCTCTATCTATCTATCTATCTATCTATCTATCTATCTATCTATCTATCTATCTATCTATCTATCTATCTATCTATCTATCTATCTAATCTGCCAATCTCTCAATCAATCTCTCTATGTATCTATGTATCTATGTATCTTCTCTCGATCTATCAATCGATCAATCTCTATGTATATCTATCTATCTATCTATCTATCTATCTATCTATCTATCTATCTATCTATCTATCTATCTATCATCCCTCTACCTACCTACCTACCTACCTACCTACCTACCTACCTACCTGTTATCTCTCTCATCTCTTTACCTACCTACCTACCTCTTATCTATCTCTATCTATCTATCTATCTATCTATCTATCTATCTATCTATCTATCTATCTATCTATCTATCTATCTATCATCCCTCTACCTACCTACCTACCTACCTACCTGTTATCTCTCTCATCTCTTTACCTACCTACCTACCTCTTATCTATCTCTATCTATCTATCTATCTATCTATCTATCTATCTATCTATCTATCTATCTATCTATCCATCTATCCATCTATCTATCTATCTAATCTGCCAATCTATCAATCAATCTCTCTATGTATCTATGTATCTATGTATCTTCTCTCGATCTATCAATCGATCAATCTCTATGTATATCTTTCTATCTTTCTATCTTTCTATCTTTCTATCTATCTATCTATCTATCTATCTATCTATCTATCTATTTATCTATCTATCTATCTAATCTGCCAATCTATCAATCAATCTCTCTATGTATCTATGTATCTATGTATCTTCTCTCGATCTATCAATCGATCAATCTCTATGTATATCTATCTATCTATCTATCTATCTATCTATCTATCTATCTATCTATCTATCTATCTATCTATCTATCTATCTATCTATCTATCTATCTATCTATCTATCTATCTATCTACAGTACTTATCCATCCATCCATCTATCTATCTCCTCTATTATACAAATTTCTATGGTTACCCTTTTCACCCATAGGTGACTCAGGACAGCTTATAGCATTAACAATCCACACCACAGAACTCCATAAAACATTTATTTTATAATAAATGTTTTATCATAACTATACATGAAAACCCCATTTATTTTACCCATTCCACACGAGAGCAGGCATATAAATAAGGGGCACTCACCCCCCTCCCACGCTCCACGCAAAACATCCTCAGTTCTCAGCGTCTTTTAAGAGGGGTTTTGCTACGATTTCCGGCTGTGGGGTCGAAGACATTGGAGGTGTGATCCAAACCCATTGAAAGAACTGGAGTGAGGCAGGTTTTATGGGTGGGAGGGGGCACCTCATCTTCACACACCCCCAATCCCATCCTTACCTTCCATAGTGGGCAGCATCTCCTCAATCTCAACCCCCTTGTGCTCAGAGAGGGGCATTGTCTGTCAATAGGAAAAGAAAAAGGGAGGAATCAGGATTTATTTCCATTGTTTCTAGGGTTCTAGCATATCTCAAGACTTAAAGTGGACATCCAAAACGTCAACCAAAAAGCACAACAAAGAATATTCTTTCTGGGCCAACTCAGGAAGCTCACACTACCCAAGGAGCTGCTGATACAGAATCATTGAGTCCATCACTGTCTGGTTTGCCTCTGCATCCCAACAAGACAGAGACGGACTTCGGAGGAGAATCAGAACTGCAGAAAAAAGCCATGGCTACCAGCCTGCCTTCCATTGAGGACCTGCACACTGCAGGAGTCCAAAAGAGGGCTGGGAAAATATCTACAGACCCCTCGCATCCTGGACATGAATTGTTCCAACTCCTGCCCTCAAAACGAGGCTATAGGGCACTGCACCCCAAGACAACTAGACACAAGGAGAGTTCCCCCCCCGAATGCCATCCCTCTGCTAAAGAAATAATTCCCTCAATACTGTCAAATAATTTACTAAGACTGTATTCCTATTCTTCTTCTCTTCCTTCCTAGTATCTCTCCCCACCGCCCCACGTATGACTATAACCATGTTGGTTGTATCTTTAAAATTTATATTGTTTTATTTGTTTCCTAGTATGATTTGATTGTTTATGAGTAACCTATGACTATCACTAAGTGTTGGAACTTATGATTCTTGATGAATGTATTTTATTTTTTCTTTATGTCCACTGAGAGCATCTGCACCAAAGACAAATTCCTTGTGTGTCCAATCACACTTGGTCCATAAAGAATTCTATTCTATTCTATTCTATTCTATTCTATTCTATTCTATTCTATTCTATTCTATCCCATCCCATCCCATCCCATCCTATTCTATATACAGTTCTCTCCTTCCATTGGTGCAAAATGGGATGATCAATGCCACCCAGAAATCGGAAACCGAGCCATTCAAATAGAATAACAGAGTTGGAAGGGACCTTGGAGGTCTTCTAGTCCAGCCCCCTGCCCCTTACACCACTCCACACAAATGGTTATCCAATCTCTTCTTAAAAACATTTTCTGGGAGGAAGGATGGATGGATGGATGGATGGATGGAAGGAAGGAAGGAAGGAAGGAAGGAAGGAAGGAGAGAGGGGGAAGGGACCTTGGAGGTCTTCTAGTCTACCCCACCCCCCACCCCCGCTCAGGTAGGAAACCCTACACCGTTTCAGACAAATGGTTTTCCAATCTCTTCTTAAAAGCTTCCAGTGTTGGAGCATTCAGAACTTCAGGGGGCGGGTTAAATAAAACCAACCAGACCAATGCAAAGGAACTGCGCCTGTGCCAGGGCTTGGCATCTCTGCCCAAACCTCTTTCGGTTCTGGGCACGCAATTTGGAAAAAAAGTCAAGACGGGGAAAGCCACGCCGCTGCCTTTAGACTGGGGCAAAGCCCTCGTCTCTCGTCTCCCACGGGGTAGCGCCTGCTGCCCCCTGCCCAGCTCCCCGGTGCCCATCCCACCACCCGGCATTTCGCACTGCCACCTACCGTCGGCGCGCAGGTTGGCAGCTGCCAAGCTGCCATCCAGAGAAGGCAGAGGAAGAAGCCACCCAGCGCTTTCATGGTCAAGGGGCCAAGGGTAGGGTGGGTGGGTGGGCTTCGGAAAGGTCCCCCACCTCTCGCCAGGGAACAAGCTGGCTTCAGACCAAGGTCGGGCTTGCTGCCAGCTTCTGCCAGGAAGAGAAGCAGCCTGCCAATTCTCCTCCTTCAAATAATGCAGATTTTCGTTTAAAAAAAAAAAAAATGCCCAGGAAGCTGAGATCTCAAGGGCACCGGAGACGAAGAAGCTGCTGCAGCTGACTCTCGTTTCCCTCTTCCTCTTTCGAAGCCATGCCCTTCCCAGGTGAGGTCGCCACAGGTGCCAGGTGAAGGCAGAGGCCGCAGGTGACCTCCGCCGTCCAGACGGGGGGGCAGGTGGGATGCTGGCCAGTGGCCACCCACCGGGCCGGAGAGAAGGAGCTGCTAGCTGGGCGGGCAGGGTGGCCGTGAGCGGGTGTTCATGTGACCGCAGAGTGCCAGGCTGGGGAGGGGAGGCAGCCCAGCGAGGTGGGGAGGGAGAGGAGGCAGGCAGGCAGGCAGCCAGAAATCCGGAGGGGAGAGGACTTTGGGTCTCGGAAGGGAAGGAGGACGAGGGGTAGCGGAGTGGCTCTTTTCCTTAGTTAGTGGTTGGCCTTTCTCTTGTTATTTGGGGCAAACGACTCCAGGCAAGGGAACTACCCAGCCTACCGTCCTCTTCCTCACT
The DNA here is from genome assembly GCA_039707465.1 of Rhabdophis nuchalis. Lineage (NCBI taxonomy): Eukaryota > Metazoa > Chordata > Lepidosauria > Squamata > Natricidae > Rhabdophis > Rhabdophis nuchalis. The sequence goes on from CM077662.1 coordinate 4,829,961, forward strand.
AAAACAACCCTGCGAAGTGGGATGGTGAGAGAGAGAGAGAGAGAGAGAGAGAGAGAGAGAGAGAGAGAGAGAGATTGGCGCAGCCAGCCAGCCGGCTTTTGAGTGCCTGGGGTGGGACTAGAACTCAGCGTCACCTGGCAAGTGGTCCGAAGTCACCCAGTTAGCTCTTAGGCCTAAGGCGGGAGTTAGGACTAGAACTCCCCGTTTCCTGGTGATTGGCACCATTCCCGCCCCATCGGCTTTTGTGCGAAAGGCATGCTAGAATTCACAGTCCCCTGGCGATTGGTGCAGTCACCCAGCTGGCTTTCATGTCTACGGCAGGACTAGAATTCACCGTCTCCTGGTGATTGGCCCAAAGTCCAGTCAATTCTCATGGCTAAGGCAGCACTAGAATTCACCGTCTCCTGGTGATTGGCCCAAAGTCATGCAGCCGGCTCTCCCCCAATCGGCTTTCATGCGTAAGGCAGGACTAGAACTCCCCGTTTCCTGGTGATTGTCACAAATTCCCCCAATCGGCTTTCAGCAAAAGGCATGCAGTGTCTCCTGGTAATTGGTGCACTCATCCAGCTGGTTTTCATGTCTAAGGCAGGACTAGAACTCACCGTCTCCTGGTGATTGGCCCAAAGTCACCCAGCTGGTTTTCATGCCTAAGGCAGGACTAGAACTCACCGTCTCCTGGTTATTGGCCCAAAGTCACACCAGCTGGCTCTCAGGCCTACAGAGGGACTAGAATTCCCTCCGTAGGCTAGGTCAATCCTGGTGATTGACCTAGCTGGCTTTCAGGCCTAAGGCAGGACTAGAATTCACCGTCTCCTGGTGATCGGCCCAAAGTCACCCAGTTCTATTTTATTTTAAGGTTTATTTTAACCGGATTTTTTCAAATCCAAGATACTTTATTTATCGCTTTCCTGTGGCATTTTATTCCATGTGTGTAAGCCGATTAGAGTCGCATTGCATAGAGATGGGTGGCATATAAATTTGATAAATACATAAATAAAATCGGAGGAAAAAAATATTCTTTTTTAGCTCCAGCACTGGAGACTGCTGTGCCATCTCTTCATTTGGCCATGGGTGAACCCTTGTGGCATTTAAGTTAATGCTTCCTAATCTGATCAGGCAAGGCCAGGGCCTGCTTATGTCCGTCAAGCCGAACATTTCAGGAGTGCCCGCACCAACAAAGCTAGCAATTCAGGGTTCGGGTTTCCTTGTGCGCTAGCTTTCTAAGATGCGAGGAAGGCGGCAAGGTGGACCCGGGGGTGGGAATTTTGAGAACGGCTGCTTAATATCCGCTGGGCTCTTTGACGTAGGCCATGTCGGCGTTCGAACGCATGAAACCAGAAACGAATCAGGCGCATTCCGGCTTGTGGGTACGGCTCTCGTCACTGTGGCACCGAATTCGAATCTGTCCCCAGCACTGTTTGTCCTTCTCCCGTGACCTTGGCTTCCCAGCACATCTTCGCCCACCCCCCGGTCCACTTCGATTAACTCCTTAGTTGAAGTGATAGTCAACACTGCATTTGTGCCGAGTTCGCCTGGGGAACTCACCGCCACTGGACATAGATGCCATCGCTCCTTCGGATGGGATTTCGGAATGGGACGAGCCGGATTTGGGGAGGAAGAGGCTAGTAGGGGGAGGGGTGTAACCAGGGGGGTGTCTGTGCTAGGGACCCCCACATCAAGGGTGTGGCGGTCATCTTTCAACCGCTTCCCAAGGATGGGCAAATAAAAGGTTGGGTTTAACAAGAATGGGGTATTCTTCAGATCTATCCCTAATGTGTCCGTTGTGGGTTTCGCAGGAGAGTTTCTGTTGACCTCCTTTTGTGTTCCCACCCTGACAACACACACGCACACGCACGCACGCACCCAAGTTGTGGAAAAGATTCCTTCTCCCATCCCCATTTTTTTGCACACTTGAGATGACACCAAAATTCACACCTGCTTCTCACCGCAATTGTGAGGCTGGCAGAAAGCAAGCCAAGGAAGAACGAATTGTGTATGTGTAGAAAAAGAGCTCAGATTGTCTGTCTCTCTGTCTGTCTGTCTGTCTTTCTGACAGGTTCTGGAGAACCAGGAGTGGAAATTTTAAGTAGTTCGGAGAACCGGTAGAGAAAGGTTTGAGTAATTTGGAGAACGGGTAGAGGAAATTTGGAGTAGTTCAGAGAACCTGCAAATGCCACCTCTCGGTGGCCCCAGAGTGGGGTGGGAATGGAGATTTTGCAGCATCCTTCCGCCGTCACGCACACCAAGCCATGCACACAGAACCGGTAGTAAAAAAACAAATGAATTTCACCACTGTGTTTGTCCCATTTGGGCCTGTGGGTATAGATCCTGCCCCTTCCACCCACCCAAATCCCCTTTTCCTGGCAGTCCCGAGCGGGCAAGACGCAGAACCTCCTTGGGGAAACGAGGATGATAGAGAGGAAAGGCAGCGACTGGCTTCTATTGACAAGAATTGGGGAGCAAGGGAAGGGGGTCCGAATGGGGGGGAGACACCGAGGGTCTGGAAAAGGGCCGGCGGCAACTGGATTGCTTGGCAGTTCAGACGGGAGGAGCCGTATCCTTTGAGTCCAAGGTTTCAGAGTGTGGTTTAGGGGAGGTGGGCTCTTCCTCCGGGATTGGGGGCTGCTTCTGTCGTAGACGCTCTTCGTGCCTGGCTCTATGGTGCAGGGGAGGGAGGGGGGAAAAGGAGGGTCAGAAACAGTCCTCAAGCAAGAGCCCCCCAAATCCCCCACCTTTCGCTGATGTCTTCTGGAGGGGCTGGCCTACAAGTCCCAAAATTCTCTGCCAGCAGGGCTGATGAGGATGGGGGGCGGGGGGGATGATCAGCACTCCCAGAGAGGCCCCTCCCTTGCAGGATATCAGTCAAAGGTGCCCCCCCACCAGGGTGTAGTGGGAAATGTGTCTATTGATTAGGATGGCTTCTAACACTGATATGGGTTTGTAACCAATGCAGAGGGCTGGGGAAGGAAGGAAGGAAGGAAGGAAGGAAGGAAGGAAGGAAGGGGAAAGAGGGAAGGAAGAGGAAAGAAGGAAGGAAGGAAGTTAAGAAGGAAGGAACAGGAAAGACGGAAGAAAGAAAAGAAAGAAGGAAGGAAGGAAAGATGGAAGGAAGGAAGAAAAGGAAAGAAAGATGGAAGGAAAGAAGGAAGGAAGAAAAGAAGGAAAGAAAGATGGAAGGAAAGATGGAAGGAAGGAAGAAAAGAAGGAAAGAAAGATGGAAGAAAGGAAGGAAAGAAGGAAAAAAGGAAGGAAGGAAGAAAAGAAGGAAGGAAGGAAGGGGAAAGAGGGAAGGAAGAGGAAAAAAGGAAGGAAGTTAAGAAGGAAGGAACAGGAAAGACGGAAGAAAGAAAAGAAAGAAGGAAGGAAGGAAAGATGGAAGGAAGGAAGAAAAGGAAAGAAAGATGGAAGGAAAGAAGGAAGGAAGGAAGAAAAGAAGGAAAGATGGAAGGAAGGAAGAAAAGAAGGAAAGAAAGATGGAAGAAAGGAAGGAAAGAAGGAAAGAAGGAAGGAAGGAAGGAAGGAAGAAAAGAAGGAAGGAAGGGGAAAGAGGGAAGGAAGAGGAAAGAAGGAAGAAAGTTAAGAAGAAAGGAACGGGAAAGACGGAAGGAAGAAAAGAAGGAAGGAAGGAAGTAAAGATGGAAGGAAGGAAGAAAAGAAGGAAAGAAAGATGGAAGGAAAGAAAGAAGGAAGGATGGATGGAAGAAAGGAAGGAAAGAAGGAAGGAATTGGAAGGAAAGGAAGGAAGGAAAAAGGAAAGAGCAGAAGGGAAGGGTGGAAGAGGATGGGGAAGGGGAAAGATGGAAGTAAGGATAAAACAGGGAAAGAGAAAGGAAAAAGAAAAAGGAATGGAAGAGCCATCCTTTGCCACTGCAACATTTTTCTCAGCCGGCTGCCCATGAAATCCATCTTTCGTTATCTCGGTTAAATTTTTTTTCCCCTTCGGATTTCTTTTTTTATTTTAATCTCTAGCGCAAAACAAAAATCGAGATATGTGTGTCCATCTATACCTGGCTTGTTCCTTTGCCTTAGTCAGGGCCTGGGTGATCAGGCGGTCCCTCTCGTCCATGAAGCCCGTGTGAAGTTTTGCGATCTGCCTGCACGACAAACGGAAGGGCGTTTCAAGGGGCCGCCACGAAACGGGAGAGGACGGGGAGAGGCAGCAGGGAGGAAGGCAGAATTCCCGCCTTTGGGAATTTGAGAGGAGAGATCGAGATCCCCTGCCTTCCCTCCATCAGCTACTGGACAGCCACTTGTCTGAAACGGGATGGGGTCTCCTGCTGGAGCAGGGGGTTGGACTAGAAGACCTCCAACTCAGTCCCTTCCAACTCAGTTATTCTGTTACTCCTTCCTTCCTTCCTTCCTTCCTTCCTTCCTTCCTTCCTTCCTTCCTTCCAAAAAAGAAAGTTTTTAAGAAGAGGTTGGACAGCCACTTGTCTGAAACGGGATGGGGTCTCCTGCTGGAGCAGGGGGTTGGACTAGAAGACCTCCAACTCAGTCCCTTCCAACTCAGTTATTCTGTTACTCCTTCCTTCCTTCCTTCCTTCCTTCCTTCCTTCCTTCCTTCTTTCCTTCCTTCCTTCCAAAAAAGAAAGTTTTTAAGAAGAGGTTGGACAGCCACTTGTCTGAAACGGGATGGGGTCTCCTGCCTGAGCTGGGGGTTGGACTAGAAGACCTCCAAGGTCCCTTCCAATTCTGTTATTCTTCCTTCCTTCTTTCCCTCCTTCTTCCTTCCTTTCTTCTCCCTCACTGGGGAATTTTAAGAAGCAACTGGTCAACCATTTGTCTGAAATGGTGGAGGGTCTCCTGCTTGAGCAGAGGGTTGGACTAGAAGACCTCCAAGGTCCCTTCCTTCCTTCCTTCCTTCCTTCCTTCCTTCCTTCCTTCCTTCCTTCCTTCCTTCCTTCCTAAAAAGAAAGTTTTTAAGAAGAGGTTGGACAGCCACTTGTCTGAAACGAGATAGGGTCTCCTGCCTGAACCGGGGGTTGAACTAGAGGACCTCCAAGGCCCCTCCCAACTCTGTCCTTCCTTCCTCCCTCCTTCCCTCCTTTCCAAAAAAGACGGTTGTAAGAAGAGACTGGACTGCCATCTGTCAGAAATGGCGAAGGGTCTCCTGCTTGGGCAGGCGGGAGGGGGGGTTGGACTAGATGACCTACAAGGTCCCTTTCCAATTCTGTTAACCTAAAAGAAAAAGCTGCCAAGATTGGGCACCCCTGCCCTGAATTATTAAGGTGGCATGTGACACTTGTCAGCTGGGGAATTCTGGGAGTTGAAGTCCACAGGTCTCCAAGCTGCCAAGATTGGACGAAAAATGGCTTTGTGGATCCCGATGGGCTCGTTTTAACGGTCCGCGAAGGAGACCCGCGTCACGCCTTGGCTTCGAATTTCTCTCCTCCCCTGGCATGGCTCCTTGCCAACCGCCGCTAACCCGCCGTCTGGCTCTTTTTACGCTAATCCTCCGCCTCATTAGCCAGCTGTGACCAGGGGAAGATTAATCAGGGACGGCCTTTAATCAAATCTCAGGCAATTAAACACTCCACTTCAGCCCCAAAGTAACCATGGCCAGTGCTTAAAAAGGCAGCTGGGAAGAAACAGATGGAATCAAATCTTGGGCGCCGGTGAACAGCAAGATGGAGGTGGGTGGGTGGGGGAGTCCCGTTGACACCCACACACACACCCCGCTGGGGAAAATACTTTGCAAATTATCCTAATTCTCCCCCCAACAGCTGGGTGAATGTGCTGCTTGACACAGCCATCGGGTGCTCGCTCAAGCCAGCTTTTCCCCGTCTGTCAGCATCCCGGCCCCTTGGGTTGGCATAACTTGTGCGAACGGCCTTGGGAGACGGAAGAAGGAAGGAGTCGGAGCCCGGGCCACTGTCTGATAAAGAGAACGCCGATTCCTCGATTAGAAAGGAGGGTGGGGAAAGCATTTCCTCTCTGGGAAGGCGGGAAAACAGAGTAACATAGTCGGAAGGGACCTTGGAGGTCTTCTAGTGCAACCCCCTGCTCAGGCAGGGGACCCTATACCGTTTCAGACAAACGGTTTTCCAATCTCTTCTTAAAAACCTTCTTTTTGAAGGGAGAAGGAAGGAAGGAAGGAAGGAAGGAAGGAAGGAAGGAAGGAAGGAAGGAAGGGGTTGGAAGGGACCTTGGAGGTCATCTAGTCCAACCCACCGCCCAGGCAGGAGACCCTCCACCATTTCGGACAGAGGGCAGTCCAGTCTCTTCTTGAAAGCCTCCAGGGACGAAGCTCCCACAACTTCCGAAGGCAACTTCTGTCCCATGGGTTGATGGTTCTCACTGTAAGAATATTTCTCCTTATTTCCAGGTTGAATCTCTCCTTGTTCAATTTACATCCTTTATTCCTTGTCTGGCAGGAAGGGAGGGAGGGGAGGGGAGGGGAGGGAGGGAGGGAGGGAGGGAGGGAGGAAGGAAGGAAGGGAGGGAGGGCAATAGCAATAGTACTTAGATACCACTTCACAGTGCTTTTTCAGTCCTCTCTAAGCGGTTTCCAGAGTCAGCCTCTTGCCCCCAACATTCTGGGTCCTCATTCGACCCACCTCGGAAGGACGGAAGGCTGAGTCATCCTGGAGCCGGTCAGGATCGAACCGCTGGCAGTGGGCAGTGAGTTAGCCTGCAAGGAGCCCTTACCTGTATGATAGGAGGTGAACGAAGAGGCTCCCGGACATGATCAGCAAACAGTACATTGCGATCCTCAGGTTGCGTTGCTGCCTCCTCTTGAACTCGTGGTCTGAATACCACTCTGGAGGCGTTTTATGGAATTCTTGCCAGTACGCATCGTCTGGATTTCTGCTGGGGGGGCGGGGGGTAGAGAGAAGATCATGGATGAGAAAAAGGGAAGGGAAGGGACCCAGAGGCCATGCGTAGGACGTAGGACGACCCCTGAAAGTATTTTCAAAATATTTATTTTTACCCCAATACAGGTAGTCCTCGTCTCACGACCGCAAGGGAGTCCCGACATTTCTCTTCCTAACCGAGATGCTTGTTGAGCTGTCGCAACTTCGAACGGCCGCTAAACGAACGCTTGGTTTACCCACATAACACCGCTCTTGCGCGACCTGCACTGGCTGCCTGTCGTCTTTCGGGTGCGCTTCAAGGTGCTAGTTATCATCTTTAAAGCGCTCCATGGCACGGGACCTAGTTATCTGCGGGATCGGATCCTGCCCCATACTTCCCTGCGGCCGATCCGCTCCCACAGAGAGGGACTTCTCCGGGTGCCGTCCACTAGGCTGTGCCAGCGGGCGGCGCCCAGGGGAAGGGCCTTCTCTGTGGCGGGCCCAGCCCTCTGGAACGACCTTCCCCCCGAAATTAGAACAACTACAGACCTCCGCTCCTTCCGTCAAAAACTTAAAACACACTTTTTCTGCTTGGCCGGCCTAGGTTAGTCTTCCGTCTGAATAGGGTTTAGGGGATTTTAGTTAATTTTAAAATTGGGGAATTTTAGCACAGGGATAATCTTGTTTAATTTGTCTTTTATGTAATTTATTTATGTATATTTATTGGTATTTTTAATTTCCCCTGTGCCCCTTTGGGGAGAGGAAGCGGTCTATAAATAAAATTTATTGTTATTGTTGTTGTTGTTGTTGTTGTTGTTGTTGTTGTTGTTGTAAGTCCAGGACTCCCTCCTCTGCACTTACTCCCTGCGCTCACTCACCTTCCCGCTTCCTGAGAGTGATCGGAAGTAAAAGGGCCTCCGGTCGAACGTCCGCGGGAGCCTGCATGCTGCCCCTGGGTCTTCTGGTGCCTTGGCTGGCGATGGACGTAAGGATCGCCGAAGGGGTCTCGGGCCGAACCGCGGCGGGCTTCCTGCTGCTGCCAGGTCCTCTGCATGGTTTGCTGGACGTCGTAATCTCGGCGGCTTTTCTCTCGGCTCAAAGTGTTGTAGGCCTCGTTCAGCTTCACAAACTGGCTGTGCAGCTCGGGGTTGGTGGGGTTGCTATCAGGATGGAGCTGCAAATGGTGGGAAAAATGGGAGCAGGGATAATCCTAAAACCATAAGTCTCAGCCAGGGGGCGGGGTTGTCCAGTTGCCGGGTGGGCGTGGCCCATGGTGTCAACTCCTAAAGTTGCCACAGTGAGGAAAGTGGGGTGGGTGGGTGGGAGGGGAAGCATCCCAGGCATACTTTCGGCTAGAATCGGATCTCAGATTACTCGCAGGAGGCTTCGGAGGGGTGCACCTCATTGGGGAATGTGATTTATGACACAGACCAAAGGGTGGGAAGGAACAGGGGTAAAGTTCAGCGATAATTCAATCGAGGCTCGGATCCGACTGCCCAAAGGCCTTGCCAAAAATAAATGCCCCTAATAAATGACTAGTTTTCTTTTGAAACTCGGCTCGAGACTCATGAATCAATTAGGGCCTTTTTGGGAAACCTGATACATGGAGGGCGTGGCCCACGTGGCCTCCTGCACCCCGGCATGGTTTGAGTTACACCCCACCATAAGTTTTGAGTTTTAAGGCAAAGTAAACAGAACGGTGCAAGTAGGCATTGTGTCTGAGGTTGTCCTCCACTTACAACTGTTCCTTTAGCGACGGTTCAACATCACAACAGGTTGCCGAGGTGGGGGGAGGGGAAATGACTTATTCTTACCCTATTTGGGGATTTTTGTTAAAAAAACACCTTATTTTATACTTTAAACAAGCTTCATTTTGGATGAACAGATCGTGAAGCTCGGCTGAGTTTGCAGTAATAGCTGAATTGACTCGGTCGATTCCAGAGGGAAACTATATTTACTTTCTAAAAGACTGGAGCCCTTTGTAAATGTTTTGCTGACGATCGATAAAAGCGAATGGCTGATTTAGGGATTTATTGATTAAAGGGGCGTGTTGATAGGAAGAAAGCAACTGTGATAGGCAGCATGGGAGGGTAGAGAGGCAGCTGTGGCTGTTTTATAAGTGCTGCGGAGAAGATTGGAAGTTGCTTTTTAGATATATTTTTAATATGTTTTTCTTATCCTTTACTTTTTAAAAACCCCTTTTATAGTTTTTTTCTCTTTTGCTATTTCTTCTACGTTTCTGCCGGTTTTAAGCTATGGCACCAAGCTACAAAGCGGGAGACTGGGAGTTCTAGTCCTGCCAAAGATACGAAAGCCTGCTGGGTGACTTTGCATCAGTCACCAGGAGATGGGGAGTTCTAGTCTTGCCTTAGGCATGAATGCGGATTGAGGGAATTTGTGTCAATCACCAGGACCCAGGGAGTTCTAGTCCCACCTTAGACACAAAAGCCAGTTGATTGACTTTGTGTCAATCACCAGGAGACGGGGAGTTCTAGTCCCACCTTAGACACAAAAGCCAGTTGGTTGACTTTGTGTCAATCACCAGGAGACGGGGAGTTCTAGTCCCACCTTAGACACAAAAGCCAGTTGGTTGACTTTGTGTCAATCACCAGGAGACGGGGAGTTCTAATCTCACCTTAGACACAAAAGCCAGTTGGTTGACTTTGTGTCAATCACCAGGAGACGGGGAGTTCTAGTCCCACCTTAGACATGAAAGCCAGCTGGTTGACTCTGCATCAATCACCAGGAGACGGGGAGTTCTAGTCCCACCTTAGACACGAAAGCCAGTTGGTTGACTTTGTGTCAATCACCAGGAGACGGGGAGTTCTAGTCCCACCTTAGACACGAAAGCCAGTTGGTTGACTTTGTGTCAATCACCAGGAGACGGGGAGTTCTAGTCTCACCTTAGACATGAAAGCCAGCTGGTTGACTCTGCATCAATCACCAGGAGACGGGGAGTTCTAGTCCCACCTTAGACACGAAAGCCAGTTGGTTGACTTTGTGTCAATCACCAGGAGACGGGGAGTTCTAGTCCCACCTTAGACATGAAAGCCAGCTGGTTGACTCTGCATCAATCACCAGGAGACGGGGAGTTCTAGTCCCACCTTAGACATGGAAGCCGGCTGAGTGACATTGGCCCAGTTCCTCTCCCTCAGCCCAACCCGCCTCGCAAGGCTGTTGTTATAGGGGAAAGAGGCGGAGACAGGTGTGCTGGACATGTTTTCCGCCTTGAGTTATTGGAAGGAATAATTCAGCAGGTAAAAGAACCTGCATGGAGAGTCCCTGCTAAACCGAACAAGTGAAAATGGAATTAAACTTCATGTCACCCAGCAAAGTGGCGAGTTTATGATTCAGTCCATTGTTGCAAAGAGCATGGGGCCAACCCAGCTGTTCGCACAACGTTCGTCATTCAGGGTTACTGTGTGTTTTGTGAACCTGGCAGCTGTGGCGAGTTGGCGATTCGGTGTATGGTGGAAGCTTAGGGGGGGAAAAAGGACAAACAGACAAACGGGCCTTTGTGTCTTACGCAGGCATGACGAACAGTGTGAGCCTGTTTTCCTGAGCTGCGCCGTGCATCGAGGCAGTGTGAAACTCATCGATTGTGCAAAGGTTAGTTCGTCCGTGCCCCGATACCAACATTGACCCAAGAGTGAAATAATTCAGAACGAGGGCAAGAGAGGGGCTGCCTGAGGGGAACTGTGTGTCTCTCCTCCTTGAAACCGCCAGAGTTAAAAATCAAATTGGAGAGGGTGGATCAAAAAGAGGAGGAAGGGAATAGGAGGAGGAGGAGGATGGAAGGAAGAGGTGAGAAAAGAAGATGGAGGAGAGGAGGAAGACAGAAGGAAGAGAAGGCAAGAAGAGAAGATGGAGAAAAAGAGGAGGAGGAGGAGGAGGACTGATAAACCAGCCTTTGGGAGATTCTAGCCACCTTATCACAAGATTAAAAAACAACTTTATAAAACAAAAGATTAAGATAGTAAACCACAGTATGAGATAAGAAATTTTGAGAGAGAGAGAAAGAGAGAACAATTCATCAGTGGAACTGCCTACCACCAGAGGGATTGGCTGTGCCGTCACTGGAGGCTTTCAAGAAGAGACTGGACAACTATTTGACCAAAATTATCTAAGGGCTCCTGATTGACCAGGGGGTTGGACTAGAAGACCTCTGAGGTTCCTTCCAACTCTGTTACTGTCAATGCCTACAAGCCCCTATAGATCTTCCTAGCCCATGGGGGGCGGGTGTGTGTGTGTGTGGCTGTGGTTCAGTGCTGCCCTCTTCAGGGAGAAGCCAAAAATTGCAAACTGGCTTTCACAGACCTGAACTAGGTTTTTTAACTACGTTTCAAGATCTAGCCACCGGCCCTTGCTTTAGCCATCGCTGTCAAATCTGAGCTTTTGAAGGAACACGAGGAGGTTTGAGGGACTCTGCATCGTAGGCTTTGTCATTTCATCTGACATTTTCAACGCAGTCTTCCAAAGGAGGGCTCTGTCTCCTTCCTTGCCCCCCACTCCCGCTCCGTCCCAAAGTGGAAGCTTACCTGTTTGGATTTCCTAAAAAAGGCTTGTTTGATCTCCTTCGAAGTAGCATCCTGTTTGATCCCCAGAACTTCATAGTGGCTAATATGCCTGGCTGAAGACCTAGAAGGACGACACGGTTACTCTGCTGAAGACGACAATAATCTTATTGGCATGATGATGATGGTAATTGCTAATTGCTACTTTGGATGTACACTGAGAGCTTCTGCACCGGAGACAAATTCCTTGTGTGTCTTGGGCAGTTCGATTCTCACCAGGCTCAAGATTGACTCAGCCTTCTGTCCTTCCGAAGTGGGTAAAATGAGGACCCGGATTGTTGGGGAGGAAAGAGGCTGACTCTGTAAACCGCTTAGAGAGGGCTGCAAAGCACTGTAAAGCGGTATATAAGTCTAAGGGCTATTGCAGTTGCCCTTCCTTCCTTCCTTCCTTCCTTCCTTCCTTCCTTCCTTCCTTCCTTCCTTCCTTCCTTCCTTGTGATTATTACCGCAGGCTAACTCTGCACACTGCCAACAGTTTGATCCTGACCAGCTCAAGGTTGACTCAGCCTTCCGTCCTTCCGAGGTCGGTAAAATGAGGACCCAGATTGTAGGGGGCAATAGGCTGACTCTGTAAACCGCTTAGAGAGGGTTGTAAAAGCACTGTAAAGCGGTATATAAGTCTAAATGCTATTGCTATGGCTAGTCCCTCTTTCCTGAACGTACAGGTAGTCCTCAACCTATGACCCCAACTGAGCCCAAGATTTCCACTCTAAGCAAGGCAGTTGTTAAGTGTGAGCCATGGCCCATTTTACAATATTTTCTTCCAGTTGTTAAGTGAAATACTGCAGCTGTTAAGTCATTAAGCAGATCCGGGTTTCCCCGTTGCTTGCCAGATGCTGACTAGAAAGATCACAAAGGGTGATCATATGACCCCGGGACAGTGAAACCGTCATAAGTACAGGCCGATTGCCAAGCGCCTGAATTTTGAGCATGTAACTGTAGGGATGCTGCAAATGGTTGTAACTGGTTGTAAGTCACTTTTCCCAGTACCATTTCAACTTCAAACAGTCATGGTGGCACAGTGGTTAGAAGGCAGAATTGCAGGCTAAACTCTGCACACTGCCAGCGGTTCAATCCTGACCGGCTCAAGGTTGACTCAGTCTTCCATCCTTCCGAGGTGGGTCAAATGAGGACCCCCAGATTGTTGGGGGCAAGAGGCTGGCTCTTAAACTTGTAAACCACTTAGAGAGGGCTGAAAAGCACGGTGGAGTGGTGTATAAGTCTAAATGCTATTAAATGAAAGGTTTGTAAGTTGAGAACTAGCTGCAGAGAAAGAGTTTGCAGATCAGCACTTACACCTACTGTATTATTTTTATTACTAGATTTTTTGTCATGCGTACATCGACGTGGTAAGATAAAAACCTAGTAATAAAAATAATGTGTACTTGTAATAAGTCTAAGTGCTGATCTTTTTGTAATCTCCACTCGTAATCGGCCTCACATCTGTGTAAACTAACCTCTTACTCCATTCCCTTTCTCCCACCTCCCCTCAATTTAAACCCCACATGAAGTGAGATGTGGCTTACCAAAGCTTAGACCTCTTAATATAATTTGTGTAAACAGAAAAGGTGCTGCCACCCAGGGGTGGGTTTCAAATTTTTTAGAACCTACTCTGTAGGTGTGGCCTATTTTGTGGGCGTGGCTTGGCAGTCATGTGACAGGTGGGAGTGGCCACCTTTTAAAATGTGGTGAAACTCATTTAACAACGCTCTTGCTTAACAACCAAAATTTTGGACTCAATTGTGATGATAAATTCTTTCTTTCTTTCTTTCTTTCTTTCTTTCTTTCTTCTTTCCTTTCTTCCTTCCTTTTTTCCTTCCTTTCCTTTCCTTCCCATTGGGTCACTGGCAGCGGCGGGCCAGATTTACTTCCAGGTACGCCGGTGGAACCCCCTCTCACCGGTTCTCTAAATTTCACCAACCGGTTCTCGCGAGTAGGTGCGAACCTGCAGAAACCCACCCCTGCTGCCACCCCACCCACCCACCCGCCACTCCAGAATCTCATCCGTTCAAGTGCCTGAATTAATTGCAAGAAACAGACTCACCAGCCGTAGATCGTGGAAGTAAAAGCCCGATGCCGGGAATTTTGGCAAAGTTGGCAACAACGACAAAGGAAATAGAGATTAGCCAAGGCCATTTCTTGAAATCCTGTTCTCATCCTGGCAGAAGGAATGAGGAAAGACAAAAGCTACCTTCGAGACCGTCTTCTGCCCCATACATCCCTTCGACCAACTCGCTCCCAGGGAGAGGGTCTTCTCCGGGTGCCGTCGACCGGACAATGCCGGTTGGCGGCTCCCAGGGGAAGGGCCTTCTCTGTGGTGGGCCCTACCCTCTGGAATGGCCTACCTCCCGACCTCCGTTCCATCACAGACCTCCGCTTGTTTCGCCGGCACCTAAAAACTTATTATTTTCATCTGGCCGGCCTAGCATGATCTACTCCACACCCATTATTTTTATAACAAATCAAAACTGTAATTTGGGTTTTAAATTTAAACTTATTTTAAGTTAAGCAGGATATTGATTTAATTTCGTTATTATTTAATAATATTTTGTATTTATGTATAATTGATTTTAAATCTCTGTTCGCCGCCCCGAGTCCCTTTATGGTGAGATGGGTGCGGGTTATAAATGTGAAATAAATAAATAAATAAATAAATAAATAAATAAATAAATAAATAAATAAATAAATAAATAAATAAATAGGGCGTCACTACAGTGTAAGCAACTGGTCAAAGTTTATACATTTACACTGTTTGTGGCGGTTTTTTGTGGGGGGGTTGGGGGCTTCAGTATAGTACAGGTGATCCTCGCAATTGCAACGGAGCCCAAAATTTATGTTGCTAAACGAGACAGTTGCCCCATGTTATGGCCTTTCTTGCTGCCGCTGTTAAGCGAATCATTGCAATTATTACGTTGTCAAGTGAATCTGTTGACTTTGCTTGCAGAAGGTCGCAAAAGAGGGGAATCACGTGACCCCAGGACACTTGCGACCGCCATAAATATGAGCCAGTTGCTTAGTGTCTGGATTTTGATCAAATGACCATGGGGATGCTGCAACAGTCGTTAAGTGTGAAAAACAGTTATAGGTCTTTTTTTTTTTCAGTGCTGTGACTTTTCTTTTAGTATTATTTGTTTATTTTTTATCCATAAACATTGTGAAGCTCGGACAGTGTTCTTCAAAATGAAAAAGAACTTTTCTTGTCAAAGAAACTATATAACAGAGGAGTTTGGTTTAGATGGTTATTGCCAGAGGGAATGCTGATCTTCTGGGAGGGAAACAGGATTAGGATTAAGACAGTAAATGAGGCAGAAGCCTTTATTAAAAAAACATTCTTCCCTTCTAGGAGATAAAGAGAGCGGGGGCGGGGAAGAGAGCAGCAAGACACAAGATGTGGGAACGGAAGGAGCTATGCTTCCACCTGGGGACAAGGAGGAGGGAGCAATATCGACAAGGCTCAGGTCACAAAAGTAATTGTATTTGAAATATTTTTGAAAATGGCAAAGAAAGAAAGGATTGAGCATACGGTTGATATAAAGTAAGAACTCTGTATATGCTTATCCTTTGAATGTTGCACTTAAAAACAAATATTTTGGCTCAGTTTCTTTTTAGATCAGCTCATTCATAATTCTGTTCGTGTATAAATATAAACCATCTTTATATTTAATTTATACATAGCAATCATGTGCTGTGACTTTGAATGGTCACTAAAGGAATAGCAGTAAGTCGAGGGCTAATTTCTATATAGGATGCAAAGAAGAGGCCCTACAATGGAAGAAACACTGAGAGCAAAATTTTCTCAGCCATCAAAGCAAAATCAAGGGCACCATCTCTCGTTTGCAACTTGTCCTGCATTAAAGAGGGATGAGTTAGATGATGAATTGAGTGGCCTTTTGACTGCAATAAACCGAGGTAGAGCCAATAAATAATTGGGATGACAGCAAGCCAAAAGGACTACAACCCCCATCGCTCCGCCTTGAAATCAGCCCCAGCCAAGAATCCTCCTCGAGTCTATGGGGTTCACCATCGGAGGGGCGGAACTCTAAGAAGCCTGCCTGCTATTTCCGGGGGGGAAGAAATAGAGGAAGGACCCTTGCGGCAGAAGCCACCTTGGGAACCCGGAAGTCCAGCGGAAGGAAAGTTCCAAAACAATCCGAAGAGAAACGGGTCGTCCCGTTGAAACTGATCGTCCTTTTTTTTTTTTTAAGGGAAAAAAAAGCCACCACCCAAACCGCAGCCACTCCCAACTGCCGGAGCAAACGTGGGAAGGTGACTGCGGGGGCGGGGGGGGGGGGGACGACGACGACAAAAAAGAGGGACGGGCAATGACGGGGGACACGGCGGTTACCATAGAAACTCACCAACCGGTGCGTCTACTTCGGCCGCCATTTTGTTCTCCCTGGCGAGAAGGGGAGGCGGGAGGGGGGAGGGAGGGAGGGAAGGAGCGACATCCGGGTACTCTCGAAGGATTCCTGCACTCGCCTCCAAAGGGGCTGGGCCTACAAGTCCCAGAATTCCTTGCTGAAGATGCTCAGGGTGGGGAGGGGGCACTTTGGGAAGCGGGTTGGGATGGAGGGACACAGTTTATTATCTTTTTTTTTCCCCTGAAGTTTTAGTTGGGACGTAGGTACCAAGCAGGTGTATCTTTACCTCACGGTTTGGGGAAAAGTTGGAGTGAGCCCAGTGTTTTGCACACAAACACGTCATACAGTGTGTTGAATGAAAAGCTAGACTGGTGTTTCTTCACAACTCCCAGAATTCCCCAGTTAGTGTGCTTTAAGGGGTGTGGACTACAAGTCCCAGAATTCCCCAGTTAGTGTGCTTTAAGGGGTGTGGACTACAAGTCCCAGAATTCCCCAGTTAGTGTGCTTTAAGGGGTGTGGACTACAAGTCCCAGAATTCCCCAGCTGGGATGCTTTCAAAAGTGTGGACTACAAGTCCCAGAATTCCCCAGCTGGAATGCTTTCAAAAGTGTGGACTACAAGTCCCAGAAGTCCCCAGCTGGGATGCTTTCAAAAGTGTGGACTCCAAGTCCCAGAATTCCCCAGCTGGGATGCTTTCAAAAGTGTGGACTCCAAGTCCCAGAATTCCCCAGCTGGGATGCTTTCAAAAGTGTGGACTACAAGTCCCAGAAGTCCCCAGCCAGCATCCTTTCAAAGGTGTGGACTGCAAGTCCCAGAATTCCCCAGATGGGATGCTTTCAAAAGTGTGGACTACAAGTCCCAGAAGTCCCCAGTCTCCAAAAGCTGTGGACTGCAAGTCCCAGAATTCTCCAGCCGGCATTCTTTCAAAGGTGTGGATTGGAAGTCCCAGAATTCTCCAGCCGGCATCCTTTCAAAGGTGTGGATTGGAAGTCCCAGAATTCCCCAGCCGGCATCCTTTCAAAGGTGTGGATTGGAAGTCCCAGAATTCCCCAGCAGGCATGCTTTCAAAGATGTGGGTATATATTTGTGTGTGTGAATGCTAATTCAAACGGATGTGCGCACGGGTATGTGCATAGCTCCTTTTCTTGCCTATTGGCAGATCAGGGAAGGCTGAGTGACTTTCTGTATCCCCAGATGGTCCTGACGTCATGCTTGTCGGTCAAACTTTAAAGCAGAAGATTGGAGGCCCAGCGACAATGGGCAGCCGGGATCTATCAAACGGACGATTGTCCCCCTCCTCCAGACACAGAGAGGGTGTCCCTTTTTGCCAACGGCCAAAGATGCCCGAAGCCAAATCCCGACTGCTGAATCGAGCTCCAGTGAATGAATCTTCGCTTTATGCAAAAGGAGGTTTTTCCTCCTCCCCCCCAAAAAAAGATTAAATTGAAAGATGCCAACTCCAAAGGCTGAAAGGAGAGAGAACAGCTGGCTTTGGGATCCCTTGCCAGGCCTTTGTGGGTCTTGGTTTAAGAAATACATTCCAGATGCTTTTCCAGAGTTGCCGGGCAAAAGGGCTCATATTTGGTCAGCTGTGAAATATACGGGAAGGGTGCCAGTGAAAAAATGAACCAGGCAGCCTGACCGACAAAACACACTTTTGTCAAAGGTGCGACAGTGACATCTCCCTTTCACTGGGATTAAGAGAGAATGGACCTTCTATTTTATTTTATTTTATTCTTGAATGAATGGGTGGGGAGGGGGGTGTTTCTCCTACAAAGGGCCCAATCAGGACAGCTTAGGAAAAACCAATGTCAAAAGAGAATTATGTAGTTGCCAAAGAGAAATGCCAATTTTTTCCCCCCGTGGTACAAAGGAGAGGCAAAACATAAAAACTGCAGCGGAAATTAATGCTTTGTGCTCCGGGCTGCAAGATGACCTTAGATCGCCAAATTTTGCAGAATTTTGAATCCCTGGAAATGAGAAATCGGTTTCTTTAAAAACAAAACACACATACAATTACTTTTTTTTGGGCATCAGGAGTGGACAAGAAATAGCCACGCTATTGACTTCTAAGGGTTCAGTTCTAATCTATATAACACAGGAATTCTCAAATGTTTTGGCCTTCCAGCGATCCGTTTTGGCTTTGCGCAGGTAAGGTGAGGAATGGGCTTTAAAAGCCTGCCAATTTTTTTAAAGCATAATTAAATCTTGCTCCTGTTTTATCCGGCTTGAATTCGCAGCTGGCTTAAAGAGATAAAACAGGGAGCAAAATACATAATAGAAGAACAGAGTTGGAAGGGACTTTGGAGGTCTTCTAGCCCAACCCCCTGCCTAGGCAGGAAACCCTACCACCAACTTCAGACAAATGGTTATCCAACATCTTAAAAACTTCCATTGTTGGAGCATTCACAACTTCTGGAGGCCAGTTGGTTAATTGTTCTCACTGTCAGGAAATTCCTCCTCAGTTCTAAGTTGCTTCTCTCCTTGATTAGTTTCCACCCATTGCTTCTTGTTCTACCCTCAGGTGCTTTGGAGAATAGCTTGATTCCCTCTTCTTTGTGGCAACCCCTGAGATATCGGAAGGCTGCTATCCTGTCTCCCCTGGTCCTTCTCTTCATTAAACTAGACATACCCAGTTCCTGCAACCGTTCTTCGTATGTTTGAGCCCCCAGTACCCTCATCCTCTTGTTTGCTCTTCTCTGCACTCTTTCTGGAGTCTCTACATCCGTTTTACCAAAACTGAATGTCTGTGGCCTTACCAGTCCTCACCCTTTGTCTGTGCAAGCCCAATTCAGTTTAAAAAAAAAATTTATTGTAACCCAATAAAGGAGAATATTTGTAGCTCTTGGTTGAAATGAAGGGACCTTGGTATTCTCTGAGCTTGGTTGTTTTCATGCAGATGTTTCATGATCCAACTAGATAAGGGGCATCTGCAGCAAAGACCTCTCCCTTCTAGCACTGATGATGTAACCTAGTCTGCAAGGAAACAACCAAGCTTAGAGAGCACCAAGGACCCCTCAAATTGCAACCCTTCTCCATGTTGCCCCTTTCTTTCTCTGACAATCCTTCTTCCATAGCGTCTGATTTTGACAGATAACTGAAGGCACTGAAGAACTGATAACTGAAGGCACAACGTGTTTTCCCGATTGCCGTTGCAAGACGGATACGCCACAACGTGAGGTTTTTCCTAATACTTAATAATTCATTATACATAGTATCTGGATCAATGTTGTGGCCCGCCAGTGGCCAGCAAAGCTGGCAGCAGATTCGGACAGTGAGGAGGGTTGGGGAGGAAGGTGGGCCAGTCCTGGAGTCTGGGGAAGGCTCGGAGGAGGGCTCTGTGTCGGAGGCAGAGAGGGGGCCAGGGCCCTCTGACAGTTATCAGCTGCCTTCGGAGTCAGACATCAGTGGGGCAGAAGAACAGCTGGAGCCTGCTCCCAGTGTGCACATGCGCAGAGCTGCCAGAGGAAGGGAGGAGCTAAAGAAGAGGGGTCGATTTGAGAGGAAGGCCACAGCTGGATGATGAATGGCCCCTCCCAGAGGAAATAAAAGAGGAGCGACAGGGGAGTGGAGTTTGCAGGTGACAATTAATTCATTCCTGCATTCTTGCCAAGAATTGCGGCGTTTGAAAGATATTAGCCTGGCCTCTCTCCAAGCCTGATCAAGGTCAGTAATTGAGCTATGTTGAAAGACTGTGGGAGAGGAAAGACTTTGCTGGCGAGGAATTCACTGTCAATTAAATAAAAAGGGGTTTATTATTTATAAATATAATAAATTAATTATTATTTAAAACTGGGGGAGATGCTGACTCTGTAAACTGCTTAGAGAGGGCTGTAAAAGCCCTGTAAAGCAGTATATAAGTCTTAAGGGCTATTGACCTTCCATCCGGTTAAAATGCAGGATTGCAGGCTAACTCTGCCCATTGCCAGCAGTTCGATCCTGACCAGCTCAAGGTTGACTGAGCCTTCCATTCTTCGGAGGTCGGTAAAACGAGGACCCAGACTGTAGGGGGCAATAGGCTGACTCTGTAAACCGCTTAGAGAGGGGCTGTAAAGCCCTGTAAAGCGGTATATAAGTCTAAGGGCTATGGCTCTTTAAAAACAAAACCACAAAAATAAGCAGGAGAAACCAGAGGCGCTAGAAGTTGGTCACCCTCGTGTGGACTTCAGCCCCCAAGGGTCTTTTTCCCTTCCTCCAGTTCATCTAAGCCCCCAAATCTTCCCACCGAGATTAACATTAATTGGTGCCCATTACAAATCAGATTATACGCATCCCGTGCTCAACGCCTGTGCAAATCTCCCTTGAATGGAGCTATTGCCAGAGAGGCATATCAGGTGTTCGGAACGCTATGCCGCCTCAATTTTAAGACACCTTAATCTTGGACGTCGTCCTGTTGACCCAGCAATGCAAGAGGGATTTTTTTATTTTTAAGTGATATTTAGAGAAAGGATCTTGGGAGTGGAAGTCCCTCTGTTTCTTCCAGAGGAGTTTAGCTTGCTCTCCCCTTCCCTCCCGGCCTGCAGTTACAGGTAGTCCTGGACTTACAACCGTTCATTTCGTGACCGTTGGAAGTTACAACTGTGTCCTACTGACTTTAATAACTGGAGTGATTCGCTTAACCGCTTGCGGCAAGGGAAAGAAGGGACTTACGGCCATGTTTCATGCTTATGACCCTTGTGGCGTTCCCCAGGGTCACGTGATCAAAATTCAGACAGCGGGCAACTGGTTCCTATTTATGACGGTTGCGTGGGATCCCCCTTTTGCAACCTTCTGACAAGCGAAGTCAGTGGGGCAGCTAGTTCACTTAAACAGCTGGGTGACTAACTTAACAACAGGAGGGATTCACTTCACAAATGCGTCAAGACAGGTCGTAAAATGGGACAACACTCACTTGACAAACGTCTCACTTAGCAATAGAGGTGTTGGGCTCTATTGAGGTCGTAAGTCGGGGGCTACCTATAAATAGGCCTATTTGCTACAATAGGATATTATTAATAGGATATTGTAATACAATAGGTAAAGGTTCCCCTTGCATATCTGTGCTGGTCATTCCCGACCCCTAGGAGGCGCTGCTCATCTCCGTTTCAAAGCCGAAGAGCCAGCGCTGTCCGAAGACGTCTCCATGGCCATGTGGCCGGCATGACTCAACGCCAAAGGCGCACGGAACGCTGTTCCCTTCCCACCAAAGGTGGCTCCTATTTTTCTACTCGCATTTTTCAACGCGCTTTCGAACTGCTAGGTTGGCAGAAGCCGGGACAAGGAACAGGAGCTCACTCCGTTAGGCGACGCGGGGGATTCGAACCGCCGAACTGCCGACCTTTCTGATCGACAAGCTCAGCGTCTTAGCCACATAATGAACAGCAAAAGAAAAAAGAAAATTAAGAGAGGAATATTTACAGCATCGTACGGAGCATTGCGGGCTAGAGGGGGAGAAAATATTTCATATTTCACATATTTCTTATGTGCTGAAACTAATAAAGCAGCAGAGAGGTTTCCTCTCGGGTTTTGCTGCAAAGAATCCCTTCCTTAATTGCTTCTGACATTTTCATCTGTCTTCTTTTTAGCACTGTCGTGAGCCTAACCAGATTCAGTGGTCTGTGTCTCCCCGGTTCAAATCCCAAATAAATGTTTTCCGCGCGTCTTCTGCGCTCAGTTTAAACTGTCACATAACAGTGTCTTTCCCTGCTGTGTGACTGATGGTCAACAGTACAACAGTGATTGTTCAAAGTCATGACAGCACTGAAAAAAGGGAATTACGGCCATTTTTCACACTTAAGACCATCACAAAACCCCATGCTTTATGTGGTCAAAATTCAGACCATTGGCAACTGACTCACATTTATGACAGTCGAAGTGTCCCAGGGTCCCGTGAGCCCCTTTTGCAACCTGACTCTGTTGCTAAGTGAGACATTTGTTAAGTGCATTTTGCTCCATTTCTGCAGGTGTTAAGTGAGTCACGCAGTTGTTAAGTGAATCTGGCTTCTGCATTGCCTTTCCTGATCAGATGGTCACAAAAGGGGACTACATGACCCTGGGGCACTGCAATGGGGGCTGGGGGAGGGGGTGGGAATCCCAGGACAATGAGACCGTCATAAATATGAGCCAGTTGCCAAGCATTTAATTTTGATCACATGACCCTGAGGGTGCTGCAACGGCTGTGAGTGTGAAAAATGATCAAGTCACTTTTTTCAGTGATGTTGTAACTTCAAACCTTCACTAAATGAACTGTTGTAAGTCGAGGACTAAGGCTACGACGACACTGAGCTGCATTTTTGGGGGAATGAACATGTGAAAATATTCATGACTGGGAGAGACATGGGAACAAGGTCAGCCGATGAATAGGCATAGCAACTAAGTTATTATTATTATTATTATTTATTGGACTTCTAGACCGCCCCCTCTCCCCGAAGGGACTCGGTCAGCCAATGGGAGCTTAAACAGATCTGAGTCTGTGCAAAGAATTGAAACAGAAACTTGAGCAGACTGATCCTCTGAGAAGTAAACTAGCAATCTGTCTGGACTTCTCTGCTGAAATGAAACTAACTGTGTTTGCCTGCAATGATAGCATTAAACTGCAATGATGGCATTTTGGGTTGTAGTAGCCGCGAAGCCCCCCCACCCCCACCTCTTCGCTCCGTAATTAAATTGGAGCCTTATAATCTCATCCATCTCCGCTCGAGGGCTTGACGTCCTCTTGAGATTTATAGCCTCTGCAATCAGGTCCAAAAATGCTTAACATCAGACACGGCGGAGCGGAGATGGTGGACGGAGTGAAGAATTAGCACGACGTGTCGGTTTTGTTTCTTTGACCTCCCTGCTATTCCCCCTCCTTCCCAGAAATTGGGGTTGTTTTTTTACACGTTCCTACTGAGCTTTGCCAACTTCTTCCCGGCTCATCCTTTAGCCGCAGATATCCCCAGCCCTAACCTCTGTTAAAAAAACATAAGATGATTCCATTTTGCGATTTAAGCGGCCAGATTTTCAAATCCTGGATCCGCCGAAGACTTGGCTTCTAACACAACTGCGACTGATGTAGAATTCCGGCCTCCTTTTCTCCTTCTCTGAACCTCCTGGTGCGTTTTTCCTTCTTCCTATCCACCCCGTGGCCCTCTGGGATGCTTTGAAGGCCGCAAAATCTGAAAATACATCGCTCCGGCTTTATGTCAGCCTCACTGGCGGGGGGAGTTTCCAACGCCAGGGCATCTGAATAGGATGCGCTCTGTCCAGCCGTGACGAGCATTGCAAGTTAAGCACGGATAGTTTGACAGCTTGGGTGTCCTCCTGAGCAAACGATGGAGTCTGTGAGCTTCAAACAAGGAGGCTAATTTCACACTTGTTTGGTGAATTTGCACACCTAACAGGACTTAATTGTTCTGACCGAGGCTTCCCAAGAGCATAAAGCAGATTCCTTGTCCTGACAAAAAAAAACACCCTTTTATTAATTTGCTGTGAATTCTGCTCATTCACATCCAGCAAAGTCTTTCAAGGGAGGATTTACAGACCTTATCTGGCTTGGAGAGCTGCCAGGCGGATCTCTGCAAAACCTGGCCAGGAGTCTAGGAGAGTCACGAACCAATTATTAAACAAACTAATGGTCACCTGCAAACTCCACTCCCCTTTCGCTCCTCTTTTTATTTCCTCTGGGAGGGGCCCTTCATCGTCCACCTGTGGCCTTCCTCCCAAGTCGACCCCTGTTCTTTAGCTGTTCCCTTCGTGTCTGGCAACTCTGCGCATGCGCACACTGAGAACAGGCTCCAGCTGTTCTTCTGCCCCACAGATGTCTGACTCTGAAGGAAGCTGATAACTGGCATAGGGCCCTGGTTTGTAGTTTGTAGGTTTTAAGGTTCTGGAAATTTCATGATGAGTGTTATTTGCCTTTGATAGATAGATAGATAGATAGATAGATAGATAGATAGATAGATAGATAGATAGATAGATAGATAGATAGATAGATAGATAGATAGATAGATAGATAGATAGATAGATAGATGATAGGTAGGTAGGTAGGTAGGTAGGTAGGTAGGTAGTCTCAAGATGCTGGATAGATAGATAGATAGATAGATAGATAGATAGATAGATAGATAGATAGATAGATAGGTAGGTAGGTAGGTAGGTAGGTAGGTAGGTAGGTAGGTAGGTAGGTAGGTAGGTAGGTAGGTAGGTAGTCTCAAGATGCTGGATAGATAGATAGGTAGGTAGGTAGGTAGGTAGGTAGTCTCAAGATGCTGGATAGATAGATAGATAGATAGATAGGTAGGTAGGTAGGTAGGTAGGTAGGTAGGTAGGTAGGTAGTCTCAAGATGCTGGATAGATAGATAGATAGGTAGGTAGGTAGGTAGGTAGGTAGGTAGTCTCAAGATGCTGGATAGATAGATAGATAGATAGATAGATAGATAGATAGATAGATAGATAGATAGATAGATAGATAGATAGATAGATAGATAGATAGATAGATGATAGGTAGGTAGGTAGGTAGGTAGGTAGGTAGGTAGTCTCAAGATGCTGGATAGATAGATAGATAGATAGATAGATAGATAGATAGATAGATAGATAGATAGATAGATAGATAGATAGATAGATAGATAGATAGATAGATAGATAGATAGATATAGAGATTTGGAGTCTCAGTATGCTGAAGAGGGATGAGCTGAAGTGGCTGGCTGGGGAATTCTGGGAGTTGATGTCTTAGGTTGTTAAGGTTGAAAAACATGGTTGTCGATACCTACTGGGAACCCCAAACCAGAGGAAATGTCCACTATTTCTTCTTTCTCTTTCCAGGTGAACAAAGCAGGCAGAGGATGGACCCAGATATCTCCTTACTGTTCAAGTGCCCGGATTCTGCGGGTATCCCCGAATCTCACGTCCGAGTAGAACTTTCCCCCCTCTACGACCGGCACTCGCTGCCCGCGGATCAGGTCCGAATCGACAGCGTCTGGGCAGCCCGTTGCCGGCAGAACCCGTGGCTTTTCGACGGGGCCAAATTTCGCCTCCACTCCGTCAAGCTGGACGACGACGGGAGCATGTTGACTTTCCGCCTGGGGCTCACCAGCTACAAGGACTTTGTGGGCACCAACTTGGCGGAGACGGCTTGGCAGCTGCGGGAACAGGGGCACAAGGACTTTGGCAACAGCCAAGCCTATCTCGCCGAACCCCTGGGGGTGGGCGCCATGGTACACACAGCAGACGGCCATTTTGTCTTTCTGCGACGCAGCCTGTGTGTGGGGGAAGCCCCAGGGAAGGTCGACGTTCCTGGGGGGCACCCGGAGCCTCAGGTGGGTTTCTTTATCCGGGTTTGGGGCAGTGGAGAGAATCTCACCCATCTTATAAATGCAGACAGTCCTTGAATTATGACCACCATGAAGCAACACCCCCTGGTCCTTAAATGAATCCAGCATACCCAATGGACTGTTTTCTGCTGGAAAACACCATAAAGGTCACGGGTTATGACTGCAGGACGCCATAAATGTGAACCAGTTGCCAACTGCTAGGTGGGCAGAAGCTGGGACAAGTCACAGGAGCTCACTCTGTTACGTGGCAGTAGGGATTCGAACCGCTGAAATGCCGACCTTTCTGATCGACAAGCTCAACATCTTAGCCACTGAGCCACCTTATAATAGCCCTTATAATATAATAGGATATTATAATTATATAATATATAATTATAGTTATGTAATATATAATATTATTTGATATTATATAATATTACTTAATATTATATATGATATAATTATAGTTATATATTATATAATAGGACACAGTAGCTTGTCGATCAGAAAGGTCGGCGGTTCGAATACCTAGCACCACGTAACGGAGTGAGCTCCCGTGACTTGTCCCGGCTTCTGCCAACCTAGCCGTTCGAAAGCACGTAAAAAAATGCAAGTAGAAAAATAGGAGCCACCTTTAGTGGGAAGGGAACAGCGTTCGGTGCGCTTTTCGTGTTGAGTCATGCCGGCCACATGACCGAGAGACAGAGACGTCTTCGGCCAGCGCTGGCTCTTCGGCTTTGGAACGGAGATGAATAGCGCCCCCTAGAGTTGGGAATGACTAGTGCATATGTGTTACCTTTACCTATATTATAACAGCCTATTAATAATATCCTATTATAGAAAATAGGCCTATTTGCTGCTCTTCCCCTCTTTCATCGCAGGCCGTGTTAGGCATTGACGCTTCGGTGGGATCCTTGATTCGACATCAGGATCTCCCGGGAGATCTGGTGGTCAGGGAACTGTTCTCTTCCGTGCTTCGCGAGATCCAGGATGAGGTGAGAGGCTGGAGAAGGAGGCAGGGGGTTGAGCCGGGTCTCCCTTCAGCTGCTTCCTGAATCACCTCTTTTTACCTGTTTCCAGGTGAACCTTCAGCCAGCCACTCTCAGCCGGCCCCTTTTGCTCGGCGTCGTTCGGAACGAAACCACGGCCGGCCGGTGCAGTGCCGAATTCTACGTCAGGTAACGCTTTAGGAAGCAGGGATGCCGGCCGTCCTCGACTTAACGGCCGCAACTGAGCTCCAGATTTCTGTCACTAAATGAACATCTGCAGTGGTTCCCTTAACAACAACGGTTGCAACATATGTTCAGTTGGTTGCTAAGCGGCTTTTGCCCCATGTTGCAACCGTTGTTGTTAAGGGAACCACTGCAGATGTTCAGTTAGTCACGTGAATCTGGCTTCCT
Organism: Rhabdophis nuchalis; assembly: GCA_039707465.1. NCBI lineage: Eukaryota > Metazoa > Chordata > Lepidosauria > Squamata > Natricidae > Rhabdophis > Rhabdophis nuchalis. The sequence goes on from CM077662.1 coordinate 4,856,356, forward strand.
CATTGACATTGATTGACAGGAGGTCATCCAGCTCGACCACGTGACCCCGGGACAGAGACGTAGACTTAAAATTATTGCGAATCGGCATACATTAAAATGACATTTCGTGTATGCGTGTCTTTTAATGACCCTGTAATCCCTTGCATCGAGGGTTGAGTCAGAGCAACTGAATGGAGCTGTGTGCTTCCTGGCCGGATGCTACTCTTGTTGCCAGTACAGAGTTTTGTTCAGCACATCTATTCTCATTGTGCCCAGAGAGAGGAATATCTGCCTCTACCTAGGATCGAACTCACAAGACTCTCGATTGTGAGGCGAGAGCTCCCCCTCTAGGCCACCGCACCACTCACCCGCATATATGTCACGGAGGAACAACAGAGTCTGGTTCGGATGTACATGGCGAGAGAAACGAATCTGCCACGCCACTGCAGCCGTCATAAATACGAGTCGGCTGCCCTTTTCATCCAGCCCATGTTCAAACGTAAGGAGGCCGTCTCCGTCATGACTTTAGTCGTCGTCCTCCTCCTCCTCCTCCTCAGGTAACGGTTCTTCTCTCCTAATTCTGCCCTTCAGGTGCAGCCTGTCGTCGGAGGAAGTGAAGCAGCGTTACGCTCTTGGGGGGGCAGAAGCTCAAGAATCCGTCAGCATCATCTTTGTCAGCCAAGAGGTAAGTTTTGGCCTAAGTCACCCAGCCGGCTTTCATGCCTAAGGCAGGACTAGAACTCGCCGTCTCCGGGTGATTGGTCCAAAGTCTCTCTCTCTCTTTTCCTCTCTCCCTCTCCCCCCCTCTCTTTCTCTCTCTCTCTCCCTCTCCCTCTCTTTCATTCTTTCTCGTTCTCGCCCTCTTTCCCTCTCTCCCTCCCTCTCTCCCACCCTCTCTCTCCCTCTCATTCTCTCTCTCATTCTCTCCCTCTCTCTTTCCCTTTATCTCAATCTCTCTCTCTTTCTCTCTCTCCCTCCCCCCTCTCTCATTCTTTCTCTCTCTTGTTCTTGCCCTCTTTCTCTCTCTCTCTCCTTCTCTCTCCCCCCTCTCCCTCTCATTCTCTTTCTCTCTCTCTTCCCCCCTCTCTCTTTCCCTCTATCTCAATCTCTTTCTCTCTCTCCCTCACCCTCTCTCATTCTTTCTCGTTCTCGCCCACTTTCCCTGTCCTTCTCTCTCTCATTCTCTTTCTCTCTCATTCTCTCCCTCTTTCCCCCTCTCTTTCCCTCTCTCTTAATCTCTCCCTCCCTCCCTCTCTCATTCTCTTTCTCTGTCTCATTCTCTCCCTCTTTCCCCCTTTCTTTCTCCCCCCCTCCCTCCCCCCCTCATTCTCTTCTCTCTTCCTCTCTTTCTCCCCCCCCTCTTTCCCTCTCCATTTCCTTCTCTCTCATTCCCTTTCTCTCCCTCTCCCTTTCCTTCTCTCTCATTCCCTTTCTCATTCTCTCCGTGTATCTGTGTGTGCAGGATGTTCTGTCGATGGAGCAGCAGGGCAAGTGGTGGAATGAACTGTGCCCATCAGCCAAAGGGGCAGTGAAACTTTACACGGAGGTCCTGGGAGCCCATCCGTAAAAGCCCACCGATAGACTCTCTCTCCCAGGGACTGCTCAGAACCTCTTTACCAAAATACGCAGTGTCACAAATTCACCCGTTCCTGATTTTCAGCAGAGGAAGACTCAACCCCCCTCCTTCTCTCTCTCTCTCTCTCTTGAGAAAACAAACTGGTAAGGACTTCCAGCTCCTAAAACTGTGCCCGTGGGGCTCCATTTTCCAATAAAGAGCTGCTTTTTTTTGTTTTTTAAACTAAAAAGAATTCTCATTTCAGGTACCATTTCTAGGATAGTTTGGCTAGGCTTCTGATAGTAAAAAAAATTGGGATCCCACCACTGATCTTGCCACTTTCTAGTATTCCTACATCCCATCTTTGAGAAATTCCTACATCCCATTCCTACATCCCATCTTTGAGAAATTGCTGAGCTAGAATCTACACCGCTGGCTGGGTTAGTTTTTGTCCCAAAATGAAATTGAGGTTTGGTGGATGCACAGTCCTGAAGTCTGCAGGATGTTTGATGGCCTTATAAGCTTTGCCCCAGGAATGTTATGGGAAAACAATGTTTTGGGAAAAACCGTCCCTCTGCTGGGAATTACAAACAACGCGAGATTAAGAAGATGGCGCAAAATTGCTTCCTCTCTCCGTTGGCGGACTTAAGGAGCCCTAAATCTTCCGACATCACCGCTACGGCATCGTTGGGGTGGTCTGGGGTAGATATGTACGCTGATGACACCCAGCTGTACATATCTACCCCAGACCACCCCAACGATGCCGTAGCGGTGATGTGCCAGTGCCTGGAAGCCGTGCGGATCTGGATGGGAAGTAACGGACTTAGGCTCAACCCGACCAAGACCGAGTGGCTGTGGTTTCCGGCTGCCCGATTCAACCAGCTTTCTCCAACGCTGGCCATAGGGGGCGAACATCTTGCCCCTGTGGATGGGGCGCGCAATTTGGGTGTCCTCCTGGATACCCGGCTGTCTATGGAAGAGCAAGTGACAGCCGTGGCCAGGAGGGCGTTTTACCAGGTTCGCCTGGTTCGCCAATTGCGCCCCCTATTGGATCGGGACGCCCTTCGCACAGTCACCCATGCCCTCGTGACATCCCGACTGGACTATTGCAACTCTCTCTACATGGGGCTCCCCTTGAGGTGCACCCGGAGGCTTCAGTTAGTTCAGAATGCGGCCGCGCGAGCAATTATGGGCACCTCCAGGTTTGCCCATGTAACACCGCTCCTGCGCGAGCTGCACTGGCTACCTGTCGTCTTCCGGGTGCGCTTCAAGGTGTTAGTTATCATCTTCAAAGCGCTCCATGGCTCGGGACCTAGCTATCTGCGAGATCGGATCCTGCCCCACACATCCTCACGACCGATTCGCTCCCACAGAGAGGGGCTTCTCCGGGTGCCGTCCACTAGACTTTGTCAGCGGGCGACGCCCAGGGGAAGGGCGCTCTCTGTGGCGGGCCCGGCCCTCTGGAACGACCTTCCCCCTGATATTAGAACGACCACCGACCTCCGCTCCTTCCGGGTAAAATTGAAGACCCATCTCTTTCGACTGGCCGGCCTTGAATAGTTCTCTCTGTCTTTTAATTACAAATTTTAATGGGTTTTAATTATATATTTTTAGCATAGGTAGATTTATTTAATTTTATTTTAAGTAATGTTTGTATTTTGTATATTGTTTTTAATTATGCCTGTGCACCGCCCCGGGTCCCTGTGGGGAGAGGGTGCGGTTAATAAATCTTAATTTGAATTTGAATTTGACTGCTTCAGAGTGACAGAGAAACCAGGAAACGGAGGAGCGGAGTTGGTGGGAACACCAACATTTCAGAGGATTTAGCAGATCCCCTCGCCTCGTCCCGATTATCTGGATTATTGGCGGCTTGGAGGCAATTAATGAACAACAATCTGGGTGCCCTCCGAATCCATCAACATCTTATCTGAGGCCTGAGCAGCTTAGCGTCTGAGCTGTGACCCATGTTGCTCAGCTGACGTATTTGTTGAACGCTTTCTGCTTTACTGGGTTAGAGAGGCAGGGAAGATCCTTCCTGTGCTTACATCACACTTAACCAGGTCAGTGGGAGACCAGGGTTTGGGGTGTCCAAGGATATCAAACTGGCTTTGATTTACTCATCTAATCCTAAATTACGTTTTGGTTGAAAAGGCATCCGTTCCTGCCTAGATTTCAACTAATGCCCAATACAGATAGTTCTCGACTTGCCATCATTCATCTATCTTATAAAGCATGCTTCTTGAGGGATTCTGGGAGTGGAAGTCCATCCATCTTAAAGCATGCTGGCTGGGGGATTCTGGGAATTGAAATCCACCCATCTTAAAGCATGCTGGCTGGGGGATTCTGGGAATTGAAATCCACCCATCTTAAAGCATGCTGGCTGGGGGATTCAGAGAGTGGAAGTCCACCCATCTTAAAGCATGCTGACTAGGGAGTTCTGGGAATTGAAGTTCACTCACCTTAAAGCATACTGGCTGGGGAATCCTGGGCGTTGAAGCCCACTCACCCATGCTGACTAGGGAGTTCTGGGAACTGAAGTCCACCCACCTTAAAGCTGAGAAACTCTCTACTGCATGACCCACTGGGAAAAAAACAACATTATTTGACTGGGTTAGTAGCTTTGCTACTTTTGCAAAGGGCACATTTTAATTCCATGCAGCACTGCTGTCTAGTGTGACTCACACAGGTCCTCCCATGTGCTTTCCAGCATCTTCTGTGTGGAATGTCAAATTTGTGAGAGGGTGACCTTCGATTGCTTAGGGCCGCCTGCAAAACCACCCAGCCTCCGAAAGGGACCGACAACCCCATTAAAAAAACCGCCACCTTAAATCTCTCTCTCTCTCTCTCTCTCTCTCTCTCTCTCTCTCTCTCTCTCTCTCTCTCTATCTATCTATCTATATATATATATATCGTTATCATCCTTCGGTCTCTGTATCCGAATATTCTTCTGCTGAGTAATTCTTTGGAAATGCATCCTTCGCCTTGCCTCGTCACTGCCTGCTCTAAATACCCACAAAGTCTGAAGCGCCGAAGGCAAGAATGCAAAGAAGCAAAAAATCCCAGGAGGGGAGGAAAATAAAAACGAAAAGTTTCTTTGGTGGGAGGAAAACTACCTCAGCGCCGAAGAGGCTGGCGAGACGAAAGGAAGACATTTGAAGAAGCAAAAAAGAGAGACAGTAATGGCACTTTTTCATTCATTGATTGCTCCCATTTCGGCTGCCGGCTTGGGGTGTGTGGATTGTACTTTGAGGATACGATGGTCCCTTGGAGTTGGGATAGTAGGTGGTTTTTTTAAAAAATCCTCTAATATTCAGCTGTTTTTGTCCTTGAAATGACTTTCTGGAGGTTGGGAGGCAGAACACGCAGCTTTAGCCTTACCAAGAAGGAGCGAAGAAGGGCGAGAGTGACACCCAGTGGCTCTGTGGGCATAAGGCCACATTTTAAAAATTAGTATCCTAAAATATAGTCTTCAATTTAGTGACCAAAGTTACAGCAGCACTGGGAAAAATGCCTTAGGAATTCTTTTTTCGCAGCATTCCCCACCCTCCCCTCCGGTCATCAGAATTCAGACCCTTAGCAACTGGTTCCTGCTTATGACGGTCGCAGTGTCGAGGAGTCACGCGATCCACTTTCACGACCTTCTGACAAGCAGTCAAATGGGGAAGATGGATTCATTTAACAACTTAATAACTACAGCGATTCACGTTGTGGTGGCCAAGGAGGGTTATAAAAAGGGGTGAAACTCGCGTTAACGAGTGTTTCTCGCTCAGCAACAGAAATGTTTCGGTCGTATGTCGAGGGCTGCTTGTCACCAACGGAGGTCACGTGACCCCAGGATGCCACAACTGTCATAGACACCTGCCAAGGGCCCTAATTTTGATCACACGATCGTGCAGGGGGCTGCCTTGCCTACTTTAAGGGTGAGGACCAGCTGCAAAGTTACACCTTTAACAATTAACAGACTTGGAAGGGACCTTGTAGGTCATCTAGTCCAACCTCACCACCCAAGCAGGAGACCCTACGCCATTTCTGACAGAGGGCAGTCCAGTCTCCCCTTGAAAGCCTCCAGGGACGAAGCTCCCACAACTTCCGAAGGCAACTTCTGTCCCATGGGTTGATGGTTCTCCCTGTCAGGAAATTCCTCCTTATTTCCAGGTTGAATCTCTCCTTGGTCACTTTCCATCCATTCTTCCTTGTCTGCTTTGGAGAATAGCTGGACCCCCTTCCTTCCTCTCTGGGGCAGCCCCTCAAATATTGGAAGGCTACACTTCTGCCTCCCCTGGCCCTTCTCTTCACTAGTCTAGCCGTTCCTGCAACCGTTCGGGGTATGTTTGCTCAATTGAATGGTTATAAATCAAGGACTCGCTAGGTTTCTGAGCCTGCTGGTCGGAATACCTGAGCACAGGTAAAAGCCCACCTAGCTGGAGAACATCCTGACTGCAGGCTTAGTGGGAAGATTAAAAACTACAACTCCCAGAATTCCATGCTGCCCCGGCAGATCAGCTGACTCCCAGGTCCCGTCCCCCCCACTTACCGTGCATTGGAGAGGTTCAGGCAGTGGGCACCAAAAAGAGACAAACCCCCCCCCCCCCACAACCTTCCCCCGGCAAGCGAGACCAGGACAAAGTGACAAAGGGCACCATCTAGAAATTAAATCTCCCATCGTCAAGGAGAGAATAATAATAATAATAATAACAACAACAACAACAGCAATAATAACAATAATTGCAGAGTCCACCCAGGGGGATTTGGCAGACTGATGGCCACAGCAGGGTCAAACGTTGGCGAGGAAGCTTTGCAAAACTCTGCAAGAAGAGAGCACAAGCGAAGAAGCCGGAGAAGATCCAGAGATCAGGTCAGACAGATCCTTCCTTCGGGTCCAGCTTCCTTCCTTCCTTCCTCGCATTAAGGAAGAATCTCCACAAAAGGTTTCCCCCTTGTGTCACAATCGATCGATCGATTGATCGGAATGGAGCTGGAAGGGACCTCGGAGGTCTTCTAGTCCAGCCCCCTGCTCAAGCAGAAGACCCTGCCTGCACCATTTCAATCAATCAGAATAGAGCAGGAAGGGAGTGATTCTCTACTGAGGAGTTTGTGCCTTCCAGTCCTTGCCATCCTGAATTTCTCTCCCAAATTTTCCTTCCAGGATCCGGATGTCCGCCTATCCAAAGTGCTCTCGTATGCTTTGCGCCACGGGGCCGAAAATCTGGGCCTCCACATGTCATCGGGTGAGTTGATTCCATATATATATGTGTGTATGTGAGAGAGAGGTTTTTTGAGCTGATATATATATAGAGATATAGATATAGATAGATAGATAGATAGATAGATAGATAGATAGATAGATAGATGATAGATAGATAGATAGATAGATAGATATAGATATATATGATATATATATATATACACATATATATATGATATATATATATATATATATGTGTTAGTTTTATGAGCTGATCAATACATACATATCTAAAAAAAATAACATACATATCTAAAAAAATTACACAACGAAACTCTTGGCTTGCTGTCTAGAATGGTCTCTGGTGATGAGCCTTCTCTGTGGTGGGCCCAACCCTCTGGAACGACCTACCCCCTCCGCTCCTTCCGCCAGAAACTAAAGACCTACTTTTTCCAACAGGCCGGCCTGGCCTAATTTACCTCACCTAGCCTATAGTCTGAAGCTAAATTGTTTTAATTGGTTTTAAGGGGAAATAGTTTTAATGATTCTATAGATTTTAGCACAGGGGATAATTATTTAATCTGGCTTTAAATATTTATAAATTGTTCTGCTTATATGTTTTTAATTTCCCGTGCACCGCCCCGAGTCCCTTCGGGGAAAGGGAGCGGTCTATAAATCTAACAAACAAACAAATAAATAAATAAATAAAATAATGAGCCAAAAGGCAGGAAAGGAAACAGTGTGTCTCCTCCCTTAATTGGGGCCTCTTAACAGGATGTTGTGAAAAAAATTACATGGATAGATGATAGATGATAGATAGATAGATAGATAGATAGATAGATAGATAGATAGATAGATAGATAGATAGATAGATAGAGATAGATAGATAGATAGATAGATAGATAGATAGATAGATAGATAGATAGATAGATAGATAGATAGATGTGTCAAAAACCTAACACAAACACACACATATATGGAAACTCTTTATATAGAGAGAGTTTTATTATTTTCCAATTACAAAAATAAACATTCCATATTTCCTTATGCAGTGTGTTGTCTGGATGCAAACATCTCTGTGCAACATCGTTCCTCTTTTGCCACATCTTTTGCCTTTCTTCTTTCTTCTCCCTCCTTCTTCTTTCTTCTCTTCTCTTCCTTCCTCTCTCCTCCTCCTCCCCTTCCTCCTCCTCCTCTTCCTTCCTGCAAACCACACTCTTCTAACATCAATGATGTTATCTTGTTTGCTGATGAAATCTCTGCAAGAAAGCAGCTAAGCTCAGAGAATTTCAGGCTTAGCTGTTTCTCTCTGCCCTCCCCAAGGAAGAACAAAAAGTCGACTTTGTTGGTGTGTGTGTGTGTGTGTGTGTGTAGTCCTTGGTGCTCTCCCAGCCTGGTTGTTTTCTTGCAGACGTTTCATTACCCAGCTAGGGAACATCATCAGTGCTAACAGCGTGTTGTGTGCAAGTCATTGTAATTCGTGCACTCGGGATTCTGGATTCGGGTCCCGGCAATTTGTGGCTGAAGCCAAATGTGACTTAGCCGCCTTACCCTGTCTTTGTATTTCCGTTCCTGAATCTTAGACGGCTTTGTCGACCTGGGGGAGATCCTCCGTTTGCCCCAGCTGAAGGCCTGGTGTCAGGAGGACGTGAAGAGGGTCGTGGAGACGAACGAAAAACAGCGATTCACTCTGTGCCGACATCCGTCCGGTGGACACCTCCAGATCCGTGCCAATCAAGGGCACTCGCTGCAGGTAAGGAGACCATTCCGGTGCAGACCTTGGAAGTGTGGCTGAGGCGTCCAACTTTTATTTTAGGAGCAGAAAGTAGAAATCTAGAGGTCTCTGACCGATGTCCTCAAGAAAAATGAATCATGGAGCATTCGTCCCAGAAATCTGGGTCGGGGGCAGATTTTTAGCATTCAGAAATCAGAGCAAAAATGGCTATTTTCGGTGGCTCTCTAAAGGTTCCCTTTGCACCTATGTGCTGGTCGTTCCTGACTCTAGGGGGCGGTGCTCATCTCCGTTCCAAAGCTGAAGAGCCAGCGCTGTCCGAAGACGTCTCCGGGGTCATGTGGCCGGCATGACTCAACGCCGAAGGCGCACAGAACGCTGTTCCCTTCCCACCAAAGGTGGCTCCTATTTTTCTACTTGCATTTTCTTAACGTGCTTTCGAACTGCTAGGTTGGCAGAAGCTGGGACAAGTCACGGGAGCTCCCTCTGTTATGCGGCGCTAGGGATTCGAACCGGTACACGGAACGCTGTAAACGTGTACAACGTGGGCTGTCAAAGCACTGTAAAGCGGTATATAAGTCTTAAGGGCTATGGTCTATTGACGGTAAGTTCTTGTTCCTCCAGGTTCCCAAGCTGGAATTAACTCCGCTGCAGACCCTGCAGGATTTCCCAGAGACTGTGGCTCACGGCACACTTTTGCGCCACTGGCCAGCCATCCGCCAGCATGGCCTGTCCCGGATGGGGAGAACACACGTCCATTTAGCCCCCGGATTGCCAGGGGAGGGGGCCGTCCTAAGTGGTGAGAGGAGGATGGGAGGAGGGGGGTTAGGTTGCCTTGTGTTCGGTGGCATCGGAATCCTTGAATAATTGAATAATCAACCTGGTATGTATAATCTTAATTTAATGCCTTCAAGTATATTTT